>CM052887.1:57073054-57102721 GCA_028534135.1 Potos flavus | reverse complement strand
GATCTTTTTAACTTCTGACCCCCCTAGACTTTCGACCTCCTCTTTCCTTCCACTGGATAATTAATTACCTTTGCACTGCTCACAGAGAGATGTCCTCAAACAACGTTAGTAACCCACTGTGCTGCTGGGAGAGGGCATGCACCACTGATTTTTTAGAGATGTGTTCGAAGACGTCGCTTAATAGGGTTGCTTGTCAGAACATATAGCGGTCTGAGTAAATATCGTTATGTTTCTACAAGGATTAAATCTAATCATTAAGGAGACAGAAAATGCTAGTTGAAAAGGGAGATTGCTTACCAAAATTCAGAACAGTTTTTGGATCATACCACTAAATGACAATGTAGTTAAAGATTAAAGAGCCTGCTGAATTACAGCGGATTCGGGGAGCTGGAGTATTCGATTAAACAAACCATGTGGTGATAGTTTTGAATACTTTGACCCTGGGCATTTAGTGTCCTCTGAAGTTTCATCCCCCAACCAATGTGACCAATGCTCCTGCTTTAAATTCCCAGGGCTAGGTCAGCAAAAACAGTAACGCTTAGAGAAAGCAGAAAGTACTTCAGATGTGAAATGAGAGGCAGCCAGGGCTTAGCAAAATGCCATTGTCTTTCTGAGGCACATTCCCCTATTGTGCATACTAGTCAGGACTTAATTGCAAGAGACAGAAATCAAGTTGCACTAGCTTAAACAAAACAAAAGTGGGGGGTCTGTGTTCTTGTGTGCAAAAGTTAAGGAATAGAGCCTATGTCAAGCATGGCTACGTCCAGCTCAAATGATGTCATCAGGGCCTGGTCTGACTCCCTCCTTCTGTCCCCTCCACCTACCACCCCACTCTGGAACTCCAGTACTAAACAACATCATGCCACTCCTTTCCTCCTGGAATCCTGTTGCGATACAAGAAAAAGTGTTCAGGAAAAGCACAAAAATCCCTTAATAGAGGAGGAAAGTCTTTGTTGAACATAATGCCTTGATGAGCCTTTGTGGCTGTGGACAGACAGCCTGGGGGCATGACCAGTTGGAACAGAAGTAAAGAAATCACATATTTTATTATACAAACCAGGACACTTTACAGGGTATAAGGGACACTACTAACTTCACTGCCACAGCAGGCATAGCCTGGTTAATCTAAGCATATATTAATCTGGTTAATCTAAACATATGTGCCCCTTGGTAGAAATGAAGCCAAGAGGTAGGAAAACTGCTGTACACTGAAACAAACAAAACCACAACAACATGATGAAATTTTAAATGACTGGCCATACTAAGTGTTGGTGAGGATACAGAGCAATTGAAACTCATACGTTGATGGTAGGAGTGTGGGATGGTATAACCACTTTGGAAGGCAGTCTGGCAGTTTCTACCATATGACCCAACCACTCCACTCTTAGGTATTTACCAAAGAGAAACGAGAGCATGAAACCCAAAGACTTGTACGTGAATGTTCTAGGAGCTTTGTTAAAGCCAAAAACCAGAAACAACCCAAATCCACCAGTAGATGAATGGATAAACAACAATATGCATAGGATGGACTACTACCCAGCAATAAGGACAAACTATTAATACACACATTATCGAAGAATCTCGAAATCATCATACTGAATGAAAGAAGGCAGGCCGAAAAAAAAAAAAATGAGAGAACATACTGCCTAATTCCATTTACACAAAACTCTAGAAAATACAAGCTAATCTATATGCAGAGAAACCAGATCAGCAGTTGCTTGGGGTTGTGATGGATGAAGGAGTGGATGAAAAAGGGCACAAGGAAACTGGGCAGGGGTGTGTGTATGTGATGGAAATGTTGTTGGAGAGGTCATGGTTTCAGGAGTGTGTGCCTGTCAAAACAGAGAATTGGACACTTTAAATATGTGGAGTTTAGTGTTCTTCAATTACGCCTCAATAAAGTTGGAAAAAACCTTCAAAAGATAAAAAGGACTGCTCTTTGAACTAGAAGAGGAAGAAAAGGGAGGAGGAGGAGGAGGAAGAGGAGGAGGAGGAGGAGGAAGAGAAGAAGGTAGGATTATTTTGGGAGGAGAAGGAGATGAGCCAGGGTGAGGAGGAGGGAGGTGAAGGGGAGCAAAGGGACCCAGGAAGAAGTTGAGTCTGGAGCGAACAGAAGAGAAGACAGTGAACATTCCCATTGAGGGATGAGACCCCGGGAGTGGGGACACTGGAGGCTTTAAGACTAATGATGTCTGACGGTCTGGTTTATCTGCTGTGCTCTTCTCTGATGTAACCCCCACACTTACACCCTGAACCTCTAATAAGAAAGGTAATGGCCTTGAATGAGTGCTGTTCAGGAGAAATCAGGCAGAGGAGCTGAGCCTCTCTGGGTAGCTACGGGATGGTGAGACGGGGGACAGCTGAGCTATGCAAGATGAGACAGAGATATCCGGGATTCACTGGGACAAAAATCCCAGTCGGGGCCACCTGGTGACATGTCTTTCACAAATCCCCACTGAGATTGGGAACTTGGCTGGGGGTCCTGCTACACAGGGAATGGAAGGTTGAGCTGGTGTCATGTGACCGTCCAAGGACAGAAGCTAGGGTCTGGCTGACATCTGTGTGACAGGAGTCTGGCAGAGGGCAGAGGGCAAGGGTCCCACCATTCCTGCTGAGCGCCACAGCCTGTGGCCGCTGCTCCTTCCAACAGAGATCTCACCTGGGGCCTTGGTCAGAGGGACAGAGTGTGGAGGTCGCTGTCCTGCTTCCTAGTCATCGGTTTCAGAGGTAAATGGTGATTCAGGGGAAGGGAGAGGTGGTGGAAGGGGAGAAGGGAAAGCAGTTTTCGATGTTCAACTTCAACATCCATGGTTCTGGAGTTACGGTGATGAGGAAAACACATGATTTCTCCATTCCCAGGGCTGAGAGGCCAGCAGAATGCAGACATTAAATCATCAAGAGCAGAGCATGTTAGAATAAAGGAAGGGGGAAGAGGATACAGCTGTAAATTAAAAATAACTGAGTATAGGGGACTTCCTTGGGAGGCAAGGATGACAACTGACAGAGGAATAAGGAAAGATGCCCCAACCCCCAAAACCTCAGTCCTTGCAGAGAGGCCCCATTTTCCTAGTCAACAAGGGGGTTAGCCAGGCTACCGACAGCTACGCTGGCACCAGCCCTTGGGCAATGACCGCACTGGATTCTGTCCTGAATATTGGTGTGACCTCAACAGTAGCTTTGTCACTCTCCACCGCAGCTGGCCTCTGTGCTTCCAAACTGATGAAACACAAGCCATTGGCAGTACACTTGAACTTTCTAGATCAGACCCCGCGTCCCTGGGAGTCATGGCTTTTGATGGCCCAGAATGACCACGGATGGACCCCATGGACAGTGGCAATGGATATACCTTCAGCCTTCACATTCCTTCTGCTGCTGTGTGTGCAGACCCTCAGCTGTGAGCCTCGCCGTTAGGAACATTTTCACTGGGCTCTCTAAAGGAGTCTATTGCTCTGCTTTACAGCAGTATGGGGCAGACTGTGACATTGGTGGCCCCCAGTGAGTCATGTTTCCCAGTACTCTCGTCCCTGTGTGATCCCTTCCCATGTGGACTCTGGGCTTGGCCATATGATTTGCTATGACCAGTGGGACATTAACACGAGGCAAGCAAAGATTTGATAAGCATTTTCCCATTGGATCTTGTCCCCCTGGAATGTTTCCTCTTAGATTCCACCTGCCATGCTAGAGGGAAGTTCTGGCTTTCTCGTTGTGGGAAGTGGCACCCCAGCCCACAATCAGCGCTAAGGCCTCACGTGGGTGAGAGAGACCTTCTAGGACCTTCTAGCCTAGCCCAGCCACCAGCTAGATGAACGCACAGGCGTGAGCCCAAGAGAGACCACAGGGAGCAGAGAAAACCACCTAGCTGAGCCCAGCTAACCTACAGGACTATGAGAGAGAATACACTGTTAGAGGCTTGTAAATACTGAAAAGGTTGCCTCCCAGCAATATTGATCATATAGATGTGACCCTCGGGCCTCGTTTTTCCAGCAAGAAAAGCCAATGTCATAGCTCCAAATGTAGTCCCCTTTACAATTCGTTGGCATCTGTCCCATTCTTGGGGTGGTCTCAGCAGGCTTCGATTTCCCTCAAGGAAAGTGGTTTGAAGGCTTTTTTTCAGCTGGATCACAAGAGAATTTCGAAGCATTCCAGGGCTGTTCTCTTATAAAGTGGTAGATGAGTGTCTTATGACAGCTATAGCAATAAAGCAAGGTGGTTTTTTAAACTGTTGTATTTAAACGCAATAAAGAAGCGTTTTTTGGGGTGTTTTTTTTTTAAGATTTTATTTATTTATTTGACAGAGAGAGAGAGATCACAAGTAGGTAGAGAGGCAGAGAGAGAGAGAGGAAGCAGGCTCCCCGTAGAGCAGAGAGCCCGATGCAGGGCTCGATCCCAGGACCCTGAGATCATGACCTGAGCTGAAGGCAGAGGCTTTAACCCACTGAGCTACCCAGGCGCCCCAAAGAAGCATTTTTTATTGTGTTTATTTCTATAGCTCCATTTCCCCTCCCCCACAAACATGGAAGACAAGATGGAGAGGGGCGCCTGGGTGGCTCAGTGGGTTAAAGCCTCTGCCTTCGGCTCAGGTCATGATCTCAGGGTCCTGGGATCAAACCCCGCATCGGGCTCTCTGCTCAGCGGGGAGCCTGCTTCCCCCTCTCTCTGTGCCTGCCTCTCTGCCTACTTGTGATCTCTCTCTCTCTCTCTGTCAAATAAATAAATAAATAAAATATTAAAAAAAAAAAAAAAAAAGACAAGATGGAGAAGAGCAGGGAAGAGAAGTCCCTGAGGGCCCCAGTCCCATCTCCGGAGTTCCCCAGTTCGGGCAGAGGGGCCGACCTGCAGGGAGGCCAGAGGCCCCATGGCCTCCTTTATGCACAACAGTTATCTCGGAGACTGCCCGTGAAGGCTGGGGAGGTGCCAGC
Organism: Potos flavus; assembly: GCA_028534135.1. Classification (NCBI taxonomy): domain Eukaryota; kingdom Metazoa; phylum Chordata; class Mammalia; order Carnivora; family Procyonidae; genus Potos; species Potos flavus. The sequence goes on along the minus strand of CM052887.1, from coordinate 57,097,802 downwards.
CATCCTCTCATCTGAACCCTGTGAGCGAAGGCCAGACACTTCGGCACCTCTCCCCTCCGATGCATGAAGTCCTCTCGCTGCAGGCTGTGAACACACGGCACCGTATACGTCCTGCTCAGTTCCTGCCGTGGCCGTTCGTGTCCAGCACCTGGCCCATCTCCCACACTCTCTGACGGGCTCCATGGAGCTCATGATCTTCATGCTCCACGGAAAGTGCAGGGGACACGCCTGCCCTCCCGACATGCCTTCTTGTTTCTATCGATGCTCTGGCTACCTGAGGTCTGGTCATCTCCACGCTCAGCTTCATGCCAGATCTTTCTGGCTGACCTCCAACACAGGTGCGGAGGAACGCGAAGGACCTTTCCCTTCCCAGTGACCCCCTGCGGGCCCCGGCTGTGGCCAGAGGGAGAAGATGGGGTCACACCATCAGGCAAATTCTGGTGGTCAGGCTCCTCTCTCAATTGCCAATGTGGAAGGCGTTTCCTTCGGGGGATACAACGGTGGGGGGGGGCGGGGAGCTGGTTCCATCTGGGACTCCATCACCGCTTCCGGTGTGTGGGTGCTGGGGAGGCTACAGGACCACGCAGGGGCTGTGCTGGCGTGGTCTTCCTTTCTAGGCCAGGTAGGGGACTGGCAGACGCTTTGGCTGAGCTGCTGGCCTTCCGTCCTAACTCCTGGTCTTCTTCAAGCCGCTGATTTTTCTGTCTTGCTGCCCTGCCTCTTCTCAGAGTGGGAGGTAAAGGTGGAAGTGGCAGGCTCATTGAAATTCCACTGCTTTGGGTTGGCAGAGACGCGCTGCCGTACCTTGCAGGATGAGTAGAAAGGGCAGCTGCTGGTGGGACCAGCCAAAGGATGGGGCTTCAGGGTGATGGCATAGCCATCCGATTCAGATCTCTTAAAGGGCAGGAACACGTAGATTACCATCACTTCATCATACTTCTGGCCCATCGGCGAGTCCTGCATCCTTTCCCGTGTGTAGCCCATGGACGCCGTCAACTAAGTTGCCCAGGCTCCTTGTGGTTAGGGAGTGGTTCTATGTAAAGCATTTGTTCTTTCCCGTAGTCCATGTCCACCCACAGAACCTTCATGATCTCCTCTAAAGTATCTCCCTTGATGGGATTGAGGACAAAGAATTTCTTGAGGTTTTCACACTCCGTGGACAGGTAGAAGGAAATATCATATATTCTGCTCAGTACTCATTCTCACAATAAAGAAAAAAAAATTAGAAAAAGAAAAGAGAATTTAAAAAATGAGAAAAATAGAAAAGAATAAAAAGTCATAGAAATAAACGAAATAAAAAAACGAGAAAAAGACAATAAAGAAAAATGGGAGAAGTAAAAGGTTAAGAAAAATAAGAAAACAGGAAAAAGAAAATAAAAGGGGAAATGCGACAGAAAAAAATTTAAATTAGAAAATTGTAACTAAAGGAATTAAAAAAAAAATAAGATAAAAAAATAGAGGAAAAGAAAAATTTTTTAAAGTAAGCAAAATAGACAAAAAGCCAAAAAGGAAAATACTTAACTTTGGTGAAAGTCCCTCAGATGACCAAAAGCCAGCTTCCTGAGCTAGAAGGACCAAAAATCTAGGCTGAGCCAGGGACTTATATAGGTGCTTGGAATTCCGTAACAACGGCTCCTTATGAAGTCATAGCAAGAAATGGACCTACTACAGCCAAGGATACTCCACAGTGGCTTTCTGACTTTTTGTCTCAAGAACCCTTTACCATTAAAAAAAATAAGTTTTGTTTATGTGGATTATAGCAATAGATATTTGCCTTATTAGAAACTAAAACCTGTAGGATGCTTCAGTGGCTTTTTCACTTCTGGTTTAAAAAACTATAAAAAATTCTCAGTTTTTAAAAAGCTCAGTGTCGACACTTCAAATACTCAATTCTTTTTATCTTTAAACTCCGATTGATTGGTCTCAAAATAACGCCCCAAATTAACTGACATGATACTCTCCAGAAATGTTCCTTTGCATCAAACAATGTAATTTTTTGTCTGGTTTTGGTATGAGGGTAATGCTGCTCTCACAGAATCAGTTAAAAGAGTATTCCTTCCACTCCTATCTTCTGGAAGAAACTGTAGAAAATTGATATCATTTCCTCCTTAAAAATTTGGTAGAATTCACCCATGAATCCATCTGGGGCTGGTGCTCTTGTTTTGGAAGGTAATGAATACTGATTCCTCTTTAATAGATAGAAGCCTATTCAGATTTTTGTGTAAGCTTTTTTTTTTTTTCAAAATGAACTTTTTATGGAGAATTAATACAAACATTTCCATGACAGCAAACTAAATAAAAAAGATCGCGAAAAAAGTTTCCCCGTTGAGGTTCCATTGGTCTGTTTGCTGATACGCTCTATTTGCCATCAGGTCTCTGACCTCCAACAGAAAGACAGGCGCGTATTTCTTCCGGTTAGCTTTACGGACACTGGAGGAGACAGTTTCCGATCAATTTTACATGCAAACCTGCGTCCGCTCTGGTTTTACTCAATGGCTTAGCATCAGCCCCCACGATAGAGCTCAATAGCAGTTAAAAACAGACTCCTCCATTCACAACTTCCAGGGAATTCAGAAGTGTTGTTTCTCCTGCCTTCACTGGACTTGGCCTTCTCCCAGGGAAGCGGCTTGAAAGGCAGGAATGAAACTTTGGCAGCACCGGTTTCTGTTTCTTTGCATCAAATTTCTCCTTTAAAGCTCATAGTCTACTAGCTGATACACTGTTTCATTTCGTGGCTGCTAATTGAAGGCTTTTGTCCTTTCCCGGACATGGTAAATGCCTCTCCGGCTGGCATTTGATTTCTTATGGAGCATTTGGCTGGAGGTTATTGTAGCGAAGTCCCAACAGAACGAGGTGGCTTATTAACAGCACCACAACCGAGGACATTTACCATCAGAAGCACTGTGTCGCCCTCCCCTTTTCCCCCCCGCCTGAATTATTGCTGTTACAGAAAATAATATTCCTCCATCTTTAAAGGTGATGTGATTATCATCGTCACATCTGGGAACTCTCGCTCCCGTTTGCTTCATTCATTTCCTCTTGAAAGCAGCACTGCCAGTTAGTTTGACTCCCCTTTTTCATAGAACAGTTTATTCTTTCTTGTTTATTAATTTTAAGGGTTTATAAAAACAATCTTCTTGGTAGAACCTATTTCTTGGGTTTCCGAATGCCTAATTAGGAGGCTTCTCCTTAGCACAGAACACTCCAAAGCCAGAACAGGGAATGAGGCAACTCTTCCTATCTTAGGATAAATCATGGCAATGGCCCTGGACTCTATACTTTTGGGGGTGGGGTGAGGAGGCTCCTTCAGCCAGGCCATGGGCCAGGAGGAGGGAGCACTGCTGGCCGGAGCTGCGGGAAAGGCTCTCATATACACGGGAGCAGCGCGTAGCCCTCCCCTGTCCCTCCTCCCCTGCCCCTCCTCCCCTTCAGGGTCACCTGGCTACAGCTGGTCCCCACTGTCGACCCCCTGCCATGATGCACTTTTCTGGTTCTCACCTTGTCTTCCCTTTCTGATGCTTTTTTGGGTGGGGGGACAACACTTCTCCTAAATATTGGAAAAATAAGTCCTGGTAAGTTGATCCCTGACCTCACAGCCCCACTTCCAGTAATAACTCCCTTAAGAAATAACGTCGAAGGCCTTAAAGAGCGTCCCCCAAAATGTGATCCAGTGGTGGTGAGGAAGAGGAATTGAGGAGGTCCCAGACACATCATCAAATATCTTGAAGCCCTCAAAGGGGAATCTCACCCTCTTCACTTCTCTGATCATCTCCGTGGTTGTGTTGGGGAGAAACTCTCAGTTTGGGGCCACCATGACCAGAATATGTTCTCACATTTGTTCGTCTCATTCCGTAAAGCAAATGCTGACCTCAGGCTCAGAATTTTGGCAGGCGCCAGGATCTAGCTAGAATTTAATTATATTGCTTTCCATTTTGGGGGGTTTTGTTTTGGGGCTATCTTGTATTTATAGCAAAAGATACAACTGTGCGTATAGTCATACGTTCCCATGCCCAGATGGCGCTCAGATGTGGTAACAGACCGTGGAGATATACAAGAAAGGCTGCCCAGTGAGGGCCGTGTTTTAAAGGCAGTGATTCCTAACCTCGAAGCACCTAGGAATCCCAGGGCAGTTGTCAAAATCCCAGTGCCCGGGCCCTTCCCCAGACCAGCTCCGTCAGAAACTCTGGGCATGGGATCTAAGTGAGGGTATTTGTTAAGCCTCCGATGACTCCAGCGCTCAGCTTAGAGACGGTGCTTCCATCTGACCTGAAGTCTGAACGTAAACGAGACTGAACCTCTTCTCCACACCAGAACAACAGCATCAGCGTCTGGAACGTGAATAACCAGGGCCGACCACAGTCCGAACATCTCAGTCCAAAAAACTGGGATTTTAGAGCTGGAGGGAATCTGAGAACAGAATCTTCATTTTATCTCTGAGGCCTTGAAAGGCCAAGAAGCTTGCTGGGAATCGCCCCCTAGGAGCCCGGCGCGGGGCTCCTTCCCCAATATCATGCTGCCTCTCTGGTGGCTATAAGGGCCTCATTTGTGGATTGATCTGGAAGAAACTACAATCTTTTTTGAGGAATAAGTTAGAGACACAAAAAGTTGGAAATTTGGCTCCCAGAAAGTACATAAGGGAGATAGTACACAGAGCCCAAGAAGTACCATGGACATTCTTCAAAGTATGTTCCATAGTTGGAAAGTGCTAGATTAAAAAAACTGAAATGAGTTTCATCATTGCAGGACTTCTCAGGGCCTTCAATTTATTAGCATGCATAGGGAATCTCCGGAAGGAAAAAGTACAGGCAGCACTTATTTGCCCTTTTATGTGGAACATCTCACAGAACTAGCTTTTCTGGGGGAAATACTAGGTGCGCATAATTTCCTAAAGCTCGGGCCTGCTCTCCATCCCTCTTACCCCACATTCTTTATCTTAGCAGCACTTATCACTTAGATATTTGTTTATTGTCTGTTCCTCACTAAAATGTAAGCTCCTTAAAGAAAGGCAATTTGACTCCACTGCTGTATCCCAAGCACCTCGATGGTGCCTAGGCCTTAACCAATATTTGTGAAAAAGAATTAATGGATAGTCTCTTAACACATCAGTAGCCATGACCGGTTATCTAGTGGGATTCCTCCTATTCATGGTTGTAGGTCTCTCACCACCATGTTAGGCTGAATTTGGGAGTCTCCATGCTGCAGGGACTCTCACAGGACTGAGCAGCCCCGGGGGGCAACTGGGTGAACAGCCAAGCTCTGGCACAAATGAACTCTGTGACCTTGGATAACTCAACTGCCTTCTCTGGGTCCCCTTTTCCTTATCAGTAAGGTGAGTGGACTGGATTGGACAATCTCCAAGCGTCCTCAGTTATTGTATGACAAGTGGCTAACTTAAAATATCTGATGTAATTGAGGATTTTTCTATTTCTCCTTGGAGTTCTATCAGTTTCTGCTTCATGTAATTTGAAGCTCTGTTATCAGGCCCATAAATATTTAAGATTGTTATATCCTCCTGATGAATTAACCATTTTATCATTATGAAATAACCTCCTTTGTCCTTGGTAATATTATCGGCCCTGAAATCTACTTTGTCTGATATTAATATATCTGCCCCAGCTTTTTTGTAAATTAGTGTTACCATGGTACATCCTCTTCCATCATTCTACTTTTAACCTATTTGTGTCTTTCTATTCAAAGTAGGTTTCTTGTATAGACAGCCTATAGTTGCTTCTTGCTTTTTTTATCCAATCTCTCAATCTCTGCCTTCAAATCTAAACATTTAGACCACTTAAATTTAATGTGGTTATTGATATTAGTTTTTTTTAAGTAAGCTCTATGACCAAAGTGGGGCTGGAACCCACGACCCTGAGATCACGATTTGCGCACGCTCTATGGACTGAGCCAGCCAGGTGTCCCAATATGATTAGGTTTAAACCTCCCATCTTATTGTTTTCTGTTAGTTCTATTTATTCCTTTTTCCTTTTTTCCTCTTTTTCTGCCTACTTTTGAACTGATTATACTTTTTTGTAATAGCTTTTTTGAGATATAATTCATATACATTTCATTCATTAAAAGCGAGCGATTCAATGATTTCTAGTGTATACACAAAATTGTGCAAGTTACAGAACATTTCGATCACCTCAAAAAGAAACCTCCTGCCTTTTAGCTGTCACCACCAAATCCTCCCACTCGCACCCTTTCCCAGCCCTTGATAGTCACTAAGCTACTTTCTGTCTCTATAGATTTGCCTCTTCCAGACATTTCATATAAATGGGGTCACATAGTATGGCCTTTTGTGACTGGCTTTCTTTCACTTAGCATAGTGTTTTCAAGATTCATTCCTGTTGTAGCATGTATCAGTACTGCATGCCTTCCCACGGTTGAGTTCCACTGTATGGACATACCATCTTTTTTCTTTATCCGTTCATCCACTGATGGACATTTGGGTTGTTTCTACCACTTGGTTATTATGAATAATATTGCTGTGAACATTCATGTTTTGGTGTAGACGTATGTTCCATTTCTCCTGGGCATGAACCTAGGCATGGCATTGCTGGGTCAGGTGATAACTCCACGTTTAACATTCTGAGTCCTGCCACACTGTCCCAAAGTGGCTGCCCCAGTTTACATTTCTGCTAGTGGTGCATCGGGGCTTTCAATTCTCCACATTCTCTCCAACGTTGGTCAGCAATTGCCTCCTTGCCTGTAACCATCCTGGTGGGTGTGAAGTTCTTACCTTACTGTGGTTTTGATTGCACTTCCCTGATGGCTAATGATGGGGAGCATCTTTTCATGTGCTCACTGGCCATTTGTAGGTCTTCTTTGGTGAACTGATTACTGTTGATGATTTCATTTTCTTTCTCTTATGCCTTATTTGCTCTAAGTCTTTGTGTTGTTATTTTAGTGCTTGTTTTGGTGTTTATAGTTCACATCCTTATGACTAACTTCATGTGATCTTGTATCATTTCATGTAAATTCAGCAACCTTACCAAAGTGCACTTTGATGTTTCTGCTCCTGGCTCCTGCCCAGCTATTGTCACATCTCTGGTTAAATCACAGGCTCTCCTCTTTGTAGTATCCCAGGACTCCGTCACCTTGAGGGAGTAAGACTTGTCATGGGAAGCCAGAGGAGGGAAAGTAGATGGGTTCGCTTTTTAGCGCTTTGCCCTATTCCTGGAGGGCAGGCCCAGGTTCAGCTGGTAGGATCACCAGAGAGAACATCAAGAGACGCCTGGCCTCCAATGCAGGAAAGAGAGGCGATCTCAGAATGATGGAAATCCTGAGGAATCCCTAGGGCACCTTTGCCGCATCCTGGATTCTCCTAGGGCTCTCCCTGCCTGCATTCCTCGCATCCAACCATTGGATTCATGACTAACACTTGTCAGTTAACAGTGATTCTGTGGGAGTCAGGTACGGGCAACAGAGAGTCATGGGCTTGGTAACAGAGAGAGCTGGGCTCAAACACCAGCTCCACCACTTACAGACAGACCCAGGAACAAGATACTAAACTCTCATAAGCTTCAGTTGCTTCACCTATAAAATGGCGGTAGGGGGGGTGCGGTGAGGTGGGGTGGGCCATTCTTCATAACGTTGCTAAAACAATTAAATGAGGTGATATGGGTAAAAGCATGTGATGTTACAAGCACACCATTAATATTTTATTCCCTCTAGATGCCTCACCATCTATGTGAGCCAATTATATTTTGCTTTTTTTATGTTTCTCAAGCATTCATAATTCAGGGACTACATCAAGCTTGAGAATCTTTTTTTCTTTTCATACTCAAAATTTCTAGTGACTTCAAATGTCTTTATGGAGTTGTCACAAACTCCCTGCTTCTCAGTGTGGACGACTGCCATTTATTGGGCTGACTCAATGCCAGGGATGTGCTGGGCACCCCGCATGCCTCATTATCAACCCCATAGGACAGGCAGAGTTTCTCAACCCTGGTACCATTAACATTCACGGCCAGGTAATTCTTGGTTGTGTAGGCTGTCTTCTGCCTTGTAGGATACTTAGCGGCATCCCTGGGCTCTCCCCTCTAGATGCGGGGAGCACCCCCTCAGTTGTGACAATTAAAAATATCTGCGCGTATTATCGTACATCTTCTGGGGGACGAAATCTCTCCCAGGTAAGACCCACTGGTATGGAACTGGTGTCCTTCCCATCTATCTGTGAGGAAGCCACGGTTCAGAGTGGTCAAGGGCTTTGCTCAGAGCCACACAGCTGCCAAGCAGTGGAGGCAGGATTCGGAGGGTGACCAGTAGCTCCCAAGTCCTGCACTACGGCGCCTGGAGAATGTATTCTTATCTGTACAGAGAGCCTCAAATACCTTTGACATTCCTGGCCTCAGCTCTGTCCTCTGTGCTGAAGATGCTTGAACTCTGGACTCTCTTCTCTGAAAACCCAGAAGAGGCCCCCAAAGAAGGGATTAGGTGGTCACTGTTCACAGGCAGAGCTCTGAGGGCCAAGTGCACCGTATCGCACGTAGCTGGCCCCTGAGTATGCTTTTCCTTGACATCAGGGGTGTTATGATTCAAATCACATCCCCCAAAAGGTATGTCAAAGTCCTAACCCCTGGTACTCTTGCATGTCCTCTTACTTGGAAACGGAGCCATTGCTGATATAATCAAGTTCAAATGAAGTCATCAGGGTAGGTCCCTAATCCCATAGGCCTGGCGTCCTTGTGAGAGGAACACCTGGGCACAGAGGGAAGAGGGTCATGTGAGGCTGGAGGCAGAGAGCTGAGTCACACGGCCACAAGCCAAGGAAGCTGGAAGAAACCGGAAGAGCCAAGGAAGCATCCTCCCCTAGAGGCTCTGTAGGAACCCAACCCGGGGACACCTGGATTTCAGACTTCCAGCCTCCAGGCTGGTGAGACAGTGCATTTCTATTGTTTCACACCACCCAGTTTACGATACACTTGACCTTGCACAACACGGGTTTGAACTGCAAGGGTCCACCAATAAGCAGATTTTTTTCAACAAATAGGGTACAGTACTGTAATGTTATTTTCCATTCCTTATGATTTTCTTCATACCATTTTTTCCTCTAGCTTCCCTACTGTCAGAATACAGTAAGTATATGATGCCGGTAGCACACAAAATACAGGTTCATCAACCATTTATATTATCAGTAAGGCTTTTGGTCAACAGTAGGTTATGAGTAGTTGAGTTTTGGGGAAGTCAAAAGTTATGTGGGATTTCCCACTGCATGGGGGGCGGTGCCCCTAACTCCTACTGTACTTGGTTACGGCACCCCCAGGAGAGTACTCTCTAGGTCCTCTGGCAGCCCTGAGTGCCCCATATTTTGATATGACAGTGCTCCTTGCTCCCCAGTCAGTTATAATACCTGGCCATTAATCAGAGTCATGAAAGGCATTTGCCTTCCCTACGATAAACCCACAAGTCGGATGGTGCCTTCCACTTATCACATGGCCAGATAACGATCTGGCAGTGAAATGACAGCTCAGGGACCTTCCTAGATAGTAGCTGCCCACTCAGACGCCCACACATGGCGTGTCAGCGGCTGGGGTGGGCCGTGTCAGTGCCTTATCTTTCTTGGTAACAGGAGGTACCCTACGGTCCCAAGATAAGGGGGAGAAACTTCACAGAATCTGACTCAATAGCCTTGGTTACCCTCAGGTCACAAAGAAACACACAGAGGGAAATGAACCCCAGACAACTAGGAGTATGACACAGACAGGAAATGACCAAAGGTAGCTCAGAGCATTTAAAATCTAAAATCCAATGCAACTTATTCTGGGCGAGTAAACAAATTGCCGCAAAAAGACTCATATGAAGTCTGAGATTCTTTGAGGCTCAATCAGCCCTTGGAGGTCACGTGCATCCCAAATTAAGCCTATTGTCTTTCCCAGCCCAAACCCCATGCGATGTTCCATGTTTAAAGGACCACAGGGACCAGCAGAATTTGGAAAGGGTTCTGTACTTCAGTCTCTCTCTGGAAAGTTCCTAAGACCCATTAGCATACTAAAGATAGAGAAATTCTGTCGGAAAGACATCCAATCAACACCTTTTAGGGGAGGCAGAATACTCTTCGGACTACTTATGTATTCCAGCCCATTCACTTCACAGAATTTGAGGCTGAGGCCAGAGAAACTAGATGCTTTTTCAAAGGTCACACAGGCAGAAAGTGACCTTGGATGACTCAAATAGGGTCTTCGGATTCCAAATCTGGTGCTCGTTTTATGTTTTCATTTCCCCATTAATTAGTTTATTAATAAACATTTGCGTGCTACCATGTGGTGAGGCAGGAATATAAAAATGAATAAGGTAGACCTCGCCTTGCATGTAATTTACTATTTCTGGAGTGAATGAGCAGCAGAAAAACAAATAATGGGAAGATTGTGGGGACAGGGAGGGGAGGGAGAGAATGGCTGACTTCGGGATGAATATAGACCATGTCAGGCTCGAGATTTCCCATCAAGTTACTGTTGTTCTGCTAAGTCCCAGCACCAAGGCCTGTCATCCCTGCCACCCACAGCCTCTGCCAAGGAGAGCGGGGTGGGGGCCAGAGCCTGCTGACCGGGCTGTCCGGGGGGCTGCCGCTAACTTAGCAAAGCTGACTAGGTCAGGTGGCCCAGCCCACGAGCCTATCAGACTTGGACAACGTGCTTGCTCCCCCTAAATGGGATAACCCATCAGATTCCCTCCAAACTGGAACTGGGGGCTACAGAGAAGCAGTGATCAGGGAAGCTGAAGAGGAAAGAACATCTGAGGGAGGGCATGAGGCCGGAGCACCCTGGGGGGTCCCGGGCAGAGCAGGGGGGTGAGGAGGCGAGCAGCAGGGGAGAGAGCACAGCGGAGCCAGGAGAAGAGGCTGGAAGGTGAGCAGCGGCCTCCCTTCTATGGCTGCCCTGTGCTTGTGGGGGGTGGGGGGCTCGATCGCAGGCCCTGCGGCTTCATTTCTGAGAGACCCGTCTTCCTTGGCGCCCCCACCTGCCCTACCTGAACCAGGCGCTCTGCGCTTGCTTAGTAAAAGTGCCTAACTCCTTTTTTTTTTTTTCCAGTCACGGTCAAGTACACATAACGTACAATTCACCATTTTAACCATTTTAGATGTAGTCCGGTGACATGAAGCACATTCACACTGTTGTGCCACCATCAGCACCACCGACCTCCAGAACTCTCTTCATCTTGCACAACTGCAACTGTGCCCAGGAAACAGTAACTCTCCATTCTCCCCTTCACCCAACGCCTGGCCACCACCACGCTGTTTCCCGCCTCTATACATTTGACTGCTCTAAGGACCTCAAATAAGAGGAATCATACAGTATTTGTCCTTTGAGGGCTTATTTCATTTTGTAAGATATCCTCAAGTTTCATCCATGTTGCTCCATATGTCAGAACTTCCTTTGTAAGGCTGAATAATATTCCATTGTATGAATATGTCCCATTTCGCTTATCCATTCATCCACCAATGGACACTGGCATGCTTCCAACTTTTTGGCGATTCGAGTAATGCTGTTATGAACATAGATATACAGCTATCTCTGAGACCCTGCTTTCAATTCTTTGGGGTGTCGAGACTCCTGGCAGGCGTACAGGAAGAAATGGGGCTACCTAGTGGTACATAGTCAACCGAGGTCCAAGAAGGTGAGGGGAGGAGAGGCCCTTCTTCGGGGGTGTATCCTGGCACCTGGCTTTGGGTTTGCTACCCTCCCAGCCCCCACCACTGGGAGCCTCTCTTCAGCCAGAGACAGATCAGCCCGAGGCACAATTCTCAGGCACTCCCCCTTTTCCCTCCCTTCACCAGGCTTTTCAAACAGACTTTCTAGAATGGAAGCTCCATGAGGCAATGATTGCCCCACTCTGTTCACTCACCCATTCTAGCACCTGCTGAGGGCCTGCTACAAGGCACACTTCAAGCAAATGACATTGAGAAGTCATTAACACTTTAAAGTGAGTTAAATTGCTGTGTTCTTTTTTCTGCCCTCTCCCATAAACTTTCATCCCTTAGTTTTGTTCTCGTTTTGTCAAGGAAAGTCTATAGTTTACATTAGGGTTCACTGTTGGTATCGCATAGGTTTGGACAAAGGTATAATAACACGCATCCGCCATTATCGTTTCTCATCCCGAGGTGCCCATGACAATCACCCGAGGAGGGTGCTGAAAAGTTTTTTAGGTTTGGGTTCCACCTCAGAGATTCCTGTTTGAAGGGAGACCCAGGGATCTGTACCTTTAAAAAGCCTCAATGATTATGAGGGGCAGCTCCATTTGGAACCGTGACATTAAAGACAGAATTTCAGACACCCTAAGAGATGGGAGGATGGTCCTATCGTGACACCCTGAGGGTGCCGCCTGCTTGGCCTTCCTGTCCTGTCCCATAGGTCCATCGTTGGGCCCGATGAGACCAGACCTTTATAATTCGCTGCTGATTGGACATCTCGACCTGGCATCTCAAATGTCCCTTCTCCCAAGAGAAACCTATGAAGATCCTAATCCCCACCCAGAAACCAACTCCGCTTCTGACTTTTTGACTTTGGAAGGTGGCGACTCCAATCTTCCACCTGCTCAGGACAAGACTCCTGAAGTCAACCTTAACTTTTCTTAGATACATCTAATCTGTCAGCAATGCCTGGTGCCTTGACCTTTAAAAAAAATCCAGGATCTCACCCCTTTTACTCCCTCCACTGAAGTCCTTACAATGGCCTATAAGGCCCCTCACAATCCTTGTGGCCCCTACTTCACTCCCGGGTCTCTTATTTCACCTGCTATTTGCCTCCCTGACCCTTCCAGCTACATGGGCCCCTTGAAGTTCTTGGAACAGGCAGGTAACTCTACCCCAGGGCCTTTGCATTGCTGTCTGCTCCTCCTGGAATGCTCTCCTTCTAGAAAGCCACTGGGCTGAATTCCCCATACCCTGAAAATTTTCACAGGACACCCTGTCTAAAATTTCAAATCTCCTGCCCCTTTGCCAGCACTGCTTTCTTTATTTTTCTCCTGAGGACTTAGCTCTGCTTATACTACCTGCTGACTTGCTTGTTTATTTCTGTCCGGCTCCTCCCACTAGGTGCCAGAGCCACAAGGCAGAGCTAGGCGTCTGCTCCGTCTCTGCAGAGCCTGGGAGCCCAGAACGGGGCGTGGTGCACAGTGGCTCTCACCCTCCATCGCCCTGCCACCGCCCCTCCTTTCCTCTCAGCCTCTGGCTCACATCCCATCTGCCTTCCATGTGCTGAGGCATCCCCCTTCTGACCCTCTCGTAGCTCCTCTACTGGGTCTTCCCTCCCCAGAGGATCTCCTCCCTGCTGGGCGTGGGGGGGAGTCTTCCCAGCTGCCAAAAGCTTCTTTCTAAGAAGCAAATCTGCAGCAATCTCTCAGTGATATCCCTTAACTTTCAGGACACTGTTCAAACCTCCTGCTTCCAACACAAGGTCCTTGCCAATAGGGCCCAGCCTCTGCAGCCAAACCTCTAAGCCCTGTCCACCTCTGTGCACCCTCAACTCCGTAGGCTGTCTGTGCTCTGCTGCCTTTGCACACGCGGTTCCTTCTGCCTGCCGTGCTGTCTCACCGCCCTGAATGCAGACCCTCCTACACTATGTCCAGTGAGCCCCGAGTTGACCTCCAAGTTCTAGCTGATGGAAACGCCCGCAGAAAGCCTTCTAAGAGCCCCAGTCACAGCTCTTTCCACAACTCCTTCCACTGCCACCTTGGCTCCCCGGAGTGCGCTTGAGCAGCACTGCCCTTCACGGCCCTTATTTACCCGTCTCTGTGGTTAGTGCAAATTCTCTGCAGGCCTGGTCCTCACATCGGGTCCAGCACTGAACAGGGGCTCTGTATATGTTTCCTGCACGAATAAGTCTCCGGAACTGTGAAAACATGGCCAAATCAGCAATAATGGTGCAAATGTCCTCAACGCTTTTGCCAGCTAATTGAACTCACTATTCAATAGTTGCAAGAATGTTCCAGAACACATCGTTGCAGGTGTACCTAAAAACTAGGACAGAGGCGATAAATGATCTCTTGGGGTATCTGTGTAGCTCAAATTGCACAGGCTAAACAGTCTCCGCATAGTTTTACCATTCGTGTGTGTGTGTGTGTGTGTGTGTGTGTGTGTGTGTGTATACACATTTACACATAAATATGTTATATACACATGCATCTCTATGGACATATTCTCCAGCACATGGCTGTCAGGCTATCCTGTAATCGCCTCCCCCATCTGGTTGACCCTCCTGCATTCACACAGGTGAAGGCATAAACCATCAAAACTATAGTCACTTTTTCCCTTAAGTCTCTAGAAATTACGTATTTACTAAGATGTACGCTTCTAATTGTAGGGCCTTGTTACAAAATCCTTTCATGTTAATTTTAGTCCACTTTATTCTGGAATCATAGAAGACCCCTGTCTAAGATTTTCATGAAGAAATTCTGGTAACGCCGAAGACAGTAATGACATCTGTCACCTGAACTATTTTTAACCTTTCCAAATCATCTGTGTGATTTCAGCTAATGATTTAATTTAACAACTCTGAGCATATCATTCATTCATTCACATAGAGGCGCTGCTGGTCATTTGGTGACTGCTCGCCAGGGGGATGTGAGGGCAAGTCCAAGCTGACAAACAAATGAGATGTCTAACTAATGAGACATGCCGCAAGAGAAAGAAAGTGTGCCGGCATACCAGAGTGCCGGACTGAGTGCGTTCCTGCAGGTCACAGGAGCTGGAGCACCTCTCGGCAGAGGTGACATTCAAAATGAAACCCGAAGACCAGAGCAGCCAGCCGCACAGCAGGGGTTGAAGGGGAGGAGGCGAGGGCAAGGTGGAGGGGACATGGGATGGGACATGGTCCTTGCCAGCATGGAGGGGGCAGGCCTAGCCGCCCGCTCCACCCCTTCCTCCTACAGCACCTCCCCCCCCGCCCCCCGCACTCTGGTCATTTGTTTGAGCAGCTGTCTCTGTGTCCCCAGGACCCAGCTCCATGGGCCGGGCCTAGATGTGGCCCGCCCTTTCACCCTTGTATCTAGTCATAGTGTTTGGCCAACAGGTGGAGTTCAACAAATGCTTGCGGCATTGTCGAATAACAGTGACTTCACCACAAAGCCGATAGTGGCCGGTCATATGATAGAGGTTCCCAGTGCTGTGTCGGAGACAAGAATTCCCAGAGCCAGGCGAAGTGTCTTTTAATTTTTGGATTATCAGTCAGTGACTCTCAGGGGGAAAGATAACATGCACAGGAACTATCGGGAAGGAGGGGGGAAACAGCGGGAGCGATAAGAAGCATGGCTGAAAATGGGATTTCAGGACTTTGTTGTTCATTTTATCAGGCCTTAGTTCCAGAAGCCATCACTTTCCACGGCTAGACAGGCTCTGTGTGCCGGGCACAGTGAGGCAGGCTTCAGAGCCTCCCGCTCTCTCAGGTGTGGCCAGAGCCCACCGTCCTGCCCATGCTGCGGGCGAGACGGAGCTGCCAGGGCTGCGTGACTCAGCCCAGAGGGCACCCGGCGTGCCCGCAGGCGTAGTCAGTGTCCAAGGAGCAGCCACACCCCCAAAGGGGTCTGCGAACACTGACCGTTGTGCACTTTGCCTCTGATGACACAGGCACCCAAAGAAAATACTAGAAATATAATTACTTGTGATCTAAAATTCCACGAGTTGGCTCACTGAGGCAGTCGGTTTCATGTCAACAACAAGTACCCTTGTATTTCTAGAAGGTCGAGCTCCAGAGGTGTGACTCAGACTTGCTATCAAAAACCTTCGGTTAAAATAACAGATAGCATTTATCCAGTACGGACTGTGTGCCAGATACTGAGCCAAGTGCCTTATCTTGGTTAACTCCCCCAGATAACCTATGAGGCTGGTATTATTATTAACCTTATTTTATAGAACAGGCAAAATGAAACTGGGAGGTCAAAAAACTGGCCAGGGTCTCTCAGTGATGGGGGGCACTTGTCCTCAGGCCAGGGAATCGATATCTCTAGAACAATGGTCCATCCTGTTACCAGGATCTATAATTTTCTAATCCTATTTGCGAAAGTGAAACAGCAGTGGGAGGCCTCCGTACGTGTAATAATATTAACCTGTAGTGCTCACTGCTGAAAGCCAGGCCCTGGTTTGAATCCTACCATAGAAGGTTCCAGACCTTGTGCTTTAGAAATAAAATCAGCCGAGGAGATACCGAGCACCTGCTAGATGGCAGAAATGGGATTCAAATCCAGGCAATCCTATACTTTTCAGTACATTACCAAATAAATACTGGAGAAAAAAATTAGTTTTAATTTTAAATATTGATAGATAGAGCCCAGGAAAGCTCTTTAGAGTCTTCAATACTTTTGAATGGTGTCAAAGAGTCCCCGGACCAGAAGGCCTCAGAACAGCTGTAGGAGGCAGTCCCGCCTTCCTGATATCGTTGGGGTCCTGATACAGCCTAGCCCAGCCATCTTCCCGCACGGATGTCATGAAAACCAGAGCCTACCAGCCATGCTGGGACCTCCGCCAGGCCCTCCCTCACCCCCATTTCAGGTCAAGCATCCTCAGAAGCAGTACCTTCTGGGGCATCCTGGGTCCCCACAGCAGGGAGGCTGAGAGGTTCTGCAGGATGGGCCAAAGATACCCTTTTCCATCAGCAGTGAGCTCTACACCCTGTTCTTATCAGATCCTTCCCTCCCAGTGCCGCTTCCTCTGAACATCATGGCACAGCCTCATATGTATGAATCTCACTCCAATGATGAGGCCAAGATCTCTTTTCAGGATCTCTCTGCGAAGGCAGTATGTGAAAATCAGCAAGTTCATGGGCACTGGAGATTTTCAAACGGAGGCGGGATAAGACCCTGTCGGGGCGTTCTGGAGGGGGATTCGGCCACAGGAGAGACATCCACGTTCTCTGAGCTCCCTGCCATCAGAAAGCCCTGACGGCTCACAAAAGCAGGGCCATTACTATTGGTAAAACCAACCAGCTGGTACTGCTCTCAGACTCAGTGACTCTAGGAAGTGGTATTCACAAGGCGGCTGGCAGTAAGCCCAAATCCCAAAGCTTCTGCGGGCTGCAACCTTGTCTGCTGGGACACTGCAGGGACCTATGGCATACAGCACCAGAAGTTAAGCCTGCACCTTTGTTAATCAGGCAAGTGGAGGGAACATGAAACTCCAAGACAGGAGAACATGGATATGCTGGATTCTTTGCATGGCTGTGCCCTACTCTAACCATGCTGGGCTTCCTTCTCTTTACCCTAACCCCACATTGCCATTAACAAGTCCCCTTGTCTATATCACATTGGGAGCAAACACTGTACCTCTACCTACATTAGGTCATTAAGAAGGTTGTGATGAGGAAATTCGAGCTTGGTTGTGTCAAGTAACTCATTAAGTGGCAGAGAACGTTTCCAGCAGAGCCTACATTTGACCCATGCTCTCCTGGCTTATGAACCCTTTCACCACACCACAGCCAGCTTCGACACCTGCGGAGGCAGGGAGGGCGCAGCCTTCACGGTAGGAATGGATGTTCTCTTGCCCTTGACCCAGACAGGAGGTCTTCTACATAGACCCCTCAGGTCTCGGACTCTGGACATCCCCTCCCAGCGACCCCCTGACCCCAGACCCTGTGATGTCTTTGGAAGGCCAGTGCCTGGACGAGAGGAACCGCCCAGGAGCATCCAGACACCCGCAGGCAGGCAAAGAAAAGGGAGAGAAGAAAGAGGCCCACACTGCTCAACTCTCTGTTGGCAGGCACTGTACTAGACATTTTATTTTTAAAGTTAACTTTGTATGCAAGTAATGCATACATGCAGAAAAGTATGCAGACCATAAGCTTATAGTTTGATGAATTTTCACTAACAGACCCATGTAACCAGCACATGATCAAGAAATAGTAATTACCGGCACCTCCAAAAGTCTCCCTTGTGCCCCTTTCTAGGCCCTCTCCCCAAAGGTGACCACGACCAAAAGTGACCACGAGCAGTCGGGTGGTGGTTAAAGAGCATGAACTCTGGAGCCACACCGCTCGGCTTCTTCTCCTGGCTCCGCCCTTTTACTAGCTGTGTGACCTGAGCCAACTGCCCTAGCCACTCTGTGCCTCGGCTTTCTCCCTTATTAAATGGGAAAAACAACAGTCCCAACCTCTGAGGGCTGTTGTGCATTTAGCACAGTGCTTGTCACATGTTTACCACTCCACTCAGGTTGGCTCTCACACTTCTTCCAAGCAGACAGCAAGAGGCCTTTCCAGTGGTCTTTAGGGGGTCCCTGGAAAGCTGCTACCCATCAGCTTCTGTCATTGGCCACAGCCAGGGGCCCCGTGTGGCACTTGTGTCCGTGCTCGATGCTTGGGGAGGAGGATTCCCACACCTGAGGAGTTGAAAAGACAAGGGAGTAGGGGGTGAGGGAGGGGAGTGGGACAGGAGGAGGGAGGGAGGGAGGTGCAAATGGGATGGGTCTCTCTTAGCAAAGTGTGTCTCCCAAAGAAGAAAGGGCCGCAGGAGACTCCGTGGCTTGTACCAACAGCTGCCTTTCAGGCTTCTCTCACAATTTTTCTAGCTCCCTCCCCATACACACAGTTAACTGCTTTGGAAGAGCTCGTGGTTATTTAGAGAACAGAAAGAGGGGGAAATGTCTAAAATACTCAGAACAATGTGGAAAAATTGAATCCCAACGGCGATTGGTTAATGGGCGACGCTTTTTAAGTAAATGAAAGCCTAATCAATATTTCTTATTTCTTTTTAAGAAATGATTGTTTCCTACCCCCATTTAGTTCCGTCTTACGATTTTTGCCAGAAGAGACATTCTCCCA
The DNA here is from genome assembly GCA_028534135.1 of Potos flavus. Classification (NCBI taxonomy): domain Eukaryota; kingdom Metazoa; phylum Chordata; class Mammalia; order Carnivora; family Procyonidae; genus Potos; species Potos flavus. The sequence goes on along the minus strand of CM052887.1, from coordinate 57,079,062 downwards.
TTTTTAAACCAAGCACTGCTGTGAATCATGCCACATTAAAAATGAAAGTTTGTACTCATGGCAACTGACAGCGCTGGGAAATGGAAACACAGTCCTCTATTAAAACTGCATGAGACTAACAGCACCCCTCAAGAAAGTTTTTTAAAGAAAACTAGCCCTGCCATTTTTGGAGGCCGAAACATACACGAAAGTTTCCCTTCTTGGAGTCACAGCCCACTGAAAGAGAAGTGGCTTCCGGGGGGGAGGACACGGTGAGGGGGCATCACCGAGCTCCCGGGAAGGAGGACTTGGTGAATCCTTCAGAGCCTGGGAACTGCCATTTCCACATCAGTGACGAGGGAGCATTAGGCCAGGTGTCCAGTGATCACGTCTACCTGTGCCACTCGGAGATTCTAAGAGTAACTTGGCCATTGGAGAACGACTGCCTACCTTTCTCTCCTGACTTCCTTTCAACGCTCTCCTTCTTGGTCCAATCCCCCCACCCCCAGCATCAGAACCCCCCCGCACGGCTCCAGCCTTGTCTCTTTGCTGTCCCACGGTGGAGGGGTGGACTCCTAAATGCTGAGTGACCGTCGCAGATCCTAGCAGGACAGCAACGGGGACCTGAGCCCTACCCCCGGCCCCACATCCATCCCTGAAAAGCTGATACTCTTCTCTCTCTCTCCAGACTCCTTTTCGATCCTGAAACTGACATGCCCGAGAAGGAAACAATTCTTTTCAAAACGTTAATAGTAAAATAAAGTCCAGTCCAGAGACCAGTCCATGTGCGCCTCTCGCTCACAGGAGAGAGACCCGATGCTCAGGAGTGTAAAGTGGTTTCACCAAGGTCACACAGCTGTTAATGACAGCCCAGGGACTAAACCCCAGGCTTTCGTGACCACACAGCGGTATTTTTATTAACCAGGAAAGGGGAAAAGGAACAAACATTGCTGAGGAACACTTTACGTGCCATGAATCTTGAATGACCTAGGAAGAATGATATCATTGGCCCCATTTTACAGATGAGAAAACTGAGGCTCACAGTAACTTCTCCAAATTGTTCTTGGTGGCAGGAGAATGGAACACTTTCCTCCTTGCAAAACCTTGCTTTGCCCTACCTACGCTGTCACTTTTAATTCAAAGGAAGAATTTTTCCCCTGGAACTTTTCTTAGTAGGAAAACTTGAACTTTTTTTTTAAATGGATCTTGGGCTAGCAGGTTAGATCTCAAGGCAGCCCAAGGGCAAGGCGAACCACTTAGTGCCGAATAACTTGTTTTGGGGGGAGGAAGGTGGAGCCGGAGAGCTGACAGAAGGCCACACGTGGGCTACAATGCGATCCCTCCTGAGACCCCGAAAACTTCAATGTCCCTTCAATTCATGAAAGCTGTGTGTGTGTGGAGATTTCCTAACGGGAAATGGTGAAGGATGGCCAGAACGGGAGGTAGGTCATGTGGGAGGGGGACTAAGGAGAAAAGCCCAGAGAAGTCACAGGGAGGGCCCAGCACCCACAAAGCCAGGGCATTAACTAGGTTTCAGGTCAAATTTTCCCAGGAGTGGCTATAGGGAGTGGGTGACCGCCTGTCTTCTGATTCCCCTGGTGGGAGGCTGGTCACCCCAAGGAAAGCTGTCATGTAGGCCAAATGTCACCTCAAACCTTGGCTCTTGGTCAGGCTTTCTTGGGGGCCAAGGGAGGGCTGGGACCTGTGTCTTGCTTAGTGGTTATGGCTTCACTGCAGGAGGTCTCACGGCCCCTCCCACATGCACACATGCACAATGCACACATGCACACATGCATGCATGCACACACACACACACACACACACACACACACAGCATCAGGCACACCTGAGGAGATTTGTACAGGACAACACATGTGTATTAGCCTTGGCTTTTGTTTAAAGCACCAACCCACAGCTCTGGTTTGGGGAGCATTTACTGCGTGAAATGCAGAATGAGTGTGTCCGGCGGCTGCTGAGGCAGGGAGGGCTCTCCAGTGGGGCAGGAGACCTCGCGACACATGGCCATCTGATGGCCACTGAGGAGGCCGTGCTGGGCCGAGCGAGCGAGGGCACGAGGGTGTGGGGGGGCGAATTGTGCCTGAGGGCCTCGGGGCCACGCTGCCAGCCAAGGACAAGGAATCACTTATCAGAAGCAGCGGCAAGAGGGCAGGATTTATGCAGGTGGGAAAACTGAGACCTTGGTTTACACGTAATTGCTAAGCCAGGATCCACTAGAAAAACAGAAAGACAGTCAGCGGGGGCCGGAAAAAGATATAACCGGTTCTCAAGAGAGCTGGCCGGAGGGCTTCTGCTTCCCACATCAAATCGTTATTAGTATGTTGCTTTAACTTACCCTTACCATCAACCGTCCACAGCCGCCCACACCCTAGACAGCTTCCCAGCAGCCCCAGATCCCTGATCTAATTTTATCCCGGACAAATGTGGATTTAGAAGGAAATGTACAGAAGCCTCGCTTGGGAGAAGGAGGCTGGTGGAAGCCAGGAACTCCAGGCCCCTGGAGAGCACACGAGGTAAAAGGTCAGGGTTTCATGTGGGCAAACCCACAAAAGGCCCCGTGTGTTTGAGTGACAGTATTTTAGGCCACCACCCAGAGACTGTATTTACCCAGCTCTGGGGAGGGTGACACAAGTCTCTGGAATGTGTACCTTATTTTTGTCCTGCCTGGGTTTGCAGCCATAAAATGAGGTCTCTGCCTTCGGAGCAGAAATGACTCGTCGGTCTGGTTGGCCTGGGCGGGAACCCTGACTGCGTTTTCCTTGGGCTGGCAGCGGCTAGGCCGGAAGAGATGGTGTCCCAGGAAGCCTGGCCAGGTGTCTGGAGCAGTGTGCCCCAGTGTGGGAGTGTGTCTGTGCAGAGAGGTGTGCTTGCGGCGGTACCGAGGGCGCACACGGAGAGGTATGAGCACAACGCTTTGACTCAGGCCCAAGGGTGGCTGGAGAGGAGACGGCTCCCGTGAATGCGAAGATCAGCCCTCTCTGCTGGGCCAGCAGGACGTCAGCATTCCCAGCTCCCTTCTGATGGCAGGCTGTCCCTCAGTGTGTCCTTCACTGATGCTTAGAGGCTCCCCCGCCCCCACCGCCGTGACCCATTATCAATGCAAATTGACCTACAGGTCCAATCCAGTCCCAATCCAGACCCCAGCAGAATGAAATCTTCTGCTCTGTGAAAGCCACTGATGACACTAAGACCAGCCACAGACTGGGAGAAACTATCCGCAAAAGATCTATCTGATAAAACACTGTTATCCAAGATATACCAAGAACTCCTAAAATCCAACAATACAAAGGCAAACAACCCAGTTAAAAAATGGGCAAAAAGATGTGCAACAATGTGGATGGAACTCGAGGGTATTATGCTAAGCGAAATAAGTCAATCAGAGAAAGACAATTATCATATGCCTCATACCAATTATCATATTATCTCTCTGATATGAGGAATTTGAGAAACAAGACAGAGGATCATAGGGGAAGGGAGGGAAAAATGAAACAAGATGAAACCAGTGAGGGAGACAAACCATAAGAGACTCTTAATATCAGAAAACAAACTGAGGGTTGCTGGAGGGGAGGGGGTGGGAGGGATGGGGTGCCTGGGTGATGGACATTGGGGAGGGTATGTACTATTGTGAGCACTGTGAATTGTGTAAAACTGATGATTCACAGACCTGTACCCCTGAAACAAATAATACGTTATATGTTAATTTAAAAAATGGGCAAAAAGAAGACACCAAAAAAAATATATTATACACATGGCGAATAAGCATAAAGAATATGCTGAACATAATATTCAAATTAAAATGACCATGAGATACCACTACACACCTATTAAAATGGCTAAAATCCCAAACACCAAATGCTGGCGAGGATGTGGAACACCGTCAGATACCAGTGGGGAGACAAAATGGCCCAGCCACTTTAGAAGACAGTTGGCAGTTTCTTACAAAACTGTTTCGTTAGAAACACTCTTACCATATGATCCAGCAATCATGCTCCTTGGTATTTACCCAAAGCAGCTGAAAACTTATGTCCACACAAAAATCTGCATACAGATGATTATGGTAGCTTTGGTCACGATTGTCAGAACTTGAAAGCAACCGAGATGTCCTTCAGTAGGTGAACGCATCGATGAGCACTGGTACATTTGGACCACGGAATATTATTCAGCACTAGAAAGAAACGAGCTATCACACCACGAAAACGCACGGGCACCCCTTAAATGTGTATTACTAAGTAAAAGACACCAATCTGCGAAGGCTACATACTGTATGATTCCAACTATATGACATTCCGGAAAAAGCAAAACTGGAGACAGTAAAAAAGGTCAGTGGTTGCCAAGGGCTGGGGGAGGGGGGAGATGAATAATTCCAGCACAGAGGACTTTTAGGGCAATGAAACTACTCTGTATGATACTGTAATGCGGAATATATGTCATTGTATGTTTGTCAGACTCCTATAGAATGTTCCGGAGTGAACAGTGATGTGAACTACGCAGTTTGGGTGATGAAGCTGTGCCACCAACTGGTTCATCACTTGTAACAAACGTACCACTTTGGTGTGGGATGATGCTAGTGGGGGAAACTGTGCGTGTGTGGGGTCAGGGCGTATGCAGGAAATCTCTGTACCTTCCACTCAATTTTGCTATGGGCCTAAAACTGCTCTTAAAAATGTCTATCAAATACTCAAAGAAAGCAGAATTCTCATCTCACGAAACACAGATGCAACGACTACACAGACTCCAGAGGCAGGAACCTGCTCAAAAGAAACAGGGCAGAACTGCAAATAAGAAAGAAAAGTATGCTGCAAACCATGTTCCCCTAGTTTTATAGATGTTAAGAATGCACTTTATTGTGTCTTCTGTGATGGAAGAGTTTCATATATTATCATGATCCCAGTTGAATTTAAATTGTGGCATCTTTTAAGACTGGAATTTAAAGAAAAGGGAATTAAATAGTTTGAATGTTAATACTACGAGCTCTTTATTTTTTATTTATTTTAGAAATAGAGAGAGAAGGGCACCTGGGTGGCTCAGTGGGTTAAAGCCTCTGCCTTTGACTCAGGTCGTGATCTCAGGATCCTGGGATTGAGCCCTGCATCGGGCTCTCTGCTCAGCGGGGAGCCTGCTTCCTTCTCTCTCTGCCTGCCTCTCTGCCTGCTTGTGATCTCTCTCTCTGTCAAATAAATAAAATCTAAAAAAAAAAAAAAAAGAAAGAAAGAAATAGAGAGAGAGCGCATGCATGAGTGGGGGGAGAGGGGCTGAGGGAGAGTGAGAGAGAGAATCTTAAGCAGACTTCACACCCAGCATGGAGCCCAATGCGGGGCTCGATCTCACAACCCTGAGATGATGACCTGAGCCGAAATCAAGAGTCAGATGCATAACCCACCGAGCCACGCAGGCGCCCCACTCTGAGCTCTTTAAAAGCCAAAAATTATTATAGCTTTTCAAACCAGAAATAAAAAGGCCACTGACACACCCTACAGGTTTTCATTTCTAATAAGGTAAATATTGATTGCTATGATCTACGTGAACAAAAAAGCTCTTTGGGTTCCACCCACTTTGTTTTAAGATTAGAGGTTTCTGGATTCCCAAAAGTGAGAGAGCCACTGTGGAGTATCCCTGGCCATGAAAGGTGCATTTCTTACTATGACTCATAAGCAGCCATTGTTACTTAATTCCAAGCATCTACAAAAGTCCCTGGCTGGGCTTAGGTTTTTGATCCTTATAGTTTAGGATACTGGCTTTGCTTACCTGAGGGACTTTCACCAAAGTTACCTTTTTTTCCTTCTTCAATTTTTGTGTATAAAAGAAAACTGTTTCTCCACTCACCACCCTTTTGACACCAAATGTGTGGGGTTTTCACACCAAACAATTCTCCAATATTCTGGGACACTGACTGTCCTGTAATTTAATTGAATTCTGACACTAACTATCCAGAATCAGCACAGACCCCACAGATTTGAGCTTGGTCCCATAAGACTGACTCCCCTTCAGATGCCAATTGTAAGTAGTAAGTC
>CM052887.1:57025336-57072554 GCA_028534135.1 Potos flavus | reverse complement strand
GTCCCTCTGACCAAGGCCCCAGGTGAGATCTCTGTTGGAAGGAGCAGCGGCCACAGGCTGTGGCGCTCAGCAGGAATGGTGGGACCCTTGCCCTCTGCCCTCTGCCAGACTCCTGTCACACAGATGTCAGCCAGACCCTAGCTTCCTGTCCTTGGACGGTCACATGACACCAGCTCAACCTTCCATTCCCTGTGTAGCAGGACCCCCAGCCATGTTCCCAATCTCAGTGGGGATTTGTGAAAGACATGTCACCAGGTGGCCCCGACTGGGATTTTGGTCCCAGTGAATCCCGGATATCTCTGTCTCATCTTGCATAGCTCAGCTGCCCCCGTCTCGCCATCCCGTAGCTACCCAGAGAGGCTCAGCTCCTCTGCCTGATTTCTCCTGAACAGCACTCATTCAAGGCCATTATCTTTCTTATTAGAGGTTCAGGGTGTAAGTGTGGGGGTTACATCAGAGAAGAGCACAGCAGATAAAACAGACCGTCAGATATCATTAGTCTTAAAGCCTCCAGTGTCCCCTCTCCCGGGGTCTCATCCCTCAATGGGAATGTTCACTGTCTTCTCTTCTGTTCGCTCCAGACTCAACTTCTTCCTGGGTCCCTTTGCTCCCCTTCACCTCCCTCCTCCTCACCCTGGCTCACCTACTCCAACCACCCTCCACCAACTTAAAAACAAAAACAAAACAAAACAAAAAACCTAAGAGCATTCATTTTTATTTTAAATTGTTTCAGGGGACACCTGGGTGGCTCAGTTGGTTAAGCAGCTGCCTTCGGCTCAGGTCATGATCCCAGGGTCCTGGGATTGAGTCCCACATTGGGCTCCTTGCTCGGCAGGGAGCCTGCTTCTCCCCCTGCCTCTGCCTGCCACTCTGCCTGCTTGTGCTCTCTCTCTCTGACAAATAAATAAATAAAATCTTTTAAAAAAAATTGTTTCAGAAAGTTTCCCATCTTCATTGAGATATGATTGAAGTATGCTGAACTGGCTTGGGGCTACAATGAATAAGCTCCCAGGAGCATTCATAGAGAAGTCTTTGAGTTTCACACTCTCATTTCTTTTGGTAAATACCCACGAGTGGAATGATTGGGTTATATGGTATGAATGCGTAACTCTTTAGGAAACTGCCAAACTGATTTCTGAAGTGGTTATAGCGCCTTACACTCCCCATGGGCCCTGGATGAGAGTTTCAATTGCTTCACATCCTCACCAACACCTGGTATGGCCAGGCATTTTCAATGTAGTGGTTTGTTGTGGTTTTGCTTGTTTGTTTCGATGCACAGCGGTTTTGCTACCTCTTAGCTTCGTTTCTACCTAGGGGGAGCATAGGTGTAGGTTTGCGGAGAACAAAGCAGGTTATGTCTGGGGTGCCAGTGAAGTGAACAGTGCCCCTCTTACCCTCTAACGTGTCCTGGTTTATATAATAAAATATGGGGTTTCTCTAGTTCTAATCTTGTGGGTCATGCCCCCAGGCCGTCCATCCACAGCCACAAAGGCTCATCGGGGTATTCTACTCAACAAAGACTTTTCCCTCCTCTACAAGGGAATTTCTTGCTTTTCCTAGTGAGGGTCTATCTCAGGACCCCAGGATCATGATCTGAGCCAAAGGCAGCTGCTTAACTGACTGAGCCACCCTGGTGCCCCCTTTGTTGCTTTTCCTAAAACAATTTTTTCCTTATCACAGAAGGATTACGGGAAGAAAGGAGTGGCATAATGTAGAGATACCCAAATAGGTCAAAATCTATCCACAGAAAAACCTGCACGCTAATGTTTACCGCAGCTTTATCCTTAATTGCCGCTATTTGGAAGCGACCAAGACGTCCTTCGGTAGGTGAATAAACAAACTGTAGCATCTCCAGACAATGCAGTCTTATTCATCAACAAAAAGAAATGAACTATAACCACAAAAAGCCCCAGGGAACCTTAAGTGCATACTGCTTAGTGAAAGAAACCAGTCCGAGAGACTCTGCAGTATATGATTGCAGTTCCATGGCATTCTGGAAAAGGCAGAACTCTAGAGACAGAAGATCAGTGATTGTCAGGGATGAGGGGTGGGGAGGGATGAATAGGTAGAGCAGAGGAGTTTCAGGGCCATAGAAACCATTCTGCATGATACTATAGTGGTGGACACACGGCCTTAGACATTTGTCAAGACCTACGGGAATATAAGAACACAAAGAGTGAACCCCATATAAACCATGGACTTTAGCTAATTATAGTGTATCAATTTGGATTCATCAATTTTAACAGCTATACCTCGCTCATGTGCCATGTTCACAATAGGGGAAGTGGGGAGGTGGGCTGTGGGGGGTGGGAGGGAGAGGAAGAGGTACATGGGATCTCGGTATGTATTTTCTGTTTAATTTCTATGTAAACCAGGGGCGCCTGGGTGGCTCAGTGGGTTAAGCCTCTGCCTTCAGCTCAGGTCATGATCTCAGGGTCCTGGCATCGAGCCCCGCATCGGGCTCTCTGCTCAGCGGGGAGCCTGCTTCTCCCTCTCTCTCTGCCTGCCTCTCTGCCTACTTGTGATCTCTCTGTCAAATAAATAAATAAAATCTTTTTAAAAAATTTTCTATGTAAACCTAAAACATCTCTAAAAAATAAATCTAGTATTAAAGAAAAATCCCAGCAGACATTTTGCAGAAATCGATGTGCTAGATCTAAAATTTAGTGGAAATGCAAAGAACCTAGATTTTGCCAAGACACTGGTAAAGAAAGTTGAAGTTGGAGGACTTACGCTGCCTGAGTCCCAGGCTGACGGTAGACAGCTAGTCACCAGGACAGTGTGGGACTGGCATAGGTAGGCGGGCACATGAGCGAAAGAGGACAAGGCCCACAGAGGTGGACCCTCAGGGGCAGTCAATGAACCCTCGTGGGGAGAGGAGCCCCTTTTCAACACATCGTACTGGAGCAGCTGGACATACCCGTAGGAACAAAGAACCTTGCCCCTTACTTCATACCACACACACACAAGCACTTCAGGATGTGGGGTGGATCTTAGCATAAGAACCAGAACTAGAAAGCTTCTGGAAGAAAACAGAGCAGAATAAAGTTTCTTAAGATGGGACAGAAAAGCACTGACTATAAAGGAAACAATCAGGAAATTGTCTTCCATCAAAATTAAACACTTCTTATCAAGGAGCACTCTTAGGAAAATGAAAAACAAGCCTTAGACTAGAGGAAAATATTTTATACATAAAATAGATGTATATATGCATCCGTGCCTGTATGCGTATGCCTACACGTGTGTATACACACGAACACACGCAGGCGATCCGGCCAAGGACTCAGGTCCAGAATACACGGCCAGGTCCGCCAAGTGATGCCCAAACGAGAAACAAGACAAGAAGCCTGTTGCTGGGAAGGGCCCATCCTCATGGCAACCTCACGGCAGGCATCCTGCCCGCCCATCACTGCGGGGGCTGTTGGCCTCTTCCTTAGTCACTGTAACTGTTTGGGGGGGGATTCACATATGTTTACAGAAACCCAGTGACACCCCCAAACTCAGGGGACCTGACTGAGCATTCAGGGACACTGTGGCCCCGGGGGAGTCACTGCTGTCCACCTTCCTGTCTGAAAATGAAGTGTCAGACCACTGATCAGTAAAGGTCCTTTCTGCTCTGACCCCTCACTGTCCTGTCCACTAACAAGACGGAGAGGGGCTTGTCTTCCCATCAATTCTTTCCCCTTCAGGGCTGTGCATCCTGCTTGTGAAGTTGCTTGCTTACTACAGTTTCCAGAATAAACCTGTGCTTAGATCCTGCATTCCATGACCTAGTAATAACAAAAATAGCTACTCTAGTAAAAGGTACTTTCCTGACCTTAAATCAACTCTGAATAGCAGGTGTAACGAGTCACATTTTACGGACTAGGAAAAAATGAGGCTCAGAGAGGTTAAGCCACTTGCCCATGATCACAAAGCAAATACTGGCAGAGCCAGCCTTCAAACTCAGGTTTTTCTAACCCCAAGAGCTTTCTACACTCCCACTAGGAGAGCAGTGTTTATTTGCTTTTAAAGAGTTATATTCCTTTAACGCAGAGGTGGCCTTTCAGGAGGGCCTGCAGAGGCAACGAGTCTAAGATTCACAACATCTCCAATTCCTTGATCCATGGGAAAACTGCATAAACCCAGTGAGGTGGACGTGGGTGAGGAAGCTTGGAGCAATTCTAAATACAGTTCTTCTGAAACTACCGATAATTAGGGTACCTAACACTATTGCATACACTGTTTGAGCATTACAGTAATCCCATGAAACAGACATGGTTTTGCAAAATTCTCACAACCTCGGGAGGTAGGTCCCACTGTTACCCCACTTGGCGGCTAAGGTAGCTGAGACATGAAGTGGGTAAGGCCTTGCCCACAGTAGCTGCCTAGTAAGCACAGGGGTGGATGGGATCCAGAATCCTATGCCATTATTCCATTTTAGTCCCTGTTCAGGCCCATCGCCATCTGATTTACGTGTTTATTTTCTGTGCTCTTCTTCCTATCCTGTTAGACTTTAGTGTCATAACCCCCCCCTTTTTTTTTAGTTTGTTTGTTTATATATTTGAGAGAGAGTGACAGAGAGAAAGCACAGGCGGTGAGGAGGGGCAGAGGGAGAGGGAGAAGAAGGCTCCTCGCCCAGCGGGGAGCCCAACATGGGGCTTGATCCCAGGACCCCAGGATCATGACCTGAGCCTAAGGCAGCTGCTTAACCGACTGAGCCACCCAGGCGTCCCAGGAACTAACCCCTCTTGTTCACATCTGTGAACCTAGCTACTTGAGACACTATAGTTGCTCCAGCACTAGTTTTTGAATAAATGAACAAGAAGCATTACATTGCTTCCTCTTATGTTCTGGGTTCATCTCTTTTAACAGGAGAAGGAGGAGCCTAATTCATAGGAACCTAGCAGATCACTGAGGCAGGGTTTTCATGGGAGGTGATGTGTTTCCAGAATTTGGTGGAGAATTCTAGATGAGTTTTGGAGATGAGGGGAAGTTCATCTTGCCCTCCTTATTTCTCCTTCTGGTCTCACTCCAGTTCTTTTTCCAGGTTCCTGCAGTGCTAGTCAGGATGGAGACACTCTTCACCCTCGCCATCTCCAGGGCAAAACCCCCAGTGAGCCAACCACCATTTTCCCTCCCAGAGAAAATCTGTGAAGCTGTTCCTGCTCTCCTTCCCACGTGTGGTCTGTGCTGTGAAAGCGACAGAGAGGCCCAGAGCTCATTTGCTTATTTGTTTTTAAAGTGAAAGTAAAAATAGGGGAGCCTGGGTGGTTCTGTTGGTGAAGCTTCTGCCTTCAGCTCAGGTCGTGATCCCAGAGTCCTGGGATCAAGCCCCATTTCGGGCTCCCTGTCAGCGGGGAGTCTGCTTCTCCCTCTCCCTCTGCCCCTCTCCCCGCCCCCACTCTCATTCTCTCTTTCCCTCAAATACATAAAATATTTTAAAAATAATAAAAAATAATAATAAAGTGAAAGTAAAAACATTCTGTTTCCAGGGCTACGATTAGCTGGTAATAGACAGCAAGGTGTGTAAATAAAATCAATTTTAAACATTATTCACCATTCATCGTTGAAAAAATTCCAGAATGTGGTTGTCCACCTGATTGAGGGAAGAGCTCAGAACTCATTCAGGGTCACTGGCAATGAATTATAACTCACATTTTCAAAATGTTAATGTCTCGCTTATTACCATGTTGAGAATAATCAGGGGCTCCCTTTACGTATCCACTTTGTCTTGGTCATTTGTATGTCAAGTCTGTTTGCTTTTGTGTATGAAGAATTCCTCGGTTTTTTTTTGAAAATGCATTCACACTGCCCGGGAGATTTCCGGTGGCGGTCGGTTCCCTTGGTGGTCCCACTGAGCCATGCCCCCCGACCATCCTCCCCCGGTATTTGTGCTCCAGTGTGGTCCTCTCCCTTGAGCGTGGACTAGATCTGTGACTGACTTTAACCACAGCAGAGATGTTGTGCCAGTTCTGGGACTAAGCTGTCAAGAGTCCCGGCGGCTTCTGCTTTTGTGCTTTGGGCCGCCCTGGGCCACCATCTAAGAACTCTGGTTAGCCGTACATAGAGGGGGAGTCCATGAGACATGGAGAGAGAGAGAGAAGAGCCCAACCGTCTTGTGTTGGAGTTGAATCTAGCCTCCCATCAACCCACAGGCTCAGTGTGTCACCTGCGTGACCCCTGGCCACCCAGCAGCAGAGCCACACAGCTGAACCCGGCCCAGACTGTACAAATATGATAAAAGAGTGCTCACTTTATGACACTAATCTTGGGGGTAGCTTATTATGCATCAACTGATCACCAAAACATTATCTGAAAGCAGAGCTCTTCAATCTTCGCTGCACGTCACAACCACACGGAAATCCAAAAGTGCCATGCCCCGAGGTCCCAGCCCTTCCGAGGCTCTGATTATGATTGGTCTTGGGTGAAACACCATTTTATGTATACAGTTTAAAATTTTATTTTTAAAACCAATCCATAGGATGAATGGATACCAAAAGATGTGGTACAGTGGACTATTATACAGTCATAAAAAGGAATGATATACTCGTCCATGCCACAATGGGAAAGAACCTTCCAAACATGCTCAGTGAGAGGAGCCAGTCACAAAAGACCACCAAATGGGTGATTCCGTGTACACAAAACTCCCAAAACAGTTGGAGCCATAGAGACAGAAAGCAGATTGGTGGTCGCCAGGGACTGGGGTTGGGAGAAATGGGGAGTGATCGCTCCGTGGGGCGGTGAAAATGTTTTGACACCAGGAAGAGGTGGTGGTGGCCCAACGTTATGAAAGTATTAAATGCCACTACATCATTCACATTGAAATGAACATGAAAAAGGTTAATTTCATGTTACGTGAATTTCACTTTGATACAAAAGAAAAATAGAAGAGGGAGACAGAGAGGATGTTGGAGAAAAGAGCAGGGGAGGGACAGGACCACTCTTGCTGGCTTGCGAGGTGGAGGACAGTGCTGCCGGCCAAGCAATGGGAGCGGCCTCCCGAGCAAGCGGGGAAAGACGAGGAAGCAGCTGCCACCCTGGCACCTCCAAGAAGGAATGCAACCCTAGCACCTGACTGCAGCCCGGAGAGACCTGTGTTGGAACCGCAACCTACAGGACCCTCACATGATACATTCGTACTGTTTTAAGGCACAGAACACAAACATCCATCCACACGCACGCACATACCTCGCATATAGACATTAGCTTTGCTTTCTTTGAAAAAAATTTTTCTTTTTGGATATATCCATTCTAAGTTTTCCCATATACGTAGTGTCCTATAATCACCCCAGAATACAGAACAGTTCCACCACACCCAAAACTCCCTGTGCTCCCCCTCGGCAGTCTCGCATTCGCCACCCCTGCTCCCTGGCAACCACGGATTCATTCCCCAGAGCAATATTTTTTCTTTTTCAGAACATCCTTGCCTTGTTCCAAATCTCAGGCGGAGAGCATTCCCTTAGTATTTATTTGAAAAATTTTATTTATTTGACAGAGAGAGAGAGAGATCACAAGTAGGCGGAGAGGCAGGCAGAGGGAGAAGGAGGCTCCCTGCTGAGCAGAGAGCCCAATGTGGGGCTCGATCCCAGGACCCTGGGACCATGAGCCGAAGGCAGACGCTTAATGGACTGAGCCATCCAGGCGCCCCTTTGTATTTATTTTTGAGCAGGTCTGTTGTTGCTACATTCTGTTTTCCTCCATTGAGAGTCTTTATTTCACCTTTATTCCTGAAGGATGTTTTCACCAGATAGAGAATTCTGGGTGGACAGTTTTTCTCTTTCAGCACTTTAAAACTGTTGTTCCATTTCCTTCTGGCCTCCATTGAAATCCACAATAATACAGATCGATGTTTCCCTCTTACAAAGTGCCACAGATCTCTGGTCACTTTTTTTTTTTTTTTTAATTAAAGCATAATGTATTATTTGCCCCAGGGTACATGTCTGTGGATCCTTAGGTTTACACATTTCACAGCACTTGCCATAGCACACACCCTCCTCAATGTCCATAACCCAACCACCCTATCCCTACCCACCCCTACCCCCCAGCCACCCTCGGTTTGTTTCATGAGTTTAGGAGATAAGAGACTCCTAAACTCTCTGGTCACTTTTAAGGTTTTCTTTGTCTTAGTTTTTAGCAGTTTGGTTATGCTGCTTCGGGGCATGGATTCCTTTGGGCTTACCTTATTTGAGATTCATTGAACTGTTTGAATCTGTAAGTTTATGTCTTTCACCGAATCTGAGAAGTTTTTACCCTTTATTTCTTCAAATACTTTTTTTGCACCATACTTCTTTCCCTCTCTGGGACTCTGACAAGATGAATGTTACATTTCTTGGTAGAGCTCCACATATCCTCAAGCCTCTGTTCATTGTTTTTCTAATTTTTTCTCTTTGTTTCCATATTAGATAATTCCTACGGATCTGTCAAGGTCACTGACTCTTCTCTACTCTTCTCTATTTTGCTCTTGATCCCATTCACTGAGTGTTTTATTTCAGTTATCGCATTGTTCATTTCCAAACAAAAAAATTCCATTTAGTTCTTCTATCTTATTTCTTTGCATATATATATAATATTATAGCATATATATATAATATATATGCTATAATATATATTAATATATATAGCATATATATTAATATATAATATATATTATATTATATGCTAAATATTATATATATTATATGCTATGATATATATAGCATATATAGTATATATTTTTATTTTTATATATTTTTACATATTTTATATATTTATATAAGTATATATAAATATATATTTATATATTTTTATATAATTTTTATTTTTATTTTGTTTCTTATCTTTCCATTCATTTCAAGAGAATTCGCCCTTACTTCTTGGAGCACAGTTACAATAGTTGCTTTAGCGACTTTACCTAATAATTTCAACATGTGTGTCCTCTTATACTGGGCATCTCTTGATTGTCCTTTCCCTCATCAGTTGATATTTCTCTTGTTCCTCATATGCTGAGTAGCTTCAGATTCTATCCTAGTCATGCTGAGTATCACGTTATGAGAATCTGTGTCTCATTAAATCCTAAAGAGAATGCTGGATTTTGTTTCGTTTTACTTTAGCAGGCAGCTGGATCTGGCTAAGCTGCAGCCTCCAGTCCCGACCTGCCTTCTCTGGACTGTGGTTCCAATGTCAGTTCAGTTTTCAAAGACTTTGCAGAGCTGTGTGGATCTGTCCTTTGTTTGTTGCCCAGTGGCCATTGGGGGGCCTGGGTGATGCTCTAATCCACAGTTCAGTTCTCAAAGCACACAGAGCTTAGACATAAGCCCAGGAGTTCATATGGGGCTTCTCTCTTAAGTGCTATCCTTTCTGAGCTCATTCTGATGCTCTCGCTCCCTGTGGCCCTCTGGTCAGAGAGCTGGGGCATTAGTTTCCCTGCTATACTGGGCACTCCCCAGAGCATGTCTGAGTATGGGGCCAAGCAGTGGAAGGAGGGAGAGAAAAACAGCAATGGGATTTTGTCCTACCCCCCTGGGAACTTAGCTTCTGTGGTCAGAAGGAATATTTTCCTCTCTGAGTTTTAGGCACTTTCTTGGCTATTGTCACCACGGCTACTGCTGCTATGGGATTAGCTGGGTGTAGGGGTGGGAGAATGGAAGGAACCAACCAGGGGCTTTCCTCACTCTCTCTGACCCCCAGGAGACCCTTTTCTCACCCCTTGGGCCAGAAAGCGAGGTTTCCATTAACAGCGCATTCTGTTTGCATCTGGTATGCATTTCCAATTTTCAGGCTGCCTATGAGTTGAGACACCAGATGGTTCCAGAGGAGAGAAAATGGGAGACTCAACCTGGGTTTGGTGGCTCTTGAAATTCTGATCTCTTTCCCCAAACCACCTGCTCCTGTTCCCTTTCATTTGTCCTCAGATAGCTGCTCCAAGCTGTCTGTCCAGGATTTAGTGTTGCATTCAGTAGGACAGGCTTGGTGGAGTGTGCTTATTCCTTTTTTTTTTTTTTAAGATTTTATTTATTAGAGAGAGAGAGAGAGCACAAACAGGGGCAGTGGCAGGCAGAGCGATAAGGGGAAGCAGGCTCCCCACAGAGCAGGGGGAGCCCAATGTGGGACTCAGTCCCAGGACCCTGGGATCATGACTTGAGCTGAAGGCAGACGCTAAACCAACTGAGCCACCCAGGCACCTGCACACACACACACACACGAGATTGATTTATTTATTTTAGAGAGAGAGCGTGCATGCATGCGTGGTGGTGAGGGGGCCAGAGGGAGAGAAAGAGAATCTCAGTCTCCCAGCTGTGCATGGAGCCCGACGTGAGGCTGGATCTCACAACCCTGAGATCATGACCCAGTTAAAATCAGGAGTAGGATGCTTAACCGACGGAGCCACCCAGGCGCGACCCCCTCCATGTATGTTTTTTAATCTAATTTTATGAACAGTAAAGAAACCTTGCTTAAACAGCAGGCACCATGCCCAAAACTAATTGCCAGGATTGCCTTCACATGGCCTCTGTCAGCTGCATTCTTCCCTCTGTACTGGGCCCTCTGGCCACGGCAGGGGTAGGCCGAGGCAGGCTCTGCTCCTGAGGCTGGGAGAACTGCAGTGGGTGACCATGGGCATCAATTCCCTCTGTAAAATGGGGGTAACTACGGCACCCACTTTGTTGTGCCGCTAGGACCAGATTATGGATGGCGCACGCTTTGCCCAGGGGTGGCCCACAACAGGCACTCAGCAAGTAACCATTTATTGCTTCTCCTAGATGCGCAGGCTCAGCAGAACCAACGTATACACTTCCCCTTGAATCTCCAAGGACTGGCAGGTCTCTGGGACCTGACTCTGGTTTTAAGGATAATTGGATGCTTGTTGTCACCTAAGATCTGACTTGACAGCTATTTAACACTTTGCCGAGAAAAAAACCAGCAGCTGTTTCTTGGTGGCGGTCAGATGGCCAACACGTCAAAATGAGTTGGCACGACCCAGTACTTTACCTACGGTCAAGTTTTAGAGACCTCATCTTCTTTAAACAATTCCATTAAAATGTTTTTTGCTCAATTTCTGTGATGAGGCGGGGAATAAAGATAATACATATTTTCTTCTAGCATTTTAACTTAAGGTGTGAGGTCACACTTCAAAGCAGCTTCCACACATTTGGCCCCAGTTCAGGGATAGTCTGGGCAATGGGGCGGAGTGAGGTCCCCACTTTGGAGGTGGGAACCAGTGACGGGGTCGGGAATATTCCACTGGCTCCACTGAGAAACCCAACAGGGACCGTGGCAGGTCCTTCCTTCTGGAAGAGGGGAGCGTGGAAGGGAGCAGAGCCAGGCCACTGCACCGCGGGGAACCCTTTGCTTTGCACTTGCCCACAGTCTCTGTGCTGTCAGTCCGCCCTAGGAAACCTCATGCACATGGGTCTAGAAGTGAACCAAAGCCGAAGAACAGCACAGCCGGGCTGATGGAGATGTGGAATTAGGGAGGGTGGTGACATCAGATGAATCTGTTCTTACTAGTTAACTGCTCTTGTCTGAGCCTGGAGTTCTTTATGTGGGCAGCAGGGAAACAAGCAGCCCCCCTCTTATGACTTGGGGGGGTGGGGGAGGCGGAGATTAAATGAGATAACGTGTGTGGCACAGCCGTGGGGACTTGGTGCCCAGGGGACCTCGATAGCAGTGCTTTCTTTTTACAGCACAGATGTCCCATGGGACCTACCTGCCTCCAAGATCTAGGAGAGATGATCCCAAATCCCCAACCTGCCTACTACCAATGGGGGGCTTCCAGCAAAGTCCTGGGCATCAAGTTTCTTGCTTCCACTCCATTATACTTTCCTCAGTTTTTCAATCTAATCCAGATGTGGAACGCAGCTCCAGGCTCCCTCCCCCTCCACCATCCCTCAAGGTCACGTGTGTGGTCCAAGGGTACTGATGCCTTGGGGATATGGAGGAGATTTACATCATAAAAACACAGCAGCACAAAACAGCCTACAGACAGCCTGGTTCTTTGGGGGCTTTCGTCCTTCAGACATTTCTGCCCATCCTCCTCTCCCCTTCCCCACCCCATCCCATCCGGTCCCCCTAGCGCACTGCTCCCACCCTGAAGGGCTCTCACCACCTCTCTGTGGCCCTCTACTAATTCAGATCCAGGGCTCTCACTTTCCATACCTAAAGGCTCATCGAGTTATTTTCCTAAAGACATGCGGCTCTTTCCCAAAGGGCTCTGAGACCAGCTGGTAGAACACGATCCATCTGTTTTGCTCTGCGATCTCCCTCTGCCAGTGTTCGAGGGTGGTGACATCAGTGGTCTAACCCTGGGTTAACCCAGAGTCTCACCCTGGAGCCTATGTTCGCCGCCGTGACTGCTGTCTTCCCAGTGCCCCACTCCGCTCCCGGCACCAAACACTCCCGGATAGACACCACCTAACTGGCCGATGACAGAAATCATTCTGTGATGCAAATTCGATAACCAGTCTTTCTAGAACAGTGGCACTCCTGTCACCACCACCATTACAGGTCACGGGATGTTACTACCAGTTTGGGCCACACTGAAGCGACACGGGTGAGAATGCCATTCCCTCGTGGCCCCGTGATTGACGTGGGCAAGTCACCTCCCCAACCTGACTCTCCATTTCGTGACCTTTAGAACGGGAGTGATGACTGCTCTTCCCAGAGCCAAATTCACTGCGAAGCTACTGAAGCTAAACAGGTAGGTAACCCCCACTTCTAAATAAATATTTGTTTTTGTACCTAATTTTTGTGTTGGCCAATTGGCCAATCTGTGTTCATTTTCTAAAACAGCTCCCCAAACTGTCTACAATTTGGGCACCACGAACCTGACTCCTGGCTGGTGTTGTGAGAATGTGAGATGTGTGTCAAGCTCGCTGTGGAGGGCTCCAGGAATGGAAGGAAGCCTTGTGACCGGAATGGCCAGGAGGTTGGAACATGTCTCACAAGCATCCCTCCCCCACTGACAGGCCCCACAAACTTGGGCAAAGGGCCTGAGTCCAGCTTCTCCCAGGCAGAGACTGACCCATCCTTTTCTAGGGGTGTCAGGAAACTCTGGACTCATGCAGGTGACCCGGTAGCGTCCCACCAGCCTCTGCCAGCCCCTCCTTGCTCAAACCCCTGTCCCTTCCCCTCTGGATGCCATGATGGCGGTCAAAGGGGGAGGATGTGTCCCAGCCAGGGCCCCCACGCCTTCCCTAACTCAGCAAAGGCCCTGTCGTAGCCACTTGAGACATGACCCTACTGTCGTTTATTCCTGCGTTCTGTTTCCTGACCCTCAGGTACACAGAATCAGATTGTGGATGAATCACCGCTCTTTGTTCATGCCATGCTGTTGTCATTGGTCCACATCTGACCTCCTGTTGCTTCCTTAGGCTTTTTGTTTTACTTTGTAACGTAATAAGGACTGAAAAACCATCACTCAAAACCAAAGCTAGAACCATAGCAGAAACCTACAGCCTACTCTGGGGGCCCTCACCCCACCTATATTTTCCAACACTGAAGTCCAGCCCCGTCATACCATACCTGGTCCTTCTCACTACCACAGCGCCACCGCGAGGAAGCTGGCTGAAGGGCGGCGGGGCAGGGCTGGGCCAGGTCCAGTCATCCAGACCAGACAAGGCCCCCTTCTCATGGAGGAAGGGGAATGCCTAGGGCTGTGTATCCAGAAATTTCTATTTGCCTCTGATGAACCCAAGAGTCCCCTGCTCAGGACTGTTAACTGTGTCTGACATCAAGTAGGGACAATGGATGGATGGAACAAGGCCCAGGAATTGTGTTCCCTGAAAAGTTAGCCATCGACTTTAGTCTTCCCATAAGTGCAGGAGTTGCTCCCGTGAGCTTGCTCTGAGAGAGCTCAGGGCCAACAGCCCATGGTGATGACCCCGAGCCATCTGATCTGGCTGGAGGCTCAGCAACCACAAGCCAGACGAGCCACATTCCCTCTAATCCTCCCCCCTTCCTTCTCCACACCAAGACATACTAATTCCTTTAGAATAAATCAAAATGAGAAGAAAGTCTCACCCAAGTAGAACTTACCTGCTTGAAGATTCCTCAGATTTCTTCTATTCTGGATAACCTTGTTTTCCCCTCCTTCGGTAGTGCCTATATTAAAAGCCTTCTCTTGATAACAAAGAGCTTTCCGATTAATCTTCGACCCTGGGCGGATTTCCTATACAAGGGCAAAAAGAAGCAGATCAGTGTGGTTCATTTAATTGAGACTTTATAGAGTTTCTTTGTGTGGTCCATTTCGGTCTAGGCACGGAACAATTCTGTAGTGATGTGGCATATTGCTGCAACCAGGGCAGGGTTGAGGTAAAAATACGAGAAGCACCACAAAATCAATGATTTCCCCTCCAAAGGGCCTTTTCCACGTTTTTCTCAGGTGAGAAGTTTTTACCAGCACCAGTCTAAAAATAAGAAAATTCCTCCCCAACACATAGCAGGACTCAGACAGATGGGCGGTCAGGTTAGGCGAGCATCAGAGAGCAAGGGCCATCTCAGGGTTCTGGGCAGCCCACATCTCAGCATCTACATCTGCACAGACCTGTGCAGTAGCAGATAGTGACCAGGAGAGTTGGGCTCCTGAACAGAGGGCCTAGAAACAGGAACTCTGAGCAGTTAGAGCCAGAGAGAAAGGGACCCCTTTCCCATTCTAGTTGAAGCCCTCGTGGAAGGGGTGAGCCATCCAGGGCAGACTGGAGGGCAGCAAAGAAGTGTGTGGGTACAGAAGATCGATAGAGAATGAAAGAAGACACCGTCAACCTAAAGGGGCTGAAACATTTCCCACAGCTCCATCGGGCTATGGTTTCACCAGCCATTAGTACGATGAGCTTGGAAGTGAATATAGGAGATACACTCTATATTTATTTGTCCTTGGTGCCTTCTTACTGAAGTTAATGATTCAGTAGTTTATTCTGTAGCATGTGATCGACCACAGGACTGTAACCGAATCAGGACTATCCTATATACAGATATGCCGGATTGGAAAGCCCATTCCTTCCGTGGCCAGCAAAGTCTCCGGGCCTGTGATGAGTAAATGGGAAGCTGGGTCCTCTTGGGTGACACGAGAATGCAGATGACATGAGCACTGAGTGCCTACCTGTTGGTTTCACCTGGGTATTGTTCTGGAGCCGGATGCTGCCAGGCATCCAGTCAAACCACCATCACCGCGGCTCCTGCACGGCCGTGAGTGAAAGGGAGAAGGGGATTCTGAACTATAGATGACTTATTTTCCAGGTCAACTTTGGGATGCTGGGACTATCTGCCTAGAGCAGAGGAGGGGGCCGGCTGCGGGGAGGGGATCTGTGCCACCTGCAGAGGAATGTCCTGCAGACAGCTGACAGTCTGCATTTGGGGATGTTTATGGCACCTGCACAGGTGAAGGCCCATTTGTATTTACGTTCAAGAAAAGGATAGTAATAGATGCTCAATTAAACGCCAGTGGTGTCAGAGCAGGAGGCTCCTGTTGAGGAGGTAACCTCAAGCTAATGAGCCTTATCAGTGCAGAAGAACAGCAGCAGCAACCACAGAAAGGTGGGTGGTGAGGGCTCCCGTGGTGGGGAAAGAAACAGGGTATTTTTGGTTACAGATGCATTTTCACGTGAACAGTCCACGAATGTGACGTGGACCCGTGAATAGGATATGACTGAAAAGCAAACTGGCTGACGGAAGAACAACATGGAGGATTTTGCAAAAGAATTTTTAAATTAATGCTTGTATTCGTTTCCTATTGCAGCTGTAACAAATTACCCCAAGTGCAGAGGCTTAAACCAACACCAATTTATCTTAGTTTTGGAAGCCGGTCCTGTGAAATGGTTCTTAAAATGAAGGGGGCAGTGGGGCTGCATTCCTTCTGGAGGCTCGAGGGAAGAATTTGTTTCCTTATGTTTTCCAGTTTCTAGAGATGGGCTTGTGGCCTTTTCCTCCACCTTCAAAACCTTCAAAGCCATCAGGCTTCCAGACTTCAGGTCTCAGCCTCTGTCTCTCTCTGTACACACACACACACCCGTTTCCCACACTGCACCTCTGCGTAACCCTTACAATGACTCTCACAGTTACAACAGGCCCACCCAGATAATCCAATCTCTCCACCTCGAGACGCATACTTACTTGCTTCCACAAAGTCTCTCTTACCATGAGAGGTAACCTGTTCCCAGGTTCCAGGGAATTAGGATGTGAACAACCGTGGGGGCTGAGGGCTTTATTCTCTCTACCACAGTGATGTAAATGGTGAGTCTTTAAAAAGAACTGATTTTGTAATAATTTAAGATTTACAGAAAAGTTGTCAAGGTGGTACAGGCTCGTAAGTCTTTTAAAAACGTTTTTTTTTTTTTCCATCTCTGTTTAGGTTGTACAAATGCTTTTGGATTGAAAAATCATTGAAAACAAATGAGCCATCTGTGAAAGTGCTTTGTGTTCTTTGGGAAAAGAAAATGCTGTTCTGTGCAAGGCGTTGGAGAGCCCCCGGCTGCCTTCAGAGGAGAACCGCACCGTGTTCCTTGATGGGAGCTGCCGGCTTCCTCCACCCCTGGGGACATCCTGGGGCCCAGAGCTCACGACCATGACTGGCCCATGCAGACCGGTAAAGTTAAGACGACTTCTCTATACCTGTTGGGAAACACATTCCACTTGGCAAGTCCTTGTCTGTGTCACCTCCTTCCTGTTTCCCTCAATTGTTGCCTTAGGTGCTTCTGGGCCTTCGCCACCTACAGCTGGCTGGGCGGGTGGTACCTGGGATCCTTTGCCAGGCAGCTCTCCTGAGTCATCTCTGCCCGTGTGGTGAGCTCACCGTCCTCAGGGATGCTTCCTGGGAGTCTTAGGGACCCTGAGCTCCCTCACCGGCTCTTGCCTGAGAATCGTCCCCTGCCATTTGCTCTGGAACAGAGCTAACCCCGATGTGATTTGAGGCTACCGATAGGCACGATGGCTTCCAAACCCAGGCGTGCATCAGAATCACCTGCCGTGCTTGGCAAGAAATACACCACGAAATGACTCTGGAATGGCTTGTTGCACAAGAAAGCAGGGAATTACTCAAACAGCGGTGAGAACATGTCCAAACGACTTGGTTACCAGATCGAAGGCTATGAATCCGGGACAATGTGAGCATTGCAAGAAATACTGGCAGTGATGCCTTATCAGCCACTGAACAAAAAAGAAGCCACTAGTCCATTCTCATATAATTAGCTAAACAAGTAACTAAATAAGAGAAGGCTCTTGCTAATAATAGCTATATATCCCAAGCCAGCGATTCACCCACTGAAATGCTGCCTCAGTAGATCCAGAGCGGGGCCCAGCACGTCCTGGCCCAGCCGTTATAGAAGGACCTGATTATCTGTCGTGTCATTCATTCCGTGGTTCTCCGGTGAAACCCAGCGTATGTCTGCCGAAGGGTGATCGCTTCCCGGCCCCTGGAGCTCACACGGGACGTGCTACTTAGACATTTAAACAGCCCCCTGGGAGGTGGGCTCTGGGGCCTGGGAGCCTGGAAGAATGAAGATGTTGCTGGGTGGACGGGGAGAAAAGGGCATTCATGGCGCAGGGAAAAGCCAAGGCGTGGAGGAGGGCAGGGCACGAGGGGGATCTCATCACGCCGGCTGTGAGTGTGCTGCAGGCTTGCCACAGCCGAGAGAGGCGAGCGTGGTGTGCAGAGACTCCGGAGCACGCACCCCGAGCAGCCAGTGGCCTGGGCACGTTCTGTGGCCACGTAATTGCCACCATGGTCACGCTTTACACAGAAGGAAACGGCACGGCGAGACCGAGGGACTTTCCTAAGGTCACAGCGCCGGTACTCTGGAGCACACACTTTTAACTCTCCGCTGGGCTTTCAGTCCTTGCTTTTGCACTGACCAGCAGGCTTGGCCTCACCCGGGATCCTGGTAGACATGCAGAGTCTCAGGAAACCCACCCTTCCACTTGACCCCAGGACAGTCATATGCACTTTGAAGTCTGAAAAGTGCCAATTAGGTGGGTCTCTCTGGTGTCCGCTAGAAGCATGGACTGAGATGGGGACCGTGGCTGGGGAGTAAGCAAGACCAGGTCGAGGTCTGTCACGGTGCTCTCGTGAGGGGGGAGGGGACCCGGTGGCTAGAGTGGTCTTCTCCCCCACGTGGGCTTCTCTCCATCTTGACTCTAAGTTCCTTAGGAATGGCCCATGGCGCTGTCCCCGGCAGATCTAGCAGGACGACGTCCATCCACTGTGGCCAACTCAGTGCTCTGTGGCCGGATCACCGACTTCAGACCTGGAGCCACGAGATTGCCCACAGCGTCGCTCTCTGCAATTCCGACTCCTCCGTCTGAGCGCTGACCTCACATCTGCAGGGATCTCTGCCCCACCGCTGGCCTGTCCAGCCACAGCCTGGGCGCAGCCTCCTCCCGCTGCCTCATCACCCCAGTGGCAGGTGTGAACCAAGCAGGTGATACCGGCTGGCAGGAGGGAGGCGCGTGCGGGAGCCCACACGGTGAGAGGCCATCCGCTCCCTGCAGGTGGCTAGGACATCACTCATCACCAGATAAAGAAAACCCCATGGCCACTGGCCCTGTCCTCATTTTGGGAAGAAAGAAAAAAAAAAAAATAATTCCGAAGTAGCATTAACTACCACAGGATTGAGGATTTTTCTGTTCTGGGGAGTTTAGTCCAACCAAGAAGTCTAGATATGAACTTATGTCAAAGGATGGGTATATTTTCTCCGAGTTTCCGCAATCACTGGCAACTTCCACATTATCAAGGACTCAGACTTAACCCCCAAGTGACCTCGGGTCCGGGCTTTCGCTCTTGGTCTCGGTGCTGTTGGTGTTTTTGTCCATCAGTGTGCCCGGATGGATGTTGTTCTGCATTTCTTTTCCTGAGTTAGGATTTAAACCCTGAGGCTTTGAGTGTGAACTAAAATGTATTTCCATTAAAGGCATTTCTATTGCCACAGGGGAAATACCACCAAGTCATTCTGAGATCCCCATGACTCAATCAAAATTAATATTAATAATAATTACTAACACTTACTGATGTTCCCTCCCTAAAAATTTCTGTTGTCATGAGCCTGGCCCAAATTCCCTAGGAAATGAGAAGGACCTGGCTCTTTCCCTAAGAGCCCCTTTGTGCGTCTTTCCTCCCTTGAGTGCAGGCACTGTGTTGTTTTATCTTGGAATCCCACTGGCCAACCGGTCAGTTCCATGAATGGACACTCAGGCTGGTTTCAACGGCAGACACCTGCATCTAGGAAAAGAGTGGAACGAGCAGAGAGCGACCTGGGCTGGGGTGGCATGACCCCCGTCCCATGCCCACACTCCTTCTGTTGTATGGACAGAGCGGGAGCCAGCGGAAGGAAAGAAATCACTGGAAATTAGGAGACAGACATGGTAATTTTGCAGAATAATGGACGGCCAGGTTTCCCAGGAAGCCCCAGTCCTGCCACACCACTGAAAAGATGGGCATCTCCAAGGAAGAATCAGGTGACGTCCCGGGGGCAAGGCTGGCTGAGCGGAGGGGAGGAGGGTGTGTGCCTGCAGAGCCTGACTGTGGGGGAGGGGTTAGCGGTGCCCTGGCCCGACGCATCCATATTCCCGAACCCCCAGCCCAGCCTTGACCCCTAGGGCCCCACCCCCTGGCCAACTCATCTGTCCCATCCTTTCCCTCCTTCCTGGCGCACCTTTTCACAATATCCAAGTCTATGAGCAATACCAGTCTTCAGTCTCCGGTGCCCCTTTCTCTCTCAGCGACCCCATTAGACGTCCATCAACTTGGAGCCCAAACAGCCTATTCTTGACCTCTCTGTAGCTCACGCTCCTTATCTGTAAATGGGATAAATTTTAGCTGGAAGACTATGTTGAAGGCATTTTGCTTAGTGCCTCAGAACATTACATAGCCAGGCTTGGAATGCCTGGTGTGTGGTTATTCATTCCCTGCCCGCTCAGCGCCAGCCACGGGCGAGGACAGGAAGGGCGGCGGGAACCTCCTGACTTCAGGAAGAGCTCAGAGCCTGGGTGAGTGGGTGGAGGGAAATGACATCTGGGCCTCCCCAGGTCAGGGTGCCCTTTGCCTTTGACGGAAAAAAAAAACCTGTTTAATTTGGGGAGGATCCCAAAAAAAGCAGGCTCCAGAATAAGGGAAACGGGATGTAAGAGCCAAGGCGAATGCCCCCCAGCCAAACGCCCTTCCACAGTGGAGTGGAAACAGGGTTCCCCACATGCTGGGGGTGCACGGAGAGCCGTCCAGCCTCTCCACGCCTCACCTCACGTGGGGAAAAAGGAGCAGCCCTCTGTACTCTTCAAGGTCTCGGGACAAGAATTAAAACCAACTGCGATACACAAAAACTTACTGCTGGGCACCTACTATTAGTGAAGAATTAAATCATCAGCTCAAGAGTTAAAAGGCAGTACCTGGTAGGCAGAGTAGATGTTCCAGCACCTTCTGCAGAAATTGAAACCTCGCCCTGTGTCATAACCGTCAGTCGGGAAAGGAAAGGCTCAGTATGTTCCCAGGAGATGAAGGGGCACCAGGAGCTCCGTCAGTGACGGAGGAGACCCGTCACGTGGGAGACATGGCGCAGGCTTCTCAACGCGCCTGTGCTGGGGGCTTGGCCGCCCCGCGGGACGCTCGTCTCAGAAGGACAAGACAAAGCGCTCGGGCCGTACGCCTTGCCAGGTGGGCACGACCTTTACCGTGTGAGCTGTGCCTGTGACAGCAGGGTTTTGAGGAACCTGCCCCGATGCTGTTTTGTTGTGCATGGTTTTACGGTGATCATCCCATGGTCTTTAGGGTCTGAAGTCCTCTCTGGGCGCTGGAAAAGCTAGGGGGTGTGCGCTGGGCTGTTATCGGTAGTTCTGAAGGGAGACTCCCCAGCACTTGGTGGTACACAGGTGGGCTCCCAGGAGTCACTGTTTGCTGGAAACACAGAGCTGGGCCTCGAAGCTACTTGGCGTTGGAGGAGACCCCTTGAGTGACGCCGTGAGTGGCCCTGAAGAGCTTTAAGGATGCATGGGCTTTACTGCAGCTCCAGATTTCAGAGAAGATTCTAGGCACCGACAGCTTTCATGTCATCAGTTAAAAGGATGTGGGAGGAAGAGAAGGGGGATCCTGTTTACAGAGTGCTTTGTGGGCTAGATGCTGTAAATCTATTATCTGTATGCCTCAATGGGACAGCTTGAGACTTGTCGTGTCCATTTCAGAGACAATGAAGCTGAGCCTTACTCTGATGAAGTATACTGGCCCAGTGTCCGAGGGCTTGCAGCCAGATCCACCAGACTCCAAAAGCCCTACCCTTTATACTGCATCGCAACGGCTTCTGTACACAGGGTTCCCTGTCAAGGGACCTCGCAGGCGTTGGCTACCAATCCACTGTGCTTGTGGTGCTGTGGTCGACCACTTGTCCAACCCTGCAAACTCCGTGCCTAGCCCTAGACGGGGTCCAACTGATATGTCCAAGTGCCAACCCCTGGTACCTATGAATGTTACCTTCCGTGGCAATAGGGTCTTGGCGGGGGTAATTAAGGATCTTGAAATGAGATCATTCTGGATTTAGAGTGATCCCTCGATCCAATGACAGGTGTCCCTATAGGATCTGACCCACAGAGACACAAGAAACAGGCCACATGAAGATGGTGTCAGAGATGGGAGTGACATGGCTACAAGCCAGGGAATGCCAAGCATTGCCAGCAGCTACCGGAAGGTAAAGAAAAGGTGGCAGACATTCTCCCTCAGAGCCTCCAAGAGGAATCAACCCTGCTCACCTTGATTTCAGACCTGTAGCCTCTAGCACTGTGAGAGAATCCATTTCTGTTGTTTTAAGCCATACAGGTTGCCATAACTTGTGACGGCAGCCCCAGGACACTGACACAGGCCTGACCTCCGTAGTACGAGTCGTATAAGCCATTTGTTATGTCATGTGCATCCCGTATGTTGCAGGCACTGAGCCTCTTACTCACTCTGTGAGGTGGGTGCCATTATTACGATGTTCGTTATCTGGAAAGAAA
Source organism: Potos flavus (assembly GCA_028534135.1). Classification (NCBI taxonomy): domain Eukaryota; kingdom Metazoa; phylum Chordata; class Mammalia; order Carnivora; family Procyonidae; genus Potos; species Potos flavus. The sequence goes on along the minus strand of CM052887.1, from coordinate 57,050,633 downwards.
CAGACACTTTGATAAGCCATCAGGTTCCAACTAATCTGGTGCCTCGGGGGTCAAACTCTGACCCAGGCAGTCAAGCCCCACACCCCGCACCCTCAGACAGTGATGAGTCGGGGGGTGGGAGGTGGGGAGGGGTTACTGCCTGCCCAGGGCACAGAGGGCTTGGAGGCTCAGACCTGGTCCGAAGGTCTGTACAGGCTCACAGTGGCTCTCAGAGCCGCGCAGGACCATGGCAGCATCTGAGGCTTCCCCTCGGTCCCCTCTGCACTTAGTAGACCAGGCAGGTGCAGCACTTTCCCTAAGGAACACACCTGGCAGTCAGCGAGAGAGCCCAGAGCATCTGGCTCCTCTTTCCTTGTGTCTTGGAAATGCCCAAGGAGCGGGGCTTCGTCCTCCGCGCCAGCTGAAAGGACTCCAGACCAAGGTGCGCACTCCTGCCCTTCCCTGCCAGGCTCATCCGGAGAGGACTTGTATGAGCAGAAGAGCCCTCAGATATAATCTACGAGTCTACCATCCCTTACAGTGATTCCCAAATGCCAAAGGCTCAGAAAACCCAAAGTTTGGCGATTTTAACTTGGTAGCAAAAACCCGACATAAATTCATATGCGACTCTTTATAATCTATATCTATCTCCCTCGGTGTGAATATTTCACTGCAGAAATACAAGCATGATTCATTTCAGGGGGCTTTCCCCAGATGCTACCCGGCATTATGTATTACAGGACATTACTATAATTCCTTTGTAAAATCCAAATTTTAATTTGTGATTTGGAAACATATCTGCCCCAATAATTGCAGGTTAGAGATTGGGGTCCTCTTCTGTTTTCTCCAGGCCTGTCCCCTGCCTGAGAAGGATTAGATGAGTCAGGGACAGAGAGCAAACCCAGGCTCCTACTTCCAGTGGAAGGGGTGAGTGTGGAGATGTTTAATGCTCAAAAAAAGGTTTAATTTGGATTTTAGGTAGCATTAAGGAAGAAAAGTAGCATTTTTCAAGTCAGGGAAGCCTGGGTGAAAACTGAAGGTTAACTGTTCAGAACTCTTTTGCTCCTAAGCAATAATGTTTGTAAAACATCTATAAAATGGGAACGATTGCGCCTACTACGCAGGGCGGTGTGGGTGGGAGTGTTAAATAAGCAGAGGCGAGGAGACCACAGGAACTCCATAAGCAGACTCGCTCCCCCCACCTCCTTAATGAAATTCCTCCCCCAAAGCTGGCCAAACTGCAAATTCTCAGAAAGAAAATAATATTCTTTCCAGTTCTTAGCCACAGATATTTGACACTTGGAATCAAAAGATTAGTCTGACAGCGTCCTAATCAGGCTTTCCATTTGCCAACTGCCTCCCACTAAGTTACCCTGGGACCTGCAGGGCTCTGCCAGCCTCGCGGGCGCCCCTCGGCACATCTGGGGACAGTGACCAAGGGTAGTGGAGGCCACCTCAAGACTTGCAGCTGATTATTCTGTTTCACTATGAAAGGAGGTATCTGTTTTTAATGTCTTTTCACCACGTTTGAGTCCCCAGGAGACTCTGGAGGAAGCAATTTCTATAGGGCACTGGGCAGGGAGTATGAAATGAAAAGATCCTGCAGATTTGCAGGGTGAGATTTCACAGGAGCCTCTCTCCTGACACAGAAAGAGGGTCTAGGCAATGTTGCTGGAGGGAGCAAAAGATCTAGAACATACGTTTTGTTTTGTTCAGTTTCTTTTATTTTATTTGAAAACGTAGGGTCTTTTCCTTAACTTATAGTATTGTCATTAAACCAATGGCCTCATCAAGCTAATCAATAAAAAAATATTTGGGGTCTTTAATTGTGCAAACGCTGGATTGGAGCCCCCCACAACTCAGGCCCCTACCCCTGCCCAATGACCCACCGCGCTTCACACTTCATATGGGATTTTGGACCTGACCTTGAGGACATCTGGTCTGGGAGAGGGGATATTACATTTATGTTTTCTCCTGAAGGACCCCTGCTGCCTACAAGTCTTGAAGTAATTTCGGGACCAGGACAAACTATTCTTATTCCCCTGGTTTCAAGTGGGGGAGGGGAAGCCTCCTGATACTCCTCTATCTTCACAGGGTAATGCTGAGAGTTATACATCAGTTGGGTTTGGACAAGGATGGAAGGAAAAAGAACGCTCTTACGGGCCAACGGTGTTCGTTCTCCACTCTTCCTTCTGCCCCCACTCCCCCTGACGGTAACAGGTGCTCATGTTAGCGTCTCCGGCCCAGTGAGGGTGGGCTAGAATCTCCTGGGGGGTCCAGAGGATCAGAGGGAGAAGGTTGTGTCCTTTGGGCAGAAATCTACTTAGAACAATGACTTTGGGATGATCCTCTCTCCCCTGAGAATCACTGAGCATTGGGACAACTTGTTCATTTAATTCCTTCCCACCCTCATTCACTCAGCAACTTCTCCGTGGCCCACATCACAGACGCAGCTCTTTTCACGTCTGTGGCTTTGCACACGCTGCTCAGAAGGGCTCCTGTTCACCCTTTAAAACTCGGAAGCAAAGGTCACCCTTCCTGTCCAATGTTTTCTGCTTCTCTCTCCCCCCTCTGAATGCCCTGAACACAGCAGGTCTCTATGACGTTGATTATTCTGAACCTAAAAATCAATCCATTTTTCCGCCTTGGTAGTCGTGCAGCCTGTGAACTCTTGGGGGGAATGAATCCCTCCGTCTTATCGGTCTTTTAAGTCCAGCCCCTGTTCAGAGTATTGAAGGTGCTCCATAAATATTTCTTGAGTGATTTAATGAAGCCCTTTTCCAGAGCAAACAGCGTCTAAGGGTGACCGGTTCAAGTGGTTATGTGTAGGGTTGGGGAGGCAGGACTGACTGCTCATTTGCAGAAGTCCACCGAGTGGCCTTGCTCCTGGGATTTCGTTAACCAGGCCCCAGAAGAGCGCGCAGGGAGGTGCCGTTGAGCAGATAGTGTCCTAGACACCATGGTGCCCTGCCAAGGTCCCCTCAGCCCCTCCTACCAGTTCTGTGTGCCCACCTCACTCCTGAACTTTGCTCTCGGGGCTCATCCCTGGGATCCTTTTTTAGAGAACTGCCCCCAGGCTCCTGGAGTTGGTTGGACAGCAGGGGCAGAGTGCTAATATCCCCTCCAGGGTGACTTCGGGCACCCGGCTAGTATGGGTGTGAATGCGAGGATCGCTCCCTTGCCTCAAGGGAAAATTCCAAGATTCAACTCATGTTCCAGAACTTTCTGCAGGAGCAGGATCAGGTTGGGGCTGGGACTTTGCCTGAAACCGAGTCTTTGCCAGCTTCCTCCCCCTTCCCACCATCACTCCCTTAACAAATAAGGCTCTGCCTGCTGGGCTGGGCCTTTCCGTGCCTCAGCTTCCCCATTTGTAAAATGGAGCCTAGAAGAGTATCTATTTTGATTGTGAAGATTAAATTAAGTAACCATTATAAAACCCAAAACAGAGCATGACACCTAGCAGGCACTTTAGTGATCGAACTCTCACACTGTAGCTAGCACACTGGGCCCCCCCAAATCAAGGCTGCATTTTCCACTCCCCACCCTGTGCAGCTTGATGTGGCTGAGTAACTAAGTTCAGGCTAATTGGATTCGAGCAAAAGAGCTGAGTGCAGCTTGCAGGTAATGCCCCTTAAAGGTGAGGGCAAGGCTCCTCTCCTGTGGGCTAGAATAAGGGGGTGATAGTGGGAAATGGCACAGTCGGCCTTCACAATGAGGTAGGAGCAGCGCGCAGAGCAAAGGAGCCCCGGGACCCGGACACCCTACCTCAAACAGTTACACAAGAGAGAAATTTCTAACTGGTTTACGACACTGTATTGGCATGGGGACCTCTTCATAAGAGTGGCCGAAGCTCTGCCTTACCTTCTACTGTCTCCCGGTGGAATGATTATTTCAGGAGAAAACTCAGATGTCTCCTGAAACAGCCAACTCCACCACGGAAAGAAGAGACTCCTGCTTACATACAGGATTTCTTTCCCTTCCCTCACTTGGCCTCTCTCTTTTTGCATGAAAATGGGATAAGAATAGGAAGGTATATATTATGAGACAGAAAACTAAGGAACGACAACTCTAACAAGAAGGTAACTTAAAGGGCTCACTCGAGCTGGGGGAAATAAAATGAAAGTGGGCCGGAGTGGGTAGACCCTGCCCCAGAAAATAATCATTCGCAAGTCCCAATTCCAGAGCACTTCTATGCTGCCCTTTCACTCACTTCCAAAGCTCATCAACAGAAGTGGAATGAATCTGTCCCAGTCCTCCCACGGAGCCCGTCTCTGATGCAATGGCACTTGGAGACCCTGTTGCCAATGCTGTAACTCTTCGTAATTTTGCACAAAAGTCATACAGCGATTGCTGCAATTTGTCCAAAAGTGAAAACAGACTCGGAAGAAAGGAGTTTATTTAATTAGTGAATCGCCAAATTACTGTGTTTGAGGGGTTTAGTTGGTCACTGCTGCTGCCCCGGGGCACACTGGTGTCCTGACGCACAGAATAGGGACACTCTTCTTATTTATAAAGGCCTGAGGCACAAGCAAGAAGGCATTAAGGAGGAAGGATGGCTTTCTGGCCTTCTCCACCCTCTGGGGCCAAGCCTCTCAACTTTGGCACTGCCGACATTTTTAACTGGGTAATTCTTTGTTGGAGGGGGCTGTCCCGGGCCCAGGACCTGACCCCTGGCTTCTCCTGGCTTCTACCCAGTAGATGCCAGTAACACTACCACCTTTCCAGGTATGAAAGCTAAAAATGTCTCCAGACATTACCGCATGTCCACTGGGGTATATGTGCAAACTCAGCCGTTGTTAAGGAGCACTGCTCCAGGGTCTGGCCGGGGAAAAGCCAGTGGAAGCACCCCCTGAAGTTGTGGTTTGGTTTTTGTTTTTGTTTGCCCTAAAAACATCAGCAAATAGTTAGAGCTGGGGAACATACGATCTGTGATGGGCCCAAGTGATAGAATGAAGCTCCAAGGGTAGCAACCAATCTCTGATCTTCAACAGAAACCCAAAAAATAGAATATCACCAAGAGACCACCTTGATGGCTGCAAGCAAAGGCAGTGAACATGCTGATTAAGGTGAAGAGCAGAGGAAGAAGAAAAGAGCAGATGCCCAATAGTACCTGGTTTAAGTCAATAATGGCTGTGTCATTCCTTTCTGCCAGTGATTGGTCTACGGATACCAGATGATCGTGGGAAAGATATTCTTCACTGGTCACAGGTAGCTGGGGAGAAGGATCCCTTTCTGCTCTTCTCTTCCCATCCCATCCTATGCTGGGATGGAATGTTTGGAGCTGCAGCAGCCATTTTGTAACCATGAGACAACAACCAGAGGTCAACATCTGTTGAAAACATATGGAGAGAATCCAAGTTATTGATGATATAGTTGAGCCAATGAACCAACTTTAGGATTACCTACCTTTAGGCTTCTTGTTAAGTAGACAGTAGACGTCCCTATGACTTAAGCCAGAGTTAGCTGGGTTTTCTGTCATTTACAACCAAAGACATTACTAATCAATGGAAATGTTTCCAATTAAAACTAGAATACCCAACAAAAACAAAAAAAAACAAAACAAAACCCATAAAGGAAGAAGGCATTTTCTCACCCAACAGGAAGTCCTGAAGTAGGTGGTTGGTTTGGTGGCTATGTAGTGTCAGAATTCTGGGCTGACTTATATGTGATTCTCCTGGCCTTTCCCTCATGGTCACAATATTGCTGCCACAGCTCCAAATGTCATGCACATTCAAACTGTGTTTAAGACAAGAAAGAAAGAGGAAAGGGTTTTTTTTGTTTGTTTGTTTTTTGTTGTTTGCCTATTCTGCTCTTTTTATCAGGAGAGAAAAATTTCCCATCAAGCTCCTAGTAAGTCATCTCATAGTCTTATTGACCAAAACTGGACCACATACCAAGACTGTCTGGGAGAGTGAGCACTTGGCATTCTAAGTCTCTGTCATGGAGGGTGGGTTCTTCCAGAAAGGGCTCTTCCAGAGAAGGATTGTTGGGTCAGTAGACAACAGTTTCTGCCACAAAATAATTGCTCATACCATTTACCCTCTGATCATAATGTATTTCCCTATTGAAACTATTGTCCCGCTCCATCCCTAACCATCCTCAGAGCACGTTAGCCCAGCTTCCAAATTTCAGTGGGAGAACTAGAGCCAATCCGATCAGTTCTGGCGGTCTTTCTCCCTGACACGTGGCGTCGCCTCGAAGACTATTCCCCAGCCTGGTCCACCCCTGCTAAGCAGCCCCTCTGTAGGCTGGAAAGCCTCTGCAGGGGGCACTGGTTCTCTTAGCGAAGACAATCACACACCCTCAGCACTAAGCCGCCCAAGGGTGCTCTAGTCTCTGCTCCCCCAATGTCAGCTGCACGTGCTTGACCTCTTCCCAGGGCTGAAGCTGGTTCCAAGTAGTTGGGATGCTGGATGTCCACGCCGCCTTTCTCTAAATGAACTCTCCTCTCTCCCAGGACAGCCTGCCCGCTACGGGAGGCCATCTGCTATAACTTCCAGGGCCCCAAACACCCTTCCCAGAGGCCGCACTCATTACTCCAAGACTAGCCCCTAACCTATTTTGCTGCAGCAAAGAATATAATAAAACCAGTTGAACCTCGAGCTGGGCCTCCCCTCTGATACAGCCCACTGGTACATGGACACATTTGGCTCCAGAATTTAACCCTGGTTAGAAGCGCCCCGTCTACAAAAGCACCTGCTACATCAGATCACAGCCCCCCACCCCGCAGATTTCCTGTAGGTCTGGCCCCCATCTCCCTGCCTTCCCCCACTTTTCTGCCCTCTGGAGTCCAGAGTAGCCTTCTGATCCATTCAAGAATGGCCCTTCTGAAAAATGAGGCCTTGGGTGTGCTCTCACTCCCCTGCTGGGACATCTGGAAGCTTGTGTTTGTTTTCAGAAACTGCTGCCTGGTAGCTTTTTCACTGACAATAGGGAGCAATTTGACATCATACATAATCCTGGATTACTGACTTGGTTAATATTTCATGATGTCTATTAGTCGTTTACATTTATAGAAACATGGATCATAAAAAATTAAAGCTTTAATTGCTTTGGGTTTCCCTTTTTTTTTTTTTTTTTAATTTTTTATGGTTGAGAATTTTTCTCTTAGCTGAGCTGTCTTCCACATCTCGGGACCCGAATTACTCAAGAGAGTCAGGGAATTTGGAGATACAGTTTGGGGACAGGTTGATAGATGGCAAGACAGAGGTTTATGAAACAATGACTATCATTCCTCAGCACAGCGGTGACGCACTAGATTAAAGGAACGATCCAATGTATCGTTTTTCTTTATACCGGGGAAGGAAGGTCGAATCTGCCATTGTGGAATTTCGGCCATGAGGACAGCCCCGACACTAGAGATCACGGAAAACGACCCTCAGATAATCTGGCCCCGGGCACTGGCTTTTGTGGCAATGCCCCCTTGGGATCTTCTGTATTAATTGGGCCTTTCAGATGTGTTTAGGCCACAGGCGTCAAACCCACAAGGCACAGTGTGGCCGGATAGGTTCACCCAGCCCCGGAGGGTCTCCTGGGGGGCCAACCTCTGTAGCTTGGCTTGGCTTAGTCTCCCTAGAGGTGAAGAGCTGTCATGTGAGATTGGCGATTGAGAGGGTTTGCCCCACGGAGCCTTCAGTTTCGTCTTTTGAGGATGTAGACCTGGTGGGGGTGGGGGGAGGGGCTGCTGTTCGGGGAAGAGGTCCGTTCTACCCTAGTGGAAAGGCCTGGAAATCAGCCTCAAAGGATAAGTGACAGGAAGCAAAGTCGTACGAGGCTGAAGGCATGTGTTTATGTACACGGCCCAGAGACCTGTGAACTTCCGTCCAAGTAGAACAATGTTCTCAGGGAAAATCACCAAATCTCTTAACTAATTGCTAATTAGACCAAAGCGCAGCATTCCTTCCTTGAATTGCAGCTGTGATATAATAGATTTTTCGATGAAAATAATTGTTTCCTATCACTTTGCTTTAAACCATTTCATCATGGAAATGACTTCGTTGCAAAGAGGACATTTTTTCTTAACCTCTAAATCGAGCAAAGCTTTACCAAACCAAAGTGACAGCAATATAATACTATTAACTGTGTAATATAGAAGACTCATCATGGGTTGTCACGGATTTCTGACACCAGGCATCCAGCGCTGTGGAAGTTTCTGCGAGGATAGTACAGCATGTGGAGCACAGGGGAACCAGACATTTTGTCTCAAGGATTAATGTCTTTTTAAGCCTCCTCAAGATTTACATGAACATGCTTAAATTAAACTGTTTTTGTATGATGTTAGTTTTCAGTACTCCATAAAACTCAAAAAAGTAGACTATACCTATTACAGACAGCTTACTTCAGCGTGCCACCATAAAAAAAAATACTATTACTGACTTTAATGACATCTTGGACACCTTTTCATTATATAGCACAGCATGCGACAGAGAGAGGGAAGCAGAACTTCAGATCATTAGCATTTGACTTCTTGGTTAGTTCAACTGATTTCATCCGCTAAATTCCCTGAGGTGTCTGAGGCAAGTTGATCCTTCAAATGGGCTATGGGCAGGAACTTGCTGGAGTTGTGGTAAAATGAACCTGGCAAAGTTCTTCATTGTGAAAATGAAGAAAACAAGGCTGTTATTAGACTCTTATTTTTGATTATTAAATAACTGAATTTTTGTTACTACCCTGCAGTATACTATTATACTGAATTTTGCCACCGTGATGCAGAGGAGTCTCTGAAGCTTTTTTTTTTTTTTTTCTAGAACATTTATGGAACCAGAGACCAAAGACAGTCTCTTTGCCATGGCACGGTGAGTTACAGCTTCGAGCTAGTCTGCGTTCCTAAAAGACCCTCGCGCGTGAAGGACACTCTCCCGTCATCCATTGCAATTCTGTGTTTTGCCAATAAAGGCAAATCGTCTGCTTCGCACCATCGCTGGGTCCTAGTGATGGTGGCACAAGAACATTATCAAGAGAAATGAGGAAACACAAAGAGCACTTGCAAAACAGAATCAAGATAGCTGTCCCCTTACGTGCTCTCGGGCCATTAGTGCGCACGGACAACATGCTACTTTAGTAGGAAATGCAGAGCTTCAAGTCCAAGATAATTTGATAAACAGCACCAACCGAACTGGCCAGGGCAGCGAGTTTCAACAGGTCATCAACACATTCAACGCACTTCCTGTTTCTCCTTTTCTCTGAATGCTGTCAGTACCTGGGCTCGGAGTGACAAGAGGGCAATCATCTCCCTCTCCTGGTGAAGCTTCAGTCCTGACAGGATTCCCGGGACAAAGGCCCAGGGCCTCCAAGGAGAGCAAGCCCTTTAGAAGAGTAACTCTGTCCTCACTGTTATTTGGAAATACTACGTGGAGGATTAAGGCTGACAATTCACAAATCCACACAACTGCACCCACACGGAGAAGGCAAGACGGAACTAGATCAACGAGCCCTCCCGCAAGTGCTTGTTAGCAGAAGGCCAAAAACAATGACAAAGAAGGAGAAATGATTTTATGACTTCAGTCAGAGAAGTTTCCTTGTGGAGTTTCTGCCGGTGGCCTCGCAGACGCGGCCGTGTTTCCTTCCACACTATCTCTGAACCCTGTGGGAGAATCTCCAGCAGTTCTTTTCTTTGGTGTCAGGGTTGGCCCTGCCAGGATGTTCGCTGGGAAGATCCCCAGATCTCCCAGGAACGTGTAGAAGTTCGCTCAGAAACACACTCACAGTGCTTCTGTAGCGCAAACAGCAAGAGAACATCAGCGTTTGCCAAAAAAGGAAAATGACAACAAAAATGACCACTTGCTTCCCATGAATCTTCTTGGACTTTGTGTCTCCATGGCTTCCAAAGAGTAAGGCCTAAAAGGCCAAAAAAAAAAACAAAAAAACAAAAAACCCAAAAAACAAAAAAACACAGCTCTCTTTGACCAGGTGACCAGGTGAGGAGGGGACATCTCAGAGAGGAGGAGGGCTCACCACACTGTCTGCAGGAAATTAGCTCAAAGCCAGGACTGGAATGGTGCTCCCCTACCCCGGCTTCCGAATCCTCCCAGGTTGTCCCTCGGCGTCCCCCCTCCCCCTTTCAGGCATAGAAGGCCCAGGAGGTTGGATTGTGGGTGGAACGGACTTCGTCCCCACCTTTATGGTGCTTCCTAACAGATGAGACCACCGTCGAATTTTTAGATTCCCATGACGTGTAATGACAGATTGTCACGTGTTGTTCTGAGAGAAAAGAGCAGAGACCTGTCACACTATTCAGGTGGACAGGGCTGACTTCCATGAGCAGAGACGCGAGGACAGACGGGATGCCTCCGAGGTCAGAGCGAATTCGGCTCAGTGGAGGGACTGAGACAGTAACAGGAGGACACTGAGGGCCCAAGGCTGAAGGAACAGGGAGGTGGCATTCTTTGAGCACTCCCGAAATCACCCTGTCCCCATTCGCATCTCAGACAGCCATTCACAAACCGGCCCGTCCGACCAAATCATCTCGGGAACTTAAAAAAAAAAATATTTCTGCCCCTACCCAACTCCATGGTTTAGCAGGACTGGGGTAGGAAAAAAAAAAAAAAAAAAAAATATATATATATATATATATACACACACACACACACACACACACATATATAATTTATATATTTTATATATATTATTTATATATTTTATATATATATATAATTATTTTTTAATCTTCTCCATTTATTCTGCTCTGCAATGAGGTGTGGGAACTGGCTGAGGACATTTGAGGAAAGCAAAAACCATTGAGATTACATGGTGAGCTGGCTTTGGTTTTTGCCCCAGACCCTCGCTGTGCTCGTTTGTCAGCGGGGACAGAAGTACCTGCTTCCTGGGGTCGGAGCTGGGTTGCACCAGGCGATACCTGCAAAGAACCAGCTCGGGCCTCGGTACCTTGGTACGTGCTCAATACATAGTGACTGTAATAAAATCCAGGCCTCTGGTTCCAGGGGGGCTATTTTTAGAAGGAAGGATTATATTTATCACTCTGCAAAGTGTCCAATTGTTTTTGGGAAACTCTGGGTTGCACGCCTCCCAAACCCAGAACAATTCCTGTCCCTTCCACCCTCCACTCCTCCCCCCGCTCGCCCCCACTGAGAGCAGGAGACTTAGGGTCAAGGCCGGTTTAATTCTCTACCCCACGCCCACCCCCGCTCTATTCCCAGCTAGCCATATGGGTGAATAATCTTTTCCCTAAAAATAGAGGACAGGCACAGGCTCCATCCAGATTGGATTTCACCTCTTGTTTTTAAGGCTGGCAACCAGTACTGAGGCTAAATTATCTTCTTGAAAATCTTAAATGATGAGAGGAAAGCCTCAGGGGTACGAATTCTTGGCCTAGGAATGGTTATGCGGCAAAATCTCTAGATCTGAAAAATTGAGCAAGAGATTTGAACCACAGCTATTTATTCTTGCAAAATCAGCCTAGACTCCTGGACTGTTTCAGCAGGAAGGCGACGCCAAGACCAGGTACATAGTGAACGACTGGAGGGGCACGAGTGGAAGCCCCGAGTTTGCTTCTAGATATTATCAAAATGACTTTACATCTAACATCCGGCGCCGTCATCCTCACAGGAGAGAAGGAAACAGAGTACAAATTACAAGGGAGACGGGGAGGGTGTGAGGGACGGGGAGAGTGAGGGGAAAGCCAACAGGGAAAATGGGAATGTCTGGGGTTGAGGTTTGCTTGTCCCTGCTCTCCCTGGACCACTGCTCCAACTTCTCCCAGGCTATTTGCTCTCTGTAGATGATCGAGACCTTTCTGTCCTGGGCCCCTCTTCTAGGTCAACTTCACCCCTCCTAGGTCCCTTCCTTTATTCTCTCAAACACAAATGGCCCAAGATCATGTGTTTGCTGTCTTTACTGAAGCATTAGAGTGGCCTAAGAAGATCACAGTGCAGAACGAGAACGTACAAGAGGGACTGGCTGATTCCACCCGGTGCCGCTAGAGATTATGGGCGGTAAAAACATGTAGGATTCTGACCCCTCGCCAAAATTTATGTTCTTGTAGCTGCATTTCCTCATTTTTGCATTCATTTCTTCGTTACCAACAGTTATTTCTGGCTGTTTCCCCAGCCGGTCATGACCCACCTCCCCCACCAACCTCCCACTCCCATCCCCTCCCCACCCAGGGCCTCGTCTCCATTCGGCCCATCCTCCTCTCACTCGCCTTCTAGTGACTAACTTCTTCCAATCCAGTGGCTGGATGACAGAGTAGCTTTGTTGACGAGCAGGTTGACCAACATGCCTGCCACAGGGGTGTGATGAGAAGGGCTTCCTGAACGCACGGGGTTGTCTCTGTCATGGTCCCAGTGTCCGGCCAGCATGGGGAAAGACGAAAACGTCCGAATAGGAGAGTCACACAACATGAACGATATTTTAGGAAGATTTGAATGCAGTTAGAGACAAACAACTTTGGAAAGTTATAGTGGAATCCTTTCGTGCAGAAAATACTTTTATTTCAATAAAATTTTAAGTTGCTTATCAATATATTCATAGTTCATCATCAGTTTGTTTTATGAATAGTAGGTAGATGTCACCTAATTTAATTACGAGTTATTCATGGTTTGCAATTTCTTCAAACCTTCCCAAAACTTATTGTTCCTTGAGGACACTCTGTGTGCCAAACATTTGCTGAACGCTTCTCACATATCCACGTTTTCAGTTAAGGAAAGTAATAGAGGTCTAAAATGGTCAAGCCACTTGCCAAAGGCCACACAATGAGAAAGTGGCCAGGCTGGGACTCGAAATTCTTACTGACACCAGTAACTGGGACTAGATTGTGGTTGCCTGAAAACGTAATTCTAGGGTGAGTCTTGAGTTGGTGCTGGGGGAATGCACACCAATGGAAGGTTGCTAAGGTCTTCGATGCCCTCAGAAGGAAGCTGGTATATATACCTCACCGAATTAATCACTGCAGCCCCAGTGCAAACCCAAACAGCACATTCAATATGGCTCCGGGGCGAGCTGGAAGTTGGCTTTAGATGCATCTGAAAGAGGGAGCATTGGCTCAAGTGGCTCAAGCGGCATGGAGCTCTGACCATCCGAGAGCCTTGGGGAAATTCAAAGCCCTGCTTGGTGGTAGTGGAGGATAATCCTGTAGTCTCCACAGCGGGCTCCAGGTAGCCAGATCGGTGTCAAGGTGCACCTGCAGCTCAGACCCTTGAGCGGGGCCGCACTTGGCGTTCAGAGCTGCCCCTGGGATGGCAGGCGTGGCCGGTGGGTAGCTAACCGTAATCCAGACCCCAGCGGCCCCTCCAGCTCACAGCCTGCCCTCTCCACCTTACACACATCACTCCGGCGCAAAGCTCAGCCCCTTTGCCGGTCTCTACCCTACAAAGTTAAAAATTCACGCGCACCAACATGGCCTGAAATCAGCCACTGTAGTGAATATAAAAGCGTGGTGGGAAATTATGGAAGCAATCCAAGTGTCCGCCGATAGACGAGTGTATTCACACAAACAATGCAATACTATGCAGCTACAAAAAAAGAATGAAATCTTGCCATTTGCAACAACACAGATGGAACTAAAGGGTATAACACTGGGGCACCTGGGTGGCTCAGTTGGTTAAACGTTCAACTCTCGATTTGGGCTCAGGTCATGATCTCAGGGTTATGAGATCAAGCCCTGCATTGGGCTCCACGCTCATCAGGGAGCCTGCTTGAGGATTCTCTCTCCCTCTGCCCATCTCTCTGCTTGTAAGATCATTTGAAAAAGGGTATAATGCTAAGTGAAATAAATCAGAGAAAGACAAATACCATATGATTGCACTCAATGTGGAATTTAAGAAACAAAACAAATGAACAAAGAAAAAAGAGACCAAAAAACAGACTCTTAACATAGAGAACTGATCGTTATCAGAGGGGAAGCGGTGGGGGATGGGTGAAATGGGTGAAGGGGATCAAGAGGGCACTTATTGTGACGAGCACTGAGTAATGTAGAGAACTTCTGAATCACTATATTGTACACTTGAAGCTAATATAACACAGTGTGTTAACTATACTGGATTTAAAAAAAAAAAAAAGGCATGGTAGCGGGAACTAACTCCACACACTCCTTCCCTCCCTGTCCTCCCCTATGCCTCTCAGGAGCAACACAAACCTCCCTTGTCCCTTTTACTTCACTCTGGACTCTGTCCTTGGGGCTTTCCTCTCCTTCCCAAGAGAGGTATCAAGCAATTTCTCCCTAAATAATCCGGTGTTCTCTCCAAGAAGACAAAGCCTGAGGAATAAAATCTCTCCATCTCACTATGTAATTGTGGCTGGGAGATCTGACAAGGGAAAGGTTTTTCACAGCCCTGAGATTTGATCGGTTTCATATAAAAACTGAAGGAGAAAAAGTTTATCCACAAATGGCTGAGAAATCCACGTTTGGGCCACTATGTCAATAACCAGGAGCTTGTAACTGTGACCTGTTTCTGCGTACCACACTCTTCATCAGACTGCATTTTGTTCGTTGCACTGCATTCTTGGATAAAGGCCTAATTTCTTAACGTGAAATCCAGGGATGCCGGAATATTCTCTTATTTGAACACAGAGGTCATTTTTCTCACTGCTTCCTGTTTTGCGTTCGTTCATCTTTGACGGTCTAGATTCTGCTGAGAAATTAGCTCTTGTGTCAGAAGTCCTTCCAGACTGCTGTTGATTGTTCTCTTTTCAATCCAAAGTTTTAAAGTGCTACTGGTCAGTGGTGGGACTGGGGCCGCACAGGAAGTAGTCTGTCATTTCTGAGTTCCCGGTGCTGGTGGGGGCACTGATAGTCAACCAGTCATCCGGGACCTCCTCACCCCTTCTCTTGCCCACGCCTAGATTTCCACGCCGACCCTCTATCATCTTTCCCTCTCAAACCAATTAAAGGCAAACAAAAATTTTTTACCTCAACAAAAACAAAGGTCACTTCCAACACTCAAACCATTTTTAAGGATTTATAGAGTTCACGTAAGGGGAAAATGCATTTGACACAGGAACTGAGCAGAACGTTGAGCCATTTTTTAGAAAAATTTATGTATTTTATTTGAGAGAGGGGGGAGGAGCAGAGAGAGAGGGAGAGAGAGTCTCAAGCAGACTCCTCCCTGAGCACAGAGCCTGACATGGGGCTCTATCTCATGACCCTGAGATCACGACCTGAGCCAAAACCAAGAGTTGGATGCTTAGCCAACTGTGCCGCCCAGGTGCCCGTCATTGAGCCATCTATAACAAAATACAGGACAACAGCTTTGTTGCTAAAAGCAACTTTCCATTTATCCATCAAAGGAAAAACTGTAATAAAAGCTAATATTTATTAAGTGGCTTCGATAGTCACAGGAATTGTCTCGTGTAACCCCATGAGGGGGGACTGTTATTATCCCCACTTTACAGATACAGAAACTGAGCTTTGGAGACAAAAGTAACTTGCCTCAAGTCACTTAGCTCAGCTAGGACACTTTTAAGGCTAGAGTCCACGCCCCCAGGGGTCCCGCTCCAGCCTGTACCTTTGGCCACAGTCCTGCAGTGACTGTGGAGGGGGCAAGGTGCTGGCCTTCTCGTAAAGACAGAGTAGAGGAAACTCCTTTTTCAGATTTCAGTTACTTCATTGAAAGCAGCAGCATCTTCCCTCTCCATCTCTGCCAGTGGTCGGTCTCTGCAGATGTGGCACTGCTTCCCCTGGTGAGTGCGCTTACTTCCAACCCAAGCTATTTATGAGATAAAGACCATGTCTGTATTTTGGCGTCTGCTCTACACAATAAAAGCTTAATTCTATTAACCCACATTCTTTGTCCTTTCTGGACCTCAGTGTTCTCATCTGTAGAACGGGCACGATAATGCCTACATGCCTGAAGGCTCATGGTAAGTTAGAAATGGGATTACGTATGTAAAGCATAGCCCCCAAAATACTTGGCCTTGAATAATTCTGGTCCCCCTTGCTTTTTCTTCCCTGGATTTGGAGGATTGAATGTAACTTCTGTCTGTCAGCCGAAGCTGGAAAAGCCGGCCCGCGCAGCCTTTCTGCTCCCTGCAGGAAGCCTTCGGAAGGCTTTAGGGCGGCCTGCCGGAGCTTGGAAGTTTTTCTCTCCCTGAAGCCCGAGATCAAAAGTCAGGAGAAGGCAGGGTAGCTCTGTGCCTCCGAGCTCATGCGTGGCGAGAGAACCTCCGAGCCACTTACTGGCCGATGACTCATTCATACCCCAGCATTTGTGGGCCCTGCATGATCAGGGGTGTGGAGAGAGTTGCTATTAGGCAGAGCTGATTTTTTAGATCCAGGACTCTACTAGCTCTCACTGACGTAGCCCATTATTTCACCCCCTACAGCACAGGGAGGCACACTTCAAATCCCAGCCTCACCGTTTGGCAGCTGTGTTGCTTTGGGCAAAACACCCCCCAACTTTCTAAGCATCACTTCCTCGCCTTCAACTCCCCTCCCAACTTCTACATGTGGCCCTTAAAAACCACGCGGCACCTTTCTCTGCCAACCGTTTTTGCTGTGAATCTCCTGGGAGTATTTTTTTTTTTTTTTTTTTTTTTTGGAGCTACTTCCTGGATAATCCATCCTGCTTTTTGAATTCATCTGAAGCACGGAGGACAGTGCATGGCATCCAGTGAGTGAGAGCAGGAGGCAGCACAGAGCTAGGGAGAGCAGAAGCATCAGGAACCGGACCCCCAGTGGCCTTGGCAGGACCCGCCGGTGATTGCGCTCGGGGTAGGGCTGGATGAGAAACATCAGATCCTCCTGCAGCCCTGAGCAGCCTTCAGGGGACAGCCCACCGCGGGGAGGGCAGGTGACACAGGGAGTCCCAGCTCCGTGGACCCGGCCCTTGCTGCCCAACAGACAAGCGTGGCTGTCAAACCCAGCTCCGTTTCTTAACATTGTAGCATCTGCTCAGTGATCGGGGGTGGAGGGGGGGCGGCCAGATCCAGCGCTCGGGCCACTGGTTTTCAGCATAAAGGAAACTTGTTCCTCAGCCCAAATCATTAAGGAACTGATAACAATCTGTTGCCAAGGTAGCTATTCTTTCAAGACGGTCAAACAGAGGAATTACTCAGATAGTCAATAGCGATGTAATTTTGAACCGAGTGGCCATCTGGCGTCAAGTCAGGAAGCAGAGCCAAAAGCCCATGCGCCTTTTATCCTTCGCTTGCAGTTTTCCTAAGAGCCAGGCATGGGAACCTTGTCCGCACCCCCTTGGCCCTTCCAGCCAGAGGGAGCAGCAGTATTTGTCACCACGCCTGGGAAAGAGAAGAGGTCCTCTGTGGAACAACTCGAGAAGGCTCCCGTGCCAAAGTCCCCCTCTTCCAGCCCTTGTCAATGCTGCCTGCAGAGGGGAGCCCAGAAAACAGCCTGTCAGCTCTTTTCAAGGCTGAGAAAGTCAGGCTTTCTGTCGCCTTGGCTGGACTGAGGGACTTGGATCGCTGGTCGGCAGCCCAGGATTTACACAGAGAGGAGCAAAGAGGGATGGGAAGCATCAGACCTTTCACTGATTGAGAACCGGGGACTCAGAGCTGGAAGAAAGCTTCACAGCCAGCCCGTTCCCTCCGCTGATGAGAAATGGAGCCCAGAGAGAGTCACACAGCTCAGCGCCCAGGGCTCCCGCCTGCCTAGAGCCAGAAGGTCTGAGCAGATCGGGCGCCCAGCCCAGCCTCTCTGTGTCACGCTGGAGAATCTGCTGCCTCAGCTCAGCTGAGATGCTCCCGCCCATCGGCTCCAGTAAAAGAAACGGATTCCCCGACGCCCCATCCATGTCTATCCAGCTGCCCACGCGGCCGGCCAGCCACTCCGCCGCCAGCAGGCCCTTCCTAGCTCCAGCATCTGTAGGGATTCGGATTCCTGGAAGAGCAACTCCGAACTCTCCAGGATGTTATTTAAGACCCCGTCAGAGTGGAAAGAGAACAGCCAGACCAGAGCTCGAAATCGGGCTCTGTCGCTTTCTCACGCTTTATACTGGTCAAGTTACTTACTCCTTCTGAGCTTGGATGACCTCCTTAGTGAAATGGGGATAACAGTACATACCAAGGAAGATTTTAAGAACTAAATGAACATCGACGGAGCACACCCAGCAGCATGTCTGACACACGTTATGCCCAGTACTTGGCAGCTGCTTTTCTCTGGAATCTTCCGTCTTCCCAGGGGGGCCCATCTCTTGGCAGATCCCTCCAGGACCCCTCACTTTGGCCATCTGCCGTCTGCTTTCTTTGGTGCTCCTGGCTGTCACTGATTTTTACTCCAGGTAAATGCCGTTCCTCTGTTTGCTGAACACTTACTGCATGCAGACCCTTGTTGAATGCTGAGGATGTGGCCCCCACTCAGTTGTACTGCCTGCCCCCTATGGGCAGCAACTTCGCGGACGGAATGGGTACAAATATGGCCTGGAGAATTCAGAGGAGGGGTTGGACGCTTCGTGACTTGAGGATTATCTAAACTCCTCTCCTGTTCCAGGTTTCTCATTCTTCTCCCTGTGCCAGAGACCTGGGGGCTGGGGTTGGGAGCAAGAGTTGCCCTTGAGGGCTCCACAGCATGGAGCCAAGTCCTGAAAGACGACGTCTGAGGTGAAGCCTACATCAAGAACTAAGCAGATGGTCAGTCCTGAGCCATGTTCCCAAGGAGCTGCCAAGAGCCTGAGGCAGGGATTTAGTGCACTTGATTTATTGAGGGGGTGCTCTCGAGACAAGGGGACTGAAGGAGGAAAGGTAAGGCAGAGATGTGCTCTTAGCTGGTGTCTAGCTTCAGCCTTTCCACAGGGAGCTCTGGAAGAAGAACTGTCATACAGAGTTGACTTCATAGTGAGATAAGGAGGTCAGACTTTTGTACTCAGTATCTGTCAGTCATTAGCTGGGTTTTGAAGAGGGGCTGGGTGCCTCTGCCTGAGGTGGTTCTTGCTGGGCTAAGGATGATTCTGGAAGGAAGGGAGCAGCTCATGGCCACAGCTTCTGGAGGATAGCTGCTCTGGTCCTTCACACTGTCCAGTTAGAGGTTTCAGTCTGACGAGGCTGAGCAAAGGCAGAACGTGGTGGGGACAACCACATAGAAACTGAGTATAGAAGGTTTCAGAACTACAAAAGAGAGGCCCTGAAACTCTGGAGTGTGCTTGAGAGAATGATAACTCTAGCAGCTAACGTTGACTGAGCTCCCATGTATACCAGCTCTTATGTCAAATTTATACATACGACCCCATTTAATCCTTCCCCAAACTCTATAAAGTATCTAGCTTGTCTATGAGGAAACCAAGGCTCAGAGAGGTTAAGTTGGCTGCCCAGGTTCACCAGAGCCAGAGCTGGGAACTGAACTCAGATCCTCGTTCCTCTCAGCTGGCCCTCCTACACATCTATCAGGGAGCTTTGATCTTTTTTTAGCTGGTCCCAGGCTGTTTCCCCACATTGTGTTTGCAGCAAGCACCTGAGGGATGAGGTCATTCTTCCTCCTGGACAAAGATTGGGCTGCTCTAAGGCAGTGGGTTCCCCAGGCCCACCATTCCTTTCCAGTGGGCAACCCACGGTGTGTGGGGACATCTAGCTAGACCTAGCTGCATGGCCCCTGGGGGCCTTGGGGAGCAGACATGACAGCCAATGCTCTGGACCTCACTGTTGCCATGAGCAATCCTGTCTCTGGTCCCTGACTCAGGAGTCTCCGGACTCCTGTCAGCATCTACGTGGTGGCAAGCTATTCCAGGACCTTGCAAGTAGGGAAACTCTCAGCCCTGTCACAGCCCTTGGCACCTGGCGTTCGTCACTACCGCTTCCGGCTACCGCAGCCTGCCGACTGCGCCCGCAAACACACAGACCGTTCTTATCACGGACTCCTGCCGACACCCAAGGCCACAGGTCTCTCCATCTGTCTCATTCCTTTCCACTCTCAAAGCCAAAGAGCCCCTCATTGCTATTTACTCACTTCAAGGAACTTCATGGGACTCCCTGCCTCCAGCCTCTGCTTGGCAGTTCCGGCAGCAAAGTCTACAAAACCCTTTGTGATCTGCCCCTCGCGCCGTCATGCCCTCACCTCTGAGATCTCACACTACGGCAAAACTGAACCTCTCGCTCTTCCCAGGGCCCTTTCATGCTGTTCCTGCTGCCTGGAATTATCCTTCACTGTCTTTGTCTCATTCTTCAAGGTTTAGTTCCAGAGACACTTCCTCCAGAAGGCCTTCCCTAGAGCCTAGCTGTTGGGTCCCCCAGCATAAATCATGCCCTGACCACCTCTGGCCCAAATCATCTCATTCCTCCCAACTACTTTTTTTCTTTTAAAATATTGTATTTGGGAGAGAGAGAAAGAGTGAGCGAGAGAGACAACAAGCAGGGGGAGAGGGAGAGGAAGAAGCAGACTGCCCCTACACAGGAAGCCTGATGCTGGGCTCGAGCCAGGACCCTGGGATCATGACTTGAGCCCAAGGCAGACACGTGACTGAGCCACCCAGGAGCCCCCCTCCCATCTTCTTAATTCCTCCAAATTCCCACAGGACTGGTGTTCTTCAGGATAGAATATACAGCGGGGATGATTTAGCATTTATCGCATGTACCCCTTGAGGCTCAAGACCATATCTTCTCCTTATTCAGCTAGATCTTAGATCACTTTGGAGTTTTTCTAACTTTCAGTTTTACAGATATGTCACTTTTAAATCCCTAAAAACCTAACCCAATGGTAACAAGAGTTATGGACTATCTCAAATTTTATCTGGGTTAACGGATGGATTTCCCTCCAGCTCTGAGCACATGCTAATTTGCAGGTCTATTTCTAATAAAATAACTAAATCAATCTCCTAAGAGAAGAGAAGAGCACTTTTTCTCACTTCCCTCTGCCCATTCGCCATCTCTGAGCAGGTTTCAGGAAGTGACTTCATGCAAGATTCGACAAATATTTATCAAGCATCTAATAACACTCCCAGCCGCGGGCACCCGGCCGGTGTCCCAGAGCGCTGGCGTGGAGCTCTGCTTTGATTCCTGGGTAGGAGACTGAGTAGAGTCTCCAAGGCAGCACCGATAGGCCAGCTTCCAAGCTTGGTTGATTGGAAAATCCAAAAAGATCATGAATAAACACATAGATGGATAGATGGCCTTTTGACAGCTACCCTTCAAATGTGGTTTGTGCTATTCTTCCTCCGCTCATCAGAGAACAGTTTTCCCAGGAGCGGTCTGAAATGCTCGGCAGCTCAAGTCCAAGAAGGGCTCTTTCCGGGCAGGCACGGAGGGCGGGCGGGCTGCAAACAGTCGCCAGGCGAGCTGCTCCTTTGCAGGAAGGCAGACGGTGTCCCATGAGGAAAGAGCCAGGCTTCCCTGTCAAGCCACCGCAAATCTCTTTCAAATTCCAGTTTAGTTCCTTGCAAAAGAAAGCCAAACTTCTGTGCTATTTTGTCCATTCCAGATGTAAGATGGAAAATACCAATGTGTCGACATTAGAGTCCAGTCCTTCTTCACCACAATCACTGTGAGGTCCAGTGTGTTCTGTGGGTTGAGACCCACGATCCGCATGTAGCTCGTAAGATCTGGAGAAAGTGATGTCTCCGTTAAGGGCAGGAGTGCGGTTCAGTGGTTAAAAATGCTGTCTTTAAGTCAGAGGAAGATTCTAGTTGCACATCTGGCATTTATTAATTGGGTCTTAATGGGCATGCAAGTTGCAGTTTACCCGTGACCTGATTTTTCCCATTTGTAAATCAGAAGCAATAAAATTTCCTCTCCAAGTCATGCTTTGGCCATGTGATGGATTCTACCCCTCTTGAGACTGATACTCTTTTTGACATACTCCTCAGACCTCTGTGTGGCTTTCCCTGATATAGTCCCCCATCCCAAGAAGAGGTTTGCTGGCTTTTTTTCTATGTTCCTGTCGGGCTACTTTACCAAACAGGGTAAGTACCTGGTCCCATTCACCTCTGTATGATAGAGACATGTTCTTTCTCTCTTCCCACCCCTAACCAGCTGAAGATAATTTCTCTTTACCTACTGGTACTTTCCCTTTTCCCTACCCCCTAAAAAGAGTTTAGTCTTTACTGGCCAAGTTATAAAAGGTTTGTGATACCACTGGAAACATGGGTAGAGAGAAACGGGCCCTGAGCTATAGGAAGAAACTGGGCAGCGGGAAAAGTTCAGACAGAATGTGACAACATCTACTATCTGCTAGAAAAGAAGGAAAGGGGATTTTGAAAGGGTTTGAGGAGTTATGGATTTGTTCCCCATTAATATTCCTTAATTTTTTCTGCAGGTTAAAAAATTGCAATTTGGTTTTAATTAAGTTTAATTATAAACTGTGTGTTTTAAAATAGGTCTCAGTACATAAACTGAGCCATATAGAGCCCCTAAATGTATTAGGGTTACACCCACACCTTCAGCACCGAGTATAATATCTGACACATACTACGGATTTCAATTGGTGGTTGGAATGACTGCCTGAACACAGGTGGTGGGGGAGGGGGAAAGAAAGGCTTTAATGCATTTCTTGATTGAGCCATCCCATCATCTCAGACACAGTGAGGCCAAAAGGAAGAGAACTGTTGTAGAAAAGTGCAAAAATTTGGAGGGATGTGCTCAATTTGATAATAGAGAAGTTTAGGGGTTTATTTTCAGCCCTCAATAATCCCCAGGAGCTGTCCTCCTATTACGTCACAGTGACTTCCCTGGCTACAGTTCATCTAAATGAAAACGATCAGATTCTCTCTTTTTGGAGCTTGGGATTGGGACTAATGCTTTGATCTCAGCCTGGGCTGGTCAGCTCAGACAAAGCAGTGAAATCTGTAGGTAGAGAGAGAAGGAAAGAATGGAGAAATGAAAGAGGGACCAATAAAGAGATCTGTGTGTCCAGGGCTCTCTGAAATTGTTTTCCAATAAGAGTCAACTTTGGCTGAAGCTAGTTTGGCACCATAAGAAAGTAAAAAGACAATCCACAGAATAGGAGAAAATATTTGCAACTTATGTATCTGATAAGATTTGCAAATGATATATCTGATAAGGGACTTGTATCTAGAATATATGAAGACACTTACAATTCAATAATTTAAAAAAAGTGGCTCAATTTTTTTAAAAATGAGCAAAGGATCTGAATAGATATTTCTCCAAAGAAAATATACAAATAGCCAACAACCACATCATCAGGTATCAAGGAAATGAAAACCAAAACTACAATGAGATACCACTTCACACCCACTAGAGTGGCTAAAATAAAAAGACAACAATTGTTGGCAAGGACATGGAGAAATGGGGCCTCATACACTGATGGTAAGAATATAAAATGTTGCAACAACTTTGGGAAACTGGCAGTAGGTTAAACATAAAGTGACCATTTGAACCATCTGAAACCTACATCCCCATAAAAGCTTGTCCACAAATGTTCACAGCAGCATTATTCATAAAAACCAAAATGTAGAAACAACATAGAAGTCCATGAACTGATAAATAAATAAAATGTTGTGTATCTATACAGAAAAATTTGTTTGTAGAAAGGAACGAAGTATAGATACATGGTGCCCCGTGGATGAACCTTGGAAATACAATGTTGAGCTAAAGAAGCCAGACACAAAGCACCATAAATTGTATGGTTCCATTTAAATAAAATGTCCAGAGCAGACAAATTCAGGAACAGAGAATAGATTTGTGGTTGCCTAGAGCTGGGGGTGGGGGAGAGGGGGAATGAGGAATGACGTTTTAAAATAAACCATTTATTGAGCACTTAAATATGCCAGGTACTATATTGGATACTTTGCCCACACAAGTTCCAGTGTTAACATTCCTGCAGGGTCACTACCCCCATCTCACAGAGAAGTGATGCCAAGGCCCACAGGAGTAAAGCCTAGGCCGGTGAATGTGGATCTGGGAGCTGACCCCAAGCCTGTCTGGCTCCATCAGCCACACTCTGTCAAATTGCAAGTTATTGCAAATTACCTCTCCTTTGACAAGGACTTTTGGTCATTTTCTGCCTTATCTCCAGCCCACACTGACATGGTTAAAAAAACATTCTGCTGGAAAGTTTACTTCTTGTTATTGTTTCAATTGAGCAGTTAAAACTTGACTAATGAATCCAAGACATAGAAAACTCAGAAAAAAGCAAAATCATTCTCAAAAGGATATAAAAGATGTGAAAAAGTGAAAGACCAGCTAACTGAATAAAAAGGTTGAATGTGGTAAGGCTAGCAATTTCCCCCCAATTAATCCATAGCATACACTCAATGTAATTATAATAAATATTTCTGTGGAAGTTCGAAAATGTGTCTAAATCCTAAAATTTATCAGGAAAAAAAAGCATCATTAAAAAAACCAGAATTAAAAAAAAAAACTAGGATAATGAGGGGATCTTGTTCCACATAACATTAAACAGTATTATAATGCTATGCAAAAGACGTTGGGAAGTCAAGGTGCAGAATTTGGTGTATAACTCCATGGAATGAAATAGATACCAGTGAAAGAAAACTCGAGTTATAGGAGAATTAAATATTTGACAAACATGGCATTTAAATGAGTGAAGAATGAAAAGTTTGTTTAATAAATTAGGCTGGGATGACTGGTTCATTTCAGGGGGAAAATTGAACTTAGGTCCTCACTAAATAAAACCTTCAAACTTCTATACATTAAAAACACGACAAACAAAATTTAAAGACAACTTTCAGATTGGGAGAATTTTGCAACAAATATGATACATGATGGATAGTTTTGAGTTATAATGGGCTCTTTAAAAGTCAACGCGGAAATACATCTCCCAGTGGACAAAGGACATACATATGTAGTCTAAAAAATATTAAATATAAATAGCCAATAAGCCTATAAAAGAAAGCTCAATCTTTACAGTAATTGAGGAAGTACACATAAAAATATTAAAAAGGTATTAACTGTCAAATGATAGTATTCTATTTGGTTGTTTTTTGTTGTTGTTATAATAGCAAAACTTGACCAAGTTTTAGGAAAACATTTTCATTGCTATTGGGGATATAAATCCATGAAAATATTCTGGAGCCAATTTAAAAATACATATCAGAAGTCTTAAAAAAAAAAAAATAGTGACCCAATATGGGAT
The DNA here is from genome assembly GCA_028534135.1 of Potos flavus. Classification (NCBI taxonomy): domain Eukaryota; kingdom Metazoa; phylum Chordata; class Mammalia; order Carnivora; family Procyonidae; genus Potos; species Potos flavus. The sequence goes on along the minus strand of CM052887.1, from coordinate 57,025,705 downwards.
TAGTAAAACACATCAGGGTACAACCATTCTATAAACTCTTTTGCAGCCTTTAAAAAATGATGTAGAACAGAACTGGCAAAATGTTTCAATGTATAGGCTTCTGAAGTAGGCTGCCCGGAGGGCTGTGTTGGGAGGGATTCTGAGGTCTGATCTGGGTTGGAGCACTATTGTAAATGATGGGTTACTTTCCATCCCTGTGGTAGAACCCATGATGATATGGAAAGATGTTCTATTTTTATCAAAATTAGATGACTATACACATTAACGAAGACATAAAGACCCTTTGATGTGATGCAGTAAGAAGGGGACCTCAGTCCTGTGGTATTCTCCCAAATCCAGAGTACAAATCTAATTATGAAAAACTCGTGA
>CM052887.1:56979343-57025236 GCA_028534135.1 Potos flavus | reverse complement strand
AAAAAAAAAAAAAGAAGAAGAAGAGAAGAAAAACATTAAGGGCAAACTGGTAAAATCCAAATAAGATCTGTGGTTTTGTTAGTAGTATGGCGCTAGTGTGAAATGTCTTAGTTTTGACAAATGTCCCATGGTTATGTAAGACATTAACATAGGGGGGCAGTCGGGTGAAGCACATGTGGGAATTCTGTAATATTTTTGCAACTTTTCTATAAATCTAAAGTAATTACAAAATTAAAAACTTTTTGACGGTGGGAATGCATAAAAAAATGAACCAATAGTTAACAGTCAAGTTGTTATAAGGCTATCTGGAATATTTTTTTCTAATAAGCAATAAAGGAGTCAGATTGAACAACAAAAAAACCCACTAGACATATCTATAGCAAAATGCCAATGGATATTAGTTAAGGTAGTGGTAGATTTTTTTGTTTCTAGGATTTCTAAATGTCCTTCCATGAATATATGTGTTATATGTGTGTGTATAAATTTTGTTTTTTTTTTAAGATTTTATTTATTTGAGAGAGAGACAGAGTGAGCAAGTGAGCACAAGTGTGGGGAGGGGCAGAGGGAGAGGGAGAAGCAGACTCGCTGCTGAGCAGGGAGCCGGATGTGGAGCTTGACCCCAGGACTCCAGGATCATGACCTAAGCGGAAGGCTGATGCTTAACTGACAGAGCCACCCAGGTGCCCCTATATAAATTTTGTTCTAATTGTTTTAAAAAATAAACATTATTTTAAAAATCATATGGGAGGTGTGCCTGACTGGCTCAATCAGTAGAGCACGTGACTTTTGATCTCAGGGTCGTGAGTTCAAGTCCCATACTGGGCCTAGCTAGAGCTTACTTAAATATCAGACTCAAGGCATCTGGGTGGCTCAGTGGGTTAAAGCCTCTGCCTTTGGCTCAGGTCATGATCTCAGGGTCTTGGGATCGAGCCTCGAATTGGGCTCTCTGCTCAGCAGGGAGCCTGCTTCCTCCTCTCTCTCTCTGCCTGCCTCTCTGGCTACTTGTGATCTCTGTCAAATAAATAAATAAAATCTTTAAAAAAAAAAAATCAGACGGGGTTGGGTTGCGGGGGAGGGAAGGGACGTAGGCTCTGGTTTTGGATGGGAGAAAGCCTTGGGGCCAGAAGATACCATCCATTGTAATCCTGCCTGGAGCTGAAAGGAAATGAGACCAGTCCTGGAGAGAAAGCCCAGAGCTTTCCAGGAAAAGTGCGGCATTGGAATGCCAAGTGTGCTCAGGCTCGGACACCACAGCCTGACACAAAGGCCTTCAGGACTTTGGCAGTAAGTGCACTCCCTGCGTGAGCAAGAAAAGCATCTCGGCTGGGTCGGCCACCTCTCTGCGTCCTCCCTGCAACGGCCAGCAGGCAGGGCAAGTCTTCCAGGCACAGGCGGCCCGTTGCCAATCAGAGACAAGACCAGCAGAGCATGCTCAGTGTGAGGCAAATGAGAAGGTTGGGGGGGGGGGTGGTGCAGATGGCACTGTGCCTACTGGGGACGAGGGCCCTAATGAAAGGCCGGGTCCCCTAAGGAAAGTTAGCACTCGGTGCCGCAGCAAGTGTAAGAAGCAGGGAAAGGCTTGGTGGGAGTTAAAATCAGTCCCGCTGTGAAAGGCAAATTCAGTAGGCCAAGGACAGACAGGTAAGTTTCCTCCTCCACCTTCCAATGGTCTTGATGAGATCATAGGACCAAGGGGAAGCTTTACAGGACCCGTGGACCTCCTACGTGTCATCAGCCAAAGAACAGAGATTCGATTTCCCAGCAGTCCCCCAGAAACACACAGCAAGGCGACTAGGCAAAATGCAACAATTCAGTCTTGGTGAAAGTGAAGTCGAGTCGAGTCATGGCTTCCTTCATTTAACCCCTTCATCCTTAAACCCAGTGTTTATTGAGTACCGTTTAGTACCCGATTACAAGCATCCGGGCTTGCCCTCTCAGGCAAGCTAAGAGCAGGAGGAAGCAGACTGAAGTGGGGGGTCTGGAAGAAACAGAGCTCCAAGGAGCGGGCCAGGGCAAAGTGTGTGGAGCTCTCTGCTTGGAGAGGTCCCCAGGCCGATGAGCAGCTTAGTTAACAAGGGATGGCCTCAGTTTTTCCAGATTCATTAGTCTCATCCCTTAAAAGAAAGAAAAGAAAAACTCTAGCAAAACAAGAGGTTGTTTCTGAGTCGAAAGGAAAATTCAGATATCACTGAAGCTTCAAGAGCCTTCTTTAATTGCAATGGAACATGGCCTAAGGTCAAATGGTCAAAGGTCAAATGACGGAAATTTTTTTTTTTTTTTTTTACTGTATTGACTATTCAGGACGTTTCAAGGAGGATGTGAAAGGAGTTCAGGTGTCAGAGCACCTGGAAGTTATAAGACCTAAACTAAGCTTTCTTCCCTCCCAAGCCCCAGTTTTCTCTTCCACAGAATGGGGTGGCCATAGGGCCTCCCTCACGGGGTTGAGGAGGAAAGAGATTACGAATAGGCCTCGTTCAGTGCTCGCCTGCCACTTCTCAGGGCTCGACAAATGTTCGGTGCTAATTTCATCCCGAAGCACTAGGACATGTTGATGTGTTAAATTCTGTCACATAAACTACAACTCATTTTACCAAATAAAAATAGGACCATATTCCAGGTAGGCCTCAATTCTCACCTCAGTAAAAATATGTAAGTTATTAAACACTTTCTTGAATTTTTAAAAACTCATATCCACTCAGCATTTGCGTATTTATCCACCAGCTGGCAAGCAGGAGCCGCTCCCGAAGGCACACAAAAACCCGAAGAAACTGAATCTGAGTCCATTTATCCACTGACTCCTAATTTCCTTGTGACGCGCAACACGGGCCACCTTACTTGACAGACTCAGGACGCCTTCATTGGTGTCCTCTGGAAACACAGCCCGAGAGCTGCTGAACTGGACAGAATACGTATAACCATTTTCTTAGCTTTTAAAGAGAACCAGTTAGGGTTCCTCATGAGGCCATGGAATCCCCCCCAGTTTCCTGCCAACCATTACTGAGAATGCAGTAAGTCTAAGAATTCCCAGAACTCAAGTAAAACAGTGCACATGTTCCGGCTGCTGAGCTCGGCAGTGGGACCTGGATTCTGGGGCTCGGAGGCCCCATCATTTATCTTATCAAGGGATGGGACACTCTGGAGGGTAGAGGGGGCCCTATTAAGAATCCTTCCCGAAGAGCAGATAGAGACATGGCTTGTCCTGGGCAAACCAGGACACATGCCCACCTTGTCCCCGGGCAGCTGAGCACCCTGGAGTTTTGGCCACAGGGACGGCCCTGCCTGCCCAGCCTTCTCCGGGGAGCTGGGGGCGGGAGCGGGCTGGGGGAGTCTTCGCACCCCCCAAGGGCGGCTCAGAGGTTGGAAACGCCAGCGCAGTTCAGTACCACCCCCCGGCCTTTACTACAACAGAAGAAACAGACCCTTCAGAACTAGCAGCGTGTTTCCCAAACAAAACCAGTCTGCGGTCAATACCACAGGAGACCTCCAAAGCCTTCCTCCCCTAATTACCAAAATGACTGAATCCAGTCCGTGAGCCAGGCCTTAAATGGTGTCCCTGTGCCAGGTGTCGTGGCTGGGGGCTAGGACCCAAAGGAAAATCAGGTACAATGTATAGCAGAGAAGAAGCTCTCTGCTCCTACGTGCAGGTCCGAGTAACTGTGCCCAGAACAGAAGCAGCAGACTAGCAACAGTACTGGGAGCACTGGGAGCACCGGAACGGGGTGGGGAGGGGAGGCCAAGGACATTTTGCTGAGGCGTCCACCCCCGGGCTGAAACCAAAAGGCTGGGCAGGAGAGCCGGAGGCAGAGAAAGAGGGAGCACCCCTGGCAGAGACCAGGGGGTATACAGAAGGGTGGTTTGGAGAACGCATTCGAGAGAGAAGCTGAGTTCTTGGTCGTCCAAGATCAGGGGCACACGCCCGCCCTGCCCTCGGCAACCGTGGAGCGTGAACACGAAGGCAGGTCCCCGGCCCTGGCCCGTCCCAACTACCCGCCACCCGCCTCTTAGTCTCTTACCACAAATGGCCTCATGAGCTGTGGGTGTAGGGACGGCTCAGCCCAGTCTCCACGGCAGCGTGCCGCCCCCCGGGGGCACAACTTGCGGCACGGCGTTCCCTGGGAAGATGGGCCCAAGGCGGAGGTCTCACGCTTCCGGAAGTAGGCTCAGCGCACTTGGGTAGGTATTCCAGAATCCCAGGCAACCAGGGCATGGTCTCAGAAGGAGTGTGCAGACTCTGGGCAAGTAGGTCCTCTCAGCTCTGGAGGACTCCTGGGGCCAGAGCAGCGTCCCCTAAAGCGCAGAGCCCCGGGCAAGGGCCACGACTGCCCGAGACCCATTTCTGTTCTACCAGAACTTCACCCCCACCCCCAAATCCTAACTCCCTTCTCCTTCGCTGGGACCGTGGCCCTACAGGCCTTCTCAGTATCAGGAACACGTTCACAAAGGATCCTGCCCCGCTTGAGGTCAGAGCGTCCTTGCCGGCCCTTCAAGGAAACTCCCAATGCTGGGAGCTTCCCTCAAGCACATGATAATCCTGAGAGCCTCACCTGGAGTTCCCATCAGGGCTGTGGACAATCACCTGGAAAAAACTCCCATCGATGCCCTCTGCCGCCCCCAAGCTGCTGATTCAATTGGGCCGGAGGAGCCCAAGAGCCTTAAGGAGGAACAGCTTGTCTCACAATTTCCTTAGAAGCAAGAGGCATCTGCATTTTGTTTTTTGCTCCATCCTTCAGAGAACCTTCCAGAAGAGGAGTCCTGTGGGTGCTTCTGAGATTCCTTCTGTCACCACCAGGCCTGCGCCTTCTGGAGGTCCCCGGTGAATCCTGCAGCCTCTGATTTAGCCCAGATTCACAGGTGTCACCTGTAGCGTCTCCTTCTCTCCGGAGCTTGAGTTCCTGAATCAGTTTTAGGTGATGGAAATGTGTGTTTTGGGGGCTGACAAGGAAAGTCTCCAAAGGACGGCTTTCATGCTGGCCAAAGGCAGCGCCCTGGGCACTCAGTTCTCAGAGACTGGGGGACGGGGTCACCCTCCTTTGCCAGACTCACAGCTTCACTGGCTCCCTTCTGTCCCTGGTAGACACGTGCTGCGAAGGAATGTGTTTGGAGACGGAAGTTGCCTGATCACCATGGTGATGAAGACGTGCTACTTGCATAGTACAGGGCGTCCTATATATTTAGCAACGGCAATTAGAAAGGCTGCAGTTGCAGCCTTTGGGGGCACATTCCTGGCTGCCGTGAGCATCCTGAAGAAGACACAGTCCCCCGAGAAGGGCCTGGATGAGATGGTGGTGAGGGCTGAAGGCCTCCCCGTGGCAGGATTGGGTCTTGCGCGGTCGCAACCGGGGGGAGGCAGCATGGCGGAGCAAGCCTGCGTGCATGGGGAACTAGGCGTTCTGAGAGGCGGGGCTTGTCACGCGGAAGCTGAGGCCTTTCCAGGTGTTAGGCATGAGGCCACGGCGTGCACATCCCCACCAGGTTCTTGTAACAACCCCGAAAGGTAGGGACGCTTGTCCCTGTTTTGCAAATGGGAAGCGGGGCTCAGAGAGGGTAAGTTGCCTGGTATGTGGCAGAGCTGAGAGGAGAACGCAGCCTTACTTTAAAGTTTGAACTGCGGGGCGCCTGGGTGGCTCAGTCGGTTAAGCATCTGCCTTCAGCTCAGGTCATGATCCCGGCGGCCTGGGATCAAGCCCTGCTTCTCCCTCTCCCTCTGCTGCTCCTACCGTGCTCCTACCGGCTTGTGCTCGCTCTCTCACTCTCAAATCTTAAAAAAAAAAAAAAAAAAAACTAAAGTTCTAATTCAACTCTCCAACTCTCCATTTCTTGAATCTGCAAAGTGGGTATAACAAAAGGTCCCGCCTTACTTGGTAAATTCAAAGAAAACTTATGCGAAGACACAGGACAGAAGGTGGAGGGGGCTGGCTGTGGCTGCCGGGCCTGGAGGGGGAGGGACACAAGAGCAGGGAGTTACTGAGGGCAGACGGCTTGGACCCTCAAGGGGAGGGAAGACCTTGCTGGCCAGAAGAGAGCAGACTTCTTTAGGGGCCCTGAGGAGGCACCTGGCCAGAAAAGACAGGAGAGTGAGTCCAGAAGCAAATGCAGCACGGCTGGGAAACTCATGGATAGCTGCCTTATTTCACAGCTGTGGGAAGAAGGTGGCTTCCGCCAGCAGTGACGCTAGAATGAAAACTGGCTCTGAAGAAAGAAAACTAGCTAACCCAGACTGAGTGGGTGAATATTTTTATAATCTTTGAGTGGGAAAGACCTTACAAATATAACGTGAAAGCTAGAAACCCAAAGGAAAAGACTGATAAATTTGGCTACACAAAAGTTTGAAATTCTCTGTCAATAGAACACCAAAAACAAAGGCAAGGAATTAACCACAACCTGAGAAAACTTACATCATATAAGTCCTAATATCCTAAATAAAAAGTTCTTACAAATCAATGAGAAAGAAAATTAACAACCTAAGAGTGAAAAGGACAATAGCAAGCATTTCATGGAATAGGAAGGAAATAGAGTCTACATTATGAAAATATGCACAACCTTGTCTAAAGTTCCAATTAAAACGATGACATTTTCATCCATAATAATTGTAAAGATTTTTAGAATGATTAATACCTGATGTTGCTGAAGGTGTGGGTAAGCATGCCCACTCATGTGCCACTGATGGGCAACTTGGCAATATCCTAAAATGTGCCCGTTCTTGAATCTAGAATCCTTTCTAGGAATATACACTACAAAAATTTTCAGACAAGTTCATTGAGATGTGTGTGCAAGGATGTTTTGATTGAAGTGGTTTATAATAGTGAAAGTTGGGCAATGGGAGAGGATAGGCTGGAAAGGAGGCAGATACTGGGCATGCTGGGAATTCAAACATTATACTGTGGGGTGGGATGCTTGTGAGGTATTCTAAATGAGGTGGGGTGGGATGCTTGTGAAGTATTCTAAAGGAGGTAGGTAAAGGAAGAAGGCAACATGATCAGATTTGGGTTTAAGAAAGATCAGCCGGCTGAAGTTGGAAGCACGACCCAGAAGTATACACCAGGAAGTACACAGTACACCAAAAAGGTTAGCTATGAGACTACTGCAACTGTCCAAGCAAAAGACAACAACTTTGTGAATATATGAAACACCTGAATTGGACACTTTAAGGGGCTCAATGTAGGGCATGTGAATTATATCTTAGAAAAAAAAAGACAGTGAGAGAGCCTACACTGAGTAATGATGAGGATGGAAAGAAGGGTGTAGCTGCCAGAGATATTTAAACAGTGGAATAGTTTTCCAACTTTCAATTCCCAGAGCCACATTAATGGAACTAGAAACTCTCTAAGAGCTACCAATTCTATTCCATGACCCAGTTTCCCATTTGTTGTCCTTGCAGCAAGATGAAAATATTATTATCTTAGCAGTTGTATAATGAGCGGGCCTCGGGAAAATCCTCTCCAAGGGGCCTAGGACCCCTCATACTGCCTGCTACTTAATGCCTTCTCTTCTTGTTTTGATTATAGTTGAGATTAACAGTCTCTGCTGGCTGGAGAGGGTGACAAGTACTAATAATATTTTAATTGTTTACTATATGCTAGAAACTATAAAATGCTTTACTTTTCTTAAAGGTGAAATTCACATAGCAGACAATTAATCTTTTAAAAATGTACAGTTCAGTGGCATTTAGTGCATTCACGACAGTGTTCAACCACCACCTTTCTCTAGTTTCAAAATTTTTTCATCACCCCAGAAGAATGCCCCATACCATTAAGCAGTTCCTGCCCACTGCCCCTTTCTCTGTCCCCTGGTAATTATTAATCTTTCTTATCTCTATGGATTTGTCTATTCTGGATACATCTTACTAAAGGTATCACACAATACCTTTTGGGTCTGGCTTCTTTCACTTAGTGTAATGTTTTTGAGGTTATCCAAATTGTAGCAGGTATCAGGCTGCGTCCTTTTTGAGATGTAATTGATACATAACATTATAATAGTTTCAGATGTAGGACATACTCATTCAATATATGTGTATATTGCAAAATGAACCCTATGATTTCTTGGTAACATCCGTTATCACACATAGTCACCAAGTCTTTTCCTTGTGATTAGAACTTTTAAGATCTGCTTTCTTAGCAACTTCCAAACATACAATATATATATGTATGTATCAAGTATTATGAACTATGGTTACCATGCCTACATTCCTTTTTTATGGCTGAATAATATTCCAGTGTATGGAGGTACCATATTTGCTTATCCATTTATCCACTGATGGCACATATATTATTAAGTCATTTAATCTTCTTTACAATCATATGAGGACATTTCCCCCCGTTTTTTTTAATTGAAATGTGGTTGACACAATGTTACATTAGTTTCAGCTGCACAACATAGTGATTCACTAAGTCTATGCTTTATGCTCTATGAGGACTTTTTTGTTTTTTACAGAACAGGAAATTGAGGCACAGAGAGGTGAAGTGACTTGTCCAGAGTCATACATGTAGGGCAAGGTGGTAGAAGGACTGGAACCCAAACAATTCAGCTTCCTTCAGTGCTGTGCTTCCCACAGAAAAGCTGTCTCTGTTTAGGGTTAGAAAATGAGACTCTACAGACACATGTAGAAGGCTTAAAGAGAAAAAAGAATGAAACTGTTGTAAAATTTGGTTATTTGTTCACAAGGATGCACACTGGAGAATTATTTATATTAGTGAAAAAGTGAAGACCACTCTCACATCTACTAATAAAGGGCTGATTAAATTTTACAGACAGTTTATACACATATTCATATTGTAATAATTGCTAAGATATACTGAGTTCTTACCATGTGTCCCTGATCATTTTAAGGGCTTTATTTGTATTAACCCATTTAATCCGTGTGATGGATTACAATGTGACCCTTAAAATAAAATTGCATAGGAATATTTATGACTTGAGAAAATGTTCATGATCTATTGCTGAATAAAAGAAGCATATTACAAAATTATGTTTATAAAGTATATGTTTATAGCTGCTTTATTCATAGTTGCTTAAACTTGGAAGCAACCAAGATTCAGGAGGATGAATGGATAAATAAACTGAAACATCAAGATAATGGATTATATTCAGTGCCAAAAAGTCATGAGCTATCAAATCATGAAAAGACATGGAAGAATTTAAATGCATATTAGTAAGTGAAGGAAGCCAGTCTGAAAAGACTACATACTGTGTGATTCCAATTCTATTGACCTTCTGGGAAAGGCAAAACTATGAAAACAGTAAAAAGAGCAGTGATCACCAGGGTTTGGGGGGCTGGGGGAGGAAGAAATAGGCAAAGCCCAGAGGATTCTTAGAGCAGTGAAAATACTCTGAATGAGCTCATAATGATGGCTACATGTCACCATACATTTGTCCAAACTCACAGAAGGAATAATACCAACAGGGAACTATAATGTGAGCTATGGGCTTTGGGTGATAAAGATGTGTCAATTGTAACAAATGCCCCCCTCTCGGGAGGCTGTGCATGTGCGGGGGCGGTGGGGTGGGGAATAGGGGAAATCTGGACCTTCTCCTCAGTTTTTCTGTGAATCTCAAATTGCTCTAAAAACGTGGTCTTAAAAATAATAGAAAAAACCTATACAGATGTAAAAAGACCGTAATTAGGTCTAGAAAATGGAATTACTGTTTTATTTTCTTCTTTGTAATTTGAGGAATATTCCACAATAATCATTGATTCAAAAAAATGGTTTTAGAGGCGCCTGGGTGGCTCAGTCATTAAGTTTCTGCCTTCAGCTCAGGTCACGATCTCAGGGGTCCTGGGATCGAGCCCTGCATTGGGCTCCCTGCTCAGTGGGAAATTGGCTTCTCCCTCTCCCTCTGCCCCTCTGCCCACTTGTGCTCTCGCTCTCTCTCAAATAAATAAATATAATCTTTAAAAAAAAACTGTTTTAAAAATAAATACATAGGGGCACCTCGGGGCTCAGTTGGTTAAGTGTCTGCCTTCGGCTCAGGTCATGATCCCAGGGTCCTGGGATCCAGCCTGTATCAGGGCTCCTGCTCAGGGGGGAGTCTGCTTCTCCTCTCCCCCTGCTTGTGTGCTCTCTCTTGTTCTCTCTTTCTCTAAAATAAATTTTTTAAAAATTAAAAAAAAAAGAGGCTGAAGAGGCTGAGAGGCTGAAGATACTTAAAAAATAAATAAAATAAATAAATGCATACGTAGTCAAGGCGTTAGACCCCATGCGAGGGCCTGACGCCCAGAGCAGCACCAGCCCTCCACGAGAGGCGGGCTCACTGATTAAACCAATGAGAGAAGAAACCCAGCTGGCCCCTCGGCCAGGGAGTCCACGACCCCTGGGGCTGACCACGGGAACCTTAATCTGAATTCAGATCCATCTGGAATGCAGAAGTTCACTTATTCTCCGGAGTACACTTCTGAATTCATCAGCACCCAGGAGAGGCACTGATGGAAAAGGCACCGTGTGGACGGAATAGCAGTTAGATGTGCTACATGTGAGCATATAAAACAGTCTGGTGAAAAAGCATTGGCCAACGAGCCCGGATGAAAGAAGAGATTTTAAGTTAAATGTAAGGAGATATGAACAATTGTGTTCCTTTTCCTAAAATGCAAACAAATAAGCAAAACCCACTAGGGTCCTATGGGGGTCCCTACAAGTCTCCCCCCGAGTAAAGGTGTGCCTTTTGACCCCTGTTATTTGGGATGAAAACTACACCCAGGAGGAGCCCTGTGTTCCAGAGCGGATCTGCTGATAAGCCAGGAACAGTGATTACTTACAGGTTTGAATGGCTTTTCCCCCACCCTTCCGCTCAGGACCCTCAAACAAAATATCCCATCTACTTCTTCCTTGCAGAGCACTCTCGGGCCATGAGATTGTTGTGTTGGACACGCAAGGCAGGCCCAGCTCCGAGTTCACCTCTTCCCTACATTTCTGTACAAATATATTTGGTTCATTGTTTACTTAGACTTGGCAGCTTCCAGTCAACGTCTCAAGGGAGGCATCAGGTGGCCCGGGAGTGGAACGAATGTTCAGGAAACCCTCAGGCCAGGTCCTTCGCCTGATGTCACCTGTCCCCAGGCCTGGGGTCCCATCCCAGTCCACTCTACGTGGCCCTGGGCTCATCCAGGCCCCTGTGGCCGCTCAGGGTTGGCGGAGAGGAAGTGTGCCCCAAGGGTATGGATCCCACTGGAGGAGCCACAAAGAAGAGGTCGCTAGAAATGGGTTTATTTACGTACATACTAACCCCTGTAATCCTCTTCCTAGAGGGCGTGACATTCTTCTTAGAGAGGGCATTTATTTATTTATTTATTTATTTATTTATTTATTTTTAAAGAATTTATTTATTTATTTGACAGAGAGAGATCACAAGTAGGCAGAGAGGCAGGCAGAGAGAGAGAGAGGGAAGCAGGCTCCCCGCTGAGCAGAGAGCCCGATGCGGGGTTTGATCCCAGGACCCTGAGATCATGACCTGAGCCGAAGGCAGAGGCCTTAACCCACTGAGCCACCCAGGCGCCCCTAGAGAGGGCATTTATGACAGAATATACGACTATGCCTTTTTTTGCCTTGTTTTCATACATGGGAGTTGACTAAACTCAAGAATCGACCCCTTTTCACATATGTGATGAATACAGATGAGTGACTTTAATCTACATGTGTATCCCTTGCTTCTTAGAGCAATTCATGCCTTACATATGTGAGAATTGAACCGTATTTTTAAAATGCACCTATTGGAAATTCTGCGGTGAGCTGTATTTTTTAAGTAAAGTCTCCTTAATTAGTCCCTAAGATTTTTTGGTAACAACTTTAATTATATGTAATTACTTATCTATATATATATATTATTATATAATTCACACACCTTACCATTTACTCATTTAAAATGTATAATACAATGGTTCATATTATCTTCAGAGTTGGTCTACCTTCATTACAATTAATTTTAGAACATTTTCATCATTTCAGAAAGAAACCTGTATACTTTAGTGATCATCTCCCCCCCCCCCCCATTGGTCACCCCTTCCCCATTCACCTCCCAGTCCTAGGCAACCACCCACCGATCTTTCTGTCTCTATAGATTTGCCTCTTCTGGGCATTTCATATAAATAGAATCATAAAATATGTGGTCTCTTGTGACTGGATTCATTTAGCATAATGTTCTCAAGGTTCATCCATGAGATAGCACCTTATTAGAACTCCATTCCTTTTTTATAACAAGTAATATTTCATTGCACAGATGTAGCACATTTTGCTATCCACCAGTTGGTGGACATTTGGGTTCTCGCCACCTTTGGCTATTATGAATAATGCTGCTATGAACATTCATGGTCAAGTTTTTGTGTGGACATATGTTTTCAGTTCTCTCGGGGATACACCTAGGAGTGGGTTTGCTGTGTCAAATGGTAATTCTATGTTGAACTTTTGGACTATTTTCCAGTGAATGCACCATTTTCCATTCCCATAGCAGTTTGTAAGGCTTTTACCTTTTCCATCTCCTCACCAACACTTGTTATTGTCTGATTTTTATAATAGCCACCCTACTGGTTATGAATTGGTATCTGGTTGTGGCTTTGATTTGCATCCCCCTGAAGGCTTGTGATGTTGAACATTTTTCCCGTGACTTTGTATATCTTCTTTGGACAAGGGTCTATTAAGATACTTCGCCCATTTTTTAAATTGGGTTGTCTTTTTATTATTAAGTTGTAAGAGTTCTTTGTACATTCTAGGTACGAGTCCCTTACCAGATACATGATTTACAATTATTTCCTCCCATTCTATGGGTTGTATTTTTTTCTTTCTGGATAGTGTCCTTTGAGGCAGAAAAGTTTGAAATTTTGACAGTCTAATTTATTTGTTTTTTGTTATTGTTGCTCATGCTTTGACATCATATCTAGTAAATCATTGCCAAATACAACGTCATGAAGATTTATCCCTATGTTTTCTTCTAAGGGTTTTCTAGTTTCAGTTCGCACATTTAGGTCCTTGATCCATTTTGAGTTAGAGGGTCAAGCTCGTCCTCTTGTGTGTGGATATCCAGCTGTTCCAGCACCATTATTTGAGAAGACTATTCCTTCCCCTGTGAATTGTTTTATCACTTTTGAAATTCAATTGACTGTAAATGTGAGGGTTTATTTCTGGATGCTCAGCTCTACCTCAGTGATCTCTCTGGCCATCCTGTACCACCCTGCCCACACGACCCCCCTTCTCTCTGTCTCTCCTTCTTTTGTTACCACCTTCCTTTATTGTTTCCGCAGGACACTTGCTGTTAGCCCGTGAGGGAGAATCTCCCCCAGGCTGAATCTCAAGAAGCTTAGGAAGCTGCTTTCTTGCACTTGCTCAGTAATGTCACCGGCAACAGCTCTTTCCGGTCCCAAGCGGCAATGCCTCCAACTTGGAGTTCTGGTTGCTGAGAGCAACAGGGGAGACCTTCAGTGGGGACAAGAGCAGAGGACCCATCTGCCTCAGGAAGCCCGCAGGGTCCTGGGGCCCACGCTTCCCGATGCCCTTCACCCCACAGTAGAAATGGGGGTTCCAGGGGCCACCTGGGTTACTTAGGCTTTGTTAATTGTCCAAATATCCCTAAATGGCTAGTTTTCCTGGAACTCTTCAAGCTGTAGGCCAGGGTCCAGAGACTGCTTCGGGCATGACTGTAGGATCTGGTTTGAGAGGCGGGAAGGCAGCGTGTCCTGGAACCGCCGGACCCCCAGCCCCTGAACCTCAACCCTGAGCCCTGACTGTGACCCTGACCCCCCACCCCACCCCGAGTAGGAATGAGCCAAGGGCTGCAGGGCCAAGCCTTTCCTGCTGGGCCGGGAGCCGCTGAGCTCCGGGAATTGCGAAGTCTGTGATCCTGGGGCCATCTCTTCTGGCTCATGAGGTCTGAAAAGCAGACCAAATAGCTATAGGAGGGAAGCCAGCCAAAGAGTAATTTCCAGTAGATTCGGGTGTGGCCTGTTTGTGCTTCTGCTCCTCTCCCATCAGCTGGTGTTGTGGGGCAGAGGCACTGGTAAGGATTATCGGAATGGATGTGACGTGAACCTTTCCCCAAACCCATAAGAATGCTTCAAAAGTAGGATTTTTCATGGCTGCAAATAGTACATTGTCTGCCTATATCATAATCGACTTAACCATTTCCTCCAAAAAGATTGGGATCTCTTTGGAGGACAGAGCACTAAGTTTCTAATGCATCTCTTTGGATAAAGATACGTGTCACCAGCATCAGTGACCAGCACGATAGTCACTCCCCATCTCCCCAACAAGGACAGTCCACAGACAATTCCCATCACTGAAGGGTCAGCAGCGAGGACATGGCCCCAGGGTGCAGCCTGGCCCCCAGCTGTGGTTCTTCTGGAAAATCCACAAAGCCTGATAGTGAAGGAGAATTCTGGCAGCACAGAGAAAGAGAATTTTTCCAGGGGGATGTGCTAGGATCCAACACTTTAAGTAGAACAATTTACTTTCAATGTCATTCTTGAAAGAAATCAGGGAGGAAACCCCCATCAGACACAAGCTGTTTGTGTTTATCAGAACCTAAGAAATTGCCAGGGAAGTCCACAGGAACCCACCAGGTGCCAGGGTCCGAACGAGGCAACACTGGGGACTCAAGATGAACAGAAGGGCAGACTCAGCCTGGAAAGCTCTCTGTGCATCCAGCAAATTCCCTGGGGCCTCATGCCTGGTCTGAAGATTTGACAGCCTCTGGGACAGAGCCTTCAAGGCTCACACCCAGCATTTTTCCTGGCTCTCACCTCTTTGAGAGGCCTCTGCAGAAAGCTGCTCCAGTCATCCTTCCGGCCTCAGGACCCAGGCAGGCATCCCTGGCAGGCCAGGCGGCCCTCTCCTGACACTCTCCTTCCCTATGGATTCAGTCTGTCCCCACGCCCATCTCCTTCGCCAGTGTGAGACCGCATCCTTGAAGAGGGGAGTGTCCTTATAAATATGTATCGTGTGTCCACATCTATTTTCATTAATATGAATGGTATTGGGTTCTTTTTCTTCCTTGCCGCCTCCCCGGCCCCACATTGTTGCTGGGTGGGTAGGGTTTGTTGATCCTCAGGCCTCTACCACTTTGATGTCAAGAGAACCGAAACCACCAGGTGAAAAAGACACGCGGGCCGTTTTGTCTGGCGCTGGCTTGCTGAGATTCCAAGCACACGTTACCCATGTTATCTTTGTGCCTCATTCACGAGGAGTTATTCACCTCGAGATGCAGATGATGTTAGATGTTTCCCCTCTGATTTATTAGGAACCACCCACTAAGACCGGGAGGTGTTTATCATCAGACATCTTAGTCTCCTCCTTTGGATCCCACAACATCTCTGGGGGGGGGGGGGGGGGGGCGGGGCCCACCGCCCTGAAAACGTCCTCAGGTGTCCAGGTCACTGTGGCGCCCCCTGACCGGGCAGTGCTGCGGTCTCACCCCACAGCACACTTTCACTGGCCTCCTCCCTCCGTCTGGCAGGGCCCTGCCGAGGAGGACGCCATCACCCTCCCCACTGCCCCTGCCCGGGGCTCTCCATGCAGGATTCCTGCAGCCCTCTCCCCTCCCACAGGGGAGCTCACAGCTTATTCTTCCCAGTCCCTGGGGACTAAATGGCAGGCTCATCCCACTGTGACCTTTCCAAGCCTCCAAAACACGACACGTTCATTCTGCTTCTTGGTGCCATCAGCCTTAAAACTACAAAGTTTTTCCAGAGGTAAAGGAGGTCAAGATCTTAAGAATAGTAAAGTCTGGGTCTCTTCCTGGGAGGACAAAAATACCTTTCATTGTCCCCTCACCAGCCACGAGCCCACTCTGCCCCGACCCCTCAAGGATGAACAAGGAATTAATTAAATAAAACACCCAGAAAACTAAACGACCCAAATCTCTCAACTTTCCAGCGAGCATCCCGCTACGCTGATGTTTCTTGAGCACTTACTGTGCCCGAGATGCTTTGCCAGGCACTTGATAGAAGCATTTTATCTTCCCAAGGATGCTGCGAGCTTCGGACAAGAGTCTCCGTTCTCCACAGGAGGCATGCGGGACAGCAGAAGAAGCGAGCTTGCTCGGGTCGAGCAGTAGAACCAGAACGAGCCCCTGCCTGACACTCGGGGTTGAGATCCGTGTAAATATTCTGGGCTGAACAGACTTTGATAACCCGATGCCTTTTAGAAAACCGCAACCCATCTGCAAAGCCTTCCTCTCGTTAAAGCTAAGGACGACGCTATCTGCAAGCTAGGCCTTGCTGGATTCTTCTAGCACCTTCTGCCCGCCCCTCCCAAGGGATGCGTTCCAAACCTGGCTCTGCCAAAGCTCCAGAAATTCATCCTGTCGTGTCTTGCGCTGCGCTGGCCTCACTGCCTTCCTGGGGATGAACAGGGCTGTGCTCTTTTGCGAAAGGCTGACAAAAGTTCCGCCACAAGAAAATCGGTATCCTACTTCTTGTTCCTCTCACTTTCAGGGGGTCCCTTCTCTTTAGTGATAGAACCAGGAGTGAGGGGAAGGCCCAAGGGTGGGTATCACAAACTGCCCCCTGACAGGCGCCTGCGCACACCCGCAAGAGAGACTCCCAGAGGCCCGGAAGTCTTCCACTGGCCAGGTTTGACTTTGGCTCCAGGTTCTCACTTCTTCTGAGGCCAAACTAGTTGGTTGCTCTGCCGTCCGTGGCCCCTTGTCTGTGCTGACTTGCAAAAGCAGGAAGCATCACTCATCTGCGCATGTTTCCATCTATGGGAGATTCATTCCAAAGCACAGACTTGGGAATCCACTTGTCAGGGGGCAACGTGGGCACGTTTCTTCACCGTGGGAATGCCAATGACTGTGGGCCCGCTGCCTCGAACACACGGAAAGCGTTTCGCATCCATGGCCCCTTTTACACTTGATCTTAGCCAAAAGGCCGAGAAGGGATCCACTGCCCCTCTTAGCACAAGGGTTCCCTAACCCACGGGTCAGAAAGCAATGGCTTCCGTCTGACAGGGGAAGAAACTGAGGCCCTTTTACTTCTTAAAGTCCAAAAAGGTCAATATAGTCCCAGGAACTTAGTGCCGCTGCAGCTGCTGACGCCAGAGGTTAGTCTGCAAAGGGGCCTGACGCTGGGGTGGCGCCTCCCCGGTGCCCTCTGGGAGTTGTGGTCCCAATTCTCCAAAGGGGGGGATCCTGGCACAGACTTGCCCCCTCTCCTTTTACCTTCTTCAGAGAAGTGGGCAGGGCACAGGTAGGGCTCCACCGACACACGCATTCCCATAACCGGGCCACCTGCTAGGCAATGCCAACAGGCTTTCCAAGTGTCCAACTCAAAGTAACCTGTGAAAGGCCCACTGTGTGCTGTCACAACTCCAGAAGGGGCACATGAGTGTCCATCTAACCCTTTTCCAGAGAGGTCCGCTCATCCACGGAGGACATGGTGAGGTCACTGGGGAATCCTAATCCCAGTGCCCGCTTCCCTCTGGCCAAGCTGATACTCCCAGGAGACCCCGGTTGGCATCTGCCCCTCCCCAGCCATCAGGAAGCAGATGCCCTCTTGTCCTTGGTCAGAGCCCCAAATGGGCACCATGAGGGCGCTTGTCCTCCTCTGTATGCTGGCCTTAACCCCAGCTTCTCCCTCACTCCCTCCTTCAGTCTCATCGCTCCTAAGCATTTCCACTGGGCAGCTGGAAGGCCCCACACCACACTACCCAGACGCCAAACCGCCCCCCCCCAGGGCAGACTGACCACTCCTTCCACCTCCTGCTCTCCCCGCTCTTCCTTGGCCTGCCCCCCCTGTGATGTGACAGGCAGACCCCCATGAGAGTAAGCGAGAAGCTGGAGGGAGAAGACCGGCCTCCAGGGCGGGCTGGGCAGGGCCAGTTCAAGATGCCGTACAGGATATAAAAACCCTCAAAAGACTAGCACCTCCGACCACCCACCCACGTGGTTCAGAACACAAGCAACTTAAAAACTGCAAACAGGTACAACAAAATCCAGGACTCCAACAAATCCTGGTTTCCCATAGTAAGTAATTTGATGCTCTTTTTTTAAATTTCAAATTTCAAACTCTTGCCCTCCCCAGTGTTTGGAGACATAAGCGTAAGTTTGAAGTGCCTGTTGGGCAAGGTACATCGGGTTGGGGAGAGAGGGAGGTGAGGCAGAGTGTGGGGCCTGGGGTTCCCGGAGCCTCTGAGGAAAGAACAGGCCTGGGTGGAGACCTCTACAGGAGGGGGGAGGGAGCCCGAGCTGCAAAGGAACAGGGCATAGGAGGGGCTGCAGGGGGTGGGGTGAAGGTCCATGGAGATGAGGTAGGAGAGAGGGTTAGCCTCCTCCCCCTCCCTGTTGTGCTAACTTAAGACCGAACCCACCCTGGGTTCAACGGCAGTCACTGTCACTCTCTGTCTCAGGGAAGCTTGGGGCCAGAGGTATGAAAGCCCAGAGCAGGCCCAGGCCAAGGTCAGCTCCCCCCAGGAAAGCAGAACAATGCTGACTCACCAAGTGGCACTCCGAAGGAGATGAGAGGCTAGGAGAGTGCTTCTCTGCAGCTGTGGGCCTCTTGGAGGGAGGCTGCCCACCCTGATCTTCTGCGCTTTGCAATTTGGTCAACGCTTGCCCCTTCCAGTTACATGACCCCAGGCGCTGGTTCAGTCACTGCACTGCACCTGGCCGCGGGAGGAAGAGAGGTAAACTTAGAGTTGTACAATTCAGCGACATTAATGACACTCCCAATGTTGTGCAGACATCACCATTATTTTCAAAAAGTTCCAACACCCCAAGCAGAAACTCTGTACCCATTAAGCAAGAACTTCCCAGTGCCTCCATGCAGAAACTAGTAGCCTTTAGTCTATTTTCCGTCCTTCTGCCTTTGCCTGTTCTAGATGGTTCATCGAAGTGGAATCCTATAACATTTGTTCTTCGGCGTTTGCCGTCTGGCTTTTTTCACCCGGCATAATGTCCCTCAAAGTTAAATCACAATGTTGTAGCACGTGTCAGAATTTCCTCTCTTTCTCAGGCGGCGCAGTATTCCACCGTAGGTAGAGACCACGTTTTGTTTGTGTGTCCATGAATGCTTGGGAAGCTTCCGCCTTTTGGTTGTTGTGAATAACGCTGCTGTGAACATGGGTGTGCAAGTATCGGCTTGAGACTTGCTTTCACATCTTTTGAGTACATGCCCAGAAGTGGAAGTCTTGGAGGTATATGACCCAGAGGCTGAGTCGAATAGTAATTTTACGTTTAACTTTTTGAAGAATGGCTACACCACTGACGTTTTCTTTGGTTGCAATGTTCTGTTTCAAGAGCCTCAGTTACTTAGGCGACGTTCTTAGAACTCTCCCCTGAATAAATAAAAGTAGCAGAAGGTCCTGAAGTATTTCTGAAGCAAAATAAAATCCGACTGTGGAGTAGTGTGGAAATCTAGGGGAGGCCCTCACTCAGGGCGGCCCCTGGGAAAGTCCCCTTCCGGCGCCGGCCCCAACCCGCGTGGAGATGCTGCCACCTTCTGGCCCAGTGGCCACCGCCCACCGCTAATGCTGGAGTGGCGGTCGGTGGGAGCAAATCAGGGGCTGTTCCCACAGATCTCAGCCCCCGCTTCACCCCAAGAGACAGAGGCCGGGAGGGACGGGGCCTGGACGCGCGCAGAATATGGAGTCTCCAGGCTACTCGCGTGGGGAGCCCGGTCCTGCGCAGGCGTCCACGACCGCCAGGGGGCGCAGGGGAGCCCGCCTTCCGCCAGCGCGCGGCCGGCCTGGGGCCACCGCCTGCCCCTCCTCTAATCCTCCGACCGACATCCCACCCCCCAACCCCCACCCCGCCGGAGGTGGCTGCGGGATTCAGGTCTCCCCCAGTCGCAAGCAGAGGTCTGAGCGCGGGGCTGGGGACACCTGGGGCCAAGGCCGGGCCCAGCGCCGCCTGGGGCGTGGAGAAGGGAGTCTGAGGGTCTCCGCCATTACGGAACCCTCATACAGGAGCAAATGTTGACCACACCCAAACGACACTATGACCCTACGCTAAGAGTGTCCTCTCATGGTGCTTCATACCTGTTTGTATCAGAGGACAGGAGCATCAGGCACCTCTGTCCCGCGCAGAGGGGGCACTTGCACCCCATGTCTCCCAGCTGCCCCACGCATAGGACTTGGTTCTCAGAGAAGGTGGATGGAATGAATCATTGAATGAATGAATGGGAAAGAATGAATCTGCCCTACATGGTGTTCAGAGAAATGAACTAGGAGCCTGGCCCCTGGACTCTGATGTCAAGACTGCCACTGATTTCATGCAATCAACCCACAGCGTTTACTGGTGCCCAAAGAGTCCAGCCCAGTCCCAGGGACGCTGAAGTGATCCCCCTTAAGTTTATTTTAAGGAAAAATGCAAGCACAACAGCCAGAATTGGGGGCTTTGGGCCATAACGCAAAATGCAGTGTATGTAAATATGAATACATAAATATTTATTGGAAGATGAGGTAGCAAAAAGGATATTTAAATGTTTTTCATCTTATTAAAAGCTCATTAAATTTCACCAAATTTTTATTATTGTACTGTTACTATAAGGGAATTTCCTTTTTTCTTGAAAATACACACCTAAGTATTTACTACAAGGGGCATGGAGCTACAAATGACTCAAATAGTTCAGAAAAAAGTACCTTTTGCAAAAATTATAAATTAAAAAAGTTCATGAAAAAAATCGATAAATAGGGAGGGGCTGTTCGACAGTCAGTTGGGGGTACCAGTAGGAATCCAGCCCTGGTGGGGGGGGGGGTTGGTGCTGGGATGTGGGCTTTGGGTGCATCCAGGACCCATGGAGTAGAGGCTAGTGTGAACCTACATCCAGGACAGGCTGCCAGGGGGAAGGGAGAGAGGTGCGGTCTCATGAGGGCCAAGGTTTAGGGGCTGCCTGGGGGTGGGAAAGAAGGTTGTAGGGCAGGCAAAGCCCCAGATGGCCCAGAGCTGGAGTGTGGGGTGGGGGTGAATTGAACAGATTCAAAGGCCCATGTTGCCTGCAGCCTTGGCACCTTATTTACTCATAATCCCTAGGGGGAGACAAGGCTTGGAGGGAACAGAGGTGCTCTCTGGCTCACGGCGGTCTTTTCAGTGACTGCATCTGTGCCAGTCACCATATTGGGCCTGTTGCAGTTCTTCTCTGAGGTGTGAAAAACTCTAAGGCAGGGGGAGAGATCCTGCTCTCTTCTCTGGTCAAGAAGAGACTGTAAAGATATAAGCCTGGACTTACCGAAGGCTCTGGGTTGGGCCTATGGGGACATCTGGTCTGAGTCAGGAGGGGGCAAGGGATAACTCATTCCACACGATGCCTTCCAGAAACCTTGACAGAGGCTTAGGAAGCTCAAAGCCACAGATTTGCTGGCTTTATTCATGTTGATACCTAAGCCTGTAGAAACTCTTGTATATTTAGGCAAGAAGATGTATACAGAAATGCTCACTGCAGCATTATTTGTAAAAATGAAAAATCATCTGTTCCCCAGAAAATGAATGAAATGTGGTAGCAGTCTCCTCATACTCCAGCTCTTGTACAGCTGCCTATCACATTGAAAGAGCTGAGCTGCAAAAATATGTTGTGGAAGTGACATTGTGTGACTTCTAAGGCTAGGTGATGAAAGACATTGTACCTTGCTCTCTCTTGGATCACTTGTTCTGGGACAAAGCCAGCTACCATGTCACAAGGACACTCAAGTAGCTCCCTGGAGACGTCCATGGAGCAAGGGACTGAGGCCTCACATCAGCTTGCCAATGGTCTGAGTGAGCCCTCTTGGCAGTAGGCCCTCCAGGCCCAGTCAAGGCCTCGGATGACTATAGCCCCAGGCCAACATCTTTAATGCTGCTCTCCAGCCAGAACCACCCTGCTAATTTCTGGCCTACAAAAACTAAGATGACAAATGTCATTACAGTTTAACTATAGTTGTTACTAAGGCATTTGTTAGGGGGCATTTGTTGCTTCTCATGTAGCAACAGCTAATACAAATGTTATATAACCATACAGTGAAATTTTAATCTGTTTTTTAAAATTTATTTTATCTATTAAATATTTGAGAGAGAGACTACGGAACAGGGCGGGCGGGGAAGGGCAGAGGGAGAGGGAGGGAGAGAATCTCAAGCAGACTCCCTGCTGAGCACAGAGCCTGATGCCACTACCCCGAGATCATGACCTGAGCCGAAACCAAGAGTCATTCAACCAACCACTCAACCAACTGCACCACTCAGGTGCCCCATATTTTTTAAACATTTTATTTTTTATAAGTAATCTCTACGCCCAACATGGAGCTCAAACTCACAACACTGAGATCCAGAGTTACATGCTCTACCGACTAATCCAGCCAGCCACCCCTAGTCTGCTTGTTTTTAAAAGGGAGTTAAATAGGCACATCATAGAATGCTACTGAGCTTTAACTGAGTATCTATGTGAACTTTATGTATTTGGCACATAGCAGGCACTCAGCATGCTTGTTGCTCCACTCTTCTCTGGTTTCCTTTCTTTCCCTTGGATTCCCAGCTGAATTTCCCCTCATTTGATAAATAGGTATTCTTCCTAGTTTGAATATTATCACAATATTCTCATTTGGTAGGATGAGTCCACCTGGTCTCACAGTACAAGTTGGAGAAAAAGCCCATCTCCTCTTCAAGACATTATATATATCTATATCTATATCTATATATCTATATATATATATCTCCAACCCTATCTGAATGCAGAGATCACAGAAGGTGAGCTTGTCTCAGTGACCTCTACTCCATCTTCCATTCCAAGCACCTAACTCTGAGGGATGGGGGATGGGGTCTAATTAGGCACTAATGAAGTGGAACTTAGGGAAAGAAAATGCCAACCTGAGTTCCTGGCACCTCTACCCAGCAACCCTAAGGTCTCAGGGAGATTTTATTTTGGTGTCTAGGTGAAAGAACTTTTTTTTTTTAAAGTAACCTTGCTGGGGCACCTGGGTGGCTCAGTGGGTTAAAGCCCCTGCCTTCCGCTCAGGTCATGATCTCAGGGTCCTGGGATCAAGTCCCGCATCGGGCTCTCTGCTCAGCAGGGAGCCTGCTTCCCCCTCTCTCACTGCCTGCCTCTCTGCCTACTTGTGATCTCCCTCTGTCTCCGTCAAATAAATAAATAAAATCTTTAAAAAAAAATAAAAAATAATAAAGTAAACTTGCTAAGCCATAGATTTATATAATCACATAAGATTTACCTCGAAACAAAATTGACAGCTCCCTCCACCACTACCGGACAAAATATAGATTCCCTGACTTCTGAAAAGCAGGGGGGAAAGTGCACATTAACACCAAGGACTGTGTGCCAGCACACCCATCACTTCACCCACCACTTGCCAAGTTGCTTAAATTACTGGCTTATCCAAAATACAGGGAACTTTTCTGTGCCTGCAAGTCTAGTGGAGCATGTATTTAAATATGAAAGAGATCAGTGAAATTCAAAGACACTGGAATTAAACAAGGAAAAGAAAAGTTGTAAGCCCTTGCTAGACCAAGTCAGTTCAGTACTCCACACTTTGGTGAGAACCAGCCCCTCACCCCCACCTCCACCCGGGGGGATTCTGGGGTCCGTTTCCTTGTTAATATCCAGCATGAACTATTGTGCCTTGCAACACACCTGAAAGCTAGGAAGCTAAGCAGGCCCACTTTTAAGAGAGCGAGAACAGACAGACATTTGTTGGCAGTGTCTCACTATCCCATTAATTCCCACCTATTCTGAAGTGTCAACTACTGCCTCTCCCTGTCCCAAAGGATTTCAGAAAGCCTGAATGGCTTTAGATTTCGGCAGGTCCAAATACCGCACCTTAAACAGTGGTTCTGTGTGGCCAAGGGTGTTTCAGCCTACCCTTTGAGAGTCTGGCACAGAACAAGCTCCCCTTTTACTTGACCTCCCTTTGCTAATACAAGGCTGTTTGGCTGGGCCCAGCACTCCATGGGGCAAATGTTCAAGCCAAGAATAGTCTTCCTTCTTCCTGTGAAGCTCTGAAAGGCATCTAAAGAACACAGGAAATTGTCAACCCTTATTTTCTGTTGAAAACAGCTGACACTAAACTTTAAACATTCTATGGATTAATCCCAAATCATGGGAACCAATTTGCTTGAAAAGAACCAATTTGTTTCAACCATGTCAGAGATGAGATACTCTGATAAACCATCTCAGCATTACTTCCAAAGAATGACATATTTTATAACTCCCATTACTGGCACTGTAGAAAACCCAGTTTTCACCAAAATTACCTTATTTCCATGGTGTAACCTACTGTCAAAACATACTTCACTTAGTAACTCCAAAAGGCTTTGTGTGTCCACAAAGAAGCAGGTCTAGAGACTTATCAAAGCACCATGCAAACTTACTAAAAATGCACCATCATTTAAAGTTGGGGAAAAACAATACTCTTTGTCATGGGCCCAGCATCACTGCTTCCATCAACATCCAAGGATAATCTCTCAAGGTCCAGATACCTTCACATCAACAGTCAGAATGTAATCTTCACTCTGAACCAGCAAGGGAGATATGGGCCCTACTTTATAGCCGAAGAAACAACTGCTCAGGAAGGAAAGTAATATGCCCAATTCACACAGAGATGGGATTTGAACATAGATTAGTGTGTTCAGGGTTTTCTAGCACACACTAGGTGGTCGTATGGCATAAGACTGAAGCACATAGGCCTTGATGTTATCACCAAGACTGGTTTAAACTCCAGCTCTGCCAGTTACCACCTGTCTCCTAGGTAATCACTAAACATCTCCAAGCCTGTTTCCAGTCTGTAAAAGGATGATACTATATCTATTAAGGGTTAAATGAAGATAATGCACAAAAACTAGTTAACTTACCATCTGGAACATAGTAAATGTTCAATACATGGATAATTGTTATTATTACAAAGGGTAGAGAAAATATCCTGAATGAAACACAGGAACTTTTGTTTACATTTGCAAGCTTTTTATTAGAAAAGACTTCAATTTACTGGAGTGGCAGACAATTTTTCCTTTCACATCAAATAGGATACCACAGCAGTCTTCACTAGGACATCCTTAGGGAGTCAACAAAATTATTAATGATCTACACACTACCTAGATCAATGGCTTCCAAAATGGAATGAGCTAGATAATTCCCTGGGGTTTAAGAGTGCTAAACTTTTTCCCCCCACTTTAAAAGTCTGTTTCATAATGTTCACAGTAACATAGTAGTACATGCATACAATTTATTATACAATTGCAATTATGGATACATGCTGAAAAATATTTAATAAGGACACAGGATAAAGTTTGGAGATAGTGATCTAGATGACTTGCTAAGTCAACATTCTGCTCTTGCTGCATTATCAGGCCATCTTATACACTTTCCTCTTGCTTTTTCCTCACCTACTATACACCTACCTCCACATTACTAGGTCAGTTTCTCCAAGAGGATAAAAGGCACAAAAGGTGGGGTGGGGGGGGAGGGGGCGGCACCTCAGACTATGCAGGTGGTAGAGTGACACCAAATTAATGAGTCTGAGAGGCAGGAGCCTGTATGTATCCCTTTAGCTTTTAAGAGTATGACCTAAGAAATAAGCCGTATGTCCAATCAATTCATTTTATCAACTTCCCTGGTTACTTGTGAACTTGAGAACAAGACAAGTAGAGCTCACCCCACCAGGTGGCAGTAAAGCTCTTTCATTGTGGTGCCCAAACCAGTCACTGGACTGGAGCTGACTTGGTCAGTCCTGCATACTTAGAAAGATAGTGGTTACCAAGTTGCTTCAGTCATATAATGCCTCTAGACAATGGAGCGTAGGCATTGCATGTTTTGCTGTTTACAAGCTGGCCTTTCCTTACGCCTTCCTGAATGTTACATGTATTATGAGTAATCATATAGCAGTTCTCAGAAATCCACAGGCCATACAGCAAAAACAGTCCTCAATATGCTTGAAAAGCCTGGCGTCAACAATCAGAAGACCCATATCAGATTCAGGTGAAACCTTAGGTATGACACAGATAAGGATTTGTGCAAATTTTTACTAGCATAGTAGAATAAAAATGACTTACAAACTTATCACAATATACAGAATTTTTAAATGGTAACTATGAGGACCTGTTTCTAGGAGTAATACTTCACTAGTTAGGCAGGTGGTCTATACAAAGTTTTTCATTTTGCATTCTCCAAATTCAATAGGTTGTCAACTCCCTAAAACCAAATCTTTCTGGTTACAGGTGTTAACCCAATCTCTCTTAACATAGGAACCAAAACAAATAGAAAAAAAAAAAAACCTATATATTTTACCTATAGTTATTCTGGAACACCTGATTCTAGTCTTGGACTAACAGGCAATTTATTTTTAAAAAGCCACTTATACCATGTTAACATTCTCCAATAGCAGAAGGCATTTTAGGATTAACAAAACTTTTCCAAAACAATTTTTAACTAGTGATAGCCATCAAATAAGAATAAATGTTTACTGTGGTATTCCTAAATCATGTTTTTAATGCCTCATGAGATCTACTTTAAATATAGCAACCCTGGGGTGAACTTATATGTAAAGTCAACATTATGTAACATGAAAAATCTATGTTCTACATTTTGATCTAAGTATCTTTGAAAAGCATTAAGGATCTTTCAAGTATACTGACTTATTTAAATCCTTCTGCCTATGAAGCCAACAAAAATAAGAATTAGCACTTACTTCCTTCTGCTTGGATCATTAATTTTAAAATGTTAACACAGTGAAACTTTTTAATGTATTGAACTGGGTAGTATTAATTGTACTTAAAATGCCATAAAGCATTATGTTAAAATATGTATCATTTGACCCGGTGAAATTATACCACTTTCTTTCCAATTAAAAGTTTCAGTTTCCAGGGACATGACAGTTTACCTAATGAGAATGAGTTGGGATTTTTCTCAGAGGAATAACATATTAATGAGATAATAATGAGTAGAGATACTGTATATCTCATAAATTAGAAAACCAATACATAACCATTCCGAATGAAATAAACATGCAAGAGAAAAGATGAGTTACAATTGTGGAGGAGGCAAATTCAAGTTGAAAAGTTTCTACCCAAACATATTTTAGTTTTGTGTATCAGCTGTAAAATATTTAAGAGCCCACACTCTATTACATCACAACATTGTTTATTATGTGAATTTTTTTACAATACAAACAAAAAAATACAGAAATGCAATATATGAATACAGCTAAATGCAGAACGGTGACTTTTTTTCTTTTCAAGAGGCCATGATTCCCATTTCTAGTAAAATAAAGAGACGGCACATAGGTAGAAATAGGTTGGTCGTTAGCTTCACAATTTTGCCTAGAAATGATCTATAAATGCATTTTTCCCCCTGCTACTTACCATAAAGTGTAAAAAGGGAATTAAAGGAAAGTTTCCTTGTTGGTTTCTACCATATGAAAGATGCTATATTCTATTTTAGCAGGGCCAATATATGGAAAATAACTAAATAAAATGTTATTACAAAAATGAAGCAGTAATGAGATTCTGGCTAAAGAGGGCACTAAATGAGAATAACATATATTTAAAGAATCCAAAACAAACAAATAAACAAAAAAAGGTTGTTATAAAAAAGCTCTAGGTGCATTGTAAGCATATAGGATTTTTTTTCCATGTGTATTTTTAAACAATGGAAGTGTCAAAAAATAGGGTCAACTGTGTTAGACTAAATTACATTATTGTATACGCTGTACTGAATGGAACCTTTGTATTATAATTATCATAGAGAAGCATAGTTTGCATCATATTATGGCAATTTATCCTCAATGAAAACCTTCCAGAGTCCTTTTATTTTGGAATATCCTGTAAACAATCAAACCACCAGAACATGATTGTACAAATGTAAAATGTTTTCTTGCATTAAATTGAAGACATCTGTTTAATTAAAAAAAAAAAAAAAACGAAAAGAAAATGTAGGAAAGGTACTTAGAGCTGTTAGTTTCTAAGTACACAACACCCTAGACAATTCAAGGCATCTTAATCTCCACCAAGAACAAAAAAATAATAATAATTTTTGTCATGCTGTTAAATCCATCATTAAGGATAAAACTGGTGCAAATTGGTCAAACGGATCCAACAAACACTGATGTCCAAGCTGGCATATTGGCAACTAATACGTAACTGGTGGTCAATAAGAGGGTTTAAAAGATCTTCCCTTTCTTCTTGTTCTTTTCCAAGGTTCTAAATGGTTAAAGGAAAATAATCAAAATGAGTAGCCATGTTATAAACATTACAGACAATATATGATAGTATCAATGGCTAATCCAGCTACAACTGTGCTAGATTTTCCAACACTACTTTTTTATTTAAAAAATTAAAAGGGGTGCCTGGGTGACTCAGTTGGTTAAGTGTCATCGGACTCTTGATTTCGGCTCAGATCATGATCTCAGGGTTGTGAGATCGAGCTCCATGTCGGGCTCTGCACTGCTGTGGAGCCTGCTTAAGGTTCTCTCTCTCCCTCTCTCTCTGCCCTCCCCTCCCTCTGCTCTCTTTCTCAAAAGTAAATAAATAAATAAAACTTTAAAAAAATATAAGGTTTAGAAGTGAATAATGAGGACAATGCAAATCTGTAACAATCGAATATTTGACCAAATTTCAGGATAAATAGTAAAAATAGGACAAAAACCCATTTTTAATGCATGAGAACAATTCTTTTCAAATGAAATAGTGCAAATTGAAAAATATCAACTTTGATATATCAATATCAAATACAGTATCCTTTTCTTTTACTGCCATTTGAATTCTGCATTATGTTTCCTTTTACCAATAGATTTTCCTCTTTGCTGGGGAAAAGTTAATAGAAGGACAGTGTTACAGAACAAATATCTAACCCTGAAAATATTTAGCAGTGAGGGTAAACTGTAGAATTCTTACAGGGATACAACTTTTCAGTTTTTAATGGGACTAACAAGAAAAAGAACAAGTCAAGGTACAAATATTATTGAGTTTTGTGTAAACTAAGAACAAGTAACTGATCAGTTGTATTTGGAATCAGATATCCAAAATTTTATCTTAATAATTTTTATCCTAAAGAAATAATTCAACACAACTAAAACATACCCTTAAATGTATAAAAGATCTTTGTAGGCGTGTTTTCTATGCTTGCCAATGATCGAACACAACTATTTTGTCCAATAATTGAAGGGAAGAGATAAGAAATTGATTATGGTAAGTCACTTAAGGGAGAATGCTATGAAGCTATGAAATTATAATTATGAAGCCTGTTAGTCATGGAAAATGTTTGTAATGAAAAGAAATACTGTTAGAGTAGACAGATTGCATCCATCTATATAAAAATATTCATCCATGAAATTAACTGTGCTTGGGTGACAATGTGTAAGGTAGGTAGGTAGGTAGTTATTTATGTATGTATATATGTATGTATTTGAGAGAGAGAGAGGGAGAGAGAGAGCAAGTGCTCAGGAGCCAGGGGAGGAGCAGAGGGAGAGGGAGAATCTGACTCCTCACTGAGCAGGGAGTCTAAAGCGGGACTCCATCCGCGATCATGACCTGAGCTTCAGAAGGCAGACATTTAACCGACTGAGCCACCCAGGCACCCTGAGTAAGGTCTTTTAAAATAAACAGGACAATAATTCCTTAAAACATTAATACACACATTTCTTAGGAATCGGATAGTAATTACCTGGAAGAGTTCTGCTGTTCTAAAATACGTTGTTGGGCTTCCCAGTTTGCTTTCTCATCTTCGAACTGACGACGTTTTTCCTCTAGTTCTTTGTGCTGTGCTTCCAAATTCTTTTTCATTTGCTCATGGCGCCTTTGGAGCTAAATCACAGCACAGTATGTAAAATAAAACTGTTTAAGATATCAGGAGCAGAAGTATGTTTCACCCAGGCATCCTAATGTTGTAAGTACAAGCACTGAGTTCTTATGCTATAAATTCAGAATACCACCTGGAAAGCACTGTCTAGGATTTCTCCTTCTGTAGGACTTGCCACCCTAAAGGTCAGTAACCCAAGAGAATAATTTTGGGAAATAAGGGGAAAAAAGTGCAACAAGTTTATAATTGTGTTGCGCTTTACAATAGACATATCCTATCTTATTTATCATCTCATTACTCATAAGCATGAAGAAACAAGGCAAGGAAGACATCACTGTCCTCATTTTATAAATGAGCAAACAGTTGCAGAGTGTAAGTCACTTGCCCAAGATCATTAGCTAGAATATTGGAAGAACCAGGATTGA
Organism: Potos flavus; assembly: GCA_028534135.1. Lineage (NCBI taxonomy): Eukaryota > Metazoa > Chordata > Mammalia > Carnivora > Procyonidae > Potos > Potos flavus. Next base: position 56,995,128 of record CM052887.1, on the reverse strand, counting down.
ACCGGTCTCCTAATTCCAAGTTCAGAAAGCTGAGACCAGTGGAAAGAAAGCAGGAAGATAAGGACTTAAAGAGCTCCAAGATCACAGTAAGCCTCCCCAATTCCTATAAAGCAGTGGTATCTCAAATGTTAGTCTTCATACAAATCACCAGAAGTACTTGCTCAAAATACAGAATACTGTATTCTGACATACTGAATTAGAATCTTTTGGAGTGTTAAGACTAGAAATCTGCATTTTCAACAAGCCCCAGTGATTCCAATGCAGGTATTTTTCCTACATTGAGAATTAATGCTGTAAAGAATGCTGGCTGAGAAGTAGAAACACTCTTGCAAAGTAACTGCAGAAACAAAGAGCTTTTCTAATGGTTCCTTAAATAATTTCATTTAGGCACTAGTCAATCTATTTCTGAAGAAAAGAGTCACATCAATAAAAAAAAATCAGGTTGAATCTAAATACACTTAATATCTAAAAACTATTCAACCTTCAGATTTCTAGGAATCATATTCTATTAATGATCATATTACATCAGTGAGTTAACATCCTAAATTTGGAATATAGTAAAATTTTGCATATATAATTTGTTTTCTCAATTATTTTGTAAACCACAAAGAGTGACTTCGTATTTATTCTCACTGCAAATATTTCATGCAATTCCTACAAAGCAAAACCATCTAAGATAAATTTAAACAAACGTGAGTCAAATTTGAGATATCATCTTCCCGATTATAGCGAACAAGTTACTAAGAAAATATAAGAAAATAGAAACACAGGAAAATGCCTCTAGTTATAAAAAAAAAAACGCAAGGGAATCATAAACATACAATTCATAAAGTTACTTCAGAGAAGGAGAGAGAGAACTACCATAGGGGAGAGTTACACAGGGGCTTAAAATGAACTAACAAGGTCTTATTTTTTAAGCTGGGTAGTAAGTTCACAGGTATTCATCATTCCTTATCTGTATATTTCTGTTACATGTAAGTATCTTTTGTGTTAATTGTATATAGGTAAAAAGTACAGGTTACAAAGCCCTCTCAAAGGACTGCTGAGGTTAGATGTCTTCCAAAATTCTGACTTTTTCAGATTTTAGAAAGGCAATATTACTTAGAAAAGTATATATACTACATTTATAAAACACCTCCTGGGCTATCTAGGGTAGCACCTACCTTAGCATCAAACATGTTACTATTTTTTGCAGTAAATTTTATAAATATTCACATCAAGTGAAATAAACCAATTAGTTCTATGTCTGGTTTTGCAGTTTTCAGAACTTATTACAATTTAGGATTTGAAACTGTGGATACATGATTGTGGACTTATCTAGTGATTAAGAGCAAACTTAAAGAATTAATGGGTTCAACTTAAAACAATATGCAGCATTGACCAAGTTAATTTACCCTTCCTCTCATGTATAAAAAGGGAGATGGACAATAATATTTACCTCATAGGGTTATGGTGTGGGTTTAATGACACAATACATTAAGAATGCTTAGTACTGTGTCTGAAGCACTGTGCTGCTGGATATTAACAGCTGTGCCCTAAAGAAACATTTCTAACACTAATGAACTTGAGAAAAAACTATTAAACAAGGTTAAATAGGTCTCTTCACTTATATATTTATATACTTATATGGCTTACAGTATTAGGGGAAACTTGGTAGATCTCTTTACAGGTTCTTTCAATGCTAAGAAAGATTTCATCCTTCAAAGAGTGAAGTTTCTCAAAACTCTGTTTTCACCACTCATAGAAATCATAAAAACTCTTGAAGGGTTTTTCAGCTACAGTTTCATAATTATTTGTTTATAACATTTACTCTTAGGAGCAGTTTCTAAAATATGTCTATAGCAAATGTAAATTCAACAACTTTTAGATTTCAACGAAATCTAAGTGTAGAGATAATACAGACTCTTGATTATTAGTTTTTATTTCCCTCTGTTATAGATTTTCCAGATTATTCACTCGTTAGTGAAAGAGCAGAAACTCAAATGGACAGAATTAATAAAAGGCTGGTAAGTAAAAAGACTAAACTTAATCTCCAAAATGTCATCTTATCAATAACAGATGCTAGGGATGCTATTCCTGCAGTGCTTTGCAGTCTCAAACCAGAAGGAAGTATTCCATATCTTTGCTGCATTAAGTTTATGACAAATGTAACAACAAAGTGGTTGTTTATTTTTTTTTTCAAAGTAAGAGATCACATGTAAAGCCTAGCAATTTAAGAGTAATCTAATGTGGAATATAAAGATTTCCTCGAAATTACTCAATATTTTACTCACTCCATGCAATCTATTTAGTGGATTAAAATACTTTTGGTTATTTAGTCAAAGAGGGTTTCAGTATTTTATGCAGTAATTACAAAAGCAATGAGATCAACCATAAGAATGTAAACAATATAGATCTGAATCCCCTTTTAATATACTCAGATACAAATATTATTAGTAGAGCCACATACAAACATAGGGGTCTCACTGAACTTTAACATTAGAGGTCATTTTAAAAATATTTCATATTAATATCTATCAAACCAACTATTACTCGATTCTCATAGTGTTTTTTTCCTCCAGCTTTCACTTCTTGAAGGAAGTGTAAGGAAATGTCTTCAAAGTCTTTTTGATTTATAGAAACTAAATGTATGACTCAACATCCAAGGTAGATGAGCTTGCTGAGATGCTTTGTCATTACTCTACCAATGTGCTAACAATGGCAATTACTCTGACACTATATTACAAATATGCACAACTCATTTACAACAATATCACCTTCCTTCTATTTTCTCCCCTTTGGCTGTCTGTAATTTATCCTGGCAAGCTTTTAGTTCAGTTAAAGTTCTTTCTTTCATTTTCTCATTCATATGCAAATAATTCTGGTTTATTATTATAAGTCTCATACAAGTTTTTATTCTTACATCCACCCAAAGCCCTTGATCTTTGCTCTTTTTACCCTGGATATATGAAATAGCTTATAATTTCATTTCTCATAGTTTGCTCATTAAAACTGATAATTCATTGTAAGTATTCTATCTTCCTAAAAACATTCATGGCCAAACACTTACATATTGAAGTATATATTATTATAAACAAAGTGTTTCCTTTTCTTTCTCCATTTTATTACATTGGGGCATTATATTAAATTTGAAAATACATGTGTAGAAAGGTTTTATTGTCTATACTATTAAAGATATTATTTTAAAAAGAAATAATGTGTCTATAAGATGTGAAAATGTTAGGCTGATTACCTCAGCTTCTGAATCCTTCAGTTTTTGAACTTTTTCTTTGACCTTCATCTCAAACACCTGCTCCATCTCCATCTCCATCTTCTTCATCTTAGCTACATGCTCCCTTCTTTCTTCTTCCATTTGTGCAAGAGGGCTCCTGTTGTGAACATGAAAGATAAACATCAAAAGTCTAAATATGAATTCAATACAAAACTCTGAAACAGTGATGAAAACAAATGATATGCTGAATCCCATTACTAAATTCTGTTTTTTGAAAATAATTTTTCAATTATTCTAACACCATCTAAAATGACACAAAACACAGATTTGGAGTTTTATGTATAAATGCATTAAAAATTCTTTAGAAACTTTACAGTTTATAAATACTTATAATCTAGAATTTCTTTCCATAAAGTTTTATATTTAAACTTGAATCTCTAACAAATAATTACTATGAAAATAGATATAAAAACAAACCGTTAGCAGGATGTTTCTCTTAAACTAGTGCATATCAAATCTAAAGATGACATAAAATAAACTGTAGAAGGAAAATGGAAAGGAAACATTCCCAAATTACATTCACAGAATGGAAAATGAGAAGGAAATTATTTAATTTTGTACTTTAAACAAAATTTTAATGTGAAAAAAGGAACCAACCTAATGAAGTTAATATATGTAGAATATTTTCAGCTCTAGAAATTTCCAGGTGTTATAATCTCTTCTGTAACAACTACTGACACATCACAATTATAAGTTAATTAACGCTAATTCAAACTTATTTTAGTAACTGAATTACCATGTTGGAAATACTACCAGTCAATCCCTAGAAAGTTTTTCATTTAGGTACGCAGAATATTTCTAGGCCATTTATGGTAATTTCACTGCTCATGCAATTCATTCCACCTAACTCAAATATTTCATTGTCTTAATTTTTTGTCTTATTTTAAAAAGATGTTTGGTGATAAAACACATACACAGATGATAAATAAGAGAGAATCAGAAGCAAATAAATATCCTGATAATTATTTCTGAAATGCCAGAAAACAGACACGAGCATAGTTAAATGGAAGTATTTCACTCTACTGACAAAGTCCACAGGCTCAAATCTCTGCAAAATTTTTTGTTATTTTTTTTAAAGATTTTATTTATTTATTCGACAGAGAGAGACACAGTGAGAGGGAACACAAGCAGGGGAAGTGGGAGAGAGAGAAGCAGGCTTCCTGCTGAGCAGGGAGCCCAATGTGGGGCTCAATCCCAGGGCCCCAGGATCATCACCTGAGCCGAAGGCAGACACTTAACAACAGAGCCACCCAGGTGCCCCTAAATCTCTGCACAATTTTGATCAAAATTTTCATGTTGAAAAATATCGCGAACAAGCTTTATCTTAAGGCTAGTATACTTAAAGAGACACAAGTGAATGCCAAAGTATCAGTAACTCACTACAGTCCCAGGGAGGAAAGAAACCTGTGCTCCGTGACTAAGGATCTTTGAAAACTATTCAACACGCAGGACAACTTAAAAGAGACATGCCCTCTTCTGACTTTGTTGATAAAACATGTTTATTTTGCCATTACATCAACAGGCTTTGACCACTGAATCGCAGATTTTAAATTGGTAAATTTTACCTCAGTAAAGCACTTTAAGAAATTAAATCATGGCTTACAAACAAAAACAAAATCAGGCCTTGGATTTCACCTACAACTTCTAGGGTTAGTCGCTTTCATCTAGAGGTGACACACTTTGATTATGGTAGATTTCTCTCCTTATGAGGCTGGGTATTTTTTTTTTAATTGTGGTTAAGTATTTTTACAGCACTCTTCTTCTCTATCAAGGAGGGTACTAGAGAGCCAGACAGGATATATTACATAAGAGCAATAGGACAGAACATTGGCTACTGATTTTTCTTAGCAAAAAGAGAGGACGAAGACATGAAATACTACTTTGATCAAGATCTGTTTTTGCAATTAGTGTAAATTTGAATAAAATGTTAACTAAAGGATATTTCTTCACCAAAAGTAAACTTAAGAACCTGCAGTATATTTTAACAATTAAGCAATTAGAGTTTCTGAAACTGAAACTAAACCAAACATTAACTTAAAACAAAAACCTGCATTCAAAAAGTGAGGTCAACTGAAATAAACTTTTAAATATTAAATACCATTATTTCATTAAAAGTGAGGGGCCTTCCTGATAAAAAAAAAAAAAAAGATGAGAACTATGTTAAGATTTTATTTATTTATTTGACACAAAGAGAGAGATCACAAGTAGGCAGAGAGGCAGGCAGAGAGAGGGGGAAACAGGCTCCCTGCTGAGCAGAGGGCCCCGGCCCAAAGGCAGAGGCCTTAACCCACTGAGCCACCCAGGCACCCAACATAGCTCTCATCTTTAAGGCAGGTGTGTTTAATACAGGGGCTTCCGATCTCTTGGGCAGAGTGCCAATGAATCCCCTGAAATGACATATGAAATTGTGTGTCCATGCCAGCATTTTTCTGGTGAGAAGGTCCAAAGCTTTTGTTAGATTTTGAAAGAGTCTATAAACCCCACTTCTCCCACCCCTCAAAACATTTTAAACTCTAGAAAAGAAATAATCTAATAACTATTTTTTTAGTTGACAGTGTTGAGTATATATGTTTAAGCAAGAGAGATTTTCCAACAATATTGTTGCAATTTGAAAACATAGCTTGAAACTGTAAATATATTAAATAAAACAGAAACTCAGAGTGATTTTAAAATTTATATATATTCTTACTTATAATACACTATCTATAAAATATTCATTTAATTTTATCCCTGGGAGGAAGAAGGCTATCATGTAAATTTAAAGAATTTATCATGTAATTTACACACGAAAAGGCTACCAACTAACCAAAAGTAAACACTGTCATCTTGATTTTTATTTAAAGAACTCCACACTATCTATAAAATATTCATTTAATTTTATCCCTGGGAGGAAGAAGGCTATCATGTAAATTTAAAGAATTTATCATGTAATTTACACACGAAAAGGCTACCAACTAACCAAAAGTAAACACTGTCATCTTGATTTTTATTTAAAGAACTCCGGGAAAATGGAAGACTCCAGACCAACAGGCTAAGTTTTGAAATTTGCTTTTAAATTCAAAATTTAAATATTAAAAATCTCTACATCCTAAAACTGCTTAAGTCTTTGGAAAACAAAGACTTACATGCCTTCAACTGTATCATATCTAAAAGGACAAAAAAGAGAGACTTAGTACACTTACTGTAAACCACACTAAAAGCAACAATTAAAGGCAAATTCAGAGATTTCATAATTAACTAATTAAGGCCTGTGCCCCAAAACATAAGTTTATGGAAAAATTTGTTAAAGCTAATTAATCTTTCCCAAAATTATGTTAGTAATTACTATATTAAGTCATTATGAAAACAAACATGCTGTGCAATATCTTCTGACAGCCTGCTCAAATTTCTAGACCTATATAAATGTGTACTTTCAAAAAAAATTTTGCAGTATTTCATATTGAGATACTTTAAGTTGTTCAGCCTTGTCAAAGTATTTGACTCCTGACCAAATGAAATTATATTCCAGTGTTTAAAAAAAGTGGTCATATGTATGTCTAAAATGGATTTTTTGAAGCTCTCCCAGTAAAAATGATCTTTCAAATCTCTTTAATTTTTAAATTAGCCCCTCATTTCTAGTCATCTTCATTAAAGTGATATTTTAAAAACTGTAATACAAATTTATGCTTACAATGTAGAAAACACAAGAAGAAGGGTCATTTTTTTCATCACATTAAACATTTTTTTCCAAAAAAAACCTTTTTTACTAGATGGCTGGAAAAAGCATTTAAATTATATTATAGCCTAACTGCTTTTTAATGGAAACTCTTCTTTACACACATAGATATGCTAAAGCTTACACACTTAAACTTCTCTGAGAAATTTAAAGCAACTCAGCCAAAGAAATAAAAAAGGCCTGGTAAAAGAATAAAAAGAAACAAAAAGGTATAACATAACCTGCATATCTCGCTAAATCCACAAAGATTTAACGTAACTCCTTCTAGGGATTCTCTTTAAAGGGTTATAGTTCCTGAAAGCCACCAGATGACTCACGCTTTCATGTGACAAACAGCAAAATCACAGCAAGGACCACACAAGGCTGACCTAGTAAGGTTCTAACTGTGGTTGTGTTATACAACCCACATTTTGAGTATAACAGAAGACAACTACATTTCACTTAAATTACGTGTGGTTTTTCCTGAAGAACACATTAAACAAACACATTCACATACTTTTGCTCCAATGGTTAGTAGGCCGCTATGTACACAGACATGTAGCAACTTTCATACAAAAATTTTCAAAGGAATTTCATTTACGTAGATTTCAAAGAGCAGTAAAAATTTCCACAATTTCGGGAAACAATACCAACATTTCCTTTTGCCAAGTGAGAGCATTAGAGCCAAACATAAAACAATACTCATTATCATTATACTTTCATGAAAGGACATTTTAACAAACAGTAAAAGATACAACTGAATAAATGTAATTTTTTGGAAAAGCTTTGGAAAATTTCAGAAAATTGTCTTTATTTCTCTTTCAGTGAAAACTGTACTGTACCAAGAGTGCTGAGAATCAGCTTTTGGAAACCTGTATTTTCAGTCATTTCTAGGAATCTGTTATCCATAAACGTTTTCCCAAGCTTACAGATGGAGAAAACTATACAAAACAGAAAAATAACATATGTGAAAGAGGTAACAGGGTATGCCCAACTTGGAACAAGATACCAACTGTCATAACTGGTGCCAATGAAAGACAAAAGTTCATAAATGAGTTGCCAATCAAATGTGATTTTTAAGTAAAAAAAAGACCAAGGAAGGAAGAACTTGAAGAAGCAGGTTTATCAAAAATAATAAATAAGTTAGTTAGTTAGTTAACCTTCCCCTTATTGGAGGATCATCTTCCTTTAAGAGACCTACCATCTGGATATTGCTAATTCTTCTTCCTTTTCCTTTACAACCCCTTGTTGAATCTTCTTTGATCTGGAACTTCACCTCCCTTTCTTTACCTCCAATTGCCTACCACCCTCCATACTCTCCAGTCAGGGGTGAACAAGATACACACTCCCTGAGGATTTAAGAAGTATTTAAATTGGAGACGTGGTATCTTCTTTGCCAGATACAGACAATACCTGAATAGCTGCTAGAATAGTGCCCACTTTTCCAGATCTGGCATTGAGGCAAATTAGTATTTGATACCTTTTTTTTTTTAAGATTTTATTTATTTATTTGACACAGAGAGAGATATCACAAGTAGGCAGAGCGGCAGGCAGAGAGAGAAGGGGAAGCAGGCTCCCTGCTGAGCAGAGAGCCTGATGCGGGGCTCAATCCCAGGACCCTGAGATCATGACCTGAGCCGAAGGCAGAGGCTTTAATCCACTGAGCCACCAAGGCGCCCCACAAACCAAATATCTTGACCCACTATGCAGTTTATTCTACAGTCCACCCAAAACTGCCTCAGAAAATTAAATATAAGATTCATTAATGGAGTGACTGGGTGGCTCAGTTGGTTAAGCGTCTGCCTTCAGCTCAGGCCATGATCCCAGGGTACTGGGATCAAGTCCTGCATTGGGCTCCCTGCTCTGCAGGGAGTCTGCGTCTCCCTTTCCCCCTGCTCCCATTCATTCTCTCAATCTTTCTAATAAATAAATAAAATCTTAAAAAAAAAAAAAAAGATTCATTAACCTAGTTTACTACCAAATGCTTAAAAAAATAGCTTACATTCTAAAACTAGATTGTGATTAGCACTTTGTAGAGTATACACTGTCATACAAAGGTTAATATAACTATAAATTTTTAATGGATTTGTATATGTATAAATATTATATGAGGGCAATGAAAAAAACATAGGTCCACTAGCAATCAGTAGACAAATAAATGACCTTATTATCAATTTTATTTCTTCCTCAAATTGCCTGCAGATGCTATTTAGAGACCATGCAAAGTGATAAAGTGATAAAACGACCACCTTTCTTTTTTGGAAGGACCAGAGATTGTCCAGTTCAGTGGTCTTCAAATTGGGGTCTCTATTTATATCAAGTATTTCAAGAGTTACTTAAACCTGTGCAGTTTTAAGAGACTCACATTTCCAGATCCTCAACTTCCATACGAAGTCTTGCCTAAAGTGATCTGCCTGAAAATTTCCAAGTTATGGATAGCCCATTTCTCACTTTACAGAAGAAAAACCTACTCCCTCTTAACCAGCCCTTACCTGAGGTACACTGTGCCAGGTGTATCTGGAGGTGTGAAAACCTCCAGGTGACAGGAGAGCAATCTCCTTCAGTGATTAAGCAAAGTACTGTAACATAATCCCAGAGTGTCTGTATCTTTCAATATTAAACATGCTTCTATTAAGGGCTAACTGTGATGTTAGGTGTTAGAAATGCAGTATTTGGGTCCATGTGGGGATGCTCTGAGTTCAGATTCATAGTAGAGGGAGGTGGTTAGAGAAGTGGCAATTTTTGTTTAATGACTCTGCCTCTTCCCTTCCAAACACCCCACAACCTCAACCTCTCCCTGTCGATATTATCAAAGGATACATTGCTATGGAGGGAAGAATCCCTTGAGATTCTAGAATATCACTAAGAAGCCTAAACTCATATTTACTTGTATCACATATTTAAATAATTGCCATTCTTTTCAGTTACTCAGGGATGAATCCCTAGCTTATAGCACTTTAACATCAGCTAAAGTACCAGAAGTTGTTGATAGTGATTTAAACAACAAAAAATTCAGCTGAAATGCTTTCTAAAATTGCTAACATTTTCAAGATAAGATACAACCAATGGATAAAACTTCCAAGTGACTTCTTTCAGATTCAGTATATTATTCAATAAAGTAGTAAAAACCTAATGTACTAAATCATATCAGTATCTATTCTAATCATGTCATTCTCCATTCGGTTCAATCTTTAAAGATACTTTTCTACTTATTATTAACATAAAATAATATACTAACTCCTGAAACAATTTGCTTTTTAGCAGTACAAACATTTTCATCATTTCCACAAAGTCTGGACATGATTCATCTCATTAAGAAACACATTTCCAACAATATTCTACTTTTTATGTTTCTACCTAGGTTATAGAGTTTAATTCAAGTAAACCACACTGGAATTCTATTTATGCAAAAGAATTTTTAACAATACTGTAAGGTTTACTATTTTTCTCTGAATCTAACAGCAGAAATACCACGATAGCACTATTTTAAAAGCCTTATATTTGAAAAATGGAAACAATTCTTTATTTGTAGGACATGAAAAAATGTGTAGAAGAAAAAAATCAAACATTAACTGCACACATTTAATGAATAATAGGTACTGACAGTACATTTCCTTTTCACATATAAAATTATCGGTGGCTTTAACTACTCATGTTTTTCTTTTAAACAGTTAAAAAGTTCATAAGCTAGTGAAATACATTTAAAATGGATTAGGAAATTATGAACAATATTTACCATTAAGGGGCCTTATGTTTTTGTGCTAAAGTTGCCTGATATAAATTTTGCTAAAAAGAAATAGATAAAAGTCCTTTTCTCATGCACTGACCTTACTTCAAATAGAATCTTGTATTTTAAATACAAACACATTGTTGAAATATTAATCAAATAAAAATTTAAAACACCAGTAATAAATTCCTAAAAGTCAGTGTTTTGCAAAGCATACACTGACGAATCACCTGTATCAAAACTATACAGGGTGCTTATTAAAAATCCAAGCTCTCAGGTCCATCCCACATCTACTGAATCAGGATCTCTTGCCAATGATTAAACCTAGAAATTTACTTTTTTTTTTTTTTAAGATTTTATTTATTTTCAAGAGAGAATACAAGCAGAAATTTACCTTTTTAACAATCACTCTCAGCAGATCATTGAAACCAGAAAACCTAGGAATTTATCAGTAAAGTTCCTCAAATATAAGCATGTTAATAGCATAAGTAGAAATTCAAAGTTAAGTAACAATACGATAAGAAATCTAATTCAAAGGGTCTATGACTCCAATGTCATTAGAAAAATACAGAAGGGAATAAACACAGAATTAGATCTAAGATCAGTTTTAAAAGAGAACTGTTTGTGACTGCCAGTCACTGTTAATGCTTTGTTTGCTTTCTTCTGGAATGTGGGCCATTGTGGAGACGTAACTAAAAAAAGAAAAAAAGAACACTCTTCTTTTCCATTATAAGGAATGCTTACTAATATAAAACACAGTACTATACTGCTACCTTGCAAAACTTGCCTTTTTCATTATTTGTACAGATGATCCTTCAGGATTATCCTCTAATAGTAGATAACATCTGGCTACAAATGTACACACATTGTTAAAATAGTCTGCATAATATTTATGATCTTTAAGAGTCCCAAATAAAGGAAAAATGGGGCACAGGTACTGTTACCAAGAATTACACAGGCTAACTCACAGCCCTCCTCACACATCTCATTTTCCTACCCCATCATAAACCACCACAGCTTGAGATATACAGTAGCTTAGGAGGGTGAAGCTACACATTTGTCAGTCACTCACACTACCTTAACAACCAAGAGAAGAAATCCAAACTCAAGCTAATTTACTCCCTAGAAATACAGAATAGGGATGGAGAAGGTAACCAAGACTACACTCAACTAAATATTCCTTTTGTTTGGTCCTGTCCCTTGTTTTGGTTTTTTTTTTTTTAAGATTTTATTTATTTATTTGACAGATAGAGATCACAAGTAGGCAGAGAGGCAGGCAGAGAGAGAGGGGGAAGCAGGGTCCCTGCTGAGCAAAGAGCCTGATGCAGGGTTCGATCCCAGGACCCCAGAGGCTTTTTAACCCACTAAGCCACCCAGGTGCCCCCTGTCCCTTGTTTCATACAATGTTAGTGAAAACTCTACTACTAAAATGCTTTATTCAAAACAGACATAATAAAAGGTAAAAAGCTCTGTACTTAGTCTCCTTAAAGAGAGTACAGGATGTTTATCTTAAAAGTAAAATGGGTTAAGAGATCTTGGTAGTAACTGTTCTCTTCCCTTAAAAAATGTACTTGCAGTTACAGGCACCCCTACATTTATACCAGCATTATTTACAATAGCCAAACTATGGAAGTAGCCCAAGTGTCCGTCCATAGATGAATGGATAAAAAAGATACAGGGGTATATTATTCAGCCATAAAAAAGAATGAAATTTTGTCATTTTCAACAATGAGATAGACCTAGAAAGTATAATGCTAAGCAAAGTCAGTCAGTCAGAGAAAGACAAATACCTCATGTTGTCACTTATGTGGAATTTAAGAAACAGAACAAATAAGCAAAGGGAAAAAGACAATGAAAGAGAGATTGAGAGAGACAAACCAAGAAACAAACTCTAAACTATAGAGAACAAACTGATGGTTATCAGAGGGGAAGTGAGTGGGGGGATGGGTGAAATAGGTGATGGGAATTAAGGAGTGCACTTGTCATGATAACACTGGGTGATGTATGGAATTGTTGAATCACTGTATTGTACACCTGACATGAATATAACACTGTATGTTAACTAACTGGAATTAAAATAAAAACTTTAAAAATGTATTTGCAAAAGGAGCCATTTGATTTCTAATTGGGGATCTATTAAATGTGTGGTATACAAATACGATGGCAAATGACCAGAAGAGAATGCATGACTCTTTCACCTAAGGAACGAGGTAATAAAACACTTCCTGTGACAAACAGTAAAATATAAAACTGCCAAACAAAGCTTAACAATAATAAATTTCTGCTATTGTGCATAAAGAATATTATCCCAATTTTCTACTGAGAAGCCAAGAAGAATTTGATGAAGATGAAATATGATTATTTACTACATAAGTGATACCTTTTCTGGAGGACATAATGTATACTTACTTGGTAAGCTGCCCTTTATTCTTGTTATTATCAACTCCATTATAAGTCACAGCTGCCAGTTTTCTGCTTCGGTAGTTCTCATAGTGGACATTATTAGTGACATCTTTCAAGTCCTGCATGTGTGTTCTGTCATAAATGAATAACATACCAACAGTTTGCTTCTATGAAGAAAGCTTTGATGTAAAATCAAAATTTTACCAAAACAAAAATTCTAGACTTAAAACAAGCAAAAGACTATTCTTAAGGAAGAGCACTCCTCTGTCTTCATTTACGTTCAAGGCAGAGCAAGATACAACATGCTAAACTTGAAACCAATGGACATTTAGGTTCCAAATGAGGGTTTTAAGAGTTCTAAATTTTCTCAAAGCAGTTACTAAAGGATGGCATTTCCTCAGAAGAGTATTTATAGTATATAGTACATGTTTTATTTTATTAGAGAAAGGAGATTAGCTCTTGCTGAAACTCATAAAACCTAAAAGAAACTGGTTGTCTTTATTATTATTTGAGTTTTTAACTAAGGTAATACTTATAACACTTTAGATCACCTAACAAGTTGGATTCAAACTGAGGAAAATAATTTAGAGTAAATTTCTGTTTCTTCAAACTATTCAGTGAAGTGAATTTTACTTATAGTATTTCTATCACATATAAAATCAACACATATATGAGAAAAACTATACGAAACATGAGACAATTTCCTCATTCCCTGATGATTCTAGAAGCTAAAGACACTCTGAGCAGCTCTATGATATTCTTTACCAAATCAGGGAAAGGACACACCTGGAGGGGCAGTACTCTGTATTGTCTGATTCTCCCTTTTCTCATATCATCCATACCTGCCTCCGCCATCCTCCACCTCCCTTTCAGGAAACAAACAAAAAGGTGCACTGTTTTTCTTGTTTGTTTGTTTGTTTGTTTTAAAGTAGGCTTCACGCCCAATGTGGAGCCCAGCCCAGGGCTTGAACTCATGACCCTGAGATCAAGACCTGAGCTGAGATCAAGTCGGATGGACACTTACTTGACTGAGCCACCCAGGCGTCCCGATGTGTACTGTGTTTTTTTACTCTGATATACCCAGAAAACATTTACTATTACTTTCCCTTTGTGAACAGAACATGATTTTCAATTACTCTAATTTATCTCCTATTAACAGACCTTTTTATGCAGTTCTCTGATAGGTTACTCATCCTAAGGAACACTTTAAGTCTGGGTTTTCCACAAGTGTCATGTTCATTTATGCTCTGTTCCTTGATGAATTTATCTTCTAAATGGCCACTAGCCCTTTCCACTTCAGTCAAGTCAGGCAGCTCCTTATTCCTAGCATCTGTCACTGACTCTTCAAACTTAAGAGTCCCACTACTTTGAAAGCTCTCTTTCCAGCCTTGAAATCAAGTCACTCTAACCCATGACAACGTTCTCCTTGGTTGTCACTCATTTTTTGGGTTAGAGTCATAAAACCTCTTCAGTTTTACTCTAAGCTCCCCTTTATAAGAAGCATTTCTGCCATCACTTCTTGTACTCTTGATACAGATAGCACATAATAGGCCCTTAAGGGGTACCTGGGTGGCTCAGTCAGTTAAGCATCTGCCATAAGCTCAAGTCATTATCCCAGGGTTTTGGGATTGAGCCCCACATCAGGCTCTGTGCTCAATGGGGAGCCCGCTTCTCCCTCTCCCTTTGCGGGCTGCTCTGCCTACTTGAGCCCTCTCTGTCAAATAAATAAATTTAAAAAAAAAATCTTAAAAAAAATAGGCCCTTAATAACTAAATATTAAAGCTGAGGTAAGGTAAATACTCGATTTTCTGAAATAAATTACTGTTATCACCTTCTCTAAGTAGAGAACAAAAACATATATGTCAATATAAAGTCATATATGTCAATATAAAGTAAGTGTTTTGTAATTTTACATATAGATTACCTCAACACTGAATCACTGAAAAATCACTATAAGGACCTGAGGTGGAGCACTTAATAGTTGAAATACGAGATGCATGAAATAGAAATAAGACGGATTTACTCATTGTTTAAGCAACTTTTGTTAATGCCATCTAACATTTCAGACAATGAAAGATTTTTTTCCTTTCACTAAAATAATCTTCTTTATAATTACCTACTTCTGATTTTTTTTGCAGAACATAAAAGGCTCTATTTCCATTTATTTAAACATGCTTCACTTTATTTAAGATTTGACTCAGTCCTCCACTCTTAAAATCAATAATTAGCAATAGTTTTCTCTAGTTACAGGAACTTACTCATCTTTTCCACGTCCCCCTGCTGATATCACAGCCCTCTCTTCTCTCTTTCTGTTTTCTTTCTCTGTTTGATTTCTACACTGTCCATCACAACACCTTGAAAATATCTGTATCAAGTTTTCTTCCTTTCCATTGTCTTCCTTGGTTTGTCTGCAACAGCCAGTTCTCTTAACAAGCAAAATGACACTTCTTTGAACTTGGGTCTTTCATAGAAGCAACCACTATTCCTAACTGTAATCTGCAAGATTTCAATTACTTAGAATTTATAGACATCTGAAATACTGGTGCTCCTATTTCCTTCCTTTCACTATTTATTAAATATTTACTAGGTGCCTTTAAAGACACGAGCTACATTATGTATCTTTCTTACCTCTACTCCAAATTTACAAGAAAAAGTAATAAAATATTCTTAAGCTTTTCATTTTAAGACTT
>CM052887.1:56920169-56973407 GCA_028534135.1 Potos flavus | reverse complement strand
GGGGGGAGATGCTGGAAATCCTAAGCAGGCTCCACACCCAGAGCCTGACGCAGGACTCCATCTTAAAAGGCCTGAGTCACAATCAAGAGTTGGGCGCTCAACCAACCGAGCCACCCAGGCACTCCCAGTAACTCATTCTAAAAAAGTTCTCCAGATGATTTTGATACACACCCTGGGATCAAGCCCCTTGTGCTCCCTGCTCAGCATGGAGTCTGCCTGACCTCTGCTCCTCCCTCTGCCCATCCCCCTACCCCCACACATTCGCGTGCACACATCTCTCTCTCTCTCAAAATATTAAAAAAAATATAATTCTAGGGGCGCCTGGGTGGCTAGTGGGTTAAAGCCTCTGCCTTCAGCTTAGGTCATGATCTCAGGGTCCTGGGATGGAGCCCCACTTCGGGCTCTCTGCTCAGCGGGGAGCCTGCTTCCCCCTCTCTCTCTGCCTACCTCTGTGACTACTTGTCATCTCTCTCTCGGTAAAAAAAAAAAAAAAAAAAATATATATATATATATATATGTATATAAAAATTCTAAAGGGTGTAGAGAGGATTAGTGGAGGCTGTAACAGTAACATCTAAAAGAGTCTTATTTAAATTGACAAAGGATAAGGGCACTATTGATAATGGATAAGAGCTCTGAGGAGAAAACGAAGGCCGATTATTTTCAAGAGTTATTTTTAATACAGTATAAATGACCATATAGTAAAGTAGCAAGAGAAATACACTGTAATACATTAAACTGAAAATACGAAAACTGCAAATTACATGAGTGGTATAAGAAACCCAAGAATTCAAGTTCCTTCTCTCACCTGTTTTTTAAACTGTTGGCACTCCTCTGGAGTGAGTGTGTCTGCTTTGGCAATAAGTGGAATGATATTCACTTTTTCATGCAAACGCTTCATAAACTCAATATCCAACGGTTTAAGTCTGAAATACACAATATTTAATATGACTGAGTTGATCGATTTGGGGGAATAGATCATTCACATCCCCAGTGCTAAATTAAATACACTGGAACTACTTTACTTACTTATCAGAACCACTCCCTGAAGATGTACTGGGCCAGCAACAGTTAGGTAGAACAGGACCTCAATAAGCATTGGAATGTCTGTCTAAGAAGGCTTTGACTCCAGCCCCTGAACACACCCTGGTCATAGGGTTTGGGCCCTGAAGAGGAATTAGAAAAACCAGAAAAGCTCCTAATAGGCTTTCCTAAAATAGCCTCTATAATTACTACTCAAAATTTGGGAAATCTCGGTTTTGTTTTTAAATAAAAAATAATAGTCCTCTTTGAACCCCACATTCCGTTCTTGCTGCCAACTTTATGTCTCAGATAAAAGGCTCAAAAGAGAATCTTCTTCACCATCCCTTTTACCCATTACAATCTGGATGCTGCCTTCACTTTGCTGTTATACTTTCAAGGTCACCAAATACTTCCATACTAATATAATCAGCATCAGTAACTCATAGATATTGTGGTGTTTACCATTACTTTTTATATTTACCCATTATGCAGCATTTGACATTACACTCTCATAAGCTGCTGTTCCCTCACGGTACTTCTAAGGATCTTCTCTGTAAGTTAGTCCCTTAAGAGTTACCTTCCTCAGCGTACTCTACACTAGGCCCTCTTTTCTCTTTACTCTACATTCTGTATGCTTATCATTGACCACGGTGAATTCTATCATCCTCTATGAGTCTCAGATCTTCACACCCTGCCCAGATCTCATTCTTATGTTGGAGACTTGCGTTCACCCAGTGGAAATACTACTTGGACATCCAATTTTAGCTCCTCAAAATCAAAAGCTCATCTGAACTCCCAAATTTTCTTTCCTCTTCTGTGCTATTTTTGAGAAAGGTACTACGATCCACCCAATTACTCAAGGCTGAAACCCAGGGTTCCTCCCTCCTCTGATTCTCACTCCCAAAGATTTCCCAAAACCTGCTGAACAAATAAATGTATTACTTTGGTTCAGGCCACTGAGACCTTTGGTACGGACAATTATTAGAATGCACCCAGTTTCCCTCCAAACTGTACACACTACAGTCAAAAAGGTCTTTCTAAATCCAAATCTGAATGAGTCATTTTCCTGACTGAAAACCTTACCAAAGGCCAGATTCCTTGGCTAGTGTGGACTACAAGGCCTGTGAAGGCATAGCCTTTCTGGCTGTCATCTCTTAGCATCCTTTACCATCCTTTTGCCATCTCCTACTTGAAATATGCCAGCCTTTTTGAACCTCTCATGATTCCCTGAAAGCGCCATACTTTGACAGATCATGGGCTACTACCTCTACCTAAAACACCTTCCATTCCCATTCCTCTTCTACTTGGCTTGCCTAATTCCTATTGGTCCTTTAGGACTTCGCTTAAATTCTCATTTCCTCTGGGAATCTTTCTCCAACCTAACACTAGGCATCTTCTCAGAGGTCACAACACTTAATTTGCCATATATTGTGTATTTGTTTTCCCCATCTTCTCACTGGAAGATCCTTAAGAGCAAGGTCTCATTCATCTATATCTCCAACTCCTATTACATCGTCGGCACCTGAGGTGCCCAAATACTTGTTGACCCACAAAAAAGTAAGCTGCTGTGATCTTCCTTATGTTCTTGAATAACTCTAAATGAAAACCAAAGAAATTCCTCACATCTAGAATATATTATAGGCTAAAAATTAATATTCCACAAAAATAAATGAAGATGATGGGAATATTTTGCATAGAAATACCATTCTAAACTGGTATTCTTTAACTTACAAACCTTAAAAACAATTGAAATAAAGATCTACTTTCATTATGAATTTTACTAACATAAAATAAAGAGAAAGCCCTTGTTAGAGTTCTTTTAGAGTACTACAGTTAAATAAACATATTGTATATGTGGATGTATCTGTATATATCCACACACACACATATATGTAAGTAAATGGGAGGTTGGGGACCCAGAGACTAAAGAGGTATTCCTTTTAGTAACAAATAAATAATACTATACCTCTTAGTGGTAGTGATGCTGACTGGCAGAAAAATAGGGACATGGAGTAGGAAAGCAGGTATGGAGGAGACACCTACCTCCTATTCTAATTCTCCTTATCCTGAATCCTTTGAAATGTGATATTGGCATTCAGAGAATAGGGAACACTACAGAAAAGATATTGTTGCTGGAATAACACTGTATTATCTATAAACAGAACCCTTACTTCATAAGTGCTAAGTGAAAAAACATACCCAATTTTGAAAAAATTTAAGTTTTGTTTTCATCGGTCATTACATACAACATTAAATATAAAAGCCATGGGCTGCTCAATCTCAGATTTGTAAATTTTTATAGTTCACTTTCCAGATTATACTCATGACTAATTTAAGTTACCACCAACACCACCTCATTAAACCAGTAACAGAAAAGAATTGTTAGTCTAAAATTTTAAGACATATTAAGATCATTTAATATAAAATATTAAAATCAAAATCTAAGTTAAGGTTTTACACTTAAAAGTAAAACAGCACTTGCTGAATATTTATTATCTCAACTTTCAAAGAGAAAGACACTAAAGATAACCATGACAAAGAAATGGGTAAAGTCAACTTCTTAAATATAAAACAAGGCCTAAGAACATTTAAATCAGCTTAAAAGTTAAACTTTAGGAAAAAAAAGGGTAAAACCTTTATAAAAGCCCCAATAAAACCCTTCTGCCCTTTTAAATTAGAATACAAATTTCAGAAGCTTACAAAATGTCAACAGCAGAAAACATTTAGTTCACATGTAGATTACATTCTGGTTGAAATTTTTCCTCTGTCCATTTAGTTTTATTTCAGGTCATCTTTTCCAAGAAATTTAGTTTTAAACAATGGAAAGTCCTTTATAGAATTTCTAGAAGATAAACCCACATTAGAGGGAAAAGACTATTTAACCTCAAAGCCTACAGCAGAATAAAATGACTACAGGGCAAATGACAAATATTTACAATATATACACATACATATATTTCTAAGGAAAAAAATCTTTTATATAAAACTCACTGAATGACATTGATTTTTTTAAATGGCAATCAATATTCAAAGGGTAAGTATACCATTTTAAAACTCAAGTTCCAAGTCAGCTTTTAATTTTAATAGCTATTACCAATCACTGAACAGAAAATGAAGCAACAATTCCTGAAATCATAAATCAGTCCTGTGTTTAGTGATGACACTAGGTGGGCTGAGGTGGGGGACACTGAAAATACAATGTTGGACCAATTTATAATTACTCCGAAACACGACCTGTCAAAAAAGGGAATCTAGAGACTACCCAGATAAGATAGAAAGGCCCTGATTCAACTATTATTAGACTGCCAAGAATTTCAGTCTGTAGTGAACAGGAGATCAGAAATTCTCTACATAAATTCAATGTTTTATTTTTTCATTTAATCCACAGTAACACATACCAACGGGCGAAACTTTGTTCCATGCCTAAAAGTAGTTAAGATGAGAAACTATTCAAAAGCATATTTTTATACCTAGAAAATAAAAATTTTGAACCCCTATCTCTCATGACAAATAAGAAATGGCCCAGAGCTACTACGCACCGTTTGAATCATTAAAAATAAAAAAAATTTTTAATCTTATTTCCCATGCAATTTTAAGAAATATACTTTCCCCCAGGGATGGAAGGAATGTGATTTCATGAGAATTACTAAATCTTGGAGAGAGTCCAAAAGATCTAAAATAATAAAACTGGATAAAAACTGACAAATTTCTATTGACTAAAGTGCAGTTAAGATTTCACTCTGTTGGCTTTCAAGAAAAAGCCCTAACAAGTTAACCTAGAATTATAAAAAAAAAAGTATATAAATTCAGGAAGAAGCTAGCAGGTACTCATAAAAGGCTATATACAGTGTATTTTGTTTTTGAGATTATTTTTTTGAGCCTTTTAAGTAGATGAGTCAATTTTGCACATTAAATATGTAAACTTCTTAGAACACAGCAGAAGAAGATTAGAAACAAAATAAGAAATATTTGCACCACCATAATCTGACAGTGCAAAAATGGTAAACTATATAATTAAGACTTTTTGCTCAGCCATAATAATGGTAATGGGCATTAGTTTATCTAGGAAAATGGTGGAGAAAGCAGGAGAAAATAGAAAAGAAAAGTACTGTTATGAAGGAACTGGTTTATACTACTGCAATCTGAGGTGGTGTAATGCTATTTAGTTGGATGTTATATAATATTCCGGTTCCTTTTGGTAGAGAGATAGCAGCTCTAATCATGTGGCTGAGCTATGCGGAGTCATCTACCCAAAGAAAAAGACTGAAGAAGAGTAAATACAAACATCTGCAGTTGACACATATATCTACTCAAATGACAGAGGAAGTACAAACAATAAAAAAAAGAACAGAGGCTGGCCATACTAACAAAAAGAATAATCAGATCATATGAATGTCTAGACACTTACATTTAAACTCCTAGTAAGTAGAAGGTTAACACGGATAATATGAAACTTAAATAATAGGTTTGTGATAGCTAAGGTGAAAAAGAGCCAAAGAAACTTAGTGAAGAAATAAACGGCACATAAGAACTTAGGTACTTAACTTTTCTGGTAACCTTTTCTATCAGATCCACAGTAAAAACATCTTTGGAGTTTCTTAGAATATATCCAAGCTAATTGTTACAGCTGTTTCTCATTATTTGGTAGTTCAATTTGTGGCAAGAGGTCAAAAGGAAGCTAAACTAGCCACACTGAGACATTAAACCATGATGGAAATACTTTCTTATAATGAAGCAGGTAAAAAAAGTCTTATGTGTAAACTAAGAAGTAAAATTACTATTAGCTTATCTAAGACTTAAAAAGTGTTTTTTATAAGCCATTTTTTATAGAATTTGGGATTTCACAACTCGTGTAATTAAATGTACTCCACAGAGATCTGGATTGCTAAAATATGTACCCAAAGTTCAGTAGTAATAAGCAACAGCAAGTTATCAGAAGTATCAAGGTACTGACCCATGTCCTGAAGGAGCAATGAAGTATAAACAACACTGCACCCTGTTATCAGGCATCTGACGTCTGTTCACTCGAGATTCTGCATTTAGGTAGTCCTCAAATTTACTATCAATGTAGTCAATAACAGGCTGCCAGCTATAGAAAGCAGACAAATGAAATAATTACATTTCAATTTACATATGAATATACAACTAACGACTGTTAAATTGGAGTAATCAATATTTTTAAATAGGCAAAACCAATGGAACCAGTGGAAGAGATCTCAAATTATTCTACATATACTGATTCAAAAACAAATATTAATCATATTGAATAAATCTTGATTCATTATTTCTAAACTTTCCAAATCAAAGAAAATTAATTACATAGTCAAAGCTCAATGAAAATATCATATTATCTGCATTGATAAGTATAGAGTTTTAGATTTCAAATGAAAAGATTAAATAATACAAAAACCTCAGAATGAACTTTCGGTGGTTTTGTTGTTTTGTTTTTTTACGTTATGTTAGTCACCGTACAGAACACCATTAGTTTTTGATGTAGTGTTCCATGATTATCTAGTTGTTTTAAAAGCTGACACAGAAATTTACTTCAAAAACAATGTGGTACTCAAAAATTTAAATATTGTTTAGAAGATACTAAGGTATTATTTCCAAATAGAATGTCGTGAATGTTTTCTTAACTTATGACTTGGAAAAACTGAACATTTAAAATCAGGTTTAAATTAGAATGTGATAGAAAATAATATATACAATAAGTGGATAAAATTAGAGTAGAAAATGAAAAGTTTTAACTTCCTTATAATAATGAGAATTCTTGTATCTATATTGTTTTGGAATTTGTCTTCAAAATAATTCTATGATAGCTATTATCTCTATTTTACAGAAATCAGTTCAGAGAAATTAAGCAACATTTTCAAGTAAGTGGCAAAGTTAGTATAAGAATTCAAGTCATATCACTTAAAAGTTCAGTGACTTTTGCTAAAATGAGAAATTTAAAAATCTTAAGCAGAAAAAGTCTAACCATCGATACCCCAAATGCAATATAAAGCAGTGATGACAATCCTTCTTACCAATTACTATTATCCACTGCATCTCCAAATCCTGGGGTATCAACTATTGTGAGCAGCAACTGAACACCACCTTCTTTGATTAAAACTTTGGATTGTTCCACCTGTAAGAGTCATTGGTACAGCTATTAATACCACACGTTACACCTGTGGTTTCCTACAAAGTAAGAGGCAGGGGATGAGCATTAATCAAAACCAACTGGAAATTTTTACAAACAAAATATCCACCCCCACATTCTCTTTAGAATCAATGACTGTGGATATTACAAGTCCTGGTTACTTGAAAGAAAGGCGCATATATAAACAGTGGGTTTACGGCTTATAATTGACATAAAGAAGAAAAACAGGAACTGAGAAAATAGTAATAGTCACTAAAGCCGTATAATACTCATATAATCTAAACGCATATCTAATAATATAAACAATGTGCTTATGATTTGATAACTCATAGAAATCAAATGCAATTAACCAAACAAGTACAACTAATGTACCATTTACAGTAAATATTTTCCTGGACTATCTCCACCTAGTTTGCTTCAAATCAGTTACTCAACTTATTACCATTCCCAAATCTTTTTCAGCATGGCCATAATTATTTACACTTGTGTTTATGATATGGCTAAGATTCAATTCTCTTCTCAAATATTATACTGCACATTTAGACAAAAGCAATAAGCACAAGTGCAGGCACTGAAAAAAAAATCCTACTAACTCTGATTAAAATCTTTAGTTCTCTTTACAATTTGTGAAAATACTCTATTTGAGAAAGGATATTGGACTTAATGCCAAGAGCAATCTAAGATTTTCTGTAACCCTGAGCTATGTATCAGAACATATAACTCATTCATCTTGGGCATATGCTCCTTCTAGATAAAGTAAACACTGATTCAAACAGAAAAGGGGAATAACTGCCCCAGAAAAACACAAGCTTTCATTCAATGTACATGTATATCAAGGGCTAACTAAAACTAGAGGCTCTACGTATACTGACAGGCTAATTTAAGAGAGAAGAATTAGACTCGAATTTTGAGTGCTAATTGCCAAAGAAGGTATGAATTAAGTACTATAAGACTTAAGGGAAAAATATAATCACCAACATGTGAAAAGCAACTTTAACTATTTATGTTTTGGAAAGGAAAAGTGATAATTTCTAGGTAGAAAAAGTTGAGTGTACCTTTTGGGATTACAGATATATGTCTTTCCATTTTCCTTCGGCAATTTTTACAGAGGCTAGGTGATGCATTAAGAGACTGAGGAACTAAGAGTGCTGAGCAAGAAAAGTCTGTAGCAACACTGTCCAACAGAACTTTCTGAGATGATGCAAATGTTCTGTATCTGCACTGTCCAATACAGTAGATGCTTGCCATGTGGCTACTTAGCCCTTGAAATGTGACTAGAGCAACTGACAAGCCGAATCAACTATTTAATTTGAATCAACTTAAATTTAAATAGACACATATGGCTTGGTGACACTGAATTGGACAGTACAGGTCTATGTCAACCAACAGTTATTTTGTTAAAAAAAATAATATCAAAAAAATCTTGTTAAAACTGAAAACACTGCCTAAGATTTAGATGTGTATGTCCAGGGAAGGGCTTCTAATCTTGTAGACAAATAAGAGGCAAAGGTCTTATCTTTTAGACCAATGGTCCTTATACTGCTTTAATCCTACTGTGAACTACCATTGAAAATTCTGAACGTCCCAAATATATTTATTTATATCTACCAAATATACACAACTGGAAATCTGTTAATAAGTATTAGCACAGTATTAATTCTCTGCAGATTAAAAAGTAAACACCAATAAATAGGGTTCTTTATGTTTTCTGGCCATTTTCAGTATCAACAATAGACGTGCATTGCTTAGAAGACCACTGTTTCACACCACATAGCTAAGATAACACAGCTAGTCTGATACCAAGTTACTCTCACAATACGAGAAAGGCAAAATGAGGAAATAATCAGACTTACCGGTGTTAGATTTTCAAAACTTAAAAAAAAAAAGTGATATGTCATGTGATTTACAAAGTTCGTATTTTATATTTATGGTTGTCCTCTAGTCAAAGGACAATCGAGTTATTTGTCATTATATATCAATTTAAAAAATGGACAATCTCCAACATCTCAATGTATCTTGAATTTGCTTCAATCTCCTTCCATAAAAACAACTTATTCATTTATAGTAACTGGCACTGAAGCAGAAATATCCAAAGTAATCATACTACCCCTTTACCTAATAATTCTTTTAAATGACATAGCACTATATATTAGAAACTGATGCAAAATACAATTGTTCTACATGATTCATCTCCTAATTTTACTCCAAACCATTTCTGGTTCCCTTATTACTAAGAAAAGCCCATTTCTATCTTCAATAATAGGTTGTATACTAATCACACACCATACCAGCTTAAATTTTAAGATCCTTGTTTCCTTTGTTTTTGTTTTTATAATCAGTTTAACAACTTAATTGTTTACTGACAAAAAAAAAATTAAGTATTTTAAATACTTTAAAGAGTCTGTTTATAAAAGGTCTTTTCTGGCCTATGAAATTCTATGTATCCATATATGGTCAAATAGAAAGAAGGCAACATATGGAAGAGATCCAGAAAACAGAAAACTTAACTGTAAACTAGTGCCATTCACAGGATCCAACTGTATCCTATCATCTGGTTTTGCAAGTATCCTCATGGGATCCATGGAAAACAAATTAGTTCAAGTCCAGGAATTTCAAACTTTTCTTAAGAAATCTATTCCAAATGGCTACTTTCCCATGCACTTTACTTAAGCAGGTCACATCAGCATAGTTTATGGCATCACTCAAAGTTCTCTAAGATTAAATGCATAATTTAATACTGAAGGAATGAATCAAGGGTATTTTCAATTATGTGTTTCTCTCTGAAAAAGAAAACTAAAACCCATTATATTGTTTATGTATAATTAATTTACTGAGGCCTTATTTGGACTCCTACTTTCCAGAAATCCAAGGCACTCTTTTTTCTAATATTGTTCTAGTTTTCAATCTGAAAAAAAAAATATTAAACCTTCGGTGTTTCCATAGCTTCATTTCTTTCATTTTCAAAAGACCTTTAAAAGTTTTATAACGTAATGTTTAAGAGCTATTTGTTAAGATAAGTAGAAAGTGTTACTTAATTAACTATATTAAATTTCATGGAGAGGGTTAAAATTTTCTGTCAGGAGCTTACCTCTCTACCCAAACTTGTTCAGGAGGTGGCATTACAGCCAAAGCTCTGCAGGGACTTGGGACAACAGAGACTTAAACAGCCTGAGATACTCCACTTAGCTCAAACGCAGAAACTATCTACTTTGATTATTTAATGCCTGATAAATTAGATAGATATTTAAGATAAATAAAAGATATATAAGATAAATATTTATCTTAAATACTTAAATACTTCATTATGTTCCACAAGAAACTAAGAGGAAATGACCAAAGGTAGAATAAGTTATGCCTAAAGATTATTTCCTTCTCGACAAGACCCTGACCTAGTTTATTAAGAAAGCAGATCCAGGGACACCTCAATGGCTCAGCTGGTTTAGAGTTTGCCTTCGGCTCAGGTCATAATCCCAGAGTCTTGGGATTGAGTCCCACATTGGGCTCCCTGCTCAGCAAGGAGCCTGCTTCTCCTCCTGCCCCTCCTCCTGCTCATGTTCTCTCTCTGACAAATAAATAAATAAATCTTTAAAAAAAAAAAAAGAAAGAAAGTTGATCCAAAGATTCGAATTCTAGGGGCACCTGAACAAGTAAATGTAAAAACAATTCTAACAAACTCAAGAGCCTCTTCCATTGTCTTTAACAGATGCTAGCCTGAGAGAAATTATCTTCAGTGTCTGAAATGTAAGGGACAATTATCTAGATAAGGAACTCCTCCAAATCAAAGAGAAAAAGATAGGAAATATTAAGATGATCGAAGCACTTCAATGAAATCTGAATGGTTAATGAGTATAAAAGACATGTTCAACCTCATAAGAAATCAAAGAAAATTAACTAAAACAATAAAATACCTTTTACTTAATGTGCACAGACATACAACAGAAACGAGTGTTCAGGTCCACCAAAAGAATGTATAAAAATATTCATCTTGGTTAAAAAAAAAAAAAAAGAATGAAAATCCAAATGCTTATCTACAATAGAATATAATCTGATATAATCATACAGTGGAATATTACACAACAATGAAAAAGGACTATAATTACACAGTACAAATACCACAGACATAATCTTCAGTAAAAGAAATCAGACACAAAAAAGCATATATCTAAATGAAGTTCAAGAAAGGCAAAATTAATCTGTTGAGACAGAACTCAGAAAGCTACTTATATTTGGAGTTGGGTGTAATTTGACTGAGGGGAGGCAAAAGGAAACTTTCCAGGGTGCTAGAAATGTACTACATTATTTTAATCTGGGTGGTAATTACCTAGATATATGAATATGTATACAAAAGTTCATCAAGCTTTATGCTAAAATCTGTGCCCTTTTAGTATTAAGCTACATATTAACTTAAAAATATTAAAAAATGTTTGCCCAAGAAAAAATAGAAAACGATCAATAAAACTTTTTAAAAAGCTGACTTTGGCCTTGTTCTGAGACTGTAAAAGACGACTCTCACTGCTTTGTTAAAAAGATTGCAATGGTGGTCAAGGATCATGTCAAAGAGGCGAATTAGGTGGTTACTGTAATAATCTAGGCAGAGAGATGATGGAACCTTGGATATGAGTGGTATAAGAAAGGATTCTGGATATACTGTGAAAGTAGAGATAACAGGATTTGTTGATGGATTACATGTGGATTTATTTTTTTTTTACATGTGGATTTAGAGAAAAAAGGAGTTAAGGATGGCTCCAAGTTTTTTCGTCTGAGCAACTGGTTTAGGGTAGACAGTACCATATAGTCTTATCAGTATTTTTAATAAATTTGTTTGGCAAATTTATTTTTGGCATAAGGACTTTTAGGGGACAGATTTTTGTTGAATTGACCTAGAACCAATTCTTATGAACCAATTCATAACCAATTAATATGAATCTTATTCCTCATAAATACTTTTTATCTTTTAGTATTTATATTTTCTTTTCTGAAAGTCATTTTTTAAAAAAAATTATAAAAGCATGCTTGCTGTATAAAATTGAGAAGATAAGAAAAAGGAAAAATATCCAATCGCACAATATGGAGAATCATCGATGACAATATGATAATGAATTCTATTTAATATCCTTTTTACGATATGTGGAAATTCAAACCTAACAAGCAACAGGATACACACAGTTGTAACTACATTACAAGCAATCTCATTATTTGAGAAAATACTTTGCTACAAAGTATGACAGATTAGATTTCTGTATGTCGAATTCCTGAAATTGCAAGCACTGATACTTTCATGTGTTCTGGTACACTGGTAAAAAAAAAAAAAAAATCACTGCATGGATGAATCAAGAAAGCTAGAGTATTGTTCTTTTGTCTTTATTAAGCACAGTAAAATAAAACATGGTAAGGTACAAAATTTTCATGAGTTAATTGGCTTCCATCATCCACCCAGCAGTAGTTTATTGGAATTTCAAGCTTAATATTTAAAGGGAATATTGAGTCCAGACTGCAAATTCAAACCTAACAAGCAACAGCAAACATCATGTATGTACTATTTGAGATTTAAAAAGTAAAACAAAAAAAAAAAATCCCTTCCTGTGACTATCCCTTACTAGCTAGCATCAGATGATAAGCCCCTTATTGCTTATAGTGGCATTTTTTAAAAAAGATTTTATTTATTTGAGAGAGAGACAGCAAGAGAGAGATTGCGAGAGAGGGAACACAAGCAGGGGGAGTGGGAAAGGGAGAAGCAGGCTTCCTGCCAAGCAGGGAGCCCGAAGCCCGATGTGGGGCTCGATCTCAGGACTCTGGGATCATGACCTGAGCCAAAGGCAGATGCTTAACGACTGAGCCACTCAGGCGCCTGTACAGAGGCATTTTTTTATGTTATTTTAACAATTTTCACATGACTTCACTGATCAAATCATTTTGTCCTCATTTTGTCTAAATTGCCTAGTTGGGAAACTATCTCCCTATGTAAGATTTTTAAAGGAAAAGGTTAAAAGAAAAAAAAGAAAACCAAAAAGCTATTGGATGAAACATTATTAAAAAGGGAGATGTAGTAAAGGAAAGCTAATCTACCTATTAAGAACTGGTTGACCTATGAAACTAGCATGTATTAAATATCAACAGTACAGAGACAGCATAATTTGATAGAATACACACCAAACCAGACTGCTCAGATTTGTATCCAGTTCTGTCACTCTTAATTATGTGATCTCAGGGATATGACCATGTCCGTACCTCAATTTCCACCTATGTAAAATGGCGGTAATAATACCACTTACCTCATAAAGTTGTTGTAAGAATCAAATAAATTAATGCACGTAAAATGCTTGGAATAGTACCTGGAAGATGCTAATGACTTATTAATGCAAGCCTGGCATTACGCCATATGCCAGAACTACAAAGAGGACTCAGAAAATTTTCTCATCAGCAGTAATTACCAAGAATACTACTGGCAGGTACATGACCATTAAGATCTAACTTATTTTAGAATAAATATTCTTTCTTTTTTTAGATTTTATTTATTTATTTGAGAGAGAGAGCACGAGTAGGGTGAAGGGCCGAGGGAGAAGCGGACTTTACACTGAGCAGGGAGCCCAATGCAGGGCTTGATTCTGGGACTGCGAGATCATGACCTGAGCCAAAGGCAGATGCTTAACCAAGTGAGTCACCCAGGTGCCCCTAGACTTAATATTCTGGAACTTAGGAATCTATACTGTGGGGTTTCTTTAACATTTCTACATACATAGTTTACTGTTCTTGAATTTAAATACCTATATTAAAAAATTAAAATTTCCTCTTCTTGCTTAGGGTTAAAATATCCAACACTGATCACCAAATAAAGAAGCAATGTAGTGTCAAGTTTTTAAAATATATTTTTACAAGTAATTTGAAATTTCAAGCTCTATGAAGGAAACAAAAAAATTCCTATATGAGAAAAACTTTAAAAAAAGAAACAAAATATCCACTTGACAGAATTACTTCTTAAGTCAATCAAAGAAAGACAATTATCATATGATCTCTCTGACATGAGGAATTTGAAAGGCAGAGTGGGGGGTTGTGGGGGGTAGGCAAGGAAAAAATGAAACAAGATGGGATCAGGAGTGAGACAAACCATAAGAGACACTTAATCTCATGAAACAAACTGAGGGTTGCTGCGGGGGGGGGGGGGGTAAGGATAGGGTGGCTGGGTTATGGACACGGGGGAGGATATGTACTATGGTAAGGGCTGTGAAATGTGTAAGCCTTATGATTCACAGACCTGTACCCCTGGGACAAATAATACATTATATGTTTAAAAAAAAAAAAATCTAATTACTAAACTGCACCTTGCAGTTTGATATGTATGGGTTTCTGCCCAGAATTTCTAGACCATCCTTCCACCTTGTGTACTAGAATAATCACTACCAATCCTTCAAATCCACCTCCAGCCTGAATAAAGCCTGCTCCACTGAGAATTATTCACTCCCTCTCTGCTTATGTGCTATGTATTACTACTGTACCAATCCACTAACAATTTTTTCAATTAATAGTTTAGAGGAGCGCTGAAACAAAAATGTAATGTGAACCACATAAGCAATTTAAAACTTTTCAGTAGCCACTTTAAAAAGTAATAAAAGGTAAAATTAATGTATTTTATTTAACACAATGTAACCAAAATATTATCACTGCAAAGTTTAATCAATATAAAAAAATAGTAATAAGATACTTTATATTCTTTGTTACAAACTAAATTGTCAAAATCTGGGATGTATTTTATACTTGCATAACATCTCCATTTGGACTATCCATATTTTAACAGCTCACATGTGACTACTGGCTACTGTACTAAACAGTACAGATCTGGAGCCTAGAGTATTCTATCATATGAAGTGTGGTCTATGAAATGGGTCAGCAGCATCAACATCACCTAAAATTTTTCAGAAATGCAGACTCTCAGCCCATCTCAGACTAAACTAACTAAAACAGGAACTAAATTTAACAAGTTGATCTGAACACACATTAAAGACTGAAACCTACTAAATTAGACTACACATAGCTTAGGAGCCTTAACGAATTCCAATTGCCATTCATCTATCATATGGGACTATGCCACTGAGTAACACAGAACACCGTATTTAAATAATAATGGCTTTTCTGCAAATCAAGCTTTTTCTGCACTGTCCATCAACACATTCTCTAACAGTGTAAAGACATCTATACTTCCCAAATACATCTATACTACTCTTGCCACCCATGTCTACTGAGCACTTGAAATATGACTGGTGTAACTGAGAAACTAAATTTTAAATTTTATTTGCCTTTAACTTATTCAAACTTAATAGCTAAATATGGCAAGTAACTACCACGTTGGACAGCCTAACTCTAGGGGTATTATTTACTACATCACAGTATAATCTATACAAGGGTCCTAGGGACAAATTTAGAAGGTCCTAGTCAAGATAATTCCTCTAAATTCTCCTTCTCTCTTTTTAATCATCAATCAGGTTTACCATTTTACATTGGATGAGGCCAAATATAAAACCTATCTCTAGGGAAGCATAAAAGTCATAGCATGTGTTTTGTGGGTGTTAACATTACCCCAGTTTATCATCAATTAACAATACAAATGTACATACCTGTACTGTCTTTTTTATTCTATGGGATGGGCCTGGATACTCTGGAGAATACAAATCTGTGAGGAATAATGAGTTGATTAACGTTGACTTCCCGAGTCCAGATTCACCTAAAAGAACAGGGGGAGGAAAAATTTGTTAAACTCGGCCACTTTATCGACCTTAAATATTCAACCAATACTGTAATCAAACTTGCTTTATATAACTAATTCTTGATGGAACGAAGAAGTGACATTAGAAAACATACTACGAAGGCTCCCTGTTAGAATAAGTTCTTTGTTTTCATTTTCTTATGAAATTAGACTCATGCTTTCAAGGAATCTTTTTAGCTTTGTAATTCTACAATCTGTGCTCTTTAAAAGTAATGTAACTAAAAAAAAAAAAGGATGTATCTAATACAATAGTCTCCATTTTTAATAGTAATATATTCCTAGAGACCAAAGTTAGTTATGAAAGAAGCACCCAAGTTTGGATTATATAATTGCTACTTCGGTGAAATGAAACATAAAAGAAATTAGGTGTAAACATTTATTATGGTCAATAATTAATGAATGACCAAAAAAAAAAAGAAATCATGTAACTATAAAAAGCAGAAATTTGCTGGTAAAAGAAGAAAAATTAATCAAAATGCACCTCAGTATAAAAGTGAACCACAAAAAAAGTCCTTCCAATTTATTCACTCATGTATCAACCAGCTTAAGTATAAAGGGTACCTTTCCATAAACCAAATTCCAAAAAAATCATAGGTAATTACTTTTTATAGTGCTTCTGATTGAGGTAAGAGGTAGGAATGGAAGAAGGTAAAACACAATTTCCACTAAGATTCACATACTCTTCTTTAACCCTCTATGTCAAGTTTAATACAACATACCAAATACATAATTTTTACCAAAATATAAATAGCTTCAAGATATACATAATACAAGGCTAAATAAATTAAAAATCAATTATCTGCAATTATCAATTAATATAGCACAGGATTAAAGAATCTAGTTATTATTAATACTTCAGTTGGTTTAATAGACACCTCTAGCCTAAATAACTGGTGTTACAATATCAGCATTATTATTTCATATGTCTAGGTTAAGTTCTTTCTTTTTATATTGGCTTTCAAGAAAGTTAAGATCCATACTAGGTTGTCAGGGCTTACCCCTTTAAATGAGGGGATGTCACTTTTTTCTAGACGTAAAAATTTATAAGACAAAGGAAAATAAATTACAGGTTCTGCATACCTACTTCTTTCTTAACTCTTATATATTGAATAAAAGACTAAGACTAGAATAAAACCCAAGCCTGTGGGGATAATCAGAAATATCTAGGCCTTGCAGATGCTGCTGTCCTATTGCCACCCCGCTATCTAGCCAAGGTCAACCCCACCATGTTCTTCGACACTGTTGTGGGCTGTATCTCCTCCAGGCTGTTTGCAAACAAAGTTCCAAAGACATCAGACAATGAATCCTGGAAAACAGCATCAAAAACTAATGATGTACCATATGGTGACTAATATAACATAATAAAAAATAAGAAGAGGAAGAATTAAATTACACACACACATACAAACACAAAGACAACAGAGAACTTTCATGGCCTGAGCACTGGAGAGAAACGATTTGGTTCTAAAGGTCCCTGCTTTCACAGGATTATTTCAGAATTTATGTGCCAGGGTGGTGACTTCACACGCCATATGGCACTGGCAGGAAGTCCACCTGTGAGGAGAAATCTGATGATGAGAATTTCATCCTGAAGCATAGGGTCTGGCATCTTGTCCACGGCAAATGCAGGACCCAACACAAACACTTCCCAGTTTTTCATCCACACTGCCAACACCGAGTGGCTGAATGGCAAGCATGTAGTCTTTGACCAGGTGAAAGAGGGTATGAATACTGTGGGAGCCATAGAGCGCTTTGGGTCCAGGAAGAGCAAGACCAGTGAGAAGTCACTATTGCTGACTTGGACAAATCTAATAAATTTGACTTGTGTTTTATTTTTTAAAAAAAGAGAGAAGAAAATGATCTACAATATTTTCATTTAGAAGCATAAATGAAAAATTTGAGTACCTGTAAAAATATTTTGGGCTGTCAAATGTAAAAGTATACTAAATTCAAAAATTAACACTATACTGACTAAAAGTATGTTTAGAGACCTTATTTTATTTATTTAACTTAAAAAAAAATTTTTTTGGTAGTACAGAGTAGAAGAACAAGAGAAAGCAAAGCAAAATGAAAGGCATGACGAAGGGGGAAAAAGCCTGAAAAGCAACATATCAAAATGTTAATAGTGGTTACTACAGAGTAGAATTGGAGGTAAGATTTTTTTTCTTAGCTTTCTACATTTCTGTGTGCTCTAAATTTCCTTCACTAACTTTATTTTTTATAATTTTAAAAGCATTCTTGAGTGACATCAGCAAAATGACAGACTAAGAAGTTCCAAGCCCTCACAGAAACATCAAAAACAACTAGAAACTGGCTGAATTAACATTATAGGAGCTCTGGAAAAAGTCAAAGATTTACAGCAACCATACAAATGCCTAGTCAAGAAAATGCCGTGAACAACAAAGTTCAGGTCATTTTCATTTGCTCTTGCCCTATTCTCTATATGGTATGTCTGAGACTCAAGGGAGATAGCAGCCAGTTGCACATTCTTCCCTCAAACCAGATGGAATAGGGCTGACTTTTCTTAAAACATTCTAACTTCTCTAGGGTCTGCCAGAAGGACTGGTCTGTCTTGTCTAACTGGGATTTTAGGTGGAAGAAACGCTGGACTACATGGTGAAAGTTGAAGGGGGACTATAAACTCATAGATGCCTGGAGCAGAAAATTATGGGTGGATAGATATACAGTAGACACCTAAGGCCCTAAGGAGAAGCTAGAGTGAGACCCTTTGGAGAATTAAGATATTCAAAAGCAGCCATGTACACAGGGGGAACTGAGACATTCACACACAAGCCCAGTCCAAATTTTCACTGCAGGCTGATCTCTAGGCTCAGAGGCCCAGCTAATCATCAGATGACTACACTGACATTTGGCAGTCTGCAAAGATGGGGAAGGTGACTGTTTTTCCAAATGCACATTTTTCAACAAAAAAATCACAGGGCATGCAAAGAAACAGAAAAAGCCCACAGAAAGGAACTAAACAAATTTCCAGAAACCATCCCTGAAGCAGTACAAATATTGGATTTACCTAGATGAGGACTTTAAAATACCTGTCTTAAATATATTCGAAGAGCTAAAGGGGAAAAACAGGGACAAAGAAGTAGTGGAAATCAGGTAGACAATGTAACCCAACAAGAATATCAAGAAATTGTAAAAAGGAACCAAACAAAATTCCGGAGATGAAAAATACAACTGAATTGAGAAATTCGCTAAAGAGGTTTGACAGCAGAACTGAGCAGGCTGAAGAAAGAATCTGTAAACTTAGGACAGGACATTTAAAATTATTGAGTCTAAGGATCAGAAAGAGAAAAGAATGAAGAAATGTAAACACAGTCTAAGGGATTTGTGGGACACCAGCAATTGGACCAGTATATACATTATGGGAGTTTCAGAAAAAGAAGAATGAGAAAGGATCAAAGAGATTATTGGAGAAAAAAAATTTTTTTTTTCCAAATTTGATGAAAGACATAAAACTTGGGCGCCTGGGTGGCTCAGTCGTTAAACGTCTGCCTTCAGCTGAGGTCATGATCCCAGGGTCCTGGGATTGAGCCCAAGCCCCACATCAAGCTCCCTGCTCAGTGGGAAGCCTGCTTCTCCCTCTCCCACTCCTCCTCCTTGTATTCCCTCTCTCACTGTCTCTCTGTCAAATAAATAAAATCTTGAAAGAAAGAAAGAAGAAAATAAAGAAAGAGAGAGAGAAAGAAAGAAAAGGGAAAGGGAAAGGGAAAGGGAAAAGGAAAAGGAAAAGGAAAAGGAAAAGGAAAAGGAAAAGGAAAGGAAAGGAAATCCGAGCATTTCAACAAACTCCTAGCAGGATAAACCCATTGGTGACCGACATCAAGACACAAACTGATGAAAGACAAAGAAAAGAGAGAATTCTGAAAGCAGCAAGAGAGATGCAACACAACACACAGAAGGAATCCTCAATAAGATTTCAACCAATTTCTCGGTAGAAAACTTGGGAGGGCTGATGGCAGTGTAATGAAACAACTATCAAATGGGAATTCTGTATCTGGCAAAATGTGCTCAGAAACTGAAGTAGAAATTAAAATATTCCTAGATAAACAAAAACTAAGGAGATTCATTATCACTACACATGCTCTGTAAGAAATGCTGAAGGGATTACTTCAGGTAGAAAGGAAAGGACCCTAAACAGTAATTCAAAGGCATGAAAAGATATAAAGATCTCCAGTAAAGATAAATACATGAACAAATATACAAACTGGTATTGTTGTAATTTTGGCTTGTTAACTCCATTTTATATTTTCTGTAAGATTTAAAAGACAAATGAATAACAAATAATTATAAATCTATGTTAATGAGTACAAAATGTTTAAAGACATTTAAACATTGTAACATCAATAATAAAAAGTGGAGCAGGGGGTACCTATGAATAGTTTATGTATGCGATTACAGTTAGGTTGGCATAAATTCAAATTAGGTTACTATAACTTAGGATGTTATATGTAATCTCTATAACCATATAGAAAATATCTAAAGAACATGAAAAAAAAAAAAAGGAAAGGAAAAAGGGAATCAAAATGTGACACTACAAAAAATCAACTGAACACAAAAGAAGGTAGTAAAGGAGGAAATGAGTATACAAAAGCTTAAGACATATAGAAAACAATAAATGACAAAAGTAAGTTCTTCATTATCAGTAATTACTTTACATGTAGGTGGATCAAACTCCCAAAGGCAGACTAACAGAACTACTAAAAAAACATGATTGAACTGTATGCTACCTAGAAGACACACATACAGGTTGAAAGTAAAAGGAGAGAAAATATATTCCATGCAAGTAGTAACCAAAAAAGGTGAGGTGGCTATACTATTATCAGACAAAACAGACTTAAGTCAAAAACTGCTACAAGAAAGAAAGAAAGATATTATACATTGATAAAAGGGTAAATTCATAAAGTGGACATTAGAATTATAAACATATATACAACCAAACACCAAAGCTCCAAAATGCATGAAGCAAACCAACAGAATTGAGAGGGAAAATAGTTTACAATAATAGAGGGAGACTTCAGTACTCCACTTTCAATAATGGATAGAAGAACTAGACAGAAGATAAACAAGAGGACTTGAACAACACTATAAAACAGATGGACCTGAAAAACAGACAAAACACTACATCCAACATCAGAACACATTTTTCTCAAGTGCATATGAAGCGTGTTCCAAAACTGACCATAAAATAAACAAGTCATAATAAATTTTAAAAGACTGCAATCATAAAAAGTATCTTTGCCCATCATAATAAAATGAAACTTGAAATCAAAAACAGAAGGAAAATGGAAAAATTAACAATTAGGTGAAAATTAAACAACACTCTTAAACAACTAATGGATCAAAATAGAAATCATAAGGAAAACTAGAAAATACTATGAAACAACAATGAAAGAAAACAACAATGAAAGAAAACAACATACCTAAACTTATGGGATACAAAAAAATCAGTACTATGAGAGAAATTTCTAACTGTAAATGCTTATATAAATATGAAGAACTGAAATCAACAACCAAATAAATCAAATCAAGAACAGAAAAATAGAGAAAAATCAACAAAGCCAAAAGTTATTTCTTGAAGAAGATTAACAAAACTAACAAAGCTTTAGCTAGACTGAGTAAAATTAAAAGAAAGAACACTCAAATTACCAAAATCAGAAAAGTAAGTATGGCTATTACTCCTGATTTTACAAAAATAAAAAGCATCATAAGAGTACTATAAATAACTGTATGCCAATAAATTGGATAACCTAGGTGAACTGGACAAATTCCTAGAAATATACAACCTGCTAAGACTGAATCATAAAGAAACAGAAAATCTGAACAGACCTAAAACTAGTAGAGACTAAAACAGTAATCAAAAACCTCCTCAAAAAAGAAAAGCCCTTTGACCAGATTGCATCATCAGTGAACCATACCATACATTTATACCAGAATTAATACCAATCTTCCTTAAACTCTTCCAAGAAACTGATGAGATAACATTTACGAACTCATTCTATTAGGCCAGCATTACCCTGATACCAAAGCAAGACAAAAACACAAGAAAATTATAATCAAATATCCCTGATGAATACTGATGCAAATATCCTCAAAAAGTATTAACAAACATAATTTGGGCACCTGGTTGGCTTAGTCAGTTAAGTGTCTGCCTTCAGCTCAGGTCATGATCCCAGGGTCCTAGGATCAAGCCCCATGTTGGGCTCCCTGCTCAGCCTGCTTCTCCCTCCCCCTTTGCCTGACACTCCCCCTGCTTGTGCTCTCTCTCCTCCCCTCTTTCTTTCTCTGTGTCAAATAAATAAAATCTTAAAAAACAAACAAACATAAGTCAACAGCAATACACTATGACAAAGTGGGACTTATTCATGGAATGCAAGGATGGTTCAACATTCAAAAATCAATACAATATACCACATTAACCTAATCAAGGGGGAAAAGACACATGATCATCTCAAGTGATGCAGAAATGCCTCTGACAAAATTCAATACCCTATCATAATAAAAAAAATTCTATAAACTACAGTAAGAAGGAAACTACCCCACTATAAGAAAGACCACAGATAAAAAACCCACAGCTAACATCATAGTTAATAGTAAAAGACTGAAGGCTTTCCCTCTAAGATCAGGAACAAGACAAAGATGTCCATCTTCACCTCATCCATTCAACACAGTAGTCAGAGCAATTTGGCAA
The DNA here is from genome assembly GCA_028534135.1 of Potos flavus. Lineage (NCBI taxonomy): Eukaryota > Metazoa > Chordata > Mammalia > Carnivora > Procyonidae > Potos > Potos flavus. Next base: position 56,950,778 of record CM052887.1, on the reverse strand, counting down.
GGAAAATACAAAACACTCAAATTGCAAAGGAAGAAGTAAAATTACCTCTGTTCACAGATGATACAATCTTATAGGTAGAAAACCCCAAAGATTCCACAAAAATACTGTTAGAGCTAACAAATCAATTCAGCAAAGTTGCAGGATACAAAATCAATACACAAAAATTATTTGCATTTCTATACATTAACAATGGACAATCCCAAAAGGAAATTAAGAAAACAATTCTATTTACAACAGTATGAAAAAGAATAAAGTACTTATTAATAAACCTAACCAAGGGAGCTAATGACTTGTACACTGAAACTACAACACATCACTGAAAGAAATTTTAAAAGATCTAAATAAATGGAAAGGCATCCGGTTTTCATGGGGTGGAAGACTTAATACTGCCCATAATGTCACTACCTAAAGCAATCTACAGATTCAACTCACTCCCTATCAAAATCTCAACTTTTTTTTTTTTTTTTTTGCAGTAATAGAAAAAAAACATCCTAAACATCATACCAAACCGTAAGGGACCCCAAATAGCCAAAACATTCTTGAAAAATGAAGTTGAAGGACTCATTTGCTGATTTCAAAACTTACTAAAAAGATATGGTAATCAAAACAACGTTGTGGTAGTATAAAGACAGACATATAAAACAGTAAAATAGAACAGTCCAGAAATAAACCTTCATATAAATGCTAAAATGATTTTTGACAAGGAAGCCAAAACCATTCAATGGGGAGAGGAGAGTCTTTGCAATAAGTGATGCTGGTTAAAGTGAATATCCACGTGCAGAAGAATCAAGTTGGATCCATTCCCTTACATCATAACAAAATTTAACTCAAACTGGATCAAAGGTAAAACTATAAAACTCTGAAAAGAAAACACAGGGGGAAAGCTTTATGACACTGGATTAGGCAATGATTTCTTGAACCTTTCCTTGAATCATGATGGCAACAAAAGAAAATTAAACAAACTGACCATCAAAATTAAAACCTCTGTGCATCAAAGGGCACTATCATACACACCACAGGAGGTATCTGCATATCATAAACATGATAAGGGATTAATATTCACAGTATGTAAAAGACTTCTACAACTAAAAAAAAAAAACCAATTTAAATATGGGCAAAGGTCTTGACTAGATATTTCTCCAAAAACAATACACAAATAGCCAATAAACATATTAAAAGATGCTCAAGAGGGGCGACTGGGTGGCTCAGTTCAGTAAGCGTCTGCCTTCGGCTCAGGTCATGATCTCAGGGTCCTGGGATCAAGCCCCAGGCTGGGCTCCCTGCTCAGTGGGGAGTCTCCTTCTCCCTCTTCCACTGCCCCTCCCCCTTGCTCATTCTCTCTCTCAAACAAATAAAATCTTTAAAAAAAAAATGCTCAACATCACTAGTCATCAGGAAAATGCAAATCAAAATCACAATGATATCACTTCAAATCCATTAGAATGGCTATTAGCAAAAAACCAAAACAAAACAAAAAACAGAAAAAAAAAATTGGTGAGGATGTACAAATTGAAACCCAATGGCATTCTGGTAGGAAATGTTAAATAGTACAGCCAATGTGGAAAATGGTACGACAATCCCTCAAATATTTAAACATAAGATTACCACATGATCCAACAATTCTATTTCAGTATCTATCCAGAGGAACTGAAAGCAGAGAACTGAACAGACATTTGCATACCAATGCGCACAGTAGGATTATTCACAATAATAAAAGGTGGAAACAACCCAAATGCTCATCAACAGATTCAAGGGACAAAAAAAAAAAGGTGTAAACAACCCACACAACCATCAGCAGAGAAGTAGATAAACAAAGTATAGTACATACATACACTGAAATAGTATTCGCCCTTAAAAAAGAAATTTTGATATATACTACCAACACGGATGAACCCTGAACACATCACAGTAAATGAAATTAATGAAACACAAAAGGCTATCATATGACTCTACTAATATGAGGTACCTAGAAAAGTCAAATTCGCAGAGACAGAAAGCAGAATAGTGGTTACCAGGGACTAGGAAGAATGGAGAGTTATTATTAAATGGGTGTGGAGTTTCAGTTTGGGCTGATGAAAAAGTTCTAGAGATTAATAGTGATGACAGCTGTATAACAGTGTGAAAGAAATCAATGCCACTAACAGTAACAAGAATGGGGTAAATGGCCTGAGTTAATATTGTTGAAGCTCTAATTCCATGTTTGAAGTTTTTTAATATCAAAAGTAATACATATGTGTATGTATATACATTCTTTTTAATTTATTTTATAATTCAACCATTAAATTTTATAAGCCCTGATGTATGTACAATAATAAAAAGTAAAGGTAATTTTCTCTTAAATATCTTCCAAATAATTCCTTCAATTCTCAAAATAATCTATTATCAGTTCAATGTGTATCTTTCCATGCTTTCTCTTTCATAAATAAAAATAAAAATATATATATGGATTAAATATACACACAGAAATAAAAATCAACTCATTACATGCATTTTATACTATAACTTCCTTTTTTAAAAAGGTAACATATCATGGCCATCCTTTTCAATCAAAACACATTGAGCTACCTTATTCTTAATAGGTATCAAATACTCTACACTATAGACATAATTTATTCATCCCTTCCTTTTAATGCACATACATTTTCTATTTTTTGCTCCTACAAATAATGCTATAAAAAAAAAACCAAGAATGTATATATCTTTATGTACTGTTGACTTGCATTATGTCTTTGTATACTGTTATTTCCATTTGCCACATAAACTCTCAGAAATTAGGTTCTGGATTCAAAGATTATGTATACTTTCAATTTTGATAAACAGATACTTTCTCTAAAAAGTTATAACAATTAACTCTGAAGAAAAATGTATGTATGAGAAACTCATATTTGAGATTCATGAAGAATTGCATGACACTGAATATAAGATCCTTTGAGTGCACTAAATTTAAATTATGAACACGGAGAAAATTACAGATGATTGAAAAAAAAATTTTTTTTGAAGAAATGGAGATGTGGGACATGGTTTGGAAAAAGAGAAAGAATGTAGGATAAACATAAAGAAGAATAGTAAGGCTCCAAGGAGTCTGGCAATATTATTGTGTACAGTACCTAGGAGTGCAAAAAATATGAAAGCCTAAGAAAGCACAAGAATAATGAGTCCTCTGATCCTCAGAGAAAAAAAGGGGTATGTTTTTCCTGAATGTGTAGTAAATGAGTTAATATCCCCAATTTCTTCTTACTCAATTTACATTACCTTTCCTTAGGACAGACTTTGTCATTGTACCTGCCAAACAATCTTTTGAGATAGTTATACTGAGGAAAAAAGACCTCAGGGATGTTAAGTGACCTTCCTAAAGTAATGTAGCATTTTAGTGTTATAACTTAGACTAAAGTCCACCCAACCTTCTTTCTTCCAAGTTCAATAAAACTGGCTTAAGTATTTGGGAAAGAAATTTAGGAACAGATATTCACAGAAAAGTGATATTAAATTCCAAACATTTTTACCTACCGATTAGGGTTCAGGAAGTTCCTTAGAGTTCAAATTGGGATAAACTTCAAAAAACTTTAGAAACGTACAGGTTAAAAAATCCTAACTTTTCCAATGAATGGACGTGCAACCTTCACCACTGTATGCAATCTCTTGGCTCAGTATGCTTATCAGCATAATGAAGAGAACACTACTTATTGAGTAGTGAGCACTAAAAGAAATAAAAATAAGCATCTAGTATACATTTTCTTTTCATATAGTAATATTCAGGTTTTAAATTCAGAAAACTTCTTGTCCAATTAGTCCAACTCAAGATTTTACCCCCTTCTTCACAAACATGATTTGTCAATAAAACTAATTTCCTCAAAAATGGCTATCTTTAAAAACACACCAAAAGAATCAAATTTGAAACTGTTTTAGAAATACCAACTAAGGAGCGCCTGGGTGGCTCAGTGGGTTAAAGCCTCTGCCTTCGGCTCAGGTCATGATCTCAGGGTCCTGGGATGAGACCCGCGCGTTGGGCTCTCTGCTCAGCAGGGAGCCTGCTTCCCCCTCTCTCTGCCTGCCTCTCTGCCTACTTGTACTCTCTCTCTCTCTGTCAAATAAATAAATAAAATCCTTAAAAAAAAAAAAAAGAAATACCAACTAAAATCAACTTTTACGTTTCCAAAACTGCTAGCATTTCTATTTTAGGCTCCTTACTTCCCACTTTGATTTTATTACCATAATTACCTTGGAAAGGAATTTGACCAATTTCCTCATCTAAGTTTAAAAGGAAGGGGTCATAAATTTCATATTTGGGAATTATATTGCCATAGCTGATTTAATACCTATAAGTTTCTTTCCTTTTTTACTATCATTAGGAAAAAAATTGAATAAAAAGTTATTACATCTCTGTTTATAGGCTTGCCTTCAACCCTTCAACAAATGCTCACAGGAAGTTATTTTATAGTTGGTAAATAAAATATACAAAGAAAATATATAATAAAGTATATACCTGATCCTAGAGAACTTAGGATCATGATTTTCCTATTAAAGAATAAGACTATTTGCTTTTGTTTTTGAGCAATTCTCGTTTGGGGAACAATGATCAAGACTTCTTTTAATTCTAAATAGCATGTTTCTCATACTATTATAAAACTTCAAAATACTGTCTGCTTTTTTATACTCATTAAAAAAATCAGAAAACACCTAACTATACTTTCACTTACGATTTTTCCCTCAGTGAATTTTTTTCTCTACCTTCATTGAAACTTGCATCATTCACTACATGAAGTAGTAGCTTGCATATTCTGAACTAAAACTTAGCTCTGGTCAATTTTTAACATGTCAGGCAGGAGATATCTAAATAAGTTAACTTCCATCCATTCCTAGACGACTCACATTGAAATTGAAGCTTTAAGATTCAATTCATATGTGATGCCCCTGAAGGTTGGTTATAACAACAAAACATAGCTTATTTTGCTTACGATCAAGATGAACATATGAGGAAACTTCTTCACCAACAGTCACAGAGGTTTAAAAAATGTCAGAGTAAAATATTAGTGAGTATATGGACAGAAGTAGCTAAACTTCAATTTAAAAGGAAATAAATTTCCTATCTGACAACTTATTCTGTACATTTTAGATTCTTTTAGACTGATCTGCAATGTAAATAACTATAGTAACTGAGTGATCTCTGTCAAAGTAAACACAACAAATAATTTAGAGTATCATTTGGCCAAGGAAAAGAATTTCGGAATCCAGTTTAACATTGCTCACATTTCTCTACCTCTCATCTTCCACATTTATGCTTGTAGTCATCTCGAAGTTATTTAGACTTATTTCTGAACTGTTCTAGGCAAAGTAAAATTTTTTTCATGAACTCCTCAATTTCTTTAACTCAGAGATACACATTTCCCCCATCGTTTCTAAAGATGAACATCTCTCATAGTCAAAATGTGTATTTACTATTTTTTCAGCATCTTTTTATTTTTTAATCATTGTATTTTATTTTTTCATAAGTGTATTCTTTAATCCTCATCCCCTATTTCCCCATTCCCCAACCAACCTCTCCTATTGTACCATCAGTTTGTTCTCTATAGTTAACAGTCTATTTCTTGATTTGTCTTTTTTTCCCTTTGCTCATTTGTTTTTGAAATCCCACATGTGAGTGAGATCACATGGTATGTCTTTCTCTGACTGACTTTATATCACTTAGCATTATACTTTCTAGCTCTAGTTGTTGCAAATGGCAGGGTTTCATTCTTTTTAATGGCTGGATAATATTCTATTATATAAAAATATAGAATTGTATAATAATATATATAATGGAATATTAGAATATAAAGAATGTATACACACACATTCTTTATCCATTCTTCTCTATCTACTCATCTATTGATCGCTACTTGGGCTACTTTCATAGTTAATAATGCCACTATAAACATAAGGGTACATGAATCCCTTTGAATTACTGGTTTTGCATTTTTTGGGTAAACACCCAATGTGCAATTACTGGATCACAGATTACTGGATCATAGTAGTTCTATTTTTAACTTTTTGAGGAAACTCCATACTGTTTTCACAGTGGCGGCACCAGTCTGCATTCCTACAACAGTGCATGAGGATTCCTCTTTCTCCACATCTTCACCAACAGTTGTTTCTTGTGTTTTTTATTTTACCCATTCTGATAGGTGTGAAGTGATGATACCTCATTGTGGTTTTGACTTATATTTCCCTGATGATGAGTAATGAGCATCTTTTCATGTGTCTGTTGGCCATCTGGGTGTCTTCTTTGGAGAAATGTCTGTTCATATCTTCTGACCATTTTTAATTAGATTGTTTTTTAGTATTGAGTCCTATCGGTTCTTTAAATAGTTTAGATACTAACCCTTTATCAAATACGCAAATATCTTCTCCCATTCAGCAGGTTTGCCTTTTAGTTTTATTGATTGTTTCCTTCGCTGTTCAGAAATCTTTTACTCTGATGTAGTCTCAATAGTTTATTTTTGCTTTTGCTCCCCTTGCCTCAGGAGACATACCTAGGAAAATGTTGCTACGAACAATGTCACAGATTCTTGCCTGTGCTCTCTACAGGATTTATACGGCTTCAGGTCTCACATTTAGGTCTTTAATCCATTTTGAGTTTATTTTTGTGTATGGAGAAAGAAAGTGATCCAGTTTCATTATTTTGCATGTTGCTGTCCAGTTTTCCCAACACTATTTGTTGAAGAGACTTTTTCCCATTGTATATTCATTCCTCCTTAGTTGAAGACTGATTGACCAAATAATTGTGGGCTTATTTCTGGGCTTTCTGTTCTATTCCATTGATCTATGGGTCTATTTTTATGCCAGTACCATACAGTTTTAATTACTACCACTTTGTAATATAACTTGAAATCTGGACTTGTGATACCTCCAGGTTTGTTTTTTTTTCAAGACTATTTCAAGTTTTTCGTGGTTCCACACAAATTTTAGGATTTTTTTTGTTCTAGTTCTATGAAAAATGCTGTTGGTATTTTGATAGGGATTGCATTAAATTTATAGATTTATAGATTGCTCTGGGCAATACAGACATTTTAACCATATTTGTTCTTTCAACCCACGAGCATGGAGTATCTTTCCACTTCTTTGCGTTGTCTTGGATTTCTTTCATCAGGGTTTTTTAGTTTCCAGAGTACAAGTCTTAACAACTCTTTGGTTAAGTTTTTTCCTAGATATTTTATTATTTTTGCTGCTATTAAATTTGAGACTGTTTTAATTTCACTTTCAGTTGCTTCATTATTAGTATATAGCAATGCAAAAGATTTCTGTACATTTTGTATCCTGTGACATAAATGAATTCATTTATCAGTTCTAGTTTTGGGGGTTTTACTGTACCATTTCTTACCTACCCCAAATCAAAACTGATTATATGTTTCATAGACCGTATCTTGGAATCAAAGAAATAAGAGATCAAAATACTTCTTCCGTCAAACTCAAACTTAGAGGAGCCAAATCAAAGGAAGGAGACCTTAATATTTTTTCCTAAAGTTTAGAATTTGGCATTTAATATTTAGAATGAGTTACTCTGTACTACAATGATTTCTATTTCTTTCTAATTCACAGGACTGCAATGGAACAGGGGATTTTAACCATAAAACCATCTCCCTCCAGCCCTAACTCATAGGGTGAAGGAACAAAGTTCCCCCAGAGAAAGTTCCAAACTGCAGGAGAAAAGGTTCGTCAAGATCCCAGTTTCATTCAGGGAAAGGAGGTAGAAGGAATGTACTAAGAAGCAGTTAAGAATTTAGTATGAGGTAATCGTGTTGAACATACAATGGGAGATCTAGATAAAGCAGTAGAAAGGTTAGTGGGGTGGCTGAGAAAGGGATGAGAATCTACAAGGGAATATAGGAGAGAACCCAACACCGACAAAGGAAGACTAAATGTTAGGTATGGAGGCTTTAATCCCTACGACTTCTTAAAGAAAGGAGGGATGCTTTCATTGGTGACCTAGAAGGGAACCTCAGAGCTGTTTGGACCCAAACAAATATACCAATATTTTCTATCTTCAAATCTTTCTAAAACCAAACATGTATTTTCCTCATTATAACCAAAAAGCATCCTCAAAATAGGTAAAATTACAGAGAAATAAAATTCTAGCAAGTTAATTTTTTGTCATCTAAAAACAAGGTAAGTTATCATTTTGCTCTCGGATATTTAAACATCCTCATCATGCATAAGATCACAATCAATAATTCACAAGTAGGGTCCCATGGAGACAAAAAATCCATAACCATTTGACTAATAATGATTTCTTCTTGTAATAATTTTTCTTTTACTTGTCCTGATAAAGACTTTAAGATCATACTGAAAACTGACGACAGTGTCAAATTCTCTTTTTGACTATTTTATGTATTTATTTGAGAGAGAGAAAGAGTGCGCAAGAGCAAGAGAGAATGCGGGAGAGGGAGACGGAGAAGCAGACTCCCCGCTGAGCAGTGACCTGGAGCCCAGGACCTTGAGATCATGACCTGAGCCATAAGCAGATGCTTAACCGACTGAGCCACCCAAGTGCCCCAACAGTGTCAAATTCTGACTATAAAATATCCTCAGAAAGCAATGTGAAATGTTACATACTGCTGTGCATGAAATATAATTCTGTAAATACTTATTAGTCATCTGCTATGTACCAGGCACAAGGGATTAAAAGGGCAAAATAAGACAGAACTCCAATTCCCACTGACTTACAGACTAGTAGGGGAGACAAACAAGTAAGCACATGCTATGAGCTCTATATTTAGCTATATTTAAGATGCGAGAACACACAGAAGAGTAACTTCTAAATCAGATTGGAGTTAAAGAAGATTTCCAGAAAGAGGTGACAACAAAGCTAGACCTTGAAGGATAAATAAAAACTAGCAAAATAAAGAAAGGTACAGAAAAGGAAGAACTCATAGACAGAAAACAGAAGTCTGCAGTCAAATGCTCTACCACTGTGCTATACCCCCTAGAAAACAGAAGTCTGAATCATTGCAATTTATTCGGATAAAATACTATGTCTGGGTTTCAGCCTCACAGCTACTAAATCAGTCTCCAGGGCCAAGGCTTGGGAACCACAAGTGAGTCTGCTCTGCAGCCAATGGTAGAGAACCACTGGCCTGCATAATAAGAGAGGAAGGCTTTAAAACAAAACAAAACCAAAAAAAAAATGAATTTAAAACATACTTAGGGCTTAATTGGGGGGGAAGGAAAAAGTGAGACAGAAAACTTTTTTTTTTTTTTAAAGATTTTATTTATTTGTCAGAGAGAGAGAGACAGAGAGCACAAGCAGGGGAGCATCAGGCAGAGGGAGAAGCAGGCTCCCAACCAAGCAAGGAGCCTGATGCAGAACTCAATCCCAGGACCTTGGGATCATTACCTGAGCCAAAGGCAGATGCTTAACCGACTGAGACACCCAGGCGTCCCAAGACAAAAAACTGTTATAATGACTTACAGAATTTTGTTTTGGACAACTAGCAGAAGCAACAGTATAGTGGTTATTAGCATAGCATTTAACTTTAGGCTTCCTGGATGAGAACCTTACCTTTATAGCATGATTACAGCAAGCAAAGTACTTGAATTTTTATGTTTCTTCACATTTCAAATTAAACATAATACATGAACTGATAAACTAAGTAATACATGTGAAATGTAAGCACAGTGCCTGGTACACAGTAAATACTCAATAAAAAGTACTTTTTCTTGTGATATCATTTAGTGAGATTAAGAATACAGGAAAAGGTAAGAAGAAACAGGATGACTTAAGACAAGGATATTTTAAATTTAACACTCCTTTCAAATTAAAAGTCAAAGATTTTACATCAATACAGAATTAGAATTAGTCACTTAACGACTTCAGTCTGAATCCTATCGGTTTGTTTTTTTTCAAGATTTTATTTATTTGACAGAGAGAGAGAGATCACAAGTAAGCAGAGAGGCAGACAGAGAGAGGGGGAGAAGCAGGATCCCCACTGAGCAGAGAGCCCGATGCGGGGCTTGATCCCAGGACCCCAAGATCACGACCCGAGCCGAACGCAGAGGCTTTAACCCACTGAGCCACTCAGGCGCCCCTGTATCTTATCGGTTTTAAAAGCCAACTTTTAAAAGATGGGTATAAATCTCAGAATAGGCATGGATGAATTAACAAAAATAGATGCAAATTTATATACAAGTGTACACAATTTGTTCCTATGTACAATGCACTGTAATAGAGGCTTATGTTACGAAGATTTAAAAACAAGTAATTCATTCTTACCCCTCCACCATACACACCCCCATACAAATCTATACACATACCCAGACACACATCCTGTATCTGGGTGGGAGAAAGCTACAATTTACCATTTCATTCAAATAAGATATAATGAAGATATGCATAAGGCACTACAGCACATAGGAGAGGCAAGAAACACAAGACTGTTACAGATCAATGAAAAGTTTCCCAGTAAAATAAAAACTACATTTTGAAGGGTTAGTAGGATTTAGGCAGTACTCCCAATATTCCCAAAATGAAACAAAATTTGACCTAAAAACCCAGACAACTTCAACTTTCCTAAATATGGCACCTTGCTTCACCTACCCTAACCTAACAGGTAACGGTTACCCTAAGCTAACAGTTCTTAGCTGCACACCACCATACCAACTGTCTGTTGTGAATGGCTGCTGCCACAAGGGCCCTGAGCAGAGTATCCAAATAGGCAAGGTTAGTATCTATACTTGGTGTAACTCCTTCTCGTACTACCCCAGTTGCTCAAAGCCACCACAGTAGTATTTTCCTGATAGCAAGGAGGATTTGAATTTAAGACAGTTTTGAACCTGCCTCCAGAGTCCGAGTCATGTGGTAGCTTCTTGAATGGTTTTCTAAGGGTAGCGCACTCCTCTTTTTCCTTCCTTGTTCCTGCTGGCTGAAATGTAACCACGATGCTCGGAGCTGAATTAACCATCTTAGACCATGAAGTATATTGGGAAGAGAGAACACATCCAGTGAACCAACAAACAAGGAAGTTCCTGGGACTGAGAACTTAAAGCACAGCTATCACTTCAATCCAAAACTATGCAACTCTGGATTTTGAAAGAGAGGAAGAATAAATTTCTATCTTGTCATACACTGTTATTTTAAGGTTCCATTATTTATAGTCAAATTTAATCCAAATAATATTAATAAGCAGGACAAGCAAATGTAACAACAAAAACCTAAAAGTCTCATTTCAGTCAGACAGAAATTAAAAACACAAACTACACAAGATTAAAAAAACATTTTTAAGAATATTAATGCAATAAACATGTCATCGAAACACATATTGTTATATATTAATTAATCCAAGGAAAGAACCAGAAATTCAGTATTAAGTTTTTGCTGTATTTCCTTAGATTCTACTAATTCTATCTCTCATTTATAAACTTTACTTTGATTTCAAAGTTTCATGATAGAAGCAAGAATAAAAATAGCAACAAAACTGAAAAATGCACAAGGCATAAACTTAGAAACAATGAGTTAACAGAACATCCACAGTGAAAGACTAATAGGCCTCTAAGATACAGATAAACCAAGTGGTTAAAAATAAAAATGCTCTGAATTAATATGCTTGATTGTCAGAATATACTGTATTATTTAGGAAACATTTAAGAATAACACAATTCAGAATTCTATATCCTAGCTTAAGAAAACAAAATTATTCAATAAAATATAAACAGGATGCCTATCTGCAACATTTTATATTTCTTTACCACTAACATTTTATTCTTTACATGAATAAAATATGTAATATTTTATATTTCTTTATAATTAACATTTTAAGATCTGTTAAGATCCAAATTAACAACTATTTTACATTTATCTGACTTTGAAATGCACTATGTATGTTCGGAACAAAGTCATTGTCCCTCATTTTACTAGACTTTAGGTCCTTGGGATTATAAAGGCTCTCAGAAGTCCCACGATTAAAGAGACTGTTTATCTTTGTTTTACCCAGTAGCTCCTCAACTTTACAGCCTTAGTTTTCCTGAAACCCCTAAAATATCTAGTAACATCTAACATACGAAGCATCCTTTGAGATATTATACTGTGTAGTAGTTATAAATTATTTTTCCTTGATCATACATAGTTATAGCACCTAATATAAATAACAGTATTGTCTTAGTTATAATTAAGTAGAGAATACATAGCTTAAACCTTGAGGATTTTTCATTTGTATACAGCACATAAACACAAGCACAGATGCTCCTCAGTTTTATCAATTAGTGGCTTGGAAAAACCCACTTCATTATACAAACTGTGTAATGAACACACATAATGTGGCTTTATTATCAACATCAATTTGCTAATTATGTAGAGTATCAGAACATTAGAACTAGAATAGTCCTTAGAGATACAAATCGAACCACTTAAACATTAGAAAATGAAGCCAAAAAGAAGTTAACTGACTATGCCAAGAGCACAGCAAGGTAAATGGCAGAGTGAGAACCAGAACATCCCTGTTACAATCCCCAAGCTCTGGGGTTCTGCTCTTCACGTAAATCTGCTTCTACATGAAGTCTCTGGGATTCTCCATGGACTCTCCCACTGGGTAGCTGTTTTCAAACTTTCATTACCACAATTTACCGAAAACAGAGAAGCCTCCTCTACACACATTTTGCATCAAAACCCAGTATACACATACATACAAGTATATTTATCTGTATTGTACAAATGTATGTGCATGTAAATTTAAAAGGTTAATGAAATAATACTCATGTTAAGCAAAATACACTCTATTTTCAAATCATTTCTATTTTTCATTTTTTAAAATGACTCACTAAATTGACATCACGATCCAGTTTGAAAAAACCTGCCGAGGATTCAAAGTTTCATTCAGATAAATAATCTCCCAACATCCTATAGCTTCTCCATCCCAATAGCTATCCTCTGATAGACTATTACAATCGACAGAAAATACAGATATAAATAATTTCATGATTATTTATTAATAGCCACTAAATGTTGGAACTGGGGACATTTTGCCCTCAAAAGTTTAATTTTGTTGAGAAACAAGCTATAGTTAAACAAAAATACAGTGGGTATACATAAAGTACACTTCAGTATAGCTTGAAGAATCAAGGAAGACTTCACAGAGCAAGCAGCATTTCACTGAGACAAGCATAGGAACTATACAAGCAAGTCAGTGAACACTTAAGTAATATTTAGATGTGGAGTGGCTTTTTAGAAAGGTGGAAGCTCGAAACCTGTGGTTTAGCATTTGGATGAAGAGAAAAGAAAGCATAGGAGGATAAATAAGCTTAGGAGTAAGGAGGATACAGTTATTTTTAGAGAAATAAAAGACATCTACTAAGACCAAACAGGCAACTAAATACAGTTTTAACTGGAGACAAAACTAAAAAAATCAAGGAGCCTACACAAACTATCACAAAATATCAAGGCTTTTGCTTTTCTCAAAAAACTGAAACTGGAAGTCGCCGGCAATAAATATTGTAAGTATAGCTCTATTATAGTGACATGAATGCCACTGAGCAAACAAGACGCAAAGAAAAGGCCTTACATTAAAGGACTGGCTAATGTTTTGTTAAAATAAAATGGTTATGGTATTATTTTTGATTCCCTGCTCTGACAGGTTTCATCAATTGAACAAGTACACTTGCTATGGGGTTAAGAGTGATTTATTATTCCGCATTATGCTGTAATAAACACAAACTTGGATCCTAATTCCTTCTCTGTCACTAGGAGCTTAATGACATGGACCATGTTTTATCCATCTCCAGATTTTTAGGAACTAGAATAGCACCTGGTACTTTGTAGGTGGTCATTAAATAAATGAATGGGGAATGCAAAGAGAAGATGTTGTCCTACAAGGTAGAATTTGATCAATTCTCAACCAAGAATGAGATATCCAAGAGTAACAGGATTTCAGAGAACTGAGGATCTCAACAGCCTAGAAAAGAGGTCATATTTCAATGAGGTTTTGAAGGCTGAAGGAGCATTTCAACTGTCTGAAATATAGATACAAGAGGCCACTTTTAACCACCTTGCAGCAACAGCATGGGAAAGAAAGCAAAGGATTTAAAAAAAAAAAAAACACACAGGATCTTTAACTCCTTTCAGGAGGGCTAACTGTGTTGGAATTTAAACAAGAGGAAAGCCTGGTACTTCAGAAATGCTGTAGAACACCTTACAGAGCTTTTCTATCTCGTCCATTGCTTGCCTACTCTTGTTTATCCTGAGGTTTGAAATCAGTTTTATACAAATTCAAATACTAAGTTGACCACAATACATAGTGACCTTGATCAAAATAATAAAATAAGCTAATTAAGTTATTTTTTTTTTAAGATTTTATTTCTTTATTCATGAGAGACAGAGAGAAAGAAAGGCAGAGGAAGAAGGAGAAGCAGGCTCTCCACAGAGCAAGGAGCCCAACGTGGGACTCAATCCCAGGACCCCGGGATCATGATCTGAGCTAAAGGCAGATGCTTAACCCACTGAGCCACCCAGGCGCCTATTTAAGTTATTTTAATAAAACTTATTAGCATTGTACCTGATATTAAAAACTCACCTCGAATGTTATGTATTCAGATCCAGGTGCTACTATCAGCTGAGGTAGAGATGAGACAGTGTCAGACTGTATGCAGTTCTTAACCAGAATGCACCAGTGTTATTTAAGGAGGTATTTCAAAACAGATGACTGTACCCCAGAACTAAACCCCAGAACTAAAGCCCAAAATATCCAGTCAAGTATTTCCATATATGTTTTGGAAATGCCTCCCAAAATGATTTGAAAGGTAGATGAAATTAAAAAACTCTAGTAAGTAAATGATGACAGGGCAAAATGCCAGATTCACCAACATTTAAAGATGGCCAGTGAAAGGGATTCTAAACACTAGATAAATCAGGAGGCAGCATCACAAAAAATGAGAAAGAATTGCAAGGAAAAAGTAGTCAACAATACCAAATAAAAGGTTAAAAAAAAAAAAAATGGCCCAGGGACAATGAGAAGTCCTCTTACTAATCTTTAAAAAAAAGCAGTTTTGTACTAAGAAACCAAATGGTGAGAAGTTAAGTAATGGAAAGAAAATTAAAAAGTACAGATTTATTCTTCTTTCTTTATATCTGGTTTAAAAATAAAGAAAGGGTGCTATTTTTTGTTTTGCTTTTTAGTATGCTTATCTCTGAAAATTTCATCAATCAAGAATAGTCTAGACTACACTAGACAACTGATATTTCTTCCAAGGTATTCCATTAACATGTGATCTGGGATTTGCTATAAGACTATTTCATCTCCTCAAAATGTATTAGGACTGATGCACATGGTAATACTAAAATGCAAGCTGAACAGGTTCCCCACGACCTGACTCGGCAATTATATAAACAAGATTTACTTATTTTAATTACAGTAACCGAGCGCCAGCACTACGAGCTAAGTAGTAATTCCGCTGTGTAGCCAGTAGCAAATATTCCAACCAGCCACTCAATAATTACCTCATCCACTGGGTCAAAAAAAACTTTCACTTTCTATGTGTCTAAAGCTGGGAGGCCTTAAGGAGGATGTTTATGATAGTTCTTCCTATACTTCTGAGATAAAAGTATTCTTTATACAGCTCAGTTTAAGCAATTAACTACCTTTTTCTTTATCCTCGTGTAACAGAAAAAAAAAATCTAAATGTCTATTTGGAAATTTTTTATGATTATTTCCAAAATGGATTACCACAACTTTTTGGTTAAAATGCACTGCTTTTACTTAGGCTAGTCTGCAACTTTTCCTAGATTGTACATCAAGCTTCTGTCAGTTCTTCAGCTAAACTGAAAAAGAGCTGAAATCAACAGATACTGTTTACAAGCTCTCCTCTCATGTTCCTCCAAATTCTTCACATTATTGCCTAATATTCTAATGATCATTCAATAACCATTCCTTCTTAAAAAATCAAGTACTCTTGTGAATACTATTAGTCCTTCATATCTTGGTGGGAAAAATCAGACTTTTCCTCTAATTTCTAGTTGCAGTCAGCATTTACTAAGGAAAATAAGAGCTTTAATTTGGAGGGAAATCAGGATAGTTTTGAGATGTGTTGATCAGAGAAAAGTAAAGATTTTGTGGCAATATCAGAGTGGAGGGCTCCATGAAACTAGAGGGCAGCTTAAAGCCAACGGTTACACTAGAGGGTAAGTAAAGGCAAAGATATCGGGAAAGGAAATAGGTACATACCAAGGAAAAAATTTTACTTAGAGATCTAGTGGACAGAAGAGGTGAAGCAACAAGTTGATTTATTCTTGAGCTGGAAGCACGTTCTATAAAGTGGTTCTAAAGAAGTGGCTTTCAAAGCTGAAGTGGGCTGGCTTTAATCATCTGAACTACATGCCTGACTTATTCTTTCAAGTTCTATAAATCTCATATACCAAAATTTATACACTAAGGACCAATGGTGGGTTGTATGAATTATACTGGTGATTGTATAAATCCGTCTCACCAATATTTCTTAAAACAAAACAAAACAACATGAGTGTGCATACAAAGAAATTGTTGTCAGTGGTATGAATGTTTAATAAAAAGCTAGACCAAGAAAACCAAAAATCAAAAAACAAAAAAACAAACAAAAAAAGCTAGACTAAAAATTTCACATCAGTAATTAAGGGCCTACAAGTTAAAATACAGAACTTTTGTCTAATACTAATTTAGCAACATCGTTTTGCCTTATTTGACATTTTAAAAAGATTTCTACTCAATTTTGGCAAGGATAAGCTGAAACAAACACTGGCACATCTATGGTAACTGTGTAAGTTGGTATAACATTTTCAGTTCACATCCTTTACTATGTCATCTACTTTCAGAAATCAAATGCACAACGGAAAAACGCTGCAAATAATAGTTGGGGGAAGAGGAAAACCTTTCAGGTATCACAATGGACACAGGCTAAGTATACTATGATACACTCATAAAAATAAAATTAATCTGCCATTGAAAATTAGTTTTTATTTTTTATCTTCCCAAAATCTTTATTTTTTTAGGTTTCAAGTTTTATTTAAATTCTAATTAGTTAACATATAGTGTAATATTAGTTTCAGGAGTAGAATTTACTAATTCATCACTTACATATAACATGGAGTGCTCATCACAATTGCTTTAAGTATTAAGGAGGGCACTTGTGATGAGAATTTGCTTTTAAAAACCTGTTTGACATGGAAAAATGCTTGTCTTGCATTAGGTGAAGAAAGTATATAAAAAGGAATATGGTACTACAGCTATGCCTAAGAAACACAGAAAATACACCAAAATAAGTGATTTCCTCTCTCTTTTTAAAACATTCCATCTACTCCTCTGTATTACATTTCTAATAGAAAACTATTTTGTAAAAGTAATAGTTTTATAGGAACACTACTTTAAAACTACATATCTTAATATCTTTGTTATATCAAAAAACATGAGTTATCAAAAAATACAATTACATTTCAAAGAAATGTATAATTTAATTCTTTTCTCTGGACATTAAAGTAGACTTTCAGCAGTGCTCTTTAAACTTTAGAATTGGGAGTAAGGGACAGTTCTTGTCAAAATGCAGACTCCCAGATTCCCAGGAATGAGCATCTTGAATAAGAAACCCAGATCATTTTGCTTTTAAGATTTTATTTATTTATATGAGAGAGAGAGAGAGCGCGCGCGCACATGTGAGCAGGAGGAGGGCCGGAGAGAGGGGGAAAGGATCTCAGGCAGAATCCCTGCAGAGCACGGAGCCCTAGGTAGGGCTCCATCCCACCAGCCTGAGATCAGGACCAGAACCAAAAATCAAGAGTCCAATGCTCAACTGACTGAGCCACCTAGGAGCCCCAGGAAGCCCAGATGATTTTTATTAAAGGAGTTGGGGAAACAGACTGAGATCAAAAAGTAGTTCATTTAATTTCTTCATTTATTTGGCCTTTTAGAAGACTAAAATTTTATAATGTCTCTTCCTTAATCAAAATTATCTATAATGATGGTGTGAACCAGAAATACTACTGTTAACTGCTGAATGACACTAAATCTAATTAAAACATGATTCAACAACAACAAAAACAAAGACCAATCTATATGAGAAAATTTAATTTTGAGACGCAAAATCTTTTTTGAGAAAGAGAGGGAGTGGGTAGGGGCAAAGGAAGAGAAAATCTTAAGAAGACACCATGCCCAGCGGCGGAGCCCAATACGCGGCTCGATCTTAGCACCCTGAGATCATGGCCTGAGCAGAAATCAACAGTCAGATGTAACCAATTGAGCCACCCAGGCACCCCTCAAAATTAAAATCTTAATGTCATCCTAAAAACAATCCCTAAGATTCTTCATATCACTGACATTATGTACCTGACCCACTCAAGGGAAAATAAGATACTCAAAAGGTTTACGAAGGAGAGCATTAATTCTGTAGCAACTATAAAGCAAGTGTACCCCTTAAGACTAATCAGTAATGTCACATAAGTAACTTGAACAAAACACTAAACTTCATATTTTTATTGAAATGCATGAAACAGGCATGCACAAAAATCATATTTTCTTAACAAGAAAGCAAGCTACCTCGTTTAAAATGGGAAATAAGAGCAAATTCTCAACCATCTTTCAAATTAGCTAAGTCTGACTCTCATCAAAAAAGAGCTTTGCTGCTATACTGAATTGCAAAGTAAAAAGACATGTGTGCCCTGAATGCCTATAATCAAAGGAGTTCAACCAAAGCAAAAGTTCAAAGTAAGAATTAATCAAGTATTTAACCTCTTAGCTGCCATACCATTCTCAACCACCCTGACCTTTCTTTTCTCTTCATCACAGATATTTGGATCTTAAAACTAAATTAAGACATAAAAATGCACTAAAATATATGCCTAAAATTAATATTTAAGTAAAAATATATATGCCTAAAATTAATATTTAAGTAAAAATATTTTAACTAAAAATTTTATTTTAATATTTTACTTGTTTACAGATTTAGTAGATACATTATATATACAAAGTACATTCACATATACAATTATTTTAAGCCCTCTGTGAAACAGGAGTAATTACACATAGCAGACAGCATTATTGTCCAATTGTCTCCATTCTACCACCATCCTAAATCCTCAGATTCCCAGGGGGTATGTCTCTCTCTCTTTTTTAATCTTAGCCCTATGCTTGACTTAGAAATCTAACTAGGTAAACAGATGTTTACCTAGAAAATGTCTGATAAATGTATGATAAGAAATTGAGATTCAAAGTGATCTAGCCAAGGTCAGAAACCTCATTTATGGCAGAAATTAGAGTTTAAAATTAGGTTAAGTACATGTTCTTTTTAAATACAGTAGGTGCTGTACTAAGTATTATAAGGTAGGTTTATGTTAAATATAGAAACCTGATTTTTATTATATGCTAAAAACATAAATAAAAAGCACAACTATAACTAGCTCTTTTACAAAATTGTCAAAATGAATTATTCATTTTGCACAATAGTGAGTTACTGGTTTCAGAACTCTATCCCATCCGACAAATAAGATATTATCCCCATTAAGCCCAAATAATAACTCCCTTTAAATGGCACTTTAAATGTGTACTACTAAAGCATTTATTAAATTAAATTGTAATTTGTAGCATGCATTTCCCTGGAAATTCCTTTGAGTGTTGAAATGGTCATTTTCATTTTTACATTATCAGCTTAATCCATAATTCCTAGTACTTTATTGCTGATCAGTTTTATCAGGTGAATTACTGATCGTTCAATTAAAATCTATTCTCAGGACCATGATAAGGTACTATGGAAATCTCACCATTATGTTTTACTATAATTATTACCACTTGTAACATAATAAACAATTCATAGTCTCCTATTGTAAAAGCTTTAGTAAAGAATGAACCACAAAAAATTCTTCACATTTGATTCCTTGACATGCACTATCATCTGTTTACTTAAGGGTTCTAGGTGCAAGAACAGAAGTCCCAAAGTCTAAAGTTTTCTTCCTTCTAAATATTAACCTATTTGCCTTAATTGTTAATAAATCTGGAGGCCAACCAAAAGTTCTCAAGCTAAAAGTTCCAAGGTTTTATTCCCATTAAGTCATTTTTATGGCAGTCCCAAATTATTATTATTATTTTACTACCTTTCTTTTCAGCATCAAAAAAAATCAAATTATTTCTTCTAGGGGCGCCTGGGTGGCTCAGTCTTTAAGCGTCTGCCTTCGGCTCAGGTCATGATCCCAGCGTCCTGGGATGGAGCCCCGCATCGGGCTCCCTGCTCTGCAGGAAACCTGCTTCTCCCTCTCCCACCCCCCTGCTTGTGTTTTCTCTCTCACTGTGTCTCTCTCTGCCAAATAAATAAATAAAATCTTAAAAAAAAATTATTTCTTCTACTCATATGCCAGTTAATTCTATAATTAAATATAAGTTTTTAAAGCCTTCAAAATTATTTCTGCTATTTCTCTTCCACTTTCCTCCCTGAAAATTCAGTCCAAAAATCATTATCTGGGTCTGAGAAAGGAAGGTTACCATGTTGGAGGGAGAGCTTCAGTGGCCTAAGAGCAATGTATTAGAGACTGCAAAATGAAGATGGCTTCCAAAGGTGTCCTGGGAGAAGGCCCGAACCTAAACAGGATGAGGAGGGCATCTGTGTGAGAAGACTAGCATGGTATGGGGTGTCATAGGACTTGAGAGGGGTGAGCAGGGCCACTGCATCAGAGATGAGAGGGGAGGAGCCTGGGGAATATAGCTGATTAGTTATCTACAGGGGGAACTGATCAAGTAAGTAAACATATTAGAATAATGGTTTCTTACCTCAGAAGCACAACTAAAAAAAGAAGAAAAGTAGAAGGACCCCTGAGGTAACGAATTGAAATTGGAAATATCGGTGTGAACTTAACACTTTTCAATACATATGTAGAGAGATACAGATTAAAATAAATGTAAATGTTTATGTGTCCATATGTAAGCATGTATGTATGTATAGAAACTTACGTTTGTTATTTTTGGATTTTGATAGTGTATTGTGGTTACATAAGAGAATATACCAAGGTAGGGAAACACACAAGTATCATGCATCTCCAATGTTTGGGGGCAAGGAGAAGAAAGTTATATACTATACTTGTAACTTTTGTGCTTTGAACTGTTTCAAAATTAATTAAAACATTGTTTCAGCACAAAAATCATTATAAATCAATGCCACAGGCTTCTAATTACATTAAATACTCTGAACCTATAGTTCCCAATTTTTTAGTTAAGTAACAACCCCTTCGGAGAATCTATATATCACAAACTATCCCCAGAAAAAAATACATAATAAAAATCTCAGTTATATTTCAGGAAGTTTAGTCAGTGAACTCATTTTGTTTGCCCCCATTTTCCCTAAAATATCTGATTCGGAATCTTCGGTAACTTAGCTACTGCCTTTAATTATTGCTCCTACATAGTAAAATATATATAAAAAAGACTCAAATGCAAATGCATGAAAATTATATACTTAAATGTGTTTCTGTTTATTCAAAAAGAAAATTTAAATAAAATTAACAAGATTGGCTTTCCCAACTTTAACCACCTTTGTAAGGTCTTTCATGGCAGACAGGTTATATCTTTCCAACCTTTAAAATAATTCTGAGGTTCTGAAGCTCAATGGTGAAACAAGTATGGTTTACTGGCATAAAACTATCTTCCCAACAAAATCTACCTGCTGTGTACCAAAGCATGAAATGATAGAGAACTTCCTGCTTTGGAACAGAGTAAATCTGGTTCCTAACACAAAAACCACTCAATTTATAAATGCTCTAGAGAGAAAAATGTACTAAGAGTATGAAGGGGAAATTCTGACGTCCTGTGGTGCTAAGCTGTCTATAGTTATAGCTACAAAGAAGAGACATTAATACTATTTCATATTTAAAATGATTTCAGGGGCGCCTGGGTGGCTCAGTGGGTTAAAGCCTCTGCCTTCAGCTTAGGTCATGATCTCAGGGTCCTGGGATCGAGCCCCGCATCGGGCTCTCTGCTCAGCGGGGAGCCTGCTTCCCCCTCTCTCTGCCTGCCTCTCTGCCTACTTGTGATCTCTCTCCTCTCTGTCAAATAAATAAATAAAATCTTAAAAAAAAAATTGTTAAAAAAAAATAATAAAATAAAATAAAATGATTTCAGAGACATGTGACACAATTCCCCAGGAAAAGGATGGACCCACCTGACCAACAAATAGTACCTGATCTCCATGCCCTGGATTATGGATGATTTCAAAATTGCCCCTTAAGGATCAAGAAATAGCAGCCTGCCATGCTAAGAGAAAAACCACACACTAAAAGAATCTTGCCTGTGTGAAAATTCTGTAAAGAAGTCTGCATTGACAAGAGCTTCCTCATTACCTTGTCTTCAAAGTCCTAAGCACCTTTCTTTGCACATAGTGCCTAGTCTTTAAAATTTAATATTGATAGGGGCTCCCGGGTGGCTTGGGTTGGGCATCTGACTCTTAGATTTCGGCTCATGTCGTGATCTCAGGGTTGTGGCATTGAGCCCCATGTAGGGCTCCAAATTCAGCAGGCATCTGCTTCTCTCCTTCTCCCACTGCCCCTCCCCCCTCAAATAAATCTTTAAAAAAATTTAATACTGATAGACTATGTAACCTTCTCCTTTCTGTCCTAAAAGTCCAGCTAATTAAAATCAACAAATGTTTCATAACTTTTATTTCAGTCCATCTAGCCAATGAATCTTGAGTATATTCAATATCAAGAAAACAATTTCCCTATGGCTGGAAAACATCAGCATGCTCACCTCTCTTCTCTAATTCAGCTCATTTTCTATAAAATTTATTTTAGTGCTCTCAGAAAGGCTGTTAAAAGGGTGGCTGTTTTCCAACATAAAGTATCTTAAATGATCTATTTTTTATTTTTCTTATCATTTTTTTAATCATAAGTGTACTCTTTTATCCCCAACCCTCCACCCACCTCCCTATTTTCAAAAGACTATGATCTATTTTCAAAGACTGATAGAACATCTATGAGAAGCCAAAATAGATTAAGAATTATAATTCAAGGATTAACCTATATATATTTTAAGAATCACAATGAAAGACTTTTTTTTTAAAGCCTACTAAATGAAACGGGGATATTATCCCGACTACACTTCTTATATATGTCAATCCAGGCATTACCCCGTTAGAAGATTGAAAAACTCCCAGTCTATAAAATTGTTTTGTGTTTTTCTGAATTATACTGTTCCACAATTAAGATACTGGAAGTAAATCAGATAAAGAATTAAGTTTATAAAATGTGAATATTTTAACTACTAAAAATACATGTACCATTTTCCCAGGAATTAGTAGTGTATGATTTAAGACAGTGGTCTGCTTTTCAGCTATAGTCTTATTTCTCCAACTCCCGCATCATGTTGTTTGTATATTTCTTATGCCATTTATCATTTAATGTTGTAGTTAACTTGTATACTTTTGTCCTCCTCTACTATTCCCTTACAGTGTCTTCATCTACATTTACATTCTTCCCTTCAGCATCCATGGAATGAATAGCCCCACCTTCAATTATACAATACATCTCAAATTAGGCAGAAAATATTTTCTTTTTTAAAAGTATGTATTTAGTAGAACAAACTTTTAAGAAAACAATTTGCCAATATGTACCAAAAGCCACAGAATGTTGAAACAATTTGCTACAGTAATCCTACTTCAGAGACTATCAACAAATCAATAAAGATACTGCCCTCTGCTTCCCAACACACATACACAAACCCTGTGTGTTTAAGGATCTTCACTACCATGTTATTTGTAACAGGGTAGGGGTAAAAACAAAGTTAATGTCCATTAGTGGAGAAATAAACTACAAAAATTATGGTATATTCAGTCGTAGATTAGAATATTATGCAGCCATTAAACATCATAGTTAAAATGTTGACCAAATTTTCCATTCCATAAATTTTTACTATAGCATTATTTTGAGATCACAAAGAGTAAATCCTTCAAATATGAAATGAAAAAGCAATGGCTAAAATTTGAGATAGCCACAGTTGGAAATAATATGCAATTGTCGAAAGTAAAATATTGAGGATAACTACAGCAAAATGTTAATGATAATTATCTCTTATCATTTTTACTTTTCTTTTTAGTATTTCCTAATTTTCATATGTTTCAGGTATTGTTATGGAAAAGTATTCTTTTCAGAGAGGCAGATCTTCCCTGATAACTCTAAGCAGATCCCACCATGTTTATTTTCTTCCTAGAAAATAATACAATCTGTAATTATTTTACATATTGTTTGCTTATCTCTCTAAATTAACATAAACTCTAGTCATCTTCCTACACAAGTTACAACATAATTACTGTAATTTATAACTCTAATAATGTGGTATTTATATAAGGAAGAACTATAGAATGAACTAAATCAAAGGTTGGAAAGAGAACCTACAACCATGTACATATATTTTTAAAAATCAAGCTTGCAATAAATGGTTTAGGGAGAACTACTTAACCATTTGAAAAATAAAACAAACATCAAATTCCTGTCTCATATCTCACATAAAAAAAAAAAAAAACCCACATGGATTTAAGATTATAGAATAAAAAGTTAAACCTTTATATACTTAAATAAAATACAGTGGAATTCCCAGTAACCTCGAACCAAGCAGGACTACATCAAGAACAAAAGCCATAAGAAAAAAGATTGAATGGACAATATAAAATCGAGTTACAACACAACACAGAAAAAATTCTGGCAAAAAATGCCAATACCTAATAACAAATACTACTACTACTAATAATACGAATATTAATAATAAATATCCTGGAGTACCCGTATCTTATTAAAGAAAAAAAATGAGCACAGCTTTTTAAGTTAAACTAGAACATGATACTAACAAAAGAATCAATACTAAAGATAAATACTAAAAAAAAATAATAAGTTAACCAGCAACAATAAAATACAGATGAAAATAAGATACCAATTTTTAGGTATTAGATTGGAAAAAAAAAAAAAAGACTATAATATCCATTGTTAGGGGTGCCTGGGTGGCTCAGTGGGTTAAGCCTCTGTCTTCGGCTTGGGTCATGATCTCAGGGTCCTGGCATCGAGCCCCGCATTGGGCTCTCTGCTCAGCAGGGAGCCTGCTCCCCCTCTCTCTCTGCCTACTTGTCATCTCTCTCTGTCAAATAAACAAAATTAAAAAAAAAAAAAAGAAGAAGGCTACCAGTCCATTGTTGGCAGTATGCACAGAAAGGAGTACTGTCAAAATGGTATACAAACTATTTTAGGGCAATTTGGTATTATCTATTAAAATGTTTAAGGGCGCCTGAGTGGCTCAGTCTGTTAAGTGTCTGCCTTTGGCTCAGGTCATGATCCCAGAGTCCTGGGATTAAGCCCCATGTTGGGCTCCCTGCTTGGCGGGGACCGACTTCTCCCCTGCTTCTGCTCTCTCTCTCTCTCTTTCTCTAAACAGCAATTCAAACTTCCAAAGCTTTATCCTAAGGAACTGATTAAAAATGCAAGGACAGACAGAACTACAATCGTGTTTATTTGTAATTATCCTGATGGGAGTGCCTGGGTGGCTCAGCGCTTGAGCGTTAAGCATCTGCCTTAGGCTCAGGTCATGATCCCAGGGTCCTGGGATGGAGCCCTGCATCAGCCTCCCTGCTCAGCGAGGAGCCTGCTTCTCCCTCTCCCACTCCCTCTGCTTGTGTTCCCTCTTTCACTGTCTCTCTGTCTAATAAAGAAATAAAATTTAAAAAAAGATTACTAATCTTATATACGATATACTGTTTCTTCAAAGATAACAACGATGGTACCAACATACAGTCAAAATAACCTTTAACAATCTCTTAAAATGGACTTCAGGCAGGGTATGGTGTTCATAGGATAGAACACTTAAGAAAAATGAAACTGAATTAGAGACCAATGCTGTATTTCACTCACTACAGAGCTTATATTCACTGAATGAATTTCCGGGGTAATTCCCAGGTGGGAACCTCTATCTCACCCTTCTTTCTCAAATTCAGAGCACGTATGTTTAGGTGCTCATGTGATATGACTCTGCTACAGTACATAAGCCAGAGAATAAAATTATCCTGTAATAAGTGACCACCAGACACTATTTCCTTTTATAGCATTACCAATTGAAGAGAATTTCTTTATAGTGTTCTATTATTCCTCTACCACCCCCACGGCTTTTCAACTTTTATTTAGTTTCTAAAATTGTGCCACCTTAAAAAAAAGAGCCAAGAAAATACATAAATCCTATCATGCCACCAAGTTAAATTTTAAAATGTATTCACATAAGGGGCACCTGGGTGGCACAGTCGGTTGAACATCTGACTTCGGCTCAATCTCAGGGTTCTGGGATGGATTCCTGTGTGGGGCTCTCCGATCAGTGAGGAGTCTACTTGTCCCTCTGCCTCTCCCCCTGCTCATGGGCTGGCACTCTCTCTTTCTCTCTCTCTCAAATAAATAAATAAAATCTTTTTAAAAAACGTATTCACATAATAAGACATAACACAATTTCTACAGTCATTTAGGCTATTGTCTTCCCAAATTCATTCAAAGTTGAGTAATAACTTAAAACTCAGATCAAAATCCAATTTTAGTAAGAAAACATATCTTACCAACAACCATAAGAGTGAATTCAAACCCTCTCTTCACTGATTTTCTGTACACTTGATTTGGGAGATTTGCAAATCCCACATAGCCTTCAAGGTTCTTCTGTTGCTGAGAAAAGCAAAAAGGGCCAAGTTATTCATTTATCAACAAAACTCTTCTGTCACATATTTCAAATTCCTGTCAATAACCTATTTTAGAAAACTATACAAACTATTATCCATGGCAAATAAAACTGATTTTATAGTGTCAGCAATAAAAGTATTAATTGCAAAAGACAAAGTGAATTAGGAGTAAGAGTTGATTTGACAATATAACGGTCAATTATAAAAACCCGAGGGCAAAAAATAAAAACCAAAGAAACCTGCCTCAGAGCAAAGATTTCAACTTACAATGAGACAATAACAAGATTCTGACCAATCAGCTAAAAAAAAAAAAAAAACCACAACGTTTTTCAAAATAAAAAAATTCAAATGCCCTTATAGTAGGAACTCTTTTAATTATATTCCTTTGCTCATCCTAATTACCACGGGTATGAATTTCTTGAAATTTGTCTTCTTATTCATGAAATGAAATCAAATGTTGAGTTTAAAACAATTTTCTCATAAATTCTTAAAGTTCTCATGGTCAATGTCAATCAGTAAACAATATCTTTCAAGCTATTAATACCAGGTCCAATTATGGCACTTCAGCATTTTAAATGATCCTGTTGCTTCCCTCATCAGAGACATCAGATTTATCCAGATTTTAAAGAAAATCAGAATTCGGTTTTCTGCATGGTTTTTGATTCTTTGATGACCTCAACAATAGTTTCATGAGTAATTCAAAGAAACCTACTTTTAAATTGGTGTAGTAATTAATTCTGACTTTTAACTTACCCAATGGTGAGAAAAACTGTCCATAGTTCAGACCATCTGAGTGAGTAGTCTTATCGGTTAATTTTACTTAGAGGTAGGTCTTAGTCGTCATTAAAATACAATGGCAAAATATTCCTAAGAGGTACATATTTCTCTTAAAAGTTTATGACACATTTAATATCTCATTAAAAAAAGAAATACTCATGAGATCAAAGCATTAACTCAACACACTTGGATTTAACAAACAGCAATCTGCATTCCTCACTAGTATCACATGTAACAAAATATTCCATCCACCACCTTTTAGCCTTTTTTTTGGATTCATATAAGCTAATCTTTAAGCCAAATGTTGACAGGATAACCAAGCCAATTAAATGGGAAAGCTAATTTTAAATACTAACTAGGATACTAACCAGAGTATAGATTTTAAAATCAAATATTTGAAAGCCTACTATGCATTGAGCTAAAAATATATATTAAATGTAAGGCTTCCCTCATATTTCATTCAACTGTAAGTTAAATTTAAATTAATTTAGACTGAAAACATCTCTGTATAAATTATCTCATATACTCACAGCTACTTTGTGAAGAACACATTTCCATCATTCCAGTGTTCCAGATTCCAACAGAACAAATCCACAGAGGAACAGTAAATTAGGAATTCCAAGAATTGTATATGACACATTCAGTCCAAACAGGAAAGGAAAATCCATTGGAACATAGCAAAAAATAGAGGGAAAAATGAAAGTTACTTACATGTAACTCAACAAATTAGAAATAAATTACAAATAAAGTGAGGACAGACTTTATACATGCCAAAGTAATACTTTTTTTGTGGGACATAAGGCCCAATGAATTTTAATTAATGTTAAGCAG
This sequence comes from Potos flavus, assembly GCA_028534135.1. NCBI lineage: Eukaryota > Metazoa > Chordata > Mammalia > Carnivora > Procyonidae > Potos > Potos flavus. Next base: position 56,922,518 of record CM052887.1, on the reverse strand, counting down.
CTCTCCTGAAGACCTCTTATCTTTTTATAAAAGCTAATTACTATGCCCTGCACTTAAATTTTTAGAAGAAATGGTAGAAAAGCTGTTATGTATGAAGTTTCAGCAAGGTATATAGGGACAGAGTTTAAATCCCAAGGAAAAAAAATGTAACTTTCATACAATTTTGCTTTGTCAATCCCTGAATTAAGACAGCCCGTATCAGATAAATGCAAATGTTTTAGTTAAAAATCTTTATATAGTGCTATATTTCAAATTCTATTGATTAGAGTTCAGAATTGGAAGAAATACAGACTTGCAGATACAGGAAAGGAAAGGAAGCTAAAGATACCAAGCAACAAATGGGAAGATGAAGTTAATGTGAGCTGTGAAAACTGAAAGGCAACTAACGAAGCATAGAAAATAAAGTAGACTAACTTTGGACAAAATGTCTGTGAAAAATGTACATTTATATTTTATATTGACACAAATCTATGAGTTATATCACAACCTGGAACAGATAATGATATCCAAATGTCAACTTCAGAGGCCTGCCCTGACGACCCTATCTAAAATTACAACTCCATGCTCCTCCACATTTTGCTGCAGCTTTGTTTTTCTCCTTAGCACTTTTTTTTTTTACCATCTAACATACATTTTACTCACCATATTTATTGCACTCTCCACCCTACTCCACATCCAACTATAATGTGAGCTCCTTCAAGGTAGAGATTAAATAAACTACATAAATTGTGGCATCGAAAAAAGAAGCCACCATCTGGGAAAGTTGAAAAAAGTTTCAGAGAGAGTATTTTAGGTTGCATATTCAAGGAATGCTCCAGACAAAAGGCATAAGAAAAATGCCAGAAAGTGTGTCCCTGTGTCTTATTCATTGCTTTATCCTCAAGTCCTAGAACAGTCTTTGGCATATAGTACAATATTGGGATTGGATGAAGAAAAGAGGGGAAAGATTTCTAGGCGAAGGGCTGGGACCTAAAGTGGAGATGAACTTAAGTACTTTTAGACCAAAAGAAGGTACATGAACTACAATGAAGTAAAGCGGTGGATCAGGCATAAAAGTGATAGAAAACGAGGTCAGGAAGGCAGGCAGAGGCCAGATCATGTGGGACTCGCCCAAAGTAAGAAATTTGGATGTTATTTTAGGCATGATGGGAAGCCACTAGAGGGTTGTACACAGGCAAGTGACCTGACCTGATTTGTGTTTTAAAGATAGCTCTCAGGGCTAAGAGAAGAAGTGGAAATAAGAAAACTAGTAAGAAGTCTACTGCAATAGTCCAAGAAAGAAAGGGTATACTGAATTTAGATGATGTGGTTGCAAGAAGAGACAAGAAGGATTCAGAATATACTTTGAAGGTAAAACTGCCAGGACATTGCTAATGCACTGGATGTGATTGGTGAAGGAAAAACAGACAAAGATAACTCCTAGGTTTTTGGCTTAAACAACTCAATGGAGTGATATTTCTAAGGAAAAACAGGAACAATAAGGGGAATTAAAGATTAGGCAGTGAGGCCCCAAATTGTCAAAATCAAAAACCGCTCTGAATGAGTGAAGTTTGATATGTCCATTATACATTCAAGAAGGCCAGAAGGCAGTTAAATACGTAAGACCAGAAACTGCAGGGTTGGTTGGTGCTGAAAATACAGATTTAGGAATCATAAGCACATAAGTAGTATTAGCACAGGGTTGGATTCTCAAGGAGAAACTTTAGATTAGGGGGTCTAGCCAGAGTCCTGGAGCATTCCAACAGTGAGATGTCAGAGAGAGAGTGAGAAAGATCAGTCAGCGAGAAGGAACACCAGGAATGGCTCAAGGTCACTCAACTGTGTTAAATGCCACTGAAAGGTCAAATGAAATACCAGAGACATAACCATAAAAATAAGGAGGTTACTGGTAACTTTGGATAAGAGCAGTCTCAGTAACATAGTGAGGAAGAAGAGTGAGTAGGATGAGGGTAAACAATTCTTTGCACATAAATTTTATAACATTTTAAATAATTCTACGTTTTAAATTAAATTATTTTAAAATTAAACACATTACTTATCAGCCCCCTATAATCATTTCCCAGAGGGAGAAAACCACGTCCTACTCATCTCTATATTCCTAGCAAAATGCTGATACATGAGAGAGATTTTAAAAAGCTAAATGGCTAATATATATTTTTAAGAAAATTCCTTCTAGGGACGCCTGGGTGGCTCAGTTGGTTAAGCGGCTGCATTTGGCTCAGGTCATGATCCCAGGGTCCTGGGATTGAGTCCCACATCGGGCTCCTTGCTCAGCAGGGAGCCTGCTTCTCCCTCTGCCTCTGCCTGCCTCTCTGCCTACTTGTGATCTCTCTCTCACCCTCTCTCTGA
>CM052887.1:56899715-56920069 GCA_028534135.1 Potos flavus | reverse complement strand
TCTCTCTCTCACCCTCTCTCTGACAAATAAATAAATAAATTCTTTAAAAAAAAAAAAAAGAAAATTCCTTCTAAGGAAAAACTTGTGTCCAAAGACACCCCCCCCCCAAAAAAAGACTTTGGGAATATACCAATAATATAACATTGGTCACCTAAAACATATAGACTTTTCACATTTTATAAGAATCATTCCTTATCCCAAATTCTTTTTCTTTTTCTTTTTCTTTTTTTTTTTTTTTAAGATTTTATGTATTTATTTGACAGAGAGAGAGATCACAAGTAGGTAGAGAGGCAGGGGGAAGCAGAGAGCCCAATGCGGGGCTCGCGCCCAATGTGGGGCTCGATCCCAGGACCCTGAGATCATGACCTGAGCCCAAGGCAGAGGCTTTAACCCACTGAGCCACCCAGGCGCCCCGCTTACCTCAAATTCTAAAATCAACCACAGTCTGTAATACAGAAGACTTAACCACCCACTGATTCTTTTCCTGGGCAAATAAAATGTTCACAGTACCAGTGTGAAATTAATCTCTGGATAAGATACATTATTTATAGTAGTGAGTGATATAACTGTGACACTTATAAGCATGTGAATAAAGATAAAAGTATATTCTCATGCAGTCTTCTACCAAAATACCTTAAGATCTTAAAAGTATTACTTGATTTGAAACATGAGTTACATAAGAAGAAACAGTTATCAAATCATCTTTTCTAAAGGCATATATTTACAGAAGTCTTTTAGTTACTATGTCAACTCTCTGTGTTAAAATTCTTATTTAAGAAAATCAAATCACAACAATTTACTGCTTGTTATTTCACTGCCTGTGGAAAAATCAACTTAAATACAATATCCGGTAATTTCAGTGTTTAACTTATTTAACCTTATTTCTAGAAATCAATTATATTTGAAGAACAAGATGCTTCAAACAGGTTCCAACTGATAGATTTTGGGAACCCTTAAGAATATTTCACCTCTTGCCATTTGTTCCAATTCCAAAGAATAAAGTTATGAAAATCTTGGCATCTGAAACCCATTATCATTTTTAAAGGTCTGAATATTAGTATGTGTTTTAATAAATTTTCCAAAAGAGAAAAGCAGCAATTTATTTTGAAAAATGTCAAATATACATTTCCATAACAACAAAACTGAGCAAGGGGAATTGTAACAGAAAGGAAGCCTGACAAAAATCAGAATTTGAGGAAAATTAAAACATACCCATGCTAAGATGTACCTCAAATCTTCAACTTCCCTCATCTTTACAAAATGAGACATTCAGCCCCAAATTACCTTAATATCACCAGAATTCTATTTCTCCCCTTAGTAACTGCAATTAAAAAAAAATCATGCTACAAAGATCCAAGGTTTTTATCCATAACTTTAAATTTCAAAGATAAACATTTGGTCTTTTCTTAATTAACTTCAAGTTCAATTTGTGCCCTTTGGAATTTAAAACATACATACATTGTAACATTGTTTTACATATGGACAAAAATAATTAAGTTTCTTCTAAAATTTAAGGAACTCTAAATACTTTTGTCTACTCCCTGGTATTCTTAAAAGCCTTACATCATATACATATATATAACTGTCCAGCACTTGCCTAGTCTTACATAACCCAACGGAAAAATTAAAGAATGCCGCCATTTAAAGGATTTAAATATTTTAAATATAACTGGTATAAAAATACCTAGATTCAAGATTTAATATAACAAGAACACTAAAATGTTACAAGATTGCATGGGTATGTCCTAAATGTTGGCTTTAATGTCCCCTCACCCTAATCTTTTTGAAAAGTTCATGTCTTAGTTTGCCTACCCCAGCTCTTCCCTTTTCACTGAGATGAGCAATTTTATGTACTGATGAAACCAACTTTTATTTTCTCTATTCTGGATTCCTAGTTAATGTGTCCGAAATATTTTAATATTTAATCCTATGAATACATGTAAGAATAAGATAACTTCACATTTAAAACTTATTTTCTTTACTCTGAACTCGGAATTTAATCTCTACTTATATAGAATTACTCTCTCATTCAATCAACATAGTTACTGGACCTTCGCAATGTATGTACTAGCAATTAGGTACACAAAAATTAATAAAAACAAGTTCCCTGCTTTAAAACTAAGAACCTAAGATCAGGTAAATTAGAAGGCAATTATAACAACACAGTGATAAAATGCTATGATCTAGGCAAACATGAAGGATGGCTATGAGAACAAAAAAGCGGTGGGGGTGGGGGAGCTTGGTCCTATTTTGAGGTCAAATCCTTCAGCTCCTAAAGGACTGGCACACCCTAGTCTGATGAAAAATATGGGGATGTGTTGGAAAATATGGGTCTCAAGCAAACCAGTTGGTAACTGCAAAGGCTCAAAAGCAAAAGGAGAGCATGATTCTCTATGGGAACTACAAATTTAATACATCCCAGTTTCAAGGTCTGGGAGCTATAGCATAGGAAACTTGAACAAAAGCCAGATCATGAAGGATTTTGTTGGCCACACTAAGGAACCTAGGTTAGACTTCATCTTGAAAGCTTATGGAGAACATTAAAGGACTTGAAGCATAAGAATACACAGTCACATTAATTCACATGCAGAATCGCGTTCTTATTTTAGAAAATTACCACTAGCAAGAATATTGAAGATGAACTGTAAGAGTTCTCAGAATGATAGCAATCCCAAAAGCTGGTGCAGTAACCCAGGGAAAAAAATAGGACTTGAGCCAAGAAAGAAGTGAGGATGAAGAGAAATAGAAGCTAAAATTCTACTATTAAGGTAGCCACTAGCTACACGTGGCTATCAAAAACTTGAAATTTAGCTAGCCTGAAATGAGATGTGCTATAAGTGCAAAATACACGCCAGATTTTGAAAACTTAGTATGAAAAAAATTATGAAAACTATCTTAATTTTTATAGCAACTGCATGCTGAAAAAAATTTCAGTCATATTGGGTGACATAAGATATGAACTGAAGTTAACTGCACCTGTTTCTTTTTACTTTTTAAATGTGGCTATTATAAAAGCTTAAATTACATATATGACTTACAGTAATTTCTACAGGACAGTGCTAGTTAGAAATTATGAAATGAATTTACAAGTCTCTATAACTAACCTGCAAGGTGGTAAGACTGACATTTCTAAATTTAGGCTTGAACAACTAGATTACAGTGGTACCAATCATTAAAAGCAGGAATCATTTGAGTTTAAGGTGTTAACTGGACTTTAGGGAGACAAATATCTAGTACACAGCTTGCATATATAAAAGTTAGAAGTTCTAGAAATGTCTAGGTGAAACAGATAAAACATTTTAAGCCAACAACACTTAAATGGTATGAAGACCACGTGTATGAATCCAAATACAGCACACGAAGTGGAACCAAGCCAGAACCAACATTAACATCCCATCACCTACACAAATCTAGAAATACATGAGAGAGAAAAAGAATGAGGGAAAAAAGTAGCTCCTAGAAGCAGTTCGAGGAGGTCAACTGTAGTGGCCTTCTTCAAGAAGTGGTCAACTATACCAAATGCTCTGGAGTGGTCAATATAAAGATACAGAAGGACCTACTTATCATTATCAGGGACCTTTGTCAGAACAGGGGAAAGATAGAAGAAAAATGCATATTGAAAGTTAATAAACAGTGAATAAAGGCAAGGAATGATTACAAATAATTCTTTCTGAATACTTATCTGTGAAGAGCAATAAGGTAAACCCTGGAGAGTCACACTGGGTCAAGGGAGGGTTTTAAGAAAGAGAGAGAGAGAGTTGCACCCATTTAAATGCTAATAGAAAAGATCAAGTAGACAAATGGCTGGAAAAAAGGTAAATTAGGATACAATGTTCTAGAGTGAGGGATGAGGTTTTCTCTAAGGGGAAGAGACAAAAGCATGTACTCATTTTAAGGAGAGGAGAGGGAATAGTTAAGAGGTAAAACATCTGAATGAGCAACCACAAAAATAGCGGGAAAGACTAGGAGTCCATAGGAGACAGCCAAGCAACTCTATATGCAGGTTAAGGCTGAAGACCACAAATCCATGTGAATGTATCCCAGATGCCATAGGACCTTTTTGTCCAGTAGCAATCTGCAACTTAAGTACAAGCCAATAGGCTGTAGGACTCAAAACTGTTATTTTGCAGAAAGTGTGCAAAAAAGTACAAGGGATCATGGGAGCAGACAAGTATAGCTGAAGTGATTCAGTGAACAACAATGAAGAGGGTCAAGGATGAAAGGTAGGAAACAAGGAAATGAGATAGCTAAAAGAATGTGAACTTGTGGTTAAAATGGGCCATACAATTAAGATTTTAGAGGTGGAACAGAAGTTCCAGATGATAACCACATAGGACCATTAAAACGATGGCCCAAGCACAACCCAGAAATTGGGAGGCTAAATTATTGAATCAGTTGTACATATGGGCACTAAAAATGCCCCTGAATGATGACAGAGCTTAGGGAGGAAAGGAAAACTGACTGTTTGGTGTCATCTTGAATGAATAAATAGAAACTGGCAAATTTAAAAAGGGTGAGAACATGTTGCTGTTAAATAGCATAAGCTTTAAAGAGGCAGGGCTTTTTTTAAAGAAAGAACTATCTAGAGTCTAGATCAGCACTGCCTAATAAAAGTATAAAATAAGGGGCGCCTGGGTGGCTCAGTGGGTTAAAGCCTCTGCCTTGGGCTCAGGTCATGATCTCAGGGTCCTGGGATCGAGCCCCACATCCGGCTCTCTGCTCAGTGGGGAGCCTGCCTCCCACTCTCCCTCTGCCTGCCTCTCTGCCCACTTGTGATCTCTTTCTGTCAAACTATTCCACTAAACACATTAAAAAACTAAGAGTAAAAAAAAGAATTTAACTTCAGTATGTCTTATCTAACCAATGTATATACTATTTCAACATGCAATCAATATAAAAATTATTATGATTCATTTCACATATTCACTGCTCTGTATCCTTTTCTTTTGTAGTAATCATTGAAATACAGCACACTTCATTTAGGACTAGTCACATTTCAAGTGCTCAGGATCCATGTATTGGTGGCTACCATACTAAATATAGATACAGAACATTTCAAGGATATAAAACATTTCCATTGTGCCAAAAGATCTCCTGGAACACAAAATGAAATGAATAGTAGTACTCAGTACCGGGTGAGGATGCTGGCAAATAAGCACTCTCCTACATGACTGGTGAAATATAAATTTTAACCATTTCCCTGAAGAGCAATCTGATCTTGCAGACCAAAAGCATGAGTTTTCATGCTTCCAGACTCAACATATTCCACTTCCACGCATTCATAATTTTGAGAATATATTTAAGATTTAGCTATAAGAACATCTAACAAAACACAGTAATAGTGAAAGACTGTAAAAACCAAGTTCCAAAAACATGTGAAAGAAACAATATATCACGGTATTTCCATATGAAAAAATAACATGCATTATAAGTTTTAGAATAAGCATGACAGATAACATTATATTAAGTGGAAAAACTGTTACTAGACAGTTGACACAGTATTACGTACCTCTAAACATTCTCTTGTGTGCACAATGGAAAACAATTAAAAGGATATAGATTGGAGTGACAGTTAAGAAACTGACAAGGTAAAGATCTCAGAAAATTCTCTCCTTTAAAAGCAATAAGAAGGGGCGCCTGGGTGGCTCAGTCGTTAAGCATCTGCCTTCGGCTCAGGTCACGATCCCAGGGTTCCGGGTTTGAGCCCCGCATCAGGCTCCCTGTTCAGTGGGAAGCCTCCTTCTCACTCTCCCACTCCCCCTACTTGTGTTCCCTCTCTTGCTGTCTCTCTCTCTCTGTCAAAATAAATAAAATCTTAAATAAATAAATAAATGCAATAAGAAAACTCAAAATCAACTTCTTCAGAACTCTGGAAATTAACAAAAGGCTTGCAGCAATCCACAGAGGGCTTTTTCAAAATACGGGGGCTGAATCTAGATAACTTGCCCATTCTCATCTTCCCTCCCAGCTCCACAGTAGCCTTGAAAACCAACAGCACACGATCATGGCAAACATCAGCATCTTGACAGCAAGTGGGAGGAGGCAGAACAGGCTCTTTTAAAGCCCCATTCCCAGAGAACTATCATTATTTGGCCTGTCTGGTGTTTCCCTAGAAGACTCCATAAATAACCAGAAAGATAACCAGAGATTTCAGTGACAACACATGGCAAAGAAGGCAGAATTTACAGAAAGTCACCAAACAACAAACAGCATTAAGAAACCCTGGAAGGAGATCTGACGAGAGTTGCCATGTTGTATTATTTGAAAGGTCCAATATTCAACAAAAAATTATGAGACATGCAAAAACACAAGAAATAATGTTCCATATATGGCAGGGGGATTAATAGAGACTATTTCCTAAGAACACCCAGATATTAAGCAAAGGCATATTTTACTTAAATATGTTCAAAGAACTAAGGGAAACCATATCTAAAAAACTGAAGGGAAGTATGACAACAACATTCACCAAACAGAGAATATCAATAAAGACACATAAAGTATTAAAAAGAACTAAATAAAAATTCTCAAGTTGGAAAGTACAACTGAAATGAAACTTCAGTAGAGAGGCTCGACAACAGATCTGAGCTAGCAAAAGCAGCAAGAAATCTGAAGACAGATCAAAAATAACATTAACCAGTCTAAAGAAAAAATACAAAAAAGAATAAAGGAAAAAAATGAACAAAACCAGAGACTGTGGAACATAAGCATACCAACATATACATAATCCTTCAAGCTGAAGGAAAAAGGGAGGGAGGGAAAGAGAAAGAAAGGAAAAGCAAGGAGAGAAGGGGCAAAATTATGTTTGAAGAAACAATGGGGAAAAAACTTACAAAATTTGAAGGAAAACATTTGTCTACACACTAAAAGCTCACCAAACTCCACAAACAGGATAAAATCAAAGAGATCCACAACTAGAAACATCAAAATCAAACTGTCAAAAACCAGATACAAAGAATCATGAGAGTCAGGTGACCATTACAGAGGACTCTCCATAAGTATGACTGACATCCCATCAGAAACTAGAGACCAGAAAGTAGAGGGATGACACAGTCAAGATGTTAAAACATACAGCAACAAACTGAAGGTTTTGGAGGGGAAGGGGTGGAGGGTTGGGCAAGCCTGGTGGTGGGTATTGAGGAGGGCACGTATTGCACGGAGCACTAGGTGTGGTACACGAACAATGAATCTTGTAACACAGAAAAAACAAAATAAAAGTATTTGGGGGAAAAAAAACATAAAGACTGTCAACCAAGAGTTCAGTATCTACTAAAAGATATCTTTTAAAAATAGAGGAGAACTTAACACATTCTCCAATAAACAAAAACTGAGAGAACTCAAAATCAGATCTGCTCTACAAAAAATATTAAAAAGAATCCTTCAAACTGAAATGGGAGGATCTTACACAGTACCTCTAAGAAATGTGTACCACTGGTAAATGTAACAAGTAAATATAAAAGATAGTATAATTTGTTTGCAACTCTTTTCTTCTTCTACCTATTTAAAGAACAACTTCGTGAAGCAATAATTATAAAAATGTCTTGATGGGTCTATAATGTTCAAAGATGTAATTTGTATGACACTAATAGCACAAAGGAAGTAGGAGGATATGAAACTATATAAAAGCAAAATTATTGTATTCTACTGAAACTAAATAGGTAATAATCCAGATTACAATGCTATAAAATCAGATATTAACTGCAATCCCAAGGGCAATGCCCCTGCCAGACATACACAAAATCTCAGAAGAATATAGCAAAAAAAGAGGGAGGGAATAAGATGGTACATTAAAAATATCAACTTAAGAAAACAATAATCCAGAAAGAGAAAAAAGAAGAAAAAATAAACAGAACCAGAGATGCTGATAAGATATAAGATACTTAGAAAACAAATAGCAAAATGACAGATGTAAATCTTACCTTTCGGTACTCATGTTAAATGACACAAGATTAAATATTCAATAAAAAGGCAAATATTGGCTGAGTAGATTAAAAACCATGATCCAATTATATGGTACCCACAAGAAACACCTTTTAGAATCACAGACACAATACCTTGAAATAAAACGGATTTAAAAAATAAAAAAGAGAGCTGGAGTGGCTCACAACACAACTGTCAAGACAAAACTGTTACCACAGACAAGGATACTTAATACTGATTAAAACATCAATTTATAAGGAAGCATAACAATATAAACATATATGCCTCTAAAAACAGAGCCCCAGAATACACAAAGCAAAGACTGAATGAAAGGGAGAAATAAGACAATTCAACAATAATAGCCTGACCTCAATACCTCGCTTTCAAAAATGGGTTAAACAACTACAAAGTAGATAAATAAGGAAACAGAAAACCTTAACATAACAACTAGACTTGACATATGTAGAACACTGCATCTGAAACCAGCAAAATACATTCTTCTCAAGTGCACATGAAATGTTCTCCAGGACAGACCATATATTAATTAGACATCTTAGTCACAATTTTAAAGGGCTAATATCACCTACTGTGGATGTTCTTCATCTACAAAAGAATATTATAAATAACAAAAGGAAATTTGAAAATTTGACATCTGTAGAAGTTAAACATTACACTGACAAATGGGTCAAAGAAGAAATCACAAAGAAAACTATAAAACTTGAGATTAATAATACTAATTTAAAAATGCACAGCATACCAAAACTTATTGAATGCAGCTAATTCAGGGCTTAGAGGAAAAATTATAGCTGTAAATACCTATGCTAAAGAGAGAAGATCTCAAATCAATTACCAAACCCTTACCTCAAGAAACTAAAAAAAGAGCAAACTCAATGCAAACCAAACAGAAACAAAGACTAGAGCAGAAGTAAAATATATGACAAATATAATACGAAAATGAACCAAACCATAAGTTGGCTCATTGAAAAGATGTAAATATGACAAACCTTAGCAAAGACTAATCAAGAAAAAACCAGAAAACGCTCAATAATGAAATTCGGAATGAAAGAGGGCAAATCCGTACTAACCTTACAGAAACAAAAAAGATCATAAAGAAACCTATGAATAAGTGTATGCCAACAAAGTGGAAAACCTAGAGAAATGAAAAAATTCCTACAAAGACACAAACTACCCTAAACTGGCTCGAGAAGAAAAAATCTTAAGTCCTATAAAAAATAAAGAAATTACAGAGGCGCCTGGGTGGCTCAGTGAGTTAGGCGTCTGCAGTCAGCTCAGGTCATGATCCCACGGTCCTGGGATCGAGTCCCACATCGGGCTCCTTGCTCGGCAGGGAGCCTGCTTCTCCCTCTGCCTCTGCCTGCTCGTTCTCTCTCTCTCTCTGACAAATGAATAAATAAAATCTTAAAAAAAATAAATAAATAAATACTGGCAAACCAAAACCAGCAATCGAAAAAAGAGTATACACCATGACCAGTGGAATTCATCCCCTGATTGGTTCTACATATAAAAATTAACCAATGTAATACACCATGTTAACTAAATATAGCAATAAAAATAACAACAACAAAAAACACATAATCGGGTGCCTGAGTGGCTCAGTTGATTAAGTGACTGCCTTCAGCTCAGGTCATCATCCTGGAGCGCCAGGACCCAGTCCCACATCAGGCTCCCTGCTCAGCAGGATATCTGCTTCTCTCTCTGACCCTCCCCCATCATGCGCTCTCTCTCACTCTCAAATAAAACCTTAAAAAAAGAAAAAAACACATGATCATCTCCAATAGGCATAGAAAAAGCACTTGACAAAAAATCCTTTCAAGATAAACACACTTAACAAACAAGGCATAAAAGGGAACTTCCTCAACCTCATAAAGCATATCTAAGAAAAACCCAGAGCTAACATCACACTGAGTGGTTAAAGACTAAATGCTTTCACTCTTCAGAAACGAGACAATGATGTCTAGTGCCACTTCTACTTAACACTGTCCTGAGGGTTCAAACCAAGGTACTCGGCAAGAAAAAGAAATAAAAGGCAACCAAATTGGAAAGAAGAAGTAAAACTATGTCTATTCACAGATAACATGATCTTATAAGTAAAATACCTTAGCAAATCCACTAAAACACACACACACACACACACACACACACACACCACGAACTAATAAAGTTGCAGGAAACAAGACAAACAAAAACTTACTGCATTTCTATATGCTAGCAAAAAACAACTGAAAATGAAACTAAAAAAAAAATCATTTGTAATACCATCAAAAAAAAATACTTAAGAATAAATCTAATAAAAGAGCAAATGCTACACATTGAAAACTATGAAACACTGGTCAAAAAACTAAAGATCTAAGTAAATGAAAGCTATTCTGCATTCATAGATTATAAGGCAATTTTGTTCAGATGGCAATACTCCCCAAATTGATACACAAGGCCATGTGTCTCAAAGTCCCAGTTGGCTTCTTTGCAGAAACTAACAAACTAACCCTCTAAATCATGTGGAAATTCAAGAGACAAATACCCAAACAATCTTGAAACCATACAAAGCTAGGGGAGTCACACTTCCTAGTTTCAAAACTCATTTACAAAGTTATAGCCCCCAAAACAGTGTACTACAACCATGAGGAGAGATGTACAAATCAATGATGGAAATACACCCTTACATTTTATGGTCAACTATTCTACAAGGTTGCCAAAACAACTTAATAGAAAAGTTTTTTTCAATAAAAGATGCTAGGACTACTAGATATTCATATACAAAAGAAAGAAAATAAGTACCCACCTCACACCACATACAAAAGTTAATTCAAAATAGATTAAAGACCCAAATATTTGTAAGATCTAGATCTATAAAACTCTTAGAAGAATATAGTTGTAAATCTTCATGACCTGGAATTAGGAATGGCTTCTTGAATATGACATCAAAAATAACAGCAATAAAAAAAGGTAAACTGGACTTTATCAAAATTAAAAACGTGCTTCGTAGAATACTGTTAAGAAAGTAAAGACAACCCATGGAATGGCAGAAAATATTTGCAAATCATCTATCCAGTCTATCCTGGACTTACATCCAGAATATGTAAGGAATTCTTATAACTAAATAAAAAGGCAAATAACCTGATTAAAAATTGGGTAAAGCACTCAAATAGACATTCTTCCAAAGAAGATTTATAGAAGTTGCCAGTAAACACACAAGAAGATGCTCAACATCATTAATCATGAGAGAAATATAAAATAAAACCACAATGACAGCACCTCACAGCTACTAAGATAATTTAAAAAGACAAACAATGTCGAGTGCAGACAGATGTGAAGAAACCGAAACCCTCATACATTGCTGGTGGTAATGTAATATACCAAAGCTACTTTGGCAAAGAGTCTGGTAGTTCTTCAGAAAATTAACATACAGTTACCCTTTGATCCAGCAATTCTACTCCTAGGTATACATCCAAGAAAACCAAAAGCATAAGTCCACACAAAAACTTGTACTTAAATGTGTACAACAGCATTATTCACAATAGCTAAAAATCATATTAAAGCTAACAGCACAGTAGTAACTGTGACAGGCAAAAATTGACAGTGGATTAAAAGTACAATGAGAAATACGTTATTTGAATAGTTCAACAAAGGACTAGTCTCTAAAATATGCAACTCAGTAAAACAAATTACCCAACTTAAAAATGGACCAAAGATTGCAATAGACTTCCAAAAACCAATGGATGGCAAATAAGCACATAAGACCCTCAAAATCATGAGTCAGTAGGAAAATGCAAATTATAATCACAATGAAGTATTTCTAATTCTACTAGAGTGACTAAAATTAATGAGTGACCATCTCAAGTGTTGCTAAATATGTAAAGCAACTATTCTTACGCACTATTGATGGGAACGTAAAATGTTACAACTAAGTTGGGAAACAGTTTGGCAATTTCTTTAAAAGTTAAGCACAGATCTACCAATGACTTAATTTAAGTATTTACGCAAGAGAAATGATTATAATCATGTGCCACATTTAAAAAAAGAAAAGGAAACAAGTAAAATTTATTGTAATAATATATTTTATTTAACTCAGTATACTCAAAACATCATTTCAACATATAATCAATACAAAAATAAGACACTTTATATTCTTTTTTTCAAAGTAAGTCTTTTCAAAATCCTCTGTTATTTTACCCTTATATCAAATCTCAATTCAGACTAGACACATTTCAAGTGCTCAACAGCCATGTATACTCATGGTTACAGTATTGGGCAGGGTTAGACAGCCACTTGACAGGTATGCTGCAGAGGAAATTAGAGCACTTTCTGCATAAGTAGATTAAGTAACTTGATACATCTTCCAATCCTGAGATCTTGTAAAAATATCAAAAGAATAACAAAAGTATCAAGAACATACTCAAAATTTTCAAAGGATTAACTTTATTCCATTTTAATCAGTCACTACTATGCTTTGTACACTCATGACGGACACACATACACACAAACTCTGTATTTTACCAGAATTCATTCTGAACACATGGCAATTTCATCAAAGAATTCAAATTATTTCAGTATATCTCTCCCAAACTAGCTTCTTAAAAGACATCAAAGCCATTTCTTGTCAGAATAGCGAATCCAATGACTCATAAAATGTTTAACTGATATTCATCCCAGTATTGCCTACTTAAATAAAAAGAAATCAATAAAAGTATTATCCGTTTTTAAAATTTTTTTCTATACCTTATCTACATTACAAATCATATAGGAAAAGAGAAATTCGATTCCTCTTATGGACTGTATTGTGTTAATATGTTGAAGCTCTAACTACAACGTGACTATATTTGAAGACAGCGCATTTAAAGAGGTAATCAAGGTTAAAGGAGGTCCTTACAGTAGAGCCCCAATCACATCCAACTGGTGTCCTTATAAAGAGGAAGAGATACATAAGGCATCTCACTCTCTCTCCAAGAACAAAGGAAATGCCATGTGTGAGGACACACTAAGAAGGCAGCTGTCCGTCTGCAAGCCAGAAAAACTTTCACAAGAAACCAAACCAGATCACACCTTGACCTTGAACTTCCAGCCTCCAGAACTGTGAGAAAATAAAAGTCTGTTGTTTAAGCCACCCAATCTGTGATACTCACCAATCTGTGGTATGACAGCCCTAGCAGAGTAATATAGTTACTAAGAAAGCACTTTTAAAAAATTGTATTGCAGGGGTGCCTACGTGGCTCAGTTGATTGAGCATCAGACTCCTGATTTCAGCTCAGGTCATGATCTCAGGTTCCTGGGATCAAGCCCTGAGGCTGCTGGCTCCACACTCAGTGGGGAGTCTGCTTGAGATTCTCTCTCTCCCTCTGCCCTTCCCCAACTGCGCTCTCTCAAATAAACCTTAAAAAAATTTGTATTGCAAACCGAATTATATTACTGTTGAAATTATTCATAAACTATGATAAATATATCTGTATGTTTATAAATTTACTCTACAACCAAAGATTTTAAAAGTCTGCCTTAGTGAGCTACTAAAGTAATCAAAATAATTTGATGTCTCAAAACTGTAAATTCTAACTTTAACCCATAACCAAAGCCTTCAACTTATATTTCATTATAAAACAGAATTCTATTTAAGATTAGTACTATATATACAATAAAGCTAGAGAGTGGTAGGGAACTCAAAAAAGCACACCACACATCGCAATACTGCAAATACTACCCCACCAACAATATCTATAATATTAAACATGAACGATAACTGATAATACATAAAAAATTGTGCTATTACCTACTAAAAGCATTATCTTCTAGGAGTTCAAGGAAAGGGAAAGATCATCAAAGACTCAGATAACTGGGGAAAAATTCCCTGAATGAGTAGTTTTTAGCTGGGCCTTCCTTAATGGATGGATGGGACTTCAAGGTAGGTAAGAATAGCATAAGCAGAGGCAAAAATACAAAGAATACGACTCAATCTGGGTAGAAGAAAAAAGTCCAACCAAGGAAATCCTAAAATGATTGCCTAAGTTTTTAACGACAGAACACAAAAGAGAATAGTAAGGCAGTATAAATACAGCAAGAAATTTGAATTCCAAATTTGGAATATCTGCTGTAACTTAGAAATACACTCTGGTGGGTAAACTCCATAATCTTTCTGAGCCTTAGACCAAGATAACATCTTTGCGAGATTATTGCAAGGTATATATGAAATATTTGGCACTTCATATACAATGAGTATAATAAGTGATGGTCATTATAGTGGTTGTGCAATAGATGACAGCTATTATTAAGGTCTCTGGACTTTTATCTTACAGATAAGTGATTCCCAAACTTGGATGTAATCTGAAGCATCTGGAGAGCTTGATAAAAACAGATACCTGGGCCTCAGCCTAGAAGTAGGGGATAAGAATCATGCTTTTAATTTGTTATATGCAATCCACTAATGACTAACTATACTTAGAACACCCATCCTTCAGCTAAAAAACAATAGACTCTCCCAGCCCCACCCAAAAACTTTCAACAAAGATTCCAATTAAAGATTTTCCATCAAGCATAAAACTGCTTTCTTAACTCCCTTAGTCCTTCCTGGCCAGTGCTAATGTTGATGGTGCATTTACCTCATATAACATGTTCCATTTGCATGTTTGTGGTATTGTTTCTGCATTTCCTCCACATTGACCAAATACCTAACTTTCAAGAAGTTAGGGGCTGCAACTATTCAATAAGTCTAAAATTATTCCAAAATTTCAAAAAAAAAAAAAATTACACCTGTGTAATTATCATTTTAACAGCACAGCACCATGGTCAAACAAAAACTTAAATATTTTTGATGGGCCCGCTTGCTAGTTAAGTCATTCCAATTATCTAACTCACAGCTGAATTAAGCATTTCCTAAGTAACTCCTAGTTGTACTGTATTAGGTCAACTTTAATATTCTAACACAAATCCCAAGACAGGATTGACTACAGTTCTATCTAGGATCACCAATTTCATCCCTTCATGCAAATTCTCATGTCTCCAAACTTACACTAGACAAATGTTTACTCAATTCACCCTTCCCAGCAACAAGAAAACAGACTACAAGTCGTCCTTTGAGAACTAAGGTCTTTGCAAATCATACAGTGACTATATAAAGAACTTTTGTGGTTCTCTTCTATTAGCACATTATTTTATACATCTATGGAACAGGAATCATTTCCACTTAAATTTCTTTTCTTTCCACTCAGCATATCAATTCTATAGAATATAGCTGGGAACCAGAAATGGAAATCTAACTTAATGCTTAATAGATAGGAGACCTTCAATAAAGAAATGAACCAAGAAATAACTAAAACAGAGAGATTTGTAACAGTAAACAGTTACAGACTTCAAGGACAGAAGGTAGGTACATCCATGAGAGCAGAAGTATGTGAAAAGCTATTCATTGAAAAACAAACCACTCGTATATTGCATTATTTAATAGCCCCATAACTCAGAGCATAAAATCAAATGTTCCTGATGGTGACATTCACAAGTTCAGTATACTCCACTGAAAGTGGGGAAGCTAATCAGTTTATATATAACAAGTATCTCTCTCCAATAATGTAAGAAATGTAAATTAAAACAATTTTAAGGGACTAAACTAACAAATATCCTAGGAAAATAACAGGAAGGCAGAAGAGGTCTATTTAAAGATATTCTTTCAAATACTACTTAACGATTCTAAAATACTGAAACTACAAAATGTCTCAAAATAATAAAATGGCTGCACAAAACAGGATATCAACATTGGAATACTATATACATATTAAAATAATCTGTATATAAATATACCAAAATACTATACCAAATAATATACCAAAAACTACATTAAATAGTAAGTGAATAATATCCTGGTTTTGTATTAAATTTAAGAGTTTACAGAGTACTTTTACTTATATTACCTCATAATATATAATTCACACCAGAGGTTATCGACTCTGGTTGTTCATCGAAATTACCTAAAATACTTAAAATGCAAATTTCTGAGCCCCACCTCACACCAAGTGAACTAATAAGCTTCCAAAAGTGTTAAGCACTGGAAGTGTTTTCAATGTCTGACCAGGGTTAAGAACCACTAATCACTAATATACCACTAATTAAAACCATGATAATATATATATAATTCTGAAAGAACACAAATTAACCATCAGCAATTGAAATAATTTAATGGCTTTTTTTCCTCCTGGTTAATTTGTTCAAATTCATCATAAAATCAACTAAGCATATCTATTTAAACTTTTTAAAATTAAAAATGGTTCATTCATTACTGAACAAAATTTCTTTGTATAGATCACCTCACATCCCAGAATGCTACATGTAACAAATTTTTACAATGCTACATGTATTACCTGGTTACTTTAATAATAGCATAAACAGAAAGCACTAAAATAAAATTACTATGATGATTCTGCCTCCTCTTACACAAATAATGATCTTACACAAAGTATTTACAGTATTCTCTAAAATTAACAATACATACCAAAATCTTCCCCATAAAGAAAAAATTCTAATTATAATCTGTATAGAACAATTTGAACATTAAGGAAACAAACTGTTATTCATGTAAAGAAACAGTGGTGTGACCCTTAATGGGAAATAGCTACTGCTATTAAATGTATCAGAAAGTTTAAATAAGTAAACATATTAGTAGTACTTAAGAAATTGGTGACCTCAGTCTGTCTAACTTTGAAGGACACTGAAGTTCCACACAAATCATTTTATTCCAATTTCCTTCAACTCTGCTCACCAAACCACAAATACCAAGTCTTAAAAAAAATAGTAACAATAGGAGCACCTGGGTGGCTCAGTTGGCTAATCATCCAACTCTTTTCCACTCAGGTCATGATATCAGGGTTTTTTGTGTTTTTTGTTTGTTTGTTTGTTTTTGATATCAGGGCTTTAAGACCCAGCCCTGCAATAGTTCTCCACAGGCCATGGAGCCTGCTTAAGATTCTCTCTCTCCCTTTCCCTCTGCCGCTCTCCCCAGCTCCTAAGAAAAAAAAAAAAGTACCAACAAATTTACTAACGAAACTACAGTATAGCTTTTGATCAATATGGTGGATTTCATTAATAAATATAAAAATTAAAAGCACAAATGAATAAATTCACGATAATTTATTTCCCACCCTAAAGGTCTCTCCTAATGTTAAGACTACCAGACATGCATACTTAGATGTTCTCCAGGCCTCTCAATTTCATGTTCTAAATTACCTCTTTCGATATACGTTACCTACTAATCACCCATTTACTCAGGTTCAGACACTATGGATCCATTACTCCCCACCTACATCCCCTCACAACCATCCCCTACACTTCATGTCCTTTGCTACTACCCTAGTTCTGTCCTTCATCTTTTTGTTTTTTAATTTTTTCTAAGGATTTTAGTTATCCATCCGAGAGAGAGTGAGCAACGGGCGGGGGGGGGGGGGAGCAGAGAGAGAGAGAGAAGCAAATTCCCCACTGAGCAGGGTGCCCAACATGGGACTTGATCTCAGGATCCTGGGATCATGACCCAAGCCAAAGGCAGATGCTTAACTGACTGAGTCACCCAGGCGCCCTTGTCCTTCATCTTTTAGCCCCAGGACTGCTATGCTAAGCTCCCTCAATTCGCTGGCCCCATCTTGGTGTTTTAGCTATCCGTACTGGAATTAATCATCATGATGTTCATGGTTACCATTCTTCTTTTAAAATCCTTCAATAAAGATTTTTTTTTAAAAAATCCTCAGCACAGGACACCAGATCTCTACTTATTGGTCTGGTTCCATAAACTACCCTGAGTTCTCAGCCTACAATAAGTATCCTTCCTCCTCCTCTGTCTAATCACTCCTATCTACATTTAAAGATTTACCTTTTCCAGTTTAGAAAAGGTATCCTGCTCTATATTTCCACTGTATACTCTACATACCTTTAAATCATATCACAAATGATTTACTAAGTAAATGCCAGGTAGGGAAAAGTGAACAGAACACAGTCCTTGACTTTAAGAAACTTAAAAATGAAGGCAGAAAAGTAAATAGTCAATTGCCATATAGTTTGATAATTTTTTTTTTTTTTTAAGATTTATTCATTTCTTTTTAGAGAAAGAGAGAGAGAAGGAGCACAAGCGGGAAGGGCAGGGAGAGGGAGAAAGAATCTCAAGTAGACTTGGAGATCAGCACAGAGCCCAACACCGGGCCTGATCCCATGACTCTGAGACCACGACCCGAGTGGAAACCGAGAGTCAGTTGTTCAACTGATTAAGCCACCCAGGAGCCCCATGATAACTTTTTTTTTTTAAAGCTACCATCTGCTTGATATATGAGGCTAAGAACTTGCCATGTTATCATCTCATTTAATTATCTAATAACTTTGTGATTCCCACTTTACAGAGAAGGAAACAAAATTCTGTTATTTGCCCAAGATTCAGTTAAGATTTAGACATGTGACTCCAGGTCTAACTCCAGAACCTAAGCTCTTAATCACCTTCTATTTCGACTGTCACAACATTTAACTCAGTATCCCCGGTGCCCACCACACAGCACAAGGTACAAGACATGTTTGCTAAATGAATGAACTTGAGTGCTGAGGTACTAAGCTAGTAATGACTTAACATCAATACTACAACTTTAGCTGATGTCTTGTGTCAAAGGGTTCAAGAGCTCTGCTATACTAACACATGTGAAATAATCAATGTCCCAAGTTACTCATATGCTTTATAATAGCAAAATACTGAAAATGAATGTCTTATCAGAAAGGGACATGTTGGGGCGCCTGGGTGGCTCAGTCGTTAAGCGGCTGCCTTTGGCTTGGGTCCCGATCCTGGGGTCCTAGGATCGAGCCCCCCCGCATCGGGCTACCCGCTCTGCAGGAAGCCTCCTTCTCCCTCTCCCACTCCCCCTGCTTGTGTTCCCTCTCTGGCTGTGTCTCTGTCTGTCAAATAAATAATAAAATCTTTAAAAAAAAAAAAAAAAAACAAAGGGACATGTTAAATCATGCCATACCTATAATGGCATTATACAGCTGTATAAAAGAATAAGAATGCTCTTCATGTACTGATATGGAATAACCTAAGATACACTAAGTGGGAAAAATTAAAAGGTGAGGAAGAATGTGCATCTGATGCTACCATGGGTGGGGACAGGAGGAACGTATTTTTTTGCTTATATATGTAAAAATCACCTCCAGAAGAAACATAAAATGTTAAATAGGTTGCCTGAGGAGGAAACTGGGTTACTTGAGGATAGGAATAGAAAGATTTCACTACATATCTCTTTTTAACCTTCTGAATTCTAAACCAAGTGATTGTGTTACCTATTTGAAAAATATAAACTCCCCCACAGAATAAAAAGCACTTTCAGAAATGAAAACACGAACACTAAGTAACATCCATAAGGCCATGGGCCATAGCTTTCTTGATTGCTACTATTTTGCAGTGTCTGACACTTTGTTGGCAGTCAAGTATTTGCTACATTTACAAAAATCTCAAATTGCCACTGCAGGAATATTTCAAATATATTTTACAAAGTAAAACTGGAAAAAAATGGTTTTAATCATTCTGAAAAACAATCAGGGTCTTATCCCAAGTATACTGCTTATGAAACTCTGGAAGACTACTACAATCTGTATGCTTTTAAAAGTACCAAGATGATCATTTTACTATTGTTTCATGTTTTCTTCACATTTCAAATCTTTCACAATAAAGAAGTTAGGGGGAAAAGACTTTATAAAGCTACCCAGAAAAACCGCTTTGAATGAGTCAACTGCATGTGATTTACACCTCAATGAAGCTATTTCTTTTTTAAAAAATTTTTAAAAACTCATCTATGGACATTTGAAATCAGACCAGTGGTTACCTGGAGCAGTTTCTTGTGCAGAGGGGCACAAGAAACTCTAGGGTGGGGGCGCCTGGGTGGCTCAGTCAGTTAAGTATCTACCTTCGGCTCAGGTCATGATCTCAGAGTCCTGGGATCAAGCCCCACATCTGGCTCCCAGCTTATCGGGGAATCTGCTTCTCCATTTCCCTCTGCCTCTGCCCTGCCTCATGCTTGCTCTCTCACTCTCTCTCTCTCAAAATAAATTAAAAAGAAAAAAAAAAAGGAAAGAAAAGAAAAGAAAGAAACCCTAGGGTGATGGAAATGTTATTGATCTTTAAAAAAAAAATGATTTATTTATTTATTTGAGAGAGAGCACGTGGGGTGGGGAGGTGGGGGCAGAGGCAGAGAGAATCTCAAGCAGACTTCCTGCTGAGCACGGAGCCCTATGCAGGGCTTGATCTCACAATCCCGAGATTATGACTGGAGCCGAAACACTTAAGAGTCGGACACTTAAAGGACTAAGACACCCAGGCGCCCCAAAAATGTTCTTTATCTTGATTGGAATAAAAGCTACAAGGTGCATATATTTGTCGAATTCATTGAACTGAACACTTAAACTCTGTGCATTTTATTTTA
>CM052887.1:56844714-56899615 GCA_028534135.1 Potos flavus | reverse complement strand
AAAGAATTTATTTATTTATTTGTCAGAGAGAGAGTGAGAGAGAGATCACAAGTAGGCAGAGAGGCAGGCAGAGGCAGAGGGAGAAGCAGGCTCCCTGCCGAGCAAGGAGCCCGATGTGGGACTCGATCCCAGGACCCTGGGATCATGACCTGAGCCGAAGGCAGCCGCTTAACCAACTGAGCCACCCAGGCGTCCCAACTCTGTGCATTTTATTGTATGAAAACTATACCTCAATAAAGTTACTTAATTTGGAAAGCATTTTAAGAAGTGCAGATTCCTGGGCCCCTCTCAGAGACTGTGAATCACTGCATGTGTGGTGGGAACTGCATTTTTAACAAGAGGCTGTGGTTGACCCTGATGCATGAGGTTTAGCAATTATACTTTGGAAAATACTGACCTAGCATAATGTTATGCATCCAGTTAACTACTGACCACATTTACAAAAATTCATGAATTAAATGATAAACTTACATACGTACATACACACGAACACACACAAGCTACCTAAGTGATTCTGATTACCAATTTTGGGAAATATGGTGAGAGCTCTAAGAGGAAGAATTATGAACTAGATAGTTAAGAAAGACTTCCTTCTTCTCCGTTTCCTATGATCCTTCAAAGCCTTCTCCATCACCTGGCACAGTGATTCTCAATCTGGGGTGATTCTCTCCCCTCCCTCTCACCCCATGACATTTGGCAAGGTCTGGAAACATTTTTTTGTCACAACTGGGGGAGTGCTACTGGCATCTACTGGGTAGAGGCCAGGGATGCTGGCAAACATTGTACAATGCAAAGGACAGCCCCCCAAACAATTATAAAACTCCAAATTACAATAGTGCCAAGTTTGAAAAATTCTGCCCTGGAGCCTCCCCTTTCAGATGAAGCTACCAAAAATACTCAGTTGTGGCCTCAAAGGTAAACAGAACAGAATTCACATGTCGCCTCTTTAAGAGAATCAATTTTTACTTCCAGGTTGGTGGGGAAGGAGTATAAAGTCTCTTTATACTGCATATAAGGCAAACAAATAAAATGCAAATGTCACATGAATAACTTTTTAAAAAATTTTTTTAATTTTTTAAAATTTAAAATTTAAATGTGAACAGAAACAACTTCAGGCTTTACTCCCCAACCTCAGGGGATACTTATTTACTCTCCTCTGCCTACAAGTACTTTTGAAGTTAAGAAACACTTGCCTAAATAAAGTACGTAAACTTTAGAATGACAGGCGAAACCTCATCTTTAGCTACCTTCACTTAGATTTTTTAGGGCTATTTCTTACTGCAGCATACATAGTCCAACCCAGTGCTGTTTAAAGTGTGGTGTGTGGACCAGTGAGCCAGTCTGAACTGTTTATTGGATTACATCAGTGAAGTATAGAAACTGAGAGCACAGAAATCAAAATTTTCATAGCAAAATAAGTTTATGTCTGTAGGATTGAATAAAAAATTGGGACTGTATTTCCCCTTCTTTAAATTCATCTTCATTTTTAAAAATTTTGCTGTACTTTTTGCAATAGTATCAGTCAACAATGGATTGGAAACTTTAAAAGAAAAAGGAAAGAAAGAAAAGGACCTCTGTCAGTTTGAAAAGCAGTAACCTAACTGTATCCTAACTGATACATCTAGTAAGTGGCAATGCCAGGATTTAAACCCATGTCTACCTGACACCAAAGCCCATATTCTTAATCATTATACTGTATTTGTCTGTTATCGCTTTGAACTCAAATCCCTATATGTAATCCTACCTCTGGAGAGCTGGACTGGTGCTCGTTTCGGCAGCACATATACTAAAATTGGAGAGCTGGACTGCACCAGGCACAAATCAAAAGGACTTTCTGTATGTCTGGCCTAAAGTCTTCAACATTGAAAGCCTGGTTAAGCTGCCTCCTTGGCCCCCTTCCCCCAGGCTCATGCCCAAAACTTGGCTCTCTTGATTTCTGATGATGCAAACGGAAAAGACTAATAATAATAATAATAATTAAATTTAAAAATGAAAATTGTATTATATATCATAAATTATATATATATATATTTTCTCAAGGCCTAGAGCAGAGTCACTAAACAATACAATCTTCTTTTGGGACTCATCCTGGTTTCTCTGGGTCTTAGAAATGATGACCTCCTCTCAAGGAGTAAGTCCCAAATCTTTCTAACCACATTTCATGTATGAAGTACAGAATAAATAAATCCGAGATAAGAAAAAGTCATATGGACTTAATAGCATTTAAAGTCTTCACTTCTCACACCTGGGTGGCTCAGTTGGTTTAGCATCTACTTTCAGCTCAGGTCATGATCCCAGGGTCCTGGAATCAAGCCCCATAACAGGCTCCCTGCTCAGTGGGGAGTCTGCTTCTCCCTCTCCTCCCTATTCATGTTCTCTGTTGCTATCTCTCTCTCAAATAAATAAATAAACAAATAAATAAGTATGTAAAATCTTAATGTCCTCCTTTTCAGACCAAGATCTCCACACTATACCATAATATTTAAAGACCTTTGACTTGATCCATCCACACTGCACATCCCCCATGTGTTTTCCTATTTTTGATTACAATTCTTAATAAAAATGTTATAACCCAACCCAACACATATAAAACAAAATTTAACCCCCCCTAAAATTCACACTAAGTGCAATGTACTGCTATCTTCTCTTTCTTTCCTACTTTTTAAAAATTATTAGAAGTCCATGAAATTGATTTCAAGACCCACTAATAGGACTCAATCTGCTGTCTTCAAAATACTGCTGTAGAGACCAACGGTCTACATTTAACACTATGCTCTCATCTGGCAAGCCCAACCCATAATCATGCTACCTTACAATTCTACTCCTCAAAAACACGTTTTTTTCCTACATCAGTTTCATGGCACAATAAACTTAGTGTCATTTACAGTCCAGATTTAGTTACAGGGAAAACACACACACGTTTAAAAATAAGTTAGTTTTGCCTCAAAATTCAGTAAAATACATATATGTTAAAGTTAAAATCTTTCAACCTCTAATAAAAAATTGAAGAGAGCTTATTAGCTCAAAACGTAGACATGGTTCTCAGGTGGTAATTTAGTCACAGAACAGTACCCTACTGGCAATTCCTAGAATAGAATCTCTAGTGAGTAGGTATATCATCAAATTATAAGAAGTCTGAAGCCAACCTGCTCTACCACTATCTTCACTCTGACTGGTCTATGTCATCTGACCACTCCATTATTGAGACCTTGGAAACCACAGATCTAACTCTTCCTCCTACCCAAGCTTTATGTATGCAGTGTGTCTGTGTTGTTGACATTAACCCTCTACAATTGCTCTAACGTCTGTCAGGAGTCTTACCTTGTGTTAGACTAGCTCAGAAATTCTAGCATAGACTTATTTAAGATTATTTCTATGGGAAAGTGCACAAATACAAGTAACCAATTTTACAACGAGCTCTGAAACAATCTATTGATAACACTACCTTGTATCATGTAGTTAATGTACTGAAAACCTTCTCCAAATCAAAACCGGAAACCAAAAATTCTTAACTAAATTACAAAAATATCCTTTCTGTAAATTAAAATCTACTTGACATAAACACAAAATAAATTTCTATTATCAATTATGATCTTCAATTCTGTAAGCCTAAGTGGGTGTGTGATATTTTTAATAATTATATTAAGAGAACTTGGCTCTACCATGTTGTCCCATCACAGAATGACACAATGCTACCATACAAACCATCTATGTGGCTTCCACATTTATTTCATAGCTCCACTCAACCCTATCTCGTCTAGCCCCACCCACTGAACAGCTGGGTGGGATGAAAGATTGTTTCCTGCCATCCCCCTGCCCCTTCATTTGCTATTTGGAGGAATAAGGGATCCAGGCAGCAGTAACTACTTTAATAATTGTTTTATCCTACTAAGACACCATCCTTCAGTCTATCAGGATTCCATAAATTTCATCCGTACCTGTACACGTAATGCTTAAAAAGTTTCCTCCTCAACTTGCTTTTATATACTTGGGGAGGCGGAGACGACGACGACTGACTAGACTCCTCACGTAAGTATGTAAAACAAGTTTCAATCTAGATTATATGTTCATTTAGATTCTCAAGGGCACTCAGGAAGGTATTCTAACATTCCATCAAAATAAAGCCAAAAGAAATCTTAAAGTTTAACTATAACCATAAACTCGCCAGTTATTTCAGTAACTAAGCAAACACCTGGACGTTAAATATTCTTTCCCTCCACTATATTAAAAAAAAAAAAGATCTGAAACAGTGCACTCTCAAAATGTAACTTAGCAAATGGAAATGCGTTAGAAAAATCTCAGTTGCTTATTTCCTACTATACACACAGTATGAAATGGAACTCAGGAGTGGAAAATGTGAATGAAATGGCCTTGTTCCTTTTCCAATACGTGGGAGAGGAAAGGAAATGAAAAGGCTTCTGAAGAGAATAACTGAGAATACTGAAATATTTTCAAAAATTAATTTCCTTCAACATCGCCAGTATTTCCAACTCCCTCCCTTTTCCAGCGACCCTTTCCCACCCTTTCCACTCCTCGGGGAGGAGTGGGGGCGCCCTTCCCAGGCGTTCTCTTTCCCCTTTTTCCTAAAAATTAAGCCCAAACCAGCTCCTTAGCCTCCGCACTCAAGCCTCGCCCGCCATCCACCGGCCTTCGGGGCCGCGCCTGGGGAAAGGAAACCCCGAGAGGCGGAGCGAGGGGGCGACGCGGCTGTTGGAGCCTCTGCAGCCGCCGCCACCGCCTCCACCGCAGCTTCAGCCTGGTGCATCCTTCTTCCTCCCTCCCCGCCGCCGCCCTCCCGGGCCGGCCCACATAGCACCCTCACCCAGGCGCGCACACACGTCCCCACCCTCCTCGCCAGGCCCACTCCCCACGAGGGGAGCTCCGCCGCGGATGCAGCGGCCGCCGACCGGAGGAAACAGGGCCGCGGGAGCCGACGGGCCGGGCGGAGACGACCCGGCTCGGGCCGCTTCGGCTAGGCGGGTGAGGCCGCCGCTCACGTCTCTCCGCTCCCCCGGCCCGCCCGCCGCCGCACAGGAAATACCGCCGCCTCGGCTCTCCTCACATTCAATTCAAACTGTCACCGCCGCTTTCTCCCCTCCCCCCGGGCCCGCCGCCACCGCGCCCCGGGCCCGCCGCCGGCCCACCCCACCTCCTTCGGCCGCAGCTCCCCGCATCGTCTCAGGGCGTTCCCCCAGCTCGGTCTGGCGGCCGCACAGCCCCCCCAAGTCCGGAGACGCCGACCTGAGTCGCAGCGGCCCAAAGCTGAGACTCACCCATGGTGCTGCTGTTGACGCTCCTCTCCTCAGCAGCAGCGGATCTCGCACTGACCGACATCCCCTCCCCCCTCCGCGACCAGCCCGGGCGCAGCGCAGCCCGCCGATTCTCCAAAGCCGCCTACGCCGGTTCCGCGGCGTAGCCGCCCGGCGTCGCTGCCCCGCTTACGCAGGCGACAGCAGGCGGACTCCTCCACTGGCTCTCGCCCGACTCCCGCTCCCTCCTCCACCCCCGCCCCCTCAGACGAGGCTTCCGGGCCTAGCCGACGCCAGCTTCGATCTCGCGAGACTACTCCCTCCCTGCCCCGCCGCCTCACTCCATTTCGAACATGACTTCACTGGCATCAGCGCTCTTTTGCTACTCAGGTTTAGCCGCCATGTTTAAATTGGCGGGATTTGGCGCCTCCGGGGTCATGGATAGTTAGGCCTCTATGTGTGTTTCTCCTGTAAGGTTAAGCCGCATTACGTTTGTCGGTGAAAAGCCTGGGGACGATGAGAGGGAGTGGCCGGTGGGCTATGAGGGTGGGGTTTTGCCCGAATTAAAGATGGCTTCTGTCAGTGCCTCCCCGTGCAATTTCATGTCAGGTTTTGGAGCTGCAGAAGCCGCCCGGTTGGCCTTAGCGCCTGCTTACGGATTTGGCGTAAAGCAAAGAGGCGCCGTGAACAGAGGCCAGACTGGGAAGGTGCGCTCTGGGTGCGGGCCGCGTCCAAGCCTCTGTTCCCGCTACTGACCTGGCGGCATTGTGGGTGCAAGTGAAGAGACACTTTGAGCAGGTGTCTATACTTCCATCCACCCTCGTGTCCTCAGCTTCCAAGACTCTTGGGGTAGAAAGTGAGATTAGGTCCTGGTTGCCCCGACATTCGCCTGGCGCTGTCACTTTCTGGTGGGCTGGCACAGCCAAGAGCTCTCCTGCTGCAGCTTCCACTGCGGACTCTTCACGGTCACACTCGTGTTAACTCACCTTGTTGGTTCTCGGTTCCCTCCTGGTGGAGCTATTCTCTAGTTAAGAAAATGAATGAACACACGTGAAACTATTGGACAACAGTGAAAGAGTAATTAAGGACTGAAGTTGTGTGGTCTTATACTGTAGCAATGAATGTCGCTTAATCTTTGAGCTTCCCCCCAGATGCTTGGTAGTCAAAGTAGCCTCGCTCTGCTCAGAACAACCCATGGTTTGTTGTACCTTTCTTGAAAACTAATGCTTGTCTTTGCTGTATAGTTCATGCACGTTATTATCTTTCGTGTTAAACTGCATGTTAAGGAATTAAATATATCAATATAGAATATTACATAATATATGTAATATATAAATAATTATCATGAATCCGTGCAAAAATATTCAAGCAGCATTACTTATATTAGTGAAACAATTTAAATGTCCACTTACAGGAGAATGGATGACTAAGTTACACTATTATTGGACAAATTGACATACACGGAATACTAAACGGAAATTGATGAATTAAATCTACTAGTATTAATTTAGATAAAGTTCATTAACATAATGTTGAGCAAAAAAAAAAAAGCAAGTTGGGGCGCCTGGGTGGCTCAGTGGGTTAAAGCCTCTGCCTTCAGCTCAGGTCATGATCTCAGGGTCCTGGGATCGAGCCCCGCATCGGGCTCTCTGCTCAGCGGGGAACCTGCTTCCCCCTCTCTCTCTGTCTGCCTCTCTACCTATTTGTGATCGCTCTCTCTGTCAAATAAATAAAATCTTCAAAAAAATTTTTAAAAAAAGCAAGTTGCAGAAAGACGTACATGGTATATCATAAATAAAGGTTTAAAAACAAAAAACTTAGATCAAATTGGGGAAATCATGTAAGGAAATGATAGATAAATTCAGAATAGGGGTTATTTCCTGAGAAGAAGAGAAGGGAATTAATACTTCGGTAGTAAATTGTAATTGTTTTCTATAGTCTATTGTATACTTGAAATGTTTCCAAGTATTTTTTTTTTTTATGCAGGAAATTTTATCTAAGGAAATGGCTTATTTTGTGTCTTGGTATCTACTGTTTCCTTAGTCTCCACTTGTACTGAATTGCTCATAACGTCCTTTAACAACTCATCTGTCCAACCAGTCATTGTGTTAGTTTTCTAAAACTTCGAAAGGGCATTTTACTTTAGGAAATTTCATTAAATTCCTACCTTGAAGAGGTAGTATAGGCAGGAATTTAAACATGTGACCTCTGAAGTCAGACTGCCTGGGTTCTAATCCCAGCTCTGCCATTTACAATGAATATACCCAAGGACAATTTACTCAAACTTTCTGTAATCCAGTTCCCTCAGCTATAAATGGGAATAATGGTTACCTAATGGAGTTTTTGTGAAAGTTAAATGTACCCAGTCCATAATAAATATTTAATGAATGTTACCTATATACAGCACATTTTAAAATATAAAATTATCCTGAATACTATTATTGTTTAATGTAATCTAAATAATGAAAAAATCTTTGCCTCCCATCTCTACTGATGTATCTCTTTCAGGGGGATCTTTCAATGGATATGAAAGCGGTGAATTTCATTATTTTGCTCTCTGAAAATGGATAAATTCTTTATATAAATAGTAAGTTGTTTGCCTCAGGATTGTTCATGCTCTCCAACAAACTGCACCCCACACAATAATAGCTTCACTACTTTCCATTGAAAATTATGTGGAAGTTTACAGGCAACAACATGATAACAACCTATAGAACCTTCTCCTTAAGGAGTTCTAATAGTGTTATATAATTTGTGTGTGTGTGTGTGTGTGTGTGTGCATGCATGCACATGCACACATGTGTGTTATAAATTTTATGTTGGGGTGGAAAGAGTAAGAGAATTATTGTTAGTTTTATGATCTCTCCTGCACTGTCTGCAGTATTATATTTCCTAGTAAAATATAGTCTGGACCTTAACCTTCTGATTCAAAACAGATTTTTAAAAAACTGACCTAAAATCCTGGATAGACAATATAGATTGTTTTGGCCACATATTTACAGTGTCCAACCTCCAATGAGCCTTCAACTTTGCCAAACAATACTTGGTTCCCTAGTTAGCTCTCTTTTCCACAACAGCCACTTCAGATTTTCTCCATTGTTTTCAAACCATCTCCCTCATTTATTATCAGCAAAAAATAAAACTAATCAGGGAGGAATTCCAACAACTTCTGCTTCCATATTCATAAGCCTAACTGCATCCACATTTATCCTTTCAAACATCACAATGAATCAGGTGTCCCCCGAAATCTGAGGAACACATTTCTACATGTATCCCCTCTCTTTGTGCCTAGTCTCTGCATTCTGTCTCCTGCCTTCCCAGGAACTTCACTCAATGGATTCTTTATT
Source organism: Potos flavus (assembly GCA_028534135.1). Taxonomy (NCBI): domain Eukaryota; kingdom Metazoa; phylum Chordata; class Mammalia; order Carnivora; family Procyonidae; genus Potos; species Potos flavus. The sequence continues at coordinate 56,891,019 of CM052887.1, read as the reverse complement.
CAATAAGCTTCTGGGCTCTGTCCTTACCACTCCACTGAAATTCTCAACAAGGTCAGTAACGATCTCTTTGTTCAATTTAGTAGACCCTGTTTCTTCCCCCTCCCCCCACAATTTTTAAAATTTTAGTTCTTTTGTAGTTAACATACAGTGTTATATTAGTTTCATGTGTACAATATAGTGATCTAATAACTCTATACATTATTCAGTGCTGATCACGATAAGTGTACTCTTAATCCCCTTTACCTATTTCAACCATCTCCCCCTCACTACCCCTCTGGTAACATCAGTTAAGAGTCTATTTTTCATTTTGTCTCTTTTTTCTTCATTTGTTTTGTTTCTTTAGTTTCACATATGAGTGAAATCATATGGTGCCTGTCTTTCTCTGACTAACTTGTTTCCCTTTGCATTATACTCTGTACATCCATCCATGTTGTTGCAAATGGCAAGATCTCATTCTTTTTACGGCTGAGTAATATTCCATTGTGTATATATACCTCATCTCTTTGTCCATTCATCTGTTGATGGACACTTGGGCTGCTTCCATAGCTTGGCTATTATAAATAGTGGTGCAATAAACATAGGGGTGCATAATTCTTTTTGAGTTAGTGTTTTCATATTCTTTGGGCAAATACCCAGTAGTGGAATTACTGGATCATATCATAGTTTTATTTTTAATATTTTGAGGAACCTCCATACTGTCTACCACAGTGGCTGCCTCAAATTTGCATACCCACCAACAATGCATGAGGATTCCTTTTTCTAGTGGACACTTTTTCTTATTTTACTTGACATCTCTGTAGCATTTGATACTTGTGACCACGGCAGAGTGTTCCTTCTAGATCTCTGGCTTCTTTATTTTACCTTCCAGGACCTCCCTCTTTTGCCTATCACTTAAATGTCCATGTACCTCAGCACTATAACCTGGTCAGTTTATTCCTATCTCACTTTTTATACCATGGTGATCTCATTCACTTCCAATGCTTCAGTGACCATATATATGCTAATAACTCCTAAATATAAATTTATAGTCCACTTCTCCCTCCTTACTACAAACCTGCATACCACATTGCCTTGAAAGTACATATCCTGATAGACATTGTATTGTATTTGGCATGTAACAAATGTCCTTCTAAATTCGGGAAGTCTACATAGTTGTCTTATGTCTCCACTGAGAAAAGTGAAAATATATGTGTCCTTGAAACATGTATCCTTAAAATTTCTTTATAAGTGCAATTTCGTATTTAAAGAAATACATGTCCTGATATTCCAAGATATCTCAAAACAATATATCCCAAATTAAATTCCTCATTTTCATTATACTCACTTATATGTTCCCTATCTCTAAATGGTTCCATCATCAACTCAATTGCCTAACCCGGAAATATGAGTATTATACTCAGCCCCACCGTCTCTCCCTCTCATCTCCTACAGCCATCAGAAAGTCCTGTCCTTTTTTTCCTTCTCGTATACCTCCAATCTCTCCATTTCTCCCCTTCTCCACTACTACTGTTCTAGGTAGGCCAACATCATCCCTTACCTAGCTCTCTGCAATAGCCTTTCCGCCCAGCGCCTTGTTCAACTCTAGTTCATTCTTCATATCGTTCCCAAAGTAACCTTTCTAAACTTTAACTATGTCAGTCCCCTGTTTATTCGAACTTTCCCTCTTAAATACTTTCCTTCCTTAAGTTACTTTACTATCTTCCTTAAGATACTTTCCTTCCTTAAGTTAGGAAACTTAAGTGATACAGTTCCTCATTTCTGGCCAAACTACCATCCCTTGCTCTCTAAACTCTAGCAAGCCTTGCTATTTTCTCTGTGTGGAACACTTCATTCTCATTTTACACTAGCTTTCTTCACCAGTCTTCTCCTTAAAGTCTCAGCATAGCCATCATTTTCTCTAAAAGCCTTTCCTGATCTGTCAAGATTGGGCAAGGTGCTCACTTATTCCCCATAGTATCTTTTCTTTACCCCTAGGGTGGTACTAATAGCAAAGAACTGTAAATACATGTCTCTTCTACTGGAGTCTAAGCTCCTTAAGGGCAGGGACTCTTGTCTTGGTTTGTCCGTGTATCCCCAGCACCTGCCACAGGGTATGGTATTCATCGCTTCATTCAGCAAATATTTCTTGAGTCAAAAGTAGGTGCAAGGCACCAGCAGAGTGGTTGATGTATGGAATGGGAAGCCCTTGGGGAGGTGTCTGAGATGCAAGGGTATCCATGAGGTCAAAATTATTTTAATTATAATACTAAGAGTTTTTTTTATCTTTTTCATTCTCATTCTCTCATGAGCATATAGTGGAATTTTCCAGGGACTATGTGAAGTGTGATAATTGCCACAGATCAAATGCAAAAACACATAAATAACCCAGCACTGTCTAATATTAATCCAGACATTAAAGAGATTTGCAAAAATGTAAAACAACGACACTCTTCAAAGTAATTTTTTGAAGGATACAGTTATTTTTCACAAAAATATCTTAATTTATGTTAACATGTAATTGTCATTTTTAATGAATAAGTAAATAATATTTTTAAACTTTCTGAGTTTTAATTTCTAGTAGAGCAACTATCAATAGATATGTTCCCCATAAACAAAAACTTTCTGGAGTCCTCAATAATTTGTAAGAATGTAATGAGGTCCTTCTTAGGAGTCCTTAAAGTTTGGGAAATGCTGCACTAGCACATATTATATGTGTCTGATGTAGATGTGTTAAATAATTAATGAATATCAGCTTGCCAAAATTCTGGCACATAGCTGCTTAATGTTTCTTAAAACTTCCTCCAAACGCCCAGAATTAATGTCTAAATAGGTACACACACACACACACACGTACACACACACCAAGCTTATCTATAAATGAAATTATTTTTTAGGTGATTGTGCTTTGTAAACTAGGGAAATGTCATTGTTTTGGTAACTGTATATGATGAAGATAGGACAATTTTCTAGCTTTGGTAGTAGAACCAGGACCATTTATAATATTCCGATGGTTGACTTGAAGATGAGAATTTTTATAGCTGTCATTTCACATCAATTTAATTTATATAACAGCTTTGTGAAATAGATACTACCCTCATTCTTAAATGAGGAAACCAATGTTTAGAGAAGTGAAGTGATTTACTCAAGGGCTCAGAATTTGCGAGAGCTTGGGGCGACTGGGTGGCTCAGTGGGTTGTGAGTCTGCCTTCAACTCAGGTCATGAACCCAGGGTCCTGGGATTGAGCCTGATCATTGATCATCGGGCTCCCTCCTCTGCGGAGAGCATGCTTCTGCCTCTGCCCCTCTCCCCAGGTCATGCACACACCTTCTCTCTCTCTCTCTCATTTTCTCAAATAAATAATCTTAAAAAAAAGGAATTTGTGAGAGACTGAGACATGGTTCAAAGACTCATGCTTTTCCAATACATAATACCTCAGGTGAAGAGATTTGTTCCTCTATTGTCCTGAATCCTATCTTCATTTGCTAGACAACTGGTCTGGTGAAAGGGTTCAATTTTCAGGTACTTCTACCTTTAATGCAAGAAGAAGTCAATGGTATTAGGTCTATATATGAAGGTTTTTCTTGAGGGCCAACTCAGAACATGACAGTAAAAATGAGATAGCACTTCTCATTATTGCCAAAACTTAGCAAACATATTAGTTTAGGTGGTAAGGGTGGAGCTTGAGATTTCAGTTGTGTGTTTTGTGAAGTGGGTTAGGCAATTTGCAGTATTCCCCATTAATAGTAATATCAAATTTCTAAAACCCCTTGAGTGTTTTTATTCCTCTCTTGAAGTCCAGTAGAAGAGGATTGAGAAATGATTTGGAAACTAAAGAGCCCTGACTAACTAAACCTTTATTTCTTGTGAAAATTGAAAACATATAACTTAATAAAAAACATAACTTATTCACAACAGTTGAAACCAGTTTCATATAAATGATTATGGGAATATATTTTGTTCAAATAAACTTAGAACATGAAACCTCATAATTCAAGATACTCCTCAAGAGAAATATTCTGCCATCCACAAAACCTCATTTAAGTATAAATACGAACACAGGGAATCAAGGTAAGTATGGTTTAAAATTTTGTACTTAACTTTTAAATATGTTAAAATTAAAATCCCAGTGTATTCTAGTGTTACATTCTTGATCAAATAGCATAGATATTAGAGAAGTTCTGTTGAGATCAATCTAACTAAAGTAATTGACAATGTTAATGTTCTGCAAATGAAAGGGAATAGATATTGACAAGCCCTTTTATAGACTTAAGAATCCATATTGTACAAAAAGTCAAGTGACACTTGCAAGGTTATACAACTAATGAACAAAAATTAGAAAACATCAAGCCTCATACTTCCTCTTCCTTTGTGAAGATCAAACTTCACCCCACAGAGGAAGAGAAGCCAAAAGACAGTAGTAATAACAAAACAAAAGAAGATAAAATGAAAGAACCATGCAACGTGAAGACGAGAGATTTAAACAAGCAGCAAAATAGCTTCCATTCTTAAATTCTTTACCTTAGAAGGAGGAGTTTTTCTTTTTCCCACCAACCAAGGAGGGAGTGGAGCAGAAAGCACAGAAATAGGATGTCTGAAAAAAAAAAAAAAAAAGAAAGAAAGAAAGAAATAGGATGTCTGAATCCAGACTGCCCCAGAAGGCCTAATTTATCTCAACTTATCAGTGGAGGCTCAAGGAATTTTCAAATTCCAGGGCCCTCCTGGCAGCTTCATTCCAATGCAGATGAGAGCCCCACTTCACTCTGGGAAAATCCCTGGTAATAGACTGGCAGTACAGTTGCCTCTGGGTCTACGGGAAGAGAGGAAACCATTTACCTGGAGGTTTTCTTGCCAATCAGCTCCTTGTAGAGCCATCTGATCTGATTACGCAGTAGGAATACCATTGAGCACAATACTGGAGAAAAATGCAGAGTGCATAAAAGAAAATCTATTGCAAGTGGAAAGTGCCATTGTCGCCAGCTCCCTTTGGCATTTCCTACCACTGAATCATAACCTCACTGATACAGGAAGTAGAGAAACATGGTTCTATGAGAAACCAGCTGCCTTCGACAACTAGACTTAATATACTGACTTTGGCAATGACTGAATGCCTCCTGCTGTATAATAGGTTAGTGAAAGTGAATTGAATTGAACTTAAGTTTATGTAGATGGAACATGGTAGGTTGGAACAAAACTATCGTTTTAGCAAGCCTTAGGAACCTACGCTCTCCAAATCACTCTTCCTAGCAGACGGCTGAGTGAGTGACTATTTCCTGAAGGCACACCTCAGAGACCTCATATCTAGGAAAACAGGAAATTCAGAGAGGAAGCAAATGCCTGTGCCAGACTAATGTGCTTACTTTATGGGGAGCAATTGCACTGGATTACCATGGAGACTGACCGGCGGAGGACAAATGCTTAGTAATAGTTAAAATAATATGTCATTACTTCCTTCCTTTGTGAGACTCTCAACAACTTAGACTCTTTCTACATTATACCTCCAATCATTTGACATTGTTTGGATCCTATTTTAGGGAAATACTTAAGCATCTGATAAAAAAAAAAAATAGCATCTGTTTGTGATTGTTGCCCATGATTTGATCCATTTCACGGGAGGAATCATGATTAAGATTGATTTATGGTTTTTAGTTAATGCTCTTTTTTCCATGATTTGCTTCCAGAAATTTGGCGGTAAATGGTAACATTTTGCCAGTCGACCACTATAAACAGATAAACAGATTTTATGAAACCAAAATAATGGCCATCTTTAGCATTCAAAATGATGGTAATACAGCATTAACTAGTGTTGAACTACAGATATTTCCCTCTGGAGTTCTATTCTAAAGGCTACATTTGTGTCCTAATAGAATATAATATCTTAGGGGTTGGAAGAGACATTGTAACTTTAAACAGTTACCTACCAAATTCAGGAACTTGTTCAAATACTATTTTTTTCATGTTATGTAAAAGATCATAGTACCAACTATTGGAATTATAAATGTTAGAATTTGAATTAAATGAAGCAGATTATTACAGATGATAAATTACTTTATAGTCCCATAGTTCCCATAGGGCATGGGTGTAACTCTTTCTTTCCCTTTTACAATTTATAACACACTAGTAAGCCAACTCTTCTGAAATCCTTGTTTGTGATAAAAGTGTTCATTTATGCTTATTATTTCAAATTATGTTTTTGGTTTGAGCTAAACATCAATGACACTTAAATGCTATCAATGAATGCAAGACAATTAAAACAGTTTCTCTTGTAAAAGTTAGCTGTTTTTGCAAATCTGTAAGAAAACATGATTATGAATTACTTTTGCTATGAAACTGCAGAACCTGAGCATAGACTAAATCTTAGCCATCTTTTCATCTTGTGCAAACCTAGCATAGTGCCTTGCCCATAGTAGGCACCCAAATATTTTTGGAAATAATTGTACATACTTTTAGGGATCCTGTGTGGCTTAGGAAAACTGAATAGAATAGAAAAAACAGCACCAAAAATAAAAGAGGGGGGGCAAAAATAAAATAGAACTTGAGTGTTGCAATTAGGAAGCAATTATTATATTATCTTCGTATTTGCGCCTTAATTTATCTCCAAAATCCACTGCACACATGCAAACACATTGGGGGAGGGGGGCCTTTTTTACACAATTTCCCTCCAGATTTCAAATGTTGGAGATTTCTGTATTTTTTCATTTGATTTTGGTTTTGTGTGTGTGTTTTGTTTTTAGTGTCACCACGTTGTGTTGGTTTGTTTGGAGTTTTTTTTGGCACTTCCTCTTCGGTCCAATGAGAGGCCCAGTTGACACTGCCATTGGCAAGGTTGGGCAAAGAGGGCAGGACCATCTTTACTTCTCCCAGCCCAGCTCCTTCCTGCTCTTCTCTTTGCCTCTTGATCAGTACTAGAAAAGAGGCAGGCCCGACTCCTAGCTTCCTGAGATATACTAAACTGTTAGGCAAACGCTAGCACAAACTTCCCAGACCTATGGTAGTTAGGCAACCAACGTGAACATTGAAAAGAAATCAGGGAAGGAAGAGTTCACAAAAGAAAGCCCTTTTTCAGTCACGGGCAGATCCTCTCCCTCTTCCTTTCCTCGTGTCACCAACATGCAGCAGTCTCCAACAAAGACGACTGTTCACTTCACAAGTAAAGAGAATTGCCGACAGAAGAAATAAGTATTAGGAGACCCTGAGACCAACTATTCCCTCTATTGCATCTACGTGATTCTGGGTGAGTCATTCTTCTTCAGGAAATCAAAGGAATGTCAAGTATGTGGCAGTTACTGGGGATGGCCGTGGAACAGAATGTAGATCTTCCAGTAACTTCAAGCTGCCTTCCTGCCTCCTCTTTGCAGAAGCACACACCCCAGATACAACGAAGGTCGAGGGAGGACGGTTGGTCAGGGAGAGGGAATGTGTTTCAAGGAGTGCGTTAACTCTACTTGGCCACTAAGTTGATGTGGTGCAATTTCATTGTCTTAATCTAAAGATTTGACTAATGAATTTGAAGTAATCTACAAAGGGTGAGCTATTTACTCTCATTAATCAGAGGAAGAAATGTGAGAGAAATGGCATGGGAAAATATTTCTTCTCAATGTTCCGTAGTTCATATAATAAAAATAGACAATAATTTAGTGGGAAAATATCTCAATCAATACTTCCCGTTATCTTCATGCCATGCCAGAATGAGGCACGTCCAAAACCAAATTATTCACAAACATCCAAAAATCCTTGAAATTCCCCAAGGTTCATATTAAGTGCCTCCTTATTAAATAAACCGCAATGAGCAAGGAGGGTAAGGACAATGAAGGAAGAGACGGCAAGAGCGTGGGATCAAGAAAGTAGGGAACAGTGGCTGGAACAGCTTGTTCCTGTACCACCTGGACTTCAACTCAAGGCAGAAGGGCCATCAACGCTTGGAGAATAACCCTGCTGTACCAGTTTGCTGGGGCTGCCGTAACGAAACACCGCAGCTCAGGTAGCTTAAACAACGGAAATTTATTTTCTCTCGGTTCTCTGGCTAGAAGTCCAAGATCCAGGTGTCAGCAGGTTTGGGTTCCCCTTGAGATCTCCCTTCTCGGCTTGCAGATGACTGCTTTCTCTCTGTCTTAGCATGGTCTTTCCTCCGTGCGTGCCTATCCCTGGTGTCTTTTTGTGTGTCCCAACTCCCACTTTTTACAAGAAGAATAATCAGATCGGACTGGGGCCCACCCAAGTGGCCTCATAAACTTCAGCACCCCCTTTCATGGCCTATCTCCGAATACAGTCACATGCTAAAGTACTAGGGCTTAGGGCTTCAACATAGGAATTTTGTGAGGACACGGTTCAGCCCATAACACTCTCCCTGCAACATGGCAGAGTCTAGTTAATATATGGACCCTTTAACATGGCTCTTCCTCCAGAACTTTATCCTAGAAAATAAACTAGTATCTACACCCAGATGGTATTTACATAAGGATGTTCGTTGCAACACAGTTGAAACCGCAGAAAATAGTAAATAACCTGATTTTCCATTAATAGGATATTTGTATCATAAATTAAAGTCTGACTATGCAAATAAAATACTAGGTCTGGCAAGGTGTCCAAGATGTTATGTCAAAAACTCAAGTAACAGAACACCATGTATAGTGCAAACTCATGTTTAGAAATTATATCATGTATTTGCACAGGCCTAGAAAAAGACTGAAAGGATATCTATTGAACTGTTAACAGTGGTTACCTCTAAGTATGGGCTCTGGAGTAGAGCCTTTCACTTCTTATTTATACACTTACATAATTTCAATTTTTCAGACAGATGTGTTTGCTCTTATAATTAAAAATGAAACCATTAATTTTTTCATTATCCCTGAGGAACATGGGGTAGACAGGATAAAAGCCTATAAAGTTTGATGAACATTGTAATAAATAATAAAACCTACCTACCTTTATTGAGCATCTATTATTTATGTGTTCAACAAATATTTCTGAACTCCTATGTCCCAGGCATTGTTAGGCTCTTTGCATATGTTACATCTAATCTTCACAAAAACTTTTCAAGGCAAGTTTTACAATTTTGATCTTATCAGTACAGAAAGCAAGGCTCGAAGATGTCAAGTACTTTGAAAAGCTGCACAGCTGGTAAAGCCAGGTCTTTGGTCTACTTTATCATGCCGCCTTGTAAAATGACTTTCTTCAGTTGTAGACACAGGATACAGAAAATTACAATCCAGCTTGATGTTATCTTAGAATCTCATTTACAGGTCATCACTGTACTCTCTTAGCAAATAAATTACCACCTCTATATCTAAGCTAAATCAATATCTATCTATCTATCTATCTATCTATCTATCTATCCATCCATATTTCATCACCACTAATCTCAAGTATTTGCCAGAACAATTTTGAACTTACAAATGATTTTGATAAGTAGAAGAAAATTCCATGATTTGAGCCCTCATTGTATGATAATCAGGCAATGTGGTGGGGGGTGGACAAGGAGAGCCTCTCTTGTTTATTTTGTTTATTGTAGGTAGGACAGGACTGGTGTTTGGAATGCTAATAAAGACCTGTCTAGGTCTATAACCTCAGTTATCAGAAGAAAGAGGCTCTGATGGATTCTGCCCATTGATTACCGTCTCTGGGAGAAGTACACACATATGTATCGTTGCCCGTGAAAATGAGGACTTTGTACAGATAGGCTGGTACAGTGGTGTGAAAAGTACTTCACGAGAATCTGAAGCAGCGGGGCTCTTGATGACCTCATCTCCTGAAATTCCTATCATTTCTCTTCAAATAGCAATGGGATCAATTTGAATGTGCTACTTACAGCCTATCTACAAGTGTGATTAAGGAGAATTCAACGTGTCTTCCAAATTCTTCCCAGCTCCTGCCTCTGATACTAACTTCATTCCTCTAAACTCGTCCTCTTTGTTTAAAAGCAGTAGGTCCCCCGAAGCACCATGCTTTCATCCATCAGAATGTATTACTTGGTGTGAATGAAGGTGAAGAGCGTGAGGACAATAGGCTCCTCCTCAGGGACTGAGGGAGAAACAGTAAAATTGGGGAGGCTGGGGACACAAAGACAAACCTGCCAATTTCCCTTTGTTGCCTGAGATGTACTGCAGGGACTGACCAGAACCCTGGAGTCACAGGAAGTTTATTTTACCCACTAGCGAGTAGAGCGTAGAGACTGCCTCATGCCTTCTGTGAGCAGAGCCTCAAACTCACGTGGTCTTCTGAGCTGTCCGCCTCAGGGAGCCTGACCAGCCTCTGCCCCAGTCCCTGTAAGAGCCACGGAGGGACAGAAAGAGTATAGGCTTTCAGTCAGGACAGAGTTAGGTTCAAATACAACTCAGCCATTTACTGGTCATCTGACCTTGGGCAAATCGCCCTGTCATGAGGATGAAATGAGATTATATAAGGAAAGAGCTTTGCACAGTGCCAGCCACACAAAAGGGATCCACTCTGCAATTAGTCCTTTCTAGGCCCCTGTTGAGAACTCCACCAGGACCGAAGTCCAGGCTTGAACCTAAGCCCACCGAGCCAAGTACTTCTCACTTTCCCAAATCCTGCCGAATCCTTTATCTAGGCTTGCACCCTGTTTTCACATCCTTTCTGGCAAATTCGAACACACAGCCTGGCTTCCTTACACTCACCAACTACACTCCATGGATGGCAAGGCCAATTTCAGTCAGACTAGAGTCTGTCCCTGAGCCCTGGTGATGTAGACCAGTGCTTCTCGATCCTTCCTGAGACCTCCCCAGACCTGAACTACTTTGTACGCAGAGCCCGGGGATCTGCATTTTTAAAAAGCTCCCCTCCCCTCATGGCAAGGGCCACATCACAAGTCTTCAGCCACCTTACTTGCTTGCAGAAGTTCGTAGGATGCTGTGTGCCCGAGACCTTGGCATCTACTCTACAGATAGTGGGTGCTTAATAAATGTTTATTGAGTAAACGAAAGCTTTCTGTTGAATGTTAACTTTTCTCCTTACAAAGATATTTATCCATAGAGTTTTTTTTTTGTAAAGATTTTATTCATTTATTTGACAGAGAGAGACACAGCAAAAGAGGGAACAAAAGCAGGGGGAGTGGGAGAGGGAGAAGCAGGCTTCCCGCTGAGTGGGGATCCCGATGTGGGGCTTGATCCCAGGACCCCGGGATCATGACCTGAGCAGAAGGCAGACGCCCAACCGACTGAGCCACCCAGGCACCCCTATCCATAGAGTTTTAAAATAACTTGAGAGTAATGGCACATGCTAGTTGTTCAAGAAAGATTGGCTCCTGATGATTAAAGTCTGTTTTCTTTTGGGACGGATTTTGGGAGGGCAGCTATTGGGGAGAATGTGAGTACAGAAATCCCACAGAAGTAAATGAAATGACAAAACATGGAAGAGTTTTATGAAGTGTGAAGGACTATGTGGAACAATAATGATGGTGTATCATCCAAATCTCAGTGCCAGGACATTACAATTTGTTCTGGAGAAAAAGAAACTTGGGTAAGCTACTACTCAAAGGTTATAGTGTATGTCAGCTGGATGGAGAAAAGCAAAAAAGGTGTCTCATTACTCCCAGCTATAAATGCATACTAAAAACACTTACCACCCCTTTTTTTCTTGTTTTCTTTTCCTTTTCTTTTTTTTTTTTAAAGATTTTTTTTTTACTTATTTGACAGAGAGAGATCACAAGTAGGCAGAGAGGCAGGCAGAGAGAGAGGAGGAAGCAGGCTCCCTGCTGAGCAGAGAGCCCGACTCGGGGCTCAATCCCAGGACCCAGAGATCATGACCTGAGCTAAAGGCAGAGGCTTAACCCACTGAGCCACCCAGGCACCCCCTTTCCTTTTTATTTATGAGAAATTTCAAGCATATGCCAAGTAGAGAGATGTGTATAATAAATTCTCATTTCTGTCAAGCAGCTTCAACAACGATGAACATTTTGTCTATATTGGACTAACCAATGTGATATAACAGTGCTTCCGAATTTACTTTAAAGACTGTTTGAAAAGAATGTGTAAATAAATGCTTTAGGACTAGGTCAACATTCTTTGGGAAGATGTAGAGATAGCATGTACTCCCGGAGCCCATTTACATATATTTTTCAACATCTGGCTAACAATTCCTCTTTGAGATAGAGGATTACAACATCCCAAACTCTGCACAATCTCCTGGTGAGTGTATATAATAGAGTCACTGTACTTGTCTCTAAAAAAACAACTTATTTATTTTTAGAACTTTAGAAAATTGTGGCTGTGTCTCCATCTGGGGTACAAAGGCCCAGTGAGCCCTGTTTGCTATGGTTCTTGTATTTGAAGGCTCCAAATGTGCCACCACCAAGCTAGTCTAATGACAATCCAGAGGGAGGTGCAGTGAGATGGGTTGCAGGTCTGGGTTCATTGGCTATAGAAAGCATTTCTAGATAAAGGATTATAACCAGGTTGACCAGATGCCCTGAACTGTATTCCTTCCAACTGGAGAAATCAACAATACTGGAGGTTCTTTTTCTCACCTCTCATTAATTCACTCTTAAATACACGGAGCTGTTTTTCCAGACTTCTGTACTCCTATTGGGTTTCTATACCTACCTCTGCCTTCTTTTGCTACCTGCTTCCAAGAAGCTGGAGGTCGTCTGCTACAATCCTATATAAATTCCATTTTGTCCAAATTATTATCCATTCCCTTTACCTTCTCTCTAGTATCTGAAGAATTTTCCTGATTTCCTTCTAAAGCCAGTATTTCCATCTGTCCTTTTCTTTCCTCCCTCCCCCATGTCCTTCTTGACTTCACTTCCCTTCATCTATTCCTCTTCCATTTTCCAGGTCTCCCTCCCTGCTCCTTTCACCCCCTAACTCCCTTGATACGTAACATACTTTTTCTCTCCTGGCCTACTACTCCCCCTTGATTCTAATTTTCTAATTTCTGTTCATGGTATATCTGGCTCTCTCCTGCTTTTTCATCTATAGACTTTGTCCACCTTGGTTTCTTCTCCTTCTTGAGCCTCAGCACCATCAGCCTATGCAAAATCCTAAGGCCGAAACCTTTTTATAGATCTTCTGCTCAAACTGTTTTCAGCAGAATTTGATATTACTACCCTTTCCTCACTAGAACTTTCATTTCCACCAGAGCCCATGGGACATTCTTCTGGCTTTCCTCCCTCCTGGACTGCTTCTGCTTGGTTTCCTTCCAGGATTTTTTACCCCTTCCCCTTTCTCTTGAAATAAACAGTTTAAATATAAGCTTTCTGAAGATTCAGTCTCCATCCCTCTGTTTTAACTCTTGACTGTCCCTTGGTAATCTCATCCTGTCTTAAGGCTCTCTCTATCTGTTAGGAGAATGACTCCCAGCCCTGTACCTTTATCCCTCATCAGTCTTCCCCTAATCAGACCCTGTCCCTTACTGTACTCTGAGCATCCCACACCAATGTGTTGCAGACACCTTAAACTCTGATCTAAATTAAACTCATCGCTTTTCACTCCTATGTCTTTGTTCTTGGCTAATTAATTCAACGGTCTCCTTCCATCATTATCTTTCAAATCAATCTTCTGTTCACTACCCTTCTTCAGAACTCATTAACTCTTGCTTGGACCGCTGCATATTTTCCTAAATGGTCTCCCTGCTTTCAGTTTGATTTCCCTCTGTTTAGTGGGAAAATAGCAAATCAAATTTGTTACTTCATATCTTAAAGCTTTTGCATTTCGAAAGACTTCCATTCTTTGGCTCATTTAGTGATCTTTTCCCACCAATATCTTTAATGTTGGCTTTTTTTGGACACTGCTAGAGTCATCTTCCAAAGGTTTAGAACTGGGTGTGTCCCTCTGAAATCAAAACTCCTTTCCTAACATTGCCTTCTGTAGTCAAAGCCCTCCATGATTTGGTCCAAACCCATTGCTCTAGACTTATCTTCCACTCAACTCTTGCAGCCTGGTCTGTGACAAGTCCTCTCGTGCTCAGTTGCTTTTTCTTAAACAATGTATTACCTCCGTCAGGGGCCCTTCCTTCCAGATCAGCTCTTGTAAGTTATCTGTTCTTCAAAGTGCACTTCAAACCATTCTCCAAAATTTTGTCTCCCCACCACCAAAGGCAGAACAAGAGCCTCCCCACATTATTAAATACTTGGTTGATATATGTAACACAGAATTTTCTGTGATCTTTCTTGGCATCCGACTGTTTGTTGCTCCTCTCCATTAGACCATAGACTTAGAGGAGAGGGACAGTCTAACTCATTTTTTATCCAACCCAACAAGTGAAGAGCGCTCCCGTAGTAGGTGATTTCTCATTTATTGAATTGTTGAATTCTATAGCAAGGGTTGCCTTGATTTAATCTGTAGAATTAAGAATGAAATTCAGCTTATTTGGGAAAGCAAGATTTTGATTTTGTTTTCCTCAATGATTGGTCTTTATTATAATTTTTTCCATTTATATAGAACTTCTATAGTAGGAATTATTCAATGGACAAAAAATTCATGCTATTCATCGTACAAAAGCAAGCCACTGACTAATACAACAAATAATAACATGTTATAGGAAGGCACAGTGCAGATGAAAGAATATAAGTGAATATCAGGGGAGTTTCTGATTGTAGTTAAAAGAGAAAATATATGCGAAGTGCTTACTCTTTTTCTGGGACAGAGTAAGCACTTAGTAAATGTTACCTAATATTATTACACAGCAAATAAAGTAACTGGAAAAAAAATAATTTCCTTTATCCCATGTAGTCCACAGTTTTGTGTTGACAACTGATATTAATTTTGAACTGCATCCAGTTTTAAGTTAGTCAGAGATGTGTTTTTAGGATAATTTCAAAAACAAGTAGCAAAGAATAAGGCATGTGAGGAGATAGCATGATGTAATTAACCACGTGCACTATTGATGAGGACTTGGCTTCCCTCTGTACCACTTGATATTCAGTGAAATAAATAATGGTGATAATTGTCACATTCCTAACAAAGACATCTGCTAAACCAGGCAACTCAAGCGAAGCTGTTTGCTACTGACAGCTTGCTTCAAATGTGAATGTTGCCATTAAGAAAAAATAGAGTTTCTGTATTTATCACATTACCTAATATGTTGTGTTGGCAATGCTTCATCTGGGGACCAAAAGACTTAGGCCTGATAATTAAATTCAACACTCAAACTTCTATATTTGCTTAAGAGACCATTAGAAGATCTTTATTTTTGTTGTTGTTGTTCAAATGTAAATGAAATATATCCACATGATAAAGATTAAAAATCCAGCAGTTAAGAATGGTATCAATTGATGAGTAAAAGTCCACTCCATTCTCCCTATCCCCCATTCATCCTCTCTAGAGTTAGTCTTTTGAAACACATGCTATGTAAAAACTGTACTAAGTCATACAAATCAACCGACTCCACTTCATTTGATACACGACCTTGAATTTCAGAAAATCCCTGTGCTGTACAATGCCCAAAGACAGATGATTACATCTTTTGGTTTTTCTCTATTGGTCAATATCATCATAACAAAATTTCTATTTCCATTTCAAGGTGATATTTTGAAGGACTGAGAAGACCGAAAGCTTTACTCTTTATTCCCTCATCTGATGATTAATCACTGAGAAATATCTGAAACAATTTCACTCTTAGACCAGGATCCAAAAAGTTCCTGACTCTGGACCCCAAACTTTTGTGGGCCCTATTCTTGCTTTCCTTTGACCATGCCCCTCTCCATGAGGTGAGGGGTCTGTGTTGCCAAGGGGACATGCCTACTTGAGCCTGTGTGCCCTCTACCAGACCATATTTGGGATAGCCTGGATGGAGGAATTCTAAGCTCACATGGTCCAAAGAACATCTGTGGCTTCTTCCTGACCTCTATCCTCGCTAGGCTGGGTAGGCCATGGGTTGGGACTACAAACTAGCTCTCCTCTTCCTTCCTGCTATTTTCCGGCATGGAACTCTGAACATTAGTCTGAGAAATCTAAATTCAGACCTAATCATTTAGGTTGTTACGAAGATGCCAAAGTAGGAAGATTTAAATATTTATTTAACAATTTGATAGCTTGATTTATAACTTTAAAATATTTAGATATATATGTGTTCACTTTAACATGTACTTTTGCCCTGGACCCCCTCATACGTTAGAAGGCAGATCTGATTTACAGATAATGTCATTGTGAACCGCATATAATTAAATGCCTTTCCATTCGGATTGGGTTTCTAACAGTTCTTTGAAACAAATGCAAAATGAATCTTACTCTTCAAATCACGGCTTTTAAATGAGTAACTTCCAATTTCAAATTCTTCTGTCCCTCGTATATCTGTTGTTGGAATATTCAGCAGAGAACTTCACTTTGTTAATCCCTTTAGAAAATAACAAACTTTCATAGCCCCTCTTTGCTTCAAGTAGTTTCTTTATGGCTCTGCCATTCTGCACTCACTCCCCTTTTTTTCCTTATCTATAAATTATCTCTCAATCAATTACACAAATTTTTCAAAATAGAAACTTTGACTTAAGCTTACCCTCACTTTACAGAAAAAGAAACTGAGGATACTACAGAAAAGGGTAGCATGATCTTTGAGGCAAAGCCATTCAGGAGTTTTGGCTCGTAAAAGTTTGGCAGGCTCAAATCGGTTGGGTTTTCATTTTGTACTTATTTTTTTTAACGAATCCATAGAAATGCCAGGTGTAGAAAGATTCATTATTCGGGAGGGGAGATGGCTTCTCAACAATAATCACAATTTACTCTGGAGTCCATCTCATTGCTTATTCACAGAAGGTCCTGTAGGCAGCAGCTGACAAAATTAGTTATTAAAGAGGGTGTTCCAAATCTAGTCATTAATGTGTGTGCGTGTGTGTGTGTGTGTGTGTGTGTGTGTGTGTGTGTGTCTGTATTTTTTCTTTCCATCTTATTCTCCATCCACTCTGTTTTTCCCATTCTATCCCTGATAGATGACCACTGTTATTAGGTCCTTGTATGTGCATGTAGGGTTTCTCTAGACAAATACAAGTTCTTATACAACTGCTTTTGTCACTTAACAACCTTGGGGATCTTTCCTTATCCGTTCAGACAGAGCTTCTTTATTCTTTCTTGAATGTTGTATAGAAAGCTAAACATTGTATGGCTACCCTGTAGTTTATTTTTATCAATGACTTTCATTTCTTAGCAACAGTCTTACATATTTTTTAAAAATTGTGAAAATGTTGCAGAGAATTCCCAAATGCCTGTCTATTATTAACATTCTACTTTAGCTTGGTATATTTGTTACCATTATTGAACTAATACTGATACATTATTAACTAAAGTCTATATTTTGTTTGGATTTCTTTAGTTTTACCATTTCTGTTTCAGGAGATCATATTACATTTAGTCATCATGTCTCCTGAGGCTCCTTTTGGCTATGACCATTTCTTAGACTTTCCTTGGCTTTGTTGACCTTGATAGTTTTGAGGAGCACTGGTAAGGTATTTTGCAAAATGTCTTCCAATTGAGATTATATGATTTAGTTTTGTACAAATACATCCTGTACAAAAAAGTCTTTTGATGAATGCTTGATTTCTTCCCCCTGCCCTCCAACGTTGGCCACAGCAAACAATGCCGCAGTGAGTGAGTGCACATCAGCCACTTCCCATGGCTAGAATATATTCCTAGAAGTGGCATGGGCAGGTTAAAGAGTAAATGTATTTAAAATTTTGACACTATTGGCAAATTTCCTTCCACAAGGACTGTGTCAGTTTATGCTGTATATATGAGAGTACCTATTTCCAGACAGCTTTGCCAACATAGTGTATTCTAAAACTTTTGGATTTTTTCCCTGTCCGATTGAAGAAAATTGGTACCAGCATGATTTAAAAGTTTTAACAGCATTTATTATGACTTGAGATGAAGAATTTTATCCATGCTATTGCTTATTAAAGGTAGATTCTTTGCTTTTGTTGTATATCCTAAGCATTTTTTCATTTATGAAAGCTATTGATTTCTGTATAATAATTTGATAAGGTAGAGATCATTTCAGCTCAATATCTCAGGGATGCTTGCCATGCACTTCCATGTTAGATCTATGCATATATTGACTCCTGTTCTCAAATGCAATAGTTGTCAGCAGGTTGGTTTTTATCTAGACATAGTTACATACTCCTAAGAAACTGCTGCTAACCATCTCAAGGGTTGTCTGAGGAAGGTTCATTTCTGACTTCTCGTAAGAATGTTGTTCTATAGTGTGTTTCCTTTGCATCCTGTACTTTTTTTTCTTACTTTCTTTTTTTTTTCTTTTCTTTTCTTTCTTTTTTTTTTTTTTTTTTTTTTGATGTAGGCTCCGTCTCTAGTGTGGAAGAACTTTGCATATCAGCCTGGATAAATCTTAAAAAATTATTATAGAAGGGGGGGGAAGCAAATCGTAGAAGAAAGTGTACAGTTTTGTACCATTCATATTGTTTTAAAATATGCAATGTCAATTATATCTCAATAAACAATGTAAGGCAGTGTCACATATATTATTGATGGATACATATGAGTGTGTGTGTGTTAAAAGCACAAAAACATGCGTGGGAATTATAAACATAAAATTCAAAATAGGGGTTATCTTTTTTTTGAGAGAGAGAGAGCGAGCGAGCGAGCATGTGAGTACATGGGGGGGGGAGGAGCAGAGGGAGAGAGAGAGAGAGAGAATCCCAAGCAGGCTCCACTCCCAGCATGGAGCCCACCCCGGGGCTCCATCTCCCCACCCTGAGATCAAGACCTGAACCGAAACCAGAGTCAGTGGCTTAACTGACTGAGCCACCCACACACCCCAGAATAGGGGTTATTTTTAAAGAGGAAAGGGAATAAGGTAGAGAAGCGTAACATGGGAATTTTAAGAACACAGTGTCTCGAGGTATTCATTTTATTGTTACCTGTACATTCTTGGATGCCTGAAATGTTTTATAATTAAAAAAACATAAAAATCAGAGCAAAGTCACATAAAATTCTCCAAGGACTTCTCATTGTTCTTTGAAAGAAATCCAAACCTCTCACCAAGATACAACAAGTTCTATATAATCTAGCCCTCACTGCCTCTCTAGTCTCATCTCTTCCCCTCTCCCTATCAATCACCACATTCTGACCTCACTGGCTTTTTTTCTGTTCCCTTGAAGAAGTCAAGTTTGTTCCAGCTGCAGGACCTTTGCACCAGCTTTCACTTCTAGTACATTCACCTATATCCATCCATTTGGCTTCTTCTCATTATTCTTCTCATTATTCAGGTCTCATTATTCATTATTCAGGTCAAGCAAACTCTTCCTTGACCATCTTATTTAAAGTGGTTCCCACCCATTCTGTTTTTCTCTACACATCATCCTTTCATTCCCTTCATAGCATTAATTACCCTGTAAGTTCTCTTCTTTATGTATTTATTGACTGACATTCCTACAAGAATGTAAGCTCCTTGTCTGCTTTTCCCACTGCTGTATCACTGGCAATCACAACAGTGCCTCGTGCATAGGAGATACTTACTAAATACTTGTTGAATGAGTGAACTTATTCTCATTCTGAATAACAAGAAAAATCTCCCTTGCTTTCTGTTTGTAAGGGAAGAGAGCCTAGAAACCAAACTGCTCTTTGGATTTCTTTTCCAGATGTTACAGGTTTTCCTTACAATCATCTATGTCAAGGGATAATAAATCCAATTTGTATTTTGATGATAGGCACGGATATCAGCTCCTTTTCATTGTCCCTAATGTGGACTGTAAAACAGGGAGATGTGATTAGTCCGTCTGGACTTTTATGTATTGTCATTGATCCAACGCTGAGCCATGGGGCACTATCTGATCCTTACTCTAAAACACTAATCTGGAATCACATAAACCATCAGTTCCTTCGTAGAATATAAAAGTAATCTCAAGGGCGTTTTGCCCCATTTCTACTTGTTGTAAGTAGAAATAAGAATAATTATTAACATTGTAGAATGATCTTAAGACACGCAGTGCTTAGTGAATTCAACTTTGACCTTTCATAGCCTGTGGAGATTCTTTTCTCAGGAATGTCGCCTGGATTAGCCCTGACTTCTCTGAGGAGGGGCTCTGCCCCAAGGAGGCTGCCCTGAGACAATACGGCTCACTCAGTTCATTTTCCTCTGGAAGTTACTTCAAATTTTGATTTTTTTTTTTAAGATTTTATTTATTTATGACAGAGAGAGACAGCGAGAGAGGGAACACAAGCACAGGTGAGCTGGAGAGGGAGAAACAGGCTTCCTGCCAAGCACGGAGCCCAATATGGGGCTCGATCCCAGGACCCCGGAATCATGACCCGAGCCGAAGGCAGACGCTTAACAACTGAGCCATCCAGGCGCCCCCTAAATTTTGATTTTTCTAACAAAGGTTTTTTTTCTCATTTGAATCCACACTGCACATATCTTGACTTCATCACTTAATTCAATAAGAATTTAAGAAAAACTCTTTCCAAGGCTAGTGAGTTTGATCTTTGGGTTCATATGTGAACCCCAAACATACATGCTTTTCTTCTTTCTGCCTCGGCCTCTCTCTCCAGCTGAGAAACAGAGCATATGTCTTACATTAGAGAATCTTATCAGGCTCAGAAGATGCACTCCCATTTCCTGTTCATACCACACTTATGCGCTGCGGGGCTAAATTATAATTATCACTGCTGCGCTATTTTTAAAATGCAGTTACAGTCGGAGTTCCTGGCTCCCTTTTAGAACCAGGCCCACACTGCCACTTTCCTCTCATCGGCGCGATTTTACGGTATTTACGTGGCTGAGAGAAGAAACATCTTTATGCTAACAACCTTCTGGAAACCAATAAACCTTGCTACCTTGCTGAGAAGTTTATCCGGTAAACAAGATGTACAAGAAGTGTCCTTGGAAGCTGGATAAAGTGATTTGATGTCTCAGTTGCATTCATTTGTTTAACCTCAAGTCGGGGGTGGTGGTGGGATTTCACCTTTCGAGCTAATGAAGAAACAAACTTGTTTTGAAATTGAACAACCCTGATAGATCTCTCAAACCAAGTAAAGAGGGATTCGGCGTTTATCTGTTACCTATTTACTCACGGGGAAAAAGTAGCTTGTAAAGTGCGTTTGCTTATTTATTGTCAGTGGGAGTTGGTGTTGGTTGGTTCTTGTTTGCTTGCTCGAAATATCTGATTTGGCTGCTTACAAGGACGACCTTAGCTAGATAATTCTGTGCTGTGTAGGTTCAACCGTAACGTGTTATTGGTTTTCATATGTGAAAGTTTAGGGATAAGTAATGTTCAGAAGGGTCCTCCTCCCGGTTTCATAATTCAATTTGGAGGCAGAGTGCTCAAAGGAGAGAGGAGATCCAAGTCAGACCTAGAAAAGAGGCTTGCATTTCAGTTATTAATATTTCCATTTGACAGAAATTTTTATCGCTGAGAATATAAATGGGCACAGATGAAAGGGTAGGGTCAGCAAGCCACAGAATAAATCTCTTTCAACTGTTGCCTGGAGAAGAGTTCCTGACGTCGTCGTTCTTCATATGTTACAATTCTAAGTTGCTCTTCGGAGCCCTAATTTTGGCATCAAGAAGTTGGATCACTTGGGTTCAAACATCTGTTGTTTCTGGATGGCTTTAAAATTCCATTGCAGGCTCAAAAATGCTCAAATTGCAAAGCATGTCCTTATGAGAAGCATCTACTTGGTGTGTTTGTCCTTCTCCCTCATGAATCTTCCACACACACTTCCTCTGGGCCTACAGTTTCTGCTCTCTTTCTCCACATGTAACAGTAACATAAAGTGTTTCTTTGACTAAGTTTCAATTTGGGGCATGGAATGCCTTTCCCTGTTCAGTTTATTCTTTATGTGCTTGGAATGTGCTGGAATGTATGTAAATACTTTTCAAAGTCCGGACTCGCGGTTTTTTTTTCTCCCTCCCAGACTTGCTATCGCCTGACTGCTTCATTCCAATTTCTGTTAGAACTTCGCAAGTTCCAGCAAGATTTTTTTTTTTTTTTTGAGAAAGATAATTGCGATCAGATAACCCTTAAAAGGTAAATGTAGTAGAAAGAAACCGATTTTTTCCTAAGGAATGGTTGCATTAGAACTTTTTTACCATTCCGTGCAGCACTCCAGCTAAGAGATAGGATTGTGGGCAGAAAATGAGGTAGTAGAATAAATGCCTTTGTATTGAAAAAACAGAGTCCCCGATGAACCTATGTTGAAGAGGGTCACATTATTGTGATTCTCCCACCGAACTACTGAACTCCTTACCTCTGCAATGTTTCAAAATGTTTCAACATGTTTTAAAGTCAAAAGGGATAGACGTTATGACAAGTAGAATTTCGGTGGGGGAGACCACTCCCTTGCCAATGTGACTGGGGTTTGGAATCATTTTAAAACTTTTGGAGTTTAGACAATGCCACAGACATGCACCTAAAGAAAACAATTTGGGGAATTTTTTTTTCTTTTGTATACAAACTCTGTGTTTGTATATCTCAACACGATAATGGTCACAAATTAATATAGAGTGTACTACCCTAGGAACTACAGTATATGAAGTAAATGATTTATAGCAAAGTAAAATAAACAAGAACAAGTCTTGGCCTTCAAAGGCCTTCCAGTGTTAGCGGCTAATTCTTAAATTCTCAATGTCTGTGCTATTCTGATGGTAAGAGCTACCGGGCCAGTGTCAGGGGGTGACTGCCATGTGGGTCACTAACTCTCATCTTTCCAGGCCCTTCTGACTCCTTTATCTCCAGATGCATAGAAGTTTTAAACCCACTCCGGGCCACTGGCTTTCTGGACTGTAACCTCCCACCCCCAGTCTTAGTTCTGCTTTTCCACAGAAGTTAATTGTGATGTTTGGAAGGCAGCCCGTCTCAGAGCATGATCTGTGGTTTTCCTCTTTTCTCCAAGCTCTTTAAAAAAGCATCGCAGGCAAATGAAAGGTTTGTTCTTTTTCAGAAATCCTTACTACTCCTTACCTGTCGGGCCGAGAAGACGATAGTAGACTGTGTTCTGCTCTTTATTATTAACTTTGTGAGGCTTTGACAGTCTTTGCTGCTGGATTCCAAGTGCCTTGCTAGGCTGCTCTCATCTTTGTCTTCTGCAGAGATGGCCCAGTGCTTGTCACTGGGAGCAGAAGGGTTGAGAGCTCAGTTCCTGACATGAGGCCCACTTCTGTGGGAAAGCTGGCTCTGCTGTGTACTATGAAGTGACAATTGGGTTATTGTTTAACCCTTATAAGTCTTGGTGAAGTAAGATAATGTAGATAAACCTCTTAGCATGTGGGTTGGCTTTTTTTGTTTTTGTTTTTGTTTTTTTTGGTACAGAGGCATTACTCAAAATGTGAGCTATTAGAAGTACGTATATATGTGTTGCATCCAAGGAATAAGTTTAACCACTGCTTGGCTAATCTTTTTGATCTTCACAATTTCTGGAGCCTGAAGAGTATTTCTGCGGAAGAACCCAAGCAAATCTCTGATGCAAATTATTTATATTGATAGCACATGTTTATACAAGTTAGTCTACAAAATTTAAGTGACAGCCACTTCTAAACACTGCTTCTAAAATTAATAATTGCTGTTTTCCAATCCAACTACAAAATGCATAGACAGCCCCGGCCCGGGCGGAGTCTGTGAGTCTGGGATGTGCTTAGCAGCTGGGCAGTGACCTTAGGCAGTGGCCTGGTCAATGGAATATCAGACATCCTGCTTGGCCTTTCAATCCGGGACTGTCAAGGCACTCTGCTGAGGACACTTCTCTAAATTCTGGGCCTCTTGGAGAATGTGAGGAAAGCTATGCAGAGATAAACATACGTGGTAGAAAAGGGAGAGAGAGACAGAGAGAGACATAGACAGAAAGAAGGAGGGGGAGAGAGGGAGAGAGAGAGAAAAAAAGAGAGAGAGAAAGAGAAGAAAGAGGAGGAGAGGAGTCAAGAAGCCAAAGAGGGAGCAAGAACCAGAGAGAGGCAGTAAGATGTCAGGCTCTGGATCCAAACAGAATAGGTTTTAAATCCTCATTTGTAAGCCGTGTGATTCTGGGTAAATTACCCAACTACTCTCAGTTTCCTTATCTATGAAAAGGAACCAAAAAAGACCACTCATCTCAAAAAGCTTCTGTGAAGATCAAACCGGATAATGCATTTAAAAGCAGGTGGTCCAGGGGATGCCTTGTCTTAGAGCTTTCTCACTTTATAACATAATGAAGACTCTTCCTCATATATGGTATTTGTGTTTGCTTATTTATTTACTTAGGTATTTGTTTAATTAGAAAAGGGCATCAGCTAGAACAAAATACATGAGTCCCTCGTCAACCCGGAGAGATTCTCACTGCTGTTTTTGCAAGAACAATTGCAGATAAGTGATGTGGGGCTTTTTTTTCTCTTCTAAAGGGGCCATACCATTTTAAGAAATATTGAATTAATGGTTCAAAAGCCAAAATGGGAGTCGCAAGTTATCATTCATTCATTCTTTCATTCGGCCAGAGTTCATGAGAGTCAAGCTGCGTCTGAGTTAGGTAGGCACTGGAACGTGCAAGTGGAGGGGGACACAGCGTGGGGGGACTGAACAGAGTCCCTGTCCTGACCGACTCCAGGGATCTGCATCCCTGCTCCGCCCCTCTGATGGGTAGGGGGCCGTTTCTTCTGTTGTACCAGAGTGCAATGTCAGGGCTTCCTAAGTTGTTGTTATAGTTAGAGGAGGCAAGGAGATAGAAAAGGAGCCTCAAAGTAGATTCCGGACTGCATTTCTGTCTCTTCTGTTCCAGTTTTCACATCATCGTATGCTGACTCTGACTCACTGACTCACGCCTTGTTCTTTAGTTTTCACGTCTGTGAAATGGAAGGGTACTGATTGTGACCCCTATCCTTCGAGGACTGTTAGGACTGGTAAAACTTGGTAAGCATTTTAATTTCACAATTGAAAAGCAGAGAAGGGGTTCAAAGTATAATTCACATTTTCCTTGCATTTGGTAATTTGTTTTCAGATTAAGTTCTTCAAAATGGGCATAGATGTTTTCAACTTAATGATTCAACTCAACTATATTTAATGATCACCTGTTACAAAACTGAACTACTTTCAGATTGTATTTGTGTTCTCCTGAAGGGACCCATTTGTCTGATTGACTATATAAATGAACACTATATAAATGAACACAAATTGGATCCTTACCTCTTCTCCCATCTATACCCCAAAGAGCGGTTAGAAAGAAATTCAATTCTTAGTATCCGATTTTAGTCTAGTAAAGACTTCTGAATACACGGTATATCTGACAGGAGGGGGATCTTCATTTATCCCTTTTGCTAGCCAATAACTGGAGTAAAATGGGAGAGGGAGAAAGGAGTGTGTAGAGAGGCTGGTCTGCTGAGTCTTGGAGAGCTACTGTCATCAGCAAGAACTCAGTAATATCTCACATTCTTCCTTCTCTTTTGCTCTAGGCTCACCTAAGCTTTTGCTGGGATTTGAAGCCTACCCTGTTATTTATAATTTTTTAATTTTTAATTTTCTTTAATTTTAAAGACTTTATTTATATGAGACAGAGACAGCACGAATGGGGAGGAAGGGTAGAGGGAGAGGGACAAGCAGACTCCCCGCTGAGCCGAGAGCCCGACACAGGGCTGGATCCCATGACCCTGGGATCATGACCAGAACTGAGTGCAGACACTTAACCGACTGAGCCACCCAGGCGCCCCAGCCTATCCTATTATTTAAAGATTGAAATCCAGATATGAAGATGGGGTATTGTGTTTACTTTTAGCTTCAGTCTCCAATAAGGTTTAAACTGTTCAGCTAGAGACAGCCTCCAATGTGATACTTCCCCAACATGTCACTAGTGTGCTCCGAATCTCCGTGTAGGCTTACAGATCTGGTTTCGCTGGCCCCATTTTCCTCTGGGGCAGATAGAGCCGAGATTGCGACATCGCAGGCAGTTCAACCAATCATTATGTACAAACCTCAGCCCACTTATATAATTCTGGTAGTAACAACACGAAAGATGCAAAGACGGAAGAGCACAAGGCTGCCAACGTCTCGAATCATCTGTGGCAACAGGGCCGCGGAACCCCTCTCCTTGGAAGTAAAATAATTGCTCTAATGGTGACCAAATGCCTTCCTTCGGGACAGTATTTAGAGAAGGTGGAGTATACATGTGTTGTACAAACATATATCGGCCCTTTAGAAGACCATTATCAATAGCATGCTGGGAAGCTGGAACACAAAAAGATTTGAGTATTTTTTTTTTAATATTTTATTTATTTATTTGACAGAGAGAAAGATCACAAGTAGGCAGAGAGGTAGGCAGAGAGAGAGGGGGAAGCAGGCTCCCCACTGAGCAGAAAGCCCGATGCGGGGCTCGATCCCAGGACCCTGAGATCATGACCTGAGCCGAAGGCAGAGGCTTTAACCCACTGAGCCACCCAGGCGCCCCAAAGATTTGAGTATTGTCTAGAAGACGACGTGACAAATCTCAGGAGAAGCAGTCAGTGTCCGGGCCTGGGATCCCTTATCCTGGCCATGAGATAGCATAGCCCATGTGAAGAAAGGACTGGGGAGTTTTCCAGCATAACATGGTATTTTGTTTCACCAGAGTAGACTGCTGGGAAATCTCTGGAGTCCCTGGCAGCTGCGTCTCGTCTTTAATATGAAGCCTAGGGGGGAAGAGAAAGAGAGAGAGACTCATAATTCACAAGAGGCGCGGCCATAAGAAAGCCATTCTGAGTAACTGAATCAGACACAGAGGGGGAGCTGCTGTTCCATTCCTAAGTCAAGAATGCTTTTTGTCTTTCCTTCTTTCCTTATCGGCTGTGGCCTCATGAAAAGATCAATTATGGCTGGTGGAATGAGTGCATGAGAGCATGCTTCTGTTTCTTTCCTTTTCTTCCCGCATTGCTGTCGGGCGGGTAAAAAAGACACTTTGTTAAAGACTGAAACGGCAGATGCAGCTCAGATATTATCTGAAGTAATTTGGGGGGTGGAGGGAGTATTTTATCTTGAATTGGTCCAGCACCGTTTTAGTGTTGGAAATAGTTCTACTGTGATGCAAATATCCCAGAAAGTGGAGAGACTCACACCAAAGAAGTACTTTATGTGTATCTTTAAAGTAAGGTAAGGTATGAAGATAATGTCAATGAAATGATTCATGGAAAAAAATGGGCATAAAATGGCATCATGGGGGGCACCTGGGTGGGTCATCTGGTTAAGTGTCTGCCATCAGCTCTGGGCATGATCCCAGGGTCCTGAGATTGAGCCCTTTATCGGGTTTCCTGCTCAGCAGAGAGCCTGCTTCCCCCTCTCTCTCTGCCTGCCACTCTGCCTACTTGAGCTCTCTCTCTATCTTTGTCAAATAAATAAATAAAATCCTTTAAAAAATTTTTAAAAATTTAAAAAATGGCATCATGGGCTGGAGGGAATAGGGGAGGCCTCCTGGAAGTGGTAGGGTTAATAAAAAGTGCCAAGTAAAATATGAATGAATGCATAGAACTAAGGATGGACTCAGTGGGCACAAAAGTTTACTTTTAAGTAAACTCGTTTATTAAGTATGTAGAGTTAGAAGTAGGTAGAAGACAAAGGTGGTGAGGTCCTGCAGTGACTAAAAAACCAGGCTTAAGATTTTAGACTGTTTCTATAACAATTAGTAGCTGTCCATGTTCATATGTGTGGGAAATGTTTTAAATATAGGTAATAAACAGGAAAATCATTTGCAGAACTGCAGTCATAGAATAATGATGGTGAACATTCGAGTGCATTTTCTTTCTTTTTTTTTTTTTTTTTAATTTATTGACATAGATTAGGTTTCCCAGAGGCAGGTCCTGAGATAAGGATTCAAGTGTAAATAGTTTATGTAGGAGGTGATTCAGGAAACACTGACAGGGGAGCAGAAGTAATAAGATGGGGAAGGAAAGGAAGTAAAAAAAAGAAAGGGCATGTTCTCAAATGAGTCTGCTGGAATGCAGTCATGCTGGGGGGAGCTGCCCCACCGAGGGATAAGGAAGCTCTCTCGTGCATTTGGCCACTAACTCCTGCTGGTTGAGAGTTGATTTGGGGGCCTTAACTCTCTGCATGGGTCTCTCTGGGCCTAAGCAGAGAGTTTCAGGTATTTGCAGTAAAAAGCCCTCAGTATGTAGTAAGAATATGGGTGCTACAGGAATATATACAGATTGTATTTTTATTTGTAAAATAGCTTTCTGTGCATGGGGCTTTGTCCTGCATGTCTTGCTTGCATTAACTCGTAATTCTTACAGAAGCCCTGTAAGGTAGGGGATACTTTAACCCCTGAGACCTAGAGACTGGCATTAGGGGCTAGTAGAAGTAGAAATGAGAGTCACACTCCCAGAGATCAAATCGTGACTCCCTGGGGTCACGAAGAGATGACGCGTTCTTCCAGTGAGTTTTTTTGGGTTTGTTTGCTTGTTTTGGGAGAGAGAGCACACACGTGAGTCTGGGTGCGGTGGGAGGGGAGAGAATCTTAAGCAGGCTTGATCTCACAACCCTGAGATCACCACCTGAGCCAAAGTCAAGAGTCAGACGCTTAATCGACTGAGCCGCCCAGGCCCCCCTCTTCCAAAGAATTTTAAGGTCAGCCTTATTTACCCATCTCCGTGTCTTCTGCACATTTTCTCCTCTTTCTGTCAACAAATTTTTTTGTTTGCAATTATAAAAGTCTCTGTTTTCAGAGACATTTGTTGGGAAACAAAGCGAGACCTTGAGACATAAAGGATTGGTAATGGGCACCTGTCAGCTGTGCCTCTCAGCATCCCCTCCCCCATCTTCTTTTGACACAGTGCCTTATCTCCTCGGGGGTAAGATGATCCCACGCCTTCTCCTTGTAGTTTTAATGGGCTGCCAAACCAGTTCAGTGGTTTGAGAACCAGACGGGGTCAACCATAGCCTTCCTCTACCTCGCCACAGTGATTGGCTAGAAATGTGTTTAGGCCGTGGGCTGAGCCAATCAGTCTTTCCCTAGGACTTTATATCCAGCTTTGGAGAAAGAAGCTGGTGTCACTAGACTGAGACGACATAACCAAGAACTGTCTGAACCATGCTCCGTTTCCTCTCTGCAGCAAGGGAGAGCAAGCCCATCTGCAGAGCAGAGAGATGAAAAGAAAAAGAGAGAGATAAAAAGGAAAGGAGAGAAAGAGAGATCTTCCTGCATTGCTAAATGCCTGTAATCCTCTGAGGTCAGCTTCTCCTGAACTTCCCGTTGGAAGAAGCAAATAAATAATAAACCAATAAATAGTAAGCCGACTCCTTCTTTCTACCCTTCCTTCTTTTTTCTTTCATCTCTGTTTACTTGTTTGTTTATAGCTAGTTTGATTTGGGTTTCAGTTTCTTGCAACCACAGAGTCTCGACTAATGCAAGACCAAGTACATTTTGATCAGGAAGTGTGTTTGTGACCCTTCATTCATATATTGGTGTAACAGATCAGTGGGTGGAAAGAATCAAATTATGACTGGACAGAGCAACCTTTTTCCATCCTTCTCAACTTTACTTGCCTTCAGGATTCCCAGGTCGATTCCGACTCTCTGAGGCATGAAGGAGGCATCTGCCTTCAGGAAATATTGAATTGCAACAGCAACATGGAACACGGTTTCCTATCGACTCCTGCTTTGCCTGCAGCTGTTGATGGCATTCTCCAATAGGCAGCTAACTGATGGGGACGATCTAGTTTTTCCCTCTTCACAACTCAAGGGCGTGGAGAACTCTGGTTTTGGGGGAACTAAACTGATGGTTCTGTGAATTCTAACCCCGGCTCGAACAGATTTGGCTCGTGTGATCCTCCAAAGATTCAACAGATCTAAAATCTCAACGTGCTAGTATTAAACTGGAAGCTATAAGACATCCTTGACATCACAGCTGTCATTTATTAAACACTAAATGCTGGCACCACACACACTTGGCTTTGTATATTCTCTTGTAATACAATCTCACAGAATCCTGCAAAGTAGGTATGAAGCCAGTTTGGTTCTCCAGGAAGAGGATGCTGAGAGTTAAGAGTGCAAGCAAATGTTTTTTGGGGAGTGACATTTGTGAAAGAGAAAGGGAGAAAGCGAGGTTGGGCTGCTGGAATTGCCAGGTCATACAGATTCCG
This sequence comes from Potos flavus, assembly GCA_028534135.1. Taxonomy (NCBI): domain Eukaryota; kingdom Metazoa; phylum Chordata; class Mammalia; order Carnivora; family Procyonidae; genus Potos; species Potos flavus. Next base: position 56,861,075 of record CM052887.1, on the reverse strand, counting down.
CAACGTCTCTGTCAGATCAATGGGGAAGCTTCAGAGCCCAGACTGCCTCCTAGAAGCTCTTGCATCGGGTGAAAATGGCCCAGCCTTTGTACACCAGCTTTGCTCACTCACTGGCTGGGGCTTGTCTGGGGAAGAGTATGACCTCCGCTAGAAAGCTGAGAGAGATTCTGAGGAGTCTCAGCTAGCCACATTCCTCCCATTTGGACAGGCGGTCCTTTCTTAAAGGGGCTATCCGAGCAGGACATTTCTACATCTGCCATATCATACATCCCAAATCTTATAAGGGGGCATTGCCCTGGGCTATAAAAACCTCCCCTGTGAACCAATCAGGGAGTACCCTGAAATACTGGTTTGGGGGCCTCATCCATCTGTCAGTGCCATGAAATAGGGAATGCTCTAGATCAATGTTTCTTGACCTTTTTTTTTCTTTTTCCTATTATTGTTCCTCTCCTCTCCCCCTCCTATGCTTTTTAGACATTTTTTCCTAATTGTCCCCTCCACCATGAAAGTTTAATATCACGGGTATACTGTGTATATGTTTATGTATTATATGTATATTTTTACTTTGCACACAAAAAAGTAAGATTTTTTTTTATCCCCCAAGAATTAATTTTCACTCCCACTAAAATGCAGGGTCTATTAGAAGAGACAAGGGATGTAACAACCAGCTGGAATACGTGGTCCAGGATAGAACCTTGGGTTGGATAAATTAGCCATAAAGGGTATTTGGGGGGCATGTGAGAAATTTTAATATGGATTAAACACTGTTGTTAGGGGTAACAGTACAGGAAAATGGTCTTATTTTTTGTAGATGCATATAGAGGTAAAAAACAATAAAGAGATATTGGTTTGGTGAAGACATCTTTATTTATTATTAATCAAATTTTCTTACATGCATAGGGCTTCTCTTCGTTGCCTACCTGATACATATTTCTGTTAAGAGTGAAGTTTGGCATTAGGAATGGAATCATTGGCCATTGTGGGGAAGCTCTGGCTTGGGGAGCCGCTGGACAGGGTACATTGGCGATGCTGATTCTTCTAAAGTTAACTAAAATATGCTCATAAGACAAGAAGATTTTTTTTGAGAAATATTGGATGAAACAGGTTTATAATACTTTTATATGATTTCTTTAAGATGTGGGGTGTTTCATTCATTGGGGAGTTAAAACCTGTTTTGCCTAATAGTGTCATGAAATATTTCTCCCAGTTCCAATCTACCATCATCTTACGATGAACAGTTTTAGATGACAACTGAGAATATGCAGGGAGTTACACAGTTTTAAACAATTCTTTTAGGGTTATGTAAGCAGTATATTTACAGATTCCTGGGCTAAGATAATACATTTCAAGAAGAGGAGCCTGAGTGGTTCAGTTGTTCAAGCGACTGCCTTGGTCTCAGGTCATGATTCCAGGGTCCTGGGATCAAGCCCTTCGAAGGGCTCCCTGCTCATGTTCTCTCTCCCTCAAATAATAAATAAATAAATAAAATCTTTTAATGAAATACATTTCAAGGAAAGGACGCTCTCTCTTTTCTATCTTTTTGGTCTCTTCCCAGAAGCCAATGGCTAATTATAGGCACACGGTACACCCAAGTGGGATTCTAGGCAAGATGGCAGTCCTTTGCTTTTCTTAGTGAGAACCTAGGTTATTTTGACAATGTTTTCTTTTCTTTTTTCTCAGCGGTAGATTTCCACTGTCACACAGTCATGAGCACATCAATAGGACTCAAGAATCTTATATAAAGCCGTAACTGCTTCCTCCAACTTTTCTCCTTGCAGCTTACAAACCCCACTCCTCGGGTTCCACAGACTCCCTTCCTGCTCGTTGGTGGGTAAATGAGAGATCATTCCAAATGGCAAGAAGATCACTTTTGTTATTTCCAATCAGCGTTAGATTGGAAAGTTCAATGTGAGGGGCTATATGTTTTTTCAGACAGGATGACTCACTGGCATGTTGGATTTTCAAAGGGTGTCTAAATCACTTCACATAGCACGCTTTTAAACAAAAGCCCTCCCATAAGGCCGAAGCGTCTGGCATGATATATGTTCTTCCAGATTTCTCAAGAGTCTGAGCTTCCCACAGCATGTTGTGCCCCACCTTTCAGGGTTTTTTTCCTGCTTAATTTGCTGGCATGTCTCCCCGTCAGGTCCTGCACACCATTCTCATTACTGCTGACTCTGATTGTCTAGTCTTGGCATAAGCTTGGAAAATTCCAAAGAGGAATGTTCTACTTGTTTTCAGGCCAGAAGTAAAATCCTAACAAGATCTGTTTGTTGCTCACAGATGGGAGTCTGGGACGCTCGGGAGATGATGACAATCAGCTGTTGGGATTTAGACGGCTCCGTGCCTTAAATCTCGAGCCCTCGCCTCACGCTTAATTCCAAGCCTACATTTCCAACCGTCCACTGAGTATGCTTTTTTTGAAAACCCACCGTAAAGTCAAACTCCAGATGTCTGAGATGGAACTGCTATCTCTTCCCTTTAATACTCCCTGCATGGGCTGCTGTCCCTGAGTAAGCTTCCTGTAATGCTATTTTGATCCTTTTACACCCACTTGCTCAAAAGCCTTCGGGGGTTCACCATTGTCCCTAACGTAAGATACAAATTCTTTTCCTGATGGTCTAGGTCCTCAAACTCCAGTTACATTGGTCCATTTAGTACCGCCCAAGGAAGATTTCTACTTGATTCTATCAGGTCTTTGGTCAAATGTTCCCACATTCTGTAATGTTTTGTCTACTTCTTTTTATTTACTTTTCCTACTGATATTTATATTGCTCTTCAAATTTAAACCAGAGGTCTGCGTGATTTTCCCCTCGTTTCCTTCCAGTGTCTATTCCAATGTCACCGTGAGTAAGGCTTTAACACTTGAATTAATATTACAAGTCACTCCCCCACCCCCACTCCAACTTCCAGTCCCCATTCCCTGCTTTATTTTTCTCTATAGCACTTAATACCATGCATTATTTATTCATGTATTGTCCATCTGCCTCCACAGGGATAGGGATTTTGGTTAGTTTTGTTCATTGTTGTATCATCGGCAACTAGAACAGGGACTGGCACATAACAGGCACACGAAAAATATTTATAGATTCGGTACATGAATGAAGGAACTCTGAAAATATCTAAGGGTATTTAGCATGTGTCTGTCACCCTCCAGGGCTCTGAAAATGGGGGTATGAACCAAACGGGTTCTTTTAGAAACCTATAATCTTGGGGGAAAATGTGAAATGCAAGAACAGAAGTGCTTACCAAGTTCAAATGGAGCATGTTTTAGGAAAGAGAATTAATATTATTGAGCCCCTGTTCTGTATGAGTTGTAGTCACATATGGTTTCACTGAAGCCTCACAGTGAGACAGTCTGGAAAGTTCTATCATTCCCAAATTTGCAGATAAGAACACTGAAGCTCAGGAAAGTTAAGTAATGGGGTGCCTGAGTGTCTCAGTGGGTTAAGCCTCTGCCTTCAGCTCAGGTCATGATCTCAGGGTCCTGGGATCGAGCCCTGCATCGGGCTCTCTGCTCAGCAGGGAGTCTGCTTCCTCCTCTCTCTCTCTGCCTGCCTCTCTGCCTACTTGTGATCTCTCTCTGTCAAATAAATAAATAAAACCTTTAAAAAAAAAGTTAAGTAATTTCTCCCAAAATTTATGCTAATAGGTGGTTAAAAATTGGAAGGGATTTAAACCCAGATTTTCTCATGTGAAAACAGGCATACTTTGCGCAATACTAGATTGCTTCTTAGGTTATTAGGGAGCAAATATATTTAGCTTAACCTGATTTAGGCATCATGAAGCAGGTACTATTTGAATGATTAATGAGAAGTACATCAAAGCGGAAAGAAGATGGCAGAAGAGTGAACTTCCGTATAGACTTCCCAGCCCACTACAGCCCAAGGGAAAGAAAAGGCTCTTTCCCTTGTGACCACTCATTCTCTTCTGTAATATTAATTTATGCAATAAACACTTGTTAAATACCTGCTATGTGCCAAGCTATGTTTTGTACTCTGATGCTATAGCAGTGAGTAAAACAGATTCCCTGTTTCCATGGAGCTTTCGTTCCCTAAATATTTTGCGTGATATTGGGGTATTTCAGAGTTAGGGAGTTCAGATTAGAGTTATGGCTTCATCACAGTCTAGCCGAGGGCCTTGGAAAGGTCATTTAAACTTTCTGAATCTCAATTTCCATATTTGGAATAGAAATAACTACCTATCTCATCAAAATATGATGTTGTGAGATTCAAATAAGATGAAAATAGTTTGAACCATGAAGGAGTAGATGTGTTTTGTTAAATCTAAAAGACACCACTGAGTGAAGAAACACTATTATTTTGTGTAACATTAAGAAAGAAAAAAAATCAGGCACCTGGGTGGCTCAGTCCGTTAAGCATCTGCCTTCGGCTCAGGTGACAATCCCAGGGTCCTGGGATTGAGCCCCACATTGGGCTCCCTGCTCAGTGCAAAGTCAGCTTCCCCTTCTACCCCTCCCTCCTGCTCTTGCTCTCTCTCTCTCTCACTTACTCTCTCTCAAATAAATAAATAAATAAATAAAATCTTTAAAAAAAGAGAGAAAGAAAATAATTCCACCGATTACAACATGCCATTGATTGTAAGACCCATTCTGATTTCAGAGGAGCCAAAATGTGGGGGAAAATTATGCATCTTAGAATTGTTGAAATATGGCACAAAAAAGTTATTATCATTCTCTATGGTACATAGCATATGGTACATGTTCAGAGAGAAATGAATTTAGCAAGATACACTGGAGTAGATCAATGAGACAAACATTAGAATATTTCCTAGAGATTTTCAAGGGTTTTTACATCTTTGGATACAATTTTTTTTCCTGGATAAAATCGTCACAGCCATTTCCTAAGTTACCAAATTTTGGAGCCCCAATCACCTATTTTCCCTTTAACAGAGCCACCACACTAGTCCCAGAAAACTATCTATAGATTATTATATATGAGAGAGAAATGAATTTCTTGCTTAAGAAATAAAGTCTCTGAGCTTTGTCCTTATATTACCTAATAGAACCACAGTGCATAGTGCCCTCTTGATGAAAACTTGTATCAGATGAGTTTTCTTGTATCAGAGCACAGATGAAAACTTGTGCTCTATTAGAACAATTTTTTAAAAATCAGGGGTGCCTGGGTGGCTCAGGTGGTTAAGTGTCTGACTCTTGATCTCAGCTCGGGTCTGGATCTCAGGGTCATGATTTCAAGCCCCACGTTGGGCTCCACACTGGGCATGGCGTTAAAAAAAAAAAAAATCTTATGGGCATTGTTAATGTTAACTGAGCCTGTGCTCTCTCTCTCTTTCTCTTCCCTCCTTCTTCCTCCCTCTTCCTCTTTCTGTCCTGCGTTTGTCCTCTTTCTTTTGCTTTGGCTTTTAGGAAGCTCAAAGACCTATCTGTAGTTCTTTATGATGTTCTAACTTCAATTTCGTCCTTTTTGCCTGACCTTCATTTTTCCTTTCTCCTAAATCCTAACCTATTTTTTTCCAAAATTTTATTACAAAAATTTTCAAATATCTACAAAAGATGACAGAATTTTATAGTTAGCATCCATATTTCCACCATCTGGATTCCATAATTAAGTTATTATCGCCCTTGTTTTATCACATATTATCTAAGTATCCATCCCTCTTTCAATTATATTTTGAAAGTAAATTGCGGACATCTATACTCTTAACCCCTAAACCTCTTAGTATGCATATCATTAACTAAAGCTCAAAATTCAGTTATGGTTTTTCTTCGTTTTTTTATTAAGTTAAAATTTATACACAACAAAATGCACTCACCTCAAGTAGACCATCCTGTGATTTTTGACAAAAGAACACACTTGCATAACAAATCCTTATTAAGATATAGAATAGTCCCATCAGGCCAGCAAGGTCACTTATGTCCCTTTTTTCACCCCCACAACCTCAGAGACAACTACTGTTCTGAGATTTTTCCTGTTTTCCCGGTTTTACAGCTTCATGTAAATGGACCCACACAAGTACTCTTATATAAACCTTCTTTCACTCAGCCCAATGTTTTAAGGACTCATCCGCACTATCATGCTGTTGGAATTTTTTTCTTTATATTGCTCATTAGTATTCCCTTGTGTGAATATACCTTGGTTTGCTTAGCAATGAAAGCTGCTAGGAATGTTTTTGTACAAGTCTCTTTGTGGAAATGCTTTCACAACTCTTGGCTGCGTACCTAGGACTGCAATCGCCGGGTCATCGGGGAGATGCATGTTTAGTTTTGTAAAAAACTGTCAGACCTTTTCCCCAAAGTGGTTGTTGTCACTAGCAGCGTTTGAGAGCTCAGGTTGTTCTATGTTCTCCCAACATTTAGTGTTGGCAGTCACTTTTCTTTTAGCCGTTCATGTGAATAGCAGTTTTTCACTTTGTCTTTAATTTGTATTTCCCTGATGAATGATATTGAGAATCTTTTAAAAGGCTTTTGAGCTATTAATGTCTCTTCCCTTCCAAAGTGTCTATTCAAGTCAATCCAGATTGAGTTGTTTTTGGGTTTTGTTTTTTTTGTTTTGTTTTGTTTTGTTTTTGAGGTATAGAAGTTCTCTACATATTCTGGCACTAATTCTTTGTCAGATATATGTTTTTATAAATATTTTATACCAGGCTATGGATTATATGTCTATGTTTTTTTTTTTTTTTAATTTTTGAGGTATAGGAGTTCTTTACATATTCTAGTACTAATTCTTTGTCAGATATATGTACATATATATATAAATCTAAGTTTGCTAAATGATGCCATTGAAGGGTATAGGAAGTGAGTGGATGGGAGGGGGAAAAATCCCAGTTCCTTTTCTCTCCCATTTTAAGTTCTGCTACTAAATTCCTTTAAAGCAGGCAAAACTAGAGCGACAGAAGAACAGAACAGAGGCCGCCAGGAGCTAAGGGTGAGGGAGGGATTGATTACCAAGTGGCAAGTGGGAATTGGGGGATGATGGAACTATTTGATCTCTTGATTGTGGTGGTAACGACACACCCTACGTGATACTTAAAACTCACTGAACTTTACACTGAGAAGGTAAATTTTATGGTATGTAAATTATACTTCAATAAACCCGACTCGTCAAAATATTCCTTTAGAACAAAATCTTAAGTTTCTTCATTGATTTTAAATTGGTCCTTGCAGCTCCTCTCAGCCTGGTGCCTCCAGTTTATCTTTTTTCTAGACTCTTGAGGCTTTTTACCTTCCTGATGGTACTCTGAATGCTTGTTTAGCCCTCCTTTCAATTGTCATACTGGATTCTTTGTTCCCTGTCCCCAACTTTGCTGCATATTTTATTTCCCTCTTTTGAATCGACACTCTGTTGAGCTCGGCTCAGCTGCGCTTCACAAACAAAATGTATGGCTGTTTCACTTGTTCTTTTTGTGCCAGTAGAGGTCTCATCAGGGCAGCTAATTAATTACAGTGAGTGAGATAAGAGAAAAGCTGATCGTGAGTCCTTGTGTCAACAGCTAAACAGAAATCCTTTAAATCTTCTAGATTGTTCTTTCCGCTGTGAACAAAGGACTTGCAACAATTTGCATGCTGAAAAATAAGTATAACCCAAGCTCACAGGGGAACTGGCTATACAGCTCTTTTCAAACTGAGTCAGCTGTTTGGGGTGTATGGCGATCGTATATCCTAATTTTCCAGGACACTGTGGAGTTTGAACATTCCGTGCCAAGTTCTCTCCAAGACATTCATATTCATATTTTGGTTCATCAACTACAGTTGCCAGACTCATACGTTCAATTTTTTTCTTTTGTTTTTTTACCTATTTTTCCGTTCCGCAAGTATTTACTATACACATACTACTGAGTGCCAGGATCTCCAGCAAGCTCTGCAGAAACAGAAATCAGTAACATATTCTTGAGAAGCTAATGTTGTTCAGTCTGGGGGATGCATCGACTAACAAATGAATTCAGTTTCTCATTTGTTGTCACAGGACAACTGCAAACAGAAAAAGGCCAGAGATAACACAAGTCTTGCACAATATAATTTATTGAGAAAACTCTTAAACTTTATTGTATATGTGTAATTGCATAGATAACACAGACTTGTTTTCCAACACTGCTGTTAGGAAGATTTCATTAGACAGCTATCTCTAAAAATGTACTAGTTACATAAATATATGATATTGTGTATATTTCTTTTTTTTTTTTTTAACAGGAGAGATTGCACTATATTCCTAGCGCTTTTGCTAGTATTACTTCTGGCTGGATATCTTCCTCTGACTAGCTTGCCTACCTTGCAGTCACTTCCAATAGTAGCTGGTGTGTCCGGAATTCTGCCAAATGCCAGGTAATTTGCACATACCCTTTCTGGCACTCATTAACTCCGCGAGGGAGGCATTGTTCTCCCCATGTTACAGAGTGGGTGAAGAGTGGGTTGTAGAGAGGGCGACTGACTCCCCAGAGCCACCAGTGGACTAGAGGTGGAGGGAAGATCTAATCTGCGTCTGCCTGACTGAAGGCAGTGTGTTCTTCTCCGAGACACACAGCCCTTGTCGGTGCTTTGAACTGACTGTCTGGCATGCATTTATTTAAATCTCTGTGGCTACCGGAAAGGAAAGTGAGAAAGGGGGAAGTAATTAGGATGCAGCTCCTGCCAAAGCAACCCTCGTCATCCAAAATTCTCGCTGCAGCCAGAGCCATCCCTTTAATGCCAACCGGGCAATGTCTCTCCACTCCTCAGAAACTTCTGGGGCTCCCATTGGTTTTAGACACACCGACCCATTTCTATTTTTCCAGCCCTATGTATCCATACTCTCTCCTGTCCACCCCTGGAGATGCCTCAGCCATGCTGGCTTCTTTTTGTCTTTTTCTCCCTTCTACAGCCCCCCCCCCCCCGGTCTTTTTTCCTGCAGCTCCTTTTTCCTAGGAGACTCCCACAAGCCCTCCCTCCTTCTCACTCATCGGTTAATTTGCCTCTGGTTCTCAGCGCACTGTGGCCCCTCCTGAAAGTCTGTCCTGTGGCACTAACCCTCTTCAAATATGCTCACTGGTGCACCTGCCGCGCTCCTTCATGGAGGCCATTGCTGGGTTGTCAGTAAGGATAGATGCAATCCGATTCCGTGATAATGTTTCCTCCAGGGGACGGTTCTAGAAAGGCACGGATGCTGCAGCTTTTTTGCTTGCCCTTATCCTGGCCCTTAGCATAGTGTGGGCAGAGAGTAGGCAGTCCCCCAAATTGCTGAAAGAATGAATCCTTCAGTCTTTCCACTAGATTAGGATCACTTTGTCCGTATGCTCAGTAGGACCCCCTCTAGTCCTTGACTTGACTGATTACTTATTTGTCTCTTCTCCTAAAGGCCCCTTACAGTCAGAGTTCACGGTTACCTTCCTCCCCATTGTGAGCTTAGCACAGTGCCTGCATGGAGTATGCCCTCAATACATTTTTGTTGAATAGACAAATTTGGGTCCTATTGACTGAAAGGGGAGTGATTCAGAAGTCTGAGAGTAAAGGCTATGCACAGTGGCTCATTTTCTACTAATTCAAATTTGTACCACCTTAATAAATCATCTAGGTAGTGTTATTAGCAATTTCCAAGCTGAGCAAAACATTACTGCTCCAAACAATTCCCAAGGAGACTTCACATTGGCCCAAAGCCCCTTCCTATGATGGAATCAGCCCTCCAGCCAGTGAAGGTAAGTTGCTTCTGCTCCAGGCAGAGACAGATTTTCCATGAGAAGCTAAAGCTTCAGGAGCCCTCACTCAGAGCACACCGTCAAGGGCCCTGGGAGGGATCCTAGCAATGAGCGTATGCACAGGGCCAGATGTTTCTGTAAAACTAGCAAAAGTAAGATATTTTAAATCACAGTTAGTTAAGGTGCTGTGTCTTTCCACTCTGACTTCCCTTCTGTCACCTCGTCGGGGGATGAGAGTGGCTCTGGGTATCTTGGGGCTCTGGACGAGGGAAAGTCGAGTTCAGGACATGTTGAGTTTGGTTTTAGCAGAATATATTCCTGTGATTTGCAGACATTTCTGTGTTACATCATGTCTAGTTGGGTCACAATGCCTGGTTACGTCATGGCCAGTGGTCCCACTGTCAGAATGACTTCTGGGAATCCCCCTATGGCCTACTGCGACCATTTACCTGGTATTGTGACACTAAGGTGGTGGCTGGTATCAATGAGGTTCCTTCTGAGAATCACTCGCTTGCATGCTGAAGGCTTTGGGGTTATTTGTGGTGGTTTCCCTACAAGCCCTTTACTTCTTGATTTTCCGAGAATGAATGGACTTTTGATCTTTGCTCTCCTGGTCTGGCTGTGGTGCTGTCAGCCTCTAACTCCCTGCATCAGCGTCCTTTTAGGACTTGCCTGAAACACCGCGAGAGGCTTCTCTTTTCGTGGCTGAACGCTGACCAGGCTACAGAGCTCTGCCTGTGGCCTCAGCACCACCCACATGGCAGAGCTGTCTCTTCTGGCACCTTCTGTGTCTGTCACCCCACCTCTGGTCCCACCGATGCGTCCTGTGGTACTGACAGGCCTGGAGGTGCACTGCTGTCTCCCCAAGATGCAAAACCACCCCTCACGACTCTGACCTGGAGGACAGACCATTCATCAGAGAAAGTAAAGGCAGACAGCAGAGTGAAGAGGAAGCAGTGAGAGAAGAAAAGGGGAAGAAGATGACAAGCAGGGTGCTTGAGGAAGATGATGACGCCTACAGTAGATGGATGGCTGAGAGAGGGGCAGAAAGGAGAACAAAGCTGAGGTCTTCCCTCGCCAGCTGCACATGCGCCAGCTTCAGGTCAGTGGGCACTCTTACCCAGAGCTGGTTCGGGCCAGGCGCCGAGGTTAGGACGCGGTGTGCTTCCTCTCTCACCTGGATCACTACGGGAGCTTCCCAACCGGTTTCCCGGGAGTGAGCCTATTCAAAGGCAAGTCGGAGCCCGTCACTCCTCTGCCTTCCTGGGCTCTGACCTCATTTCCCTCCTGTCTGTTCCCACCCTCAGTAGCTTTCGGCCAGACCCACTCACTGTTCTTCAGACCTGAGACCTGCTTCTTCCTCCAGGCCTCCGCTCAGGCTGTTCCCTCTGCCTAGAAGGCCGGCCCCCAGATATCCTCTTGCTGCTTATCTTGCATCTACTAAGTCACCTGGTCACTCAGGCCCTTCCGGTCATTCCACCTGAAATGGCATCTTTCCCAACGCTCCCTAGCCCCTTTCCTTTCTAACACGATACAGATTCTATTTGTTTTTGTTTATCTTCTTCCCCTAGAATGTAAGCTCTAGGCCAGAGATTCTCTTTGTTCACTCTCGTACCTCTTTCTTCAAGTATGGTGCCTGGCACACAGTAGGGACATCTGAAGTCTGTGTCGAATGAATGACCTCACTTCCTTCTATAAATGAAGCACATTTCTAGGAGATAAACCTTGGGCTCGCTGGGGTGAAATCACTTGCCCAGGATCACACGGCGAAGTGAAAGACCTGTCTGGTTCAGACGCCCACGCTCATAAATGCTTCACTGAGATACAGCCTTCCTCTGCCGAGCAGCTGCCGAGCTCAGGGTAAGGAAACTGTTTCTCACATCAGCCTTTCTTCATGGGGAGCCAGACCGCAAGGCTTCAGGTGGCTTTCCTGAGTTGCAAGGTATTGACAGAAGGGGTGAAGCACAAAGTCATAACGCACGGGCTGTGTGGGGAAGTGAAAGAGCAGCTCTACATTCATTAGCGTAAGAACAGGAACATGAACTTGTTGAGGCCAACCTCGTCTGGGGTGTCTTGGAGTGGAAAGGGGCTGCCTCCTCAGAGCAGGATCACCTGCCGACAGGCCAAACGCATGGATGGGGTGCCAGCAAAGTGGGGGCACGACAAGAATGACGAGAGTGTCATCTGGGTCACGGTTGGCTATCTGGAATTTTCGAAAACATACGAGAGGTGTCATTGTGGGAAAAGAGAACTGTGCAGGACTTCCTTAGAAGCACGTTGTTGCAATGTTAAATTATATGTGAAGAGCATCATTCACTTTTTGGTGAACCATCTCTGAAGGTTAGCCTGGCCCTGCTGATGCTGCCCGATGGGGCTCATGGACTCGTTTTATCCATCATTTACTGTCAAACATGTTATGTGTATGTGTGGTTTCCATTACATAATGAGAAGTAAATGGGGCAAGAACAGCTGCTTTGTTGATCCTTGAGGGATAATAGCGGTGTTTCAGGGAAGTTTGGTTGAATGCTGTTATTTTAGAGTTGGATTTGGAGGTCCGAGGAGCTCCTCTCCTTCCTTCTTCACCTTCCGTCATGTCACTTTCGTGAGGCCTTCTCAGTCCACTTTCCCGAGCCCCCACCCCCCAGCATTTACTCCCTCCCTCTTCTGTGCCACAGATATTATTACATTTTTCCCATTGTATCATAATCCTCTGATTCACTTCTGACCCCCATGAGAGTTAGGACTCCTAGAAGTACAAGGCTCATTTTTTATTGTATCTTGTGCATCTCTGTATCTAGCTCAGCTCTTGGAGCGCACTGAAGGTTCTGAAATTTTGCCAAAGACAATTAAAACCAGACTCGGGAGGCTAGAAGAGTTTCTAAGGAAAAGATCTTCCTGGGTGAATTCCTTCATAAGACACGCCAGGTGCCAAGCATTGTTTACGAAACAGGTCATATTGGGACAAGTCCTTCTAGACTTCCCCGTTTCTTGTTAGACTCCTACTTGGCTGCTCTGTCCCAATGCCCACAGGAGGAGGAGGGATTGGTGCTAAACTGTCCCCTGACGCCTCCGTACCATGCCCCCCAAAACAAAAAATGACAAAAAATAGGCTTGAGGTCCTTTGGCGGTGGAGCCCATCACTTCACTTCTTTGTACTTCGGTTCCTTATTCTGTAAGAGCGAGGAGTTGAAATAAGAGACTTCTGTGCCCTTCCGGTTCTCAAATCTCTGAGTCTTTGAGCCTCCTCATGGGTGATAATCAGCCCATAAGGCTCTCTTCCCACCTGTCTGCAGAGCAGGTCAGCCTGGTTATTTCAGAACAGACCTGTACCCACAGAGGTCCTCCGACCTGCCACTCTGTGACATGCCTTCCCTTTGGCCGAGAGTGCATTTTTCCTGTGACACCTCTGCCTTCTGCTGCTTTCCTCTGTGCTCTACTGCTGTAACCTTGATTCTGTGGATCAAGCCTGCTCTCAATGGCCATTTTTAAGCAGATTTTTTCCCTACAAAAATGACAGGACAGATTTAGAACACTGCATATACCATGATGCTATTTATGGGCTTTATTTTCAACCACATATGCTGGTCTTTTGTCTGTTTGCTCTCAGATCTATTTTCTACCATCCTCTATCCTGGGCTTAACATCCCTGGGAACTGCCTTCCCCAGGCTGCCTTACAGACCCAGCCAAAGAAAGCCAGTGATGAAACCCTGGAGAATGAGAGGAAGGGAGAAGCCAGGTTATTTCTTCTCTTTTCTCTGTTTCAGAAGGTGTCTGGCAGCATCCTGTCGATTCTCCAGCCCCTGCTCTACAAGCCTTTCCCTGTGATTCCAGCCTTAGCCTAGAAGTGCTGTAGAGGTTCCAGATCCTTCTACGTGGGCCCCGCACCAGGATAACACTGCCTTCTCCCTTGTACCTCCAGCCCCAGAGTTGAGGGTGGCTCCTTGCTGTTCTCTGGTCTCTTAACTCTTCTCTCACCTGTGTTACACAACCTCTGTAGTTTCTAGCATAGCTTCTGCCTTCTGATTGGACTCTGAATGTTTGTATGCATATATGCATGAAAATGTGAATATGTGTATGAATAAACCTGTATGAAGACATGTATATGTATGAAAGCCCACAGAAGAGGATTTGGAAGTGGTTCTATGACTGGGAAAAGGAATAGGACTGGGATGCATGGAATTGTGAAGGAGAATTGTAGCTTTTTAAAAATAGCTTATTGTGGCCTAATTCACATATACAAGACCATGACTTTCATACATGTGTGTATGTCTTCTTTGATTTTTTTTTTACAATGAACACATATTCACATATTGCTTATATAATACTAAAAACAATTTAAAAATATTCAGAGCAGGAAGCAAACATCCAATGCCTTAGCTGAAGCCTTAAGCCATGCAGGGAGAGCTCTCAGATGATACTAGCATTTGCTCATGCAACAGATATTTTGTATTTACTATGTGCCAGGAACTGAGGGCTCATCAGTGAACAATATGGGCCTGATCCTTGCCCACATTATCTGCAGTAATTAAATGCACAATTATGTCAGTATTATTAATTATGAAGAAGTAAACAGGGTGATGAAAAGCCTAACCTAGTCATGGGAGGTCCTGAGAAAGTCCCTGAGAAAGTGACTTACCAGCTGAAAAGTGAAGGATGAATAGAGAAAGCTTCGTTGCTGGAGGGAAATGGGCAGATAGAATGGGATGGTAAGGTGGGCTGCCACTGAGGGCTTCCCTGGCTCCTGTTCTTAAGGAAATTGATCTAACAATAGAGTTTACTAGAAGGTGTTTCTCACTGGAATCCACAGTGGGATGTCAACTGGCAGTGGGCAGAGACTGTGTGGGAGTGTCTCCTAGTGCCTTGGCCATGACTCCCCCAGTCCTGGACCCATTGTCTGTACCCTGCGTGGCTCTCATTGGGAAGAAAGGAAGTCAGTGGTAGTTGACAAGCCTGGTGTGGAAGTGGTTCAAAACCTAAGGATACCCTGGGGTCAGCAGTGGTATCAAAGGTACTCATGTCCATTAACACCCCATCCTCTGATGAAAACAACTGGCATTTTCTTGGTCTTAAGTAGAGTGGCATGCAATGTCCACAATAGCAAAAATATGGAGAGCCCAGATGTCCATCAACAGATGAATGGATAAAGAAGATGTGGTGTGTATATATATAATGGAATATTACTCTGCCACCACAAAGAGTAAAATCTTGCCATTTGCAATGATGTGGATAGAACTAGAGGGTATTATGCTAAGTGAAATAAGTCAGTCAGAGAAAGACAAATACCATATGATTTCACTCATTTGTGGAATTGAAGAAACAAAACAGATGAACATGGGGGAAGGGAAGGAAAAATAAAATAAGATAAAAACAGAGAGGGAGGGTGCTTGGGTGGCTCAATTGTTGTCTGCCTTTGGCTCAGATCACAATCCCCAGGGTCCTGGGATCGAGCCCCACATCAGGCTCCCTGCTCAGTGGGAAGCCTGCTTCTCCCTCTTCCCCTGCTTATGTTCCCTCTCTCACTCTCTCTCTGTCATATAAATAAATAAAATCTTAAAAAACAAAACAAAACAAAAAAACAAACAGAGAGGGAAGCAAACCATAGGAGACTCTAAACTATAGGAAACAAACTGAGGGCTGCTGGAGGGGAGGCAGGTGGGGGGGATGGGGTAACTGGGTGATGGGCATTAAGGAGGGCATGTGATGTAATGAGAACTGGGTGTTAATTAATGATGAATCATTAATTCCTACCCACTGAAACTAATAATATACTATATGTTAATTAAATTGAATTAAATTTTAAAAAATTTTAGGGGGCGAGCACCCGAGTGGCTCAGTTGGTTAGGCTTCTGCCTTTGGCTTGGGACCTGATCCTGGGGTCCTGGGATTAAGCCTCACGTCAGGCTCCTTGCTCAGCTGGGAGCCTGCCTCTTCCTCTTCCCTCTGTCGGCCACTCCCCCGGCTTGAGCTCTCTCTCTCTCTGTCAAATAGATAAAATCTTAAAAAAAAATTTTTTTAAAGAAAAATACATCTAAAAAAAAAAAATAGAGTGACATGCCAATGCCAAGACAGTCGTCCATCCATCTTCCATCCACATTTCTACTGGAAAGAAATGCTGGAACTCGTGGTAATAAGCTATCCATGAAGCAAGTCTCATTCTTTCCAAGCGCTGTATTTTTCTCTTTTAGCATAACTTCATTCAAAATTTTTGCTTGTGTATTTATCTTTCCAATTCATAGGCGTTTTTGGCAATGGCTCTAATCTCCTTATTTTATTGTAAGTCACCAGTCTCATTTTATTGTAAGCCACCAATTATTCTGTGAAATTAGGTTACTTATAAAGCAGCCCATTAAATGCAATTAAAGTTTAGTGACAGCATGTCCAGTTCTCCCAGACTATGTAAAACCAGGCTACGTGTCCTTTTGATGTCCAAATTACAAAGGTAACGACAGGATCTGAGCTTGACCTCAGTGTCCTCCAGCTATTTCAGGGTGTCCCCAACAGGACGTGTCATTCGTGCTCACACGCCAGCTGCTGCAACCACGCAGATCCACCTGGTCCTCTCCCTCCTGCTCTGGCTCCTCCTGGTCTGCTTCCCGCAGGGTCACTTGGAAAGAGTCGGTGCTGGAGCTGCCCATCGTGAAAGTGATGTTGCCAGTGCCAAGTCCACGGTCTCTCCCAGGGCTGCCAAGTCCACGGTCTCTCCCAGGGCTGCCAA
>CM052887.1:56777236-56844214 GCA_028534135.1 Potos flavus | reverse complement strand
ATATTAGGACTGGTGTAAGTTGTCTGCCAGGGATTGGGGCTGTTAGATGTGATACTAGGACTCCTACCAGCTGAAGAGACACACACAGCAGGGTGCTGAAGAGCATGATGCTGGAGTTCAGATCCCAGTGTTGCCATTTACTAGCTGTGTGATGTTGGGCAAATTCTTCAATCTGGCTAGATCTCTGCGTCCTAATCTGAAAAATGAGAACAACATTACCTGCTGTCATGGAATAAATGTGTTCTCCCCAAATTCATGTTGAAGTCCTAATCTCCAGTGTGGCGGTATTTAGGCACAAGGCCTCTAGAGTAGTAATGAAGGTTAAATGAGGTCCTAAGGGTGGGGGGGCTGATCCAATAAGATTGGTGTCCTTATAAGAAGAGACACCAGAGTACTTGTTCACATTCTCCCTCCACAGGAGCACAGAGGAAAGGCCATGTGAGTAGCCAGCAAGAAGGCGGCCCCATGTGCCACCCAACACGAGAGCTCTTCCCAGATACCAAACCTGATGCTGGCCCCTTGATCGCCGGGCTTCTAGTCTCTACAACTGTGAGAAAATAAATGTCTATTGTTTAAGTCACCAGTTTATGGTATTCTCTGACGGCCTTCCGAGCCAACTAAGACACCTCCTTGTAAGGCTGTCAAAGGATTAGATGAGCCGATATGTGTGAAGAGGTTTGCACGGTGCGCAGCACTTGGGAGGCTCTGTAGGAGGGCCAGCGGGCCTTGTTGGCTCCAGAACTATGGACTTGGGTTTTGAGAACTTGTGATGTTGTGCACAAATGTGGCATACACAATTGTGCGTGGGCACACTGAGTTCTGGAAAACATATTCAAGAAACCAATTTTAAATTAATCAAGTGGGAAGACATTTTATTCTCAAGTGCCTTGGGTCAGGCAAGAGTAAACATGCCAGCCTAGGTGAGGGCTGACATGTCATGCTGTCCTCCACCTCGCCTCAAACGTTTGTCTAAAATGGCTTCTCTCCCCTTACGCTCCCACATAGAACCTGAAATCGACAATAAGTAAGGCCTTATGGGTCTCTGGGGAAAGAGAAAATGGGACAGGAAATGTCTGTGTAGATAAAAGAAGCCTGCAAGCCATAGATGATGGTTGTAGTTTCAGGAATTCTAACGTGAATGGCATCAAGTTAAGCTTGTAATTTTAAAATAATAGAGGCCAGAATGCTTAAATGTTAGTATCTATTTTTATTATTATTATTATTTTTTAAAGATTTTATTTATCTATTTGACAGAGAGAGAGAGATCACAAGTAGGCAGAGAGGCAGGCAGAGAGAGATGGGGAAGCAGGCTCCCCGCTGAGCAGAGAGCCCGATGCGGGGCTCGATCCCAGGACCCTGAGATCATGACCTGAGCCGAAGGCAGAGGCTTAACCCACTGAGCCACCCAGGCACCCCTTAAATGTTAGTATTTAAATGGTTTTTCCCTTTTAATGTACTAAATTTATATATAATCCTTAGTCTTCATGGAATTCTTATGAAAGTTGTCTTGGGATAGAAGAATCATTTTCCATGAAAGGTCAGAGAATCCTATGAAAAAGACAATCGCTTTCAATAAATCTTGAAGTATACTTTCAGTTCCATAGTATCCCTTTTACTGGAGAGGAGGAGGAAGAGTTGGGGAAACGGGAGAGAAAGAGGGAATGACAAGAATAAATAGAGGAAGAGAAAGGGAGAAAAGAAAGAAGGAAGAAAAAGCAAGAAAAATAAAATAGAAGCAGAGGAATAAAATGTGAAAAATTTGGTTCTGTAGATTTTGACGGGTTATTTGTCAAGGTCATTTGTAAAGTTCCTCCAGGGGGAGAGGAACAACAGTCTTCCCCATCTTTTCAAAGTTTAGATGAGCTCACTATTCAGCTCACACAGCTTTCACTGCCCAGAACTTGGGAAGAATAGCCTTTGGCCTGCAGGACACCAGCCCTCCAGATCTGCTAATGTAGCAGAAGCTGGACTGGATCCTGGTGGAAAAACCAAGCGGCGCTGGGAGACTTGAAGGATTGGAGATGTATTAAAAAAAAAAACACCGGTGGACTCAGAGGAGACCCTTCTCCAAAGATCTGAGCCCCGAGCACAATCGGGGAGGGTAATTTATACCCTCCTACTTACGCATACTTGGTATTTTGGCGCGCGAGGGGAACAGGGTAGGAAAGAAGAACCGGAAGGGCTTTGAGACAGGGACTGGAGTTCCCTTGCCGGTTTGGTCGGTCGGCTTAAAGTACAGTTTTTCTTTATCACTAATATAGCACTAAATTCGAATTCCAGCGCTAAGATGTAAACCCTATAAGTAATAGTCCCCCACCCCCACTCCTTACTCAAGTGCCTGGTTGGAGAAGGTCTTCCTGAGCTGGGTGATTCCGTCTTGCCCACCATTTCCCGCTCCAGGACTGGGGTTCTGCAAGTGGATGTCCTGATAGAGGACCGCAAACGTGGGGGGTATGATGGACAATGACTGAAACAGCTATCTTTAGCTCCCTTCCTTTCTTCTTGAGGCCATGGTCCAGAAAGAATATACCCTTCTAGCCTTTTACAATTTGAAAGTACACAAGGAAAATTTTGATTAATTAAATCAATATTTACATGTATTATGTGATAGGCATTGGGCATACAGATAGGCACTGGAAGATGTCTGAGTCTCTGCCTCCTTGAGGTTGACATTGCAGTGGGGGAGGCAGTAAAAGTCATTTGCCCCATATTTTGTGCCCTTCCAACCGCACCAAATATGGGCATATCTTCAAATATACACGCTGACTCCTTGTTCCCTTCCGGAGTCTCCTGGCGCTAGCTTCAGAAGTAGGAGTCTTTCCTTGCCTTTGGTTGGTCTTCATGTCCCTCAAGCCCCGCCTCCAGTTCCAAGGAGTTTTATCTTACACAGCAATTAAGCAAGGACTCAAAGACAAATACTGCATTGGGTGCTATGCTTGTTGGTCAGAAATTTGGGGTAAATAAAAAAGGAAATCTCTAAGGACCAGGAAATCAATCATCTGAAAGGCAGCTGTTGCATTTCCTCACTTTTTAAAATGGTTTTATTTAAAAAAAAAATAGCCCTTATACATTATCTTACTTTAACTGAATCCTCACTCAAGCAAAACAAAACAAAGCAAAAAAAATTGCTCACCTTTAAACTCAGGCAGGATCTTTAACAAGGACAGCTCCTGGGAGGAGGTTCATGCTCTGGTTTTCTGCTATGTCGGCCTCGTTCCCTTGCTATCCTCTTAGTTCTGATTTCCCCCAGTTTGCATGGGAAGCTTGGACTCATCATTCTCCTTGGTGTGGAATCAGGAATTGGCTGTAAAATATGTTCCTTCCAGTTGTTCTCGGTGCTGGAAGGTGTCTGTTCCATCTTCATCACTTTCTGAGCTTGTGTCAAAATTTCCTAGGAGATTCAATGGCTGTATTATTGAAAAATGCCTGGAATCTTCTAGGATAACTCACCCCACATTGTTGTGGCTCCTTGGTAACGGCTTGCCTATCCATCGCACATCCACCCCTGGCTCTTACTCATTGGTGGAGTGCTGATTTTTTTTTTTTTTTTTTTTTTCAGATGTAACCATCTCTCACCACCAGGGACTATATCTAGGTAAAATTATCCCCCTGGCCAGTGATTCATGCAGGGAAGTGCTTGTGACTTGATCCTGGTCAATAAAAATAAGTGGGTGAAACGAGTGGTAGAAAGATCTACAAATGTTTCCTTATTCTTCATATGAAACTTCTGAAAATGCTATGGTTTGGTATGACAGCAGCTATTTGCTAATGAAACTCATCTAAGGACAAAATTAACATGTGGCAGATGGTAGGGTAGAAAGATGGAAAGAATATGGGTCCTTGACTGATGATGGTGAGCTACTGAATCCAAATGACCATGGGACTACCCTACTCTAGACTTATTATATAACACACCACATTTCCCTTATTGCTTAAGTCAGTTGGGTCAGCATTATGTGTTACTTATAGCTGAAGGCTTCCTGATACACCTGCCTACATCCATTAATATGAACACCAAAGAATCTCAGCTAGTGGTCATTAGGTAAATTTTTGTTTGACCATTCTGTGATTTCAGAAGGAGGAAAAGGACAGGATGAGAAAGTCATGTCATGGACTTATTTATTTAATTAGGATGAAATTTTTAAAAATAATTGGAGAGCCACACGAAGTAGGAAAAACGAATACAGGGAGACCTGGTGTACCCTTCTGCCGGTTTTCCCCAGCTGCAACATCATACAGAGCTATGACACAGTATCACGACCAGAAAATTGGCATTGATACAGTCCACTGATCTTCTTTAGATTTCATGGGTTTTACATGTCCTCGTTTGTGTATGAGCCTATTTTGTTATGCAATTTCATCCCATGTGTAGGTTTGTGTATTCACCATCATAGTCAAGTTACAGGGTAGCAGAAGCTGGACTGGATCCTGGCGGAAAAACCAAGCAGCACTGGGAGACGTGAAGGATTGGAGATTTATTAAAAACACCGGTGGACTCAGAGGAGACCCTTCTCCAAAGATCTGAGCCCCCAGCACAATCGGGGAGGGTAATTTATACCCTCCTACTCACGCATACTTGGTATTTTGGCGTGTGAGGGAAACAGGGTAGGAAAGAAGAACTGGAAGGGCTTTGAGACAGGGACTGGAGTTCCCTTGCCGGTTTGGTCGGTGGGGTTAAAGTACAGTTTTTCCTTATCAACAGAACAGCGGGGGTTTATTTTTTCAGGAAACTTCTAAACTCTTTTACGCTTTTGGTATTTCTCACAGTGCTTTTCAAACAGTGTTCCTTGGGATCCTTGGAGTCCTACCCCTCCGCCTCACTTCAGTTGGAGTAGGTCCGCATACATGTATTTTATATTCTCAGCTTCATTTTCAGCCTTCATCTGGGGAATAAGTTCTTAGCTTAAAAACAAACAACAAAAAAAATAGAACTGATAATCTATGGTAAATACACTTTTGATATCCAAATAATATTACTTGGATAGAGCATTATGCTTTTTCGAGGCCCTTGATTATGTGACAGCTCTGATTATGTGACTAAACCAATGAACACATGAAACAAACATGTATGTGATCAATGGTTGTGGGAGGCTTAATGCAGGCACCGTCCACAGGAGCTGAGCAGTTAGAGAAGGAACCCTGGAGTTTCATGGCACAAACTCCTCACTCCTCTGCTGGGAAGTTGGAGCTGACCCCCCCAAAGTGTTTCCCAACTCCCTCCCTTGGCCAGGTCCCCCCAGAACTGAACATTAAATCCTTTGTGTCAAAGGACAGGATTTGTTCTGGAACAGGTGATTTCAGCATGGTGCTGAGCAGTATTACAGAAGCTGGGAAGCATTGTTCTGTAAGATGGATGCTTTCATGCTCATCACCTGTCCTGCAACAAAGTCTGAGATGAATTCCATGAAATCTCATAGGCTTTACTGGGGAAATTTGCAAAGCAAGAATGAACAAGAGAACAGAAGAGATGGACCACAATTCTCTGCTGGACATACCATCGGTGGACATTCCAGGGAAGGGAACTTGTTCCCTTGCTGCTCTCTTTATAGGGCAAGAGTGAGAATGACCTAGATGGTGGGGGAGATAATCAAACTTTTTGGATATCACCCAGTCTGGGGTTAGAGACTCTGTCTGTATAGGAGTTGCCTGGGAAAACCTGTTGTCCAGCACCTGAGGTCCTTAGTTCTACTGAAGGGAGAAACTGGTTCCATTAGAAGTTTGGGTGCAGTTCCTTCTGTGGGAAGTGAGGAGCCCAAGGTCCTGGCTGGCTTGTCCAAGCAACCCAGAACGAGGTCAGTTTTTGACAATCCTGCTTGTGGCACTGTGAGTCTTATTCATCTTTATATCCCCAGCACTTAGCACAGAGCCTGGCAAATGATGGGTACATGAGCAACGCCTGATGGGTTAATGAATAAATACACTTTTGTGCCAATTGAGAACAACGGATTTTGTTCTCGCTGATGAAATGAGAGGAGGGAAATAAATGTTGTTGCCCACATTTCTTGAATCTGTGTAAGTCTATATGCATGCTCTGCCTCTACTTTGGTAAAACCACTTTGAAGATTCCCTAACTTTATGAGAAGGCTGCCTGGCGGCAGCAAGGTCTACTTCTACTGAATTTCTATCATTTTCTTGCAGCCCTGGCAAATGAGACCGTGGGATCTGGATCTGAGTGTCTGGGATCTGAGACACTGAGTAAAGGAAGTCTCCACAGGAGGCGGCAGCTTTGGAATTTCCCACAGCCACTCCTCCAACAAGCTTTGTAAATCTTCAGTACTTTGATTGAATTAGATGCAAGCATAATGGGAAGTAAGCCACTGTTTGTGAAATGTTTATGGAAACAACTTGAAAATTTACATCCCTAAAACAGTTTTTTGTAGGGCAGTGTTTCCTAATCTCTCCCCCACTGAAAACCCCTTTTAATGTGATTTCCCCCACAGAATCCCTGCTTTGAATAGAAGCAAACAGACACATTTGTTAAGTAACAATGAATTTATCTTTATCTTTATCCCAAAAGGAAATCAAGGAATCAAGATTTTTTTTTTCCCCTAACTGAAAGTCATCCTTGCAGCTTTGAGTAAACAATTACTTTCTAGCTTCTTGAAATACTGAAAGTAGCTGGAGGAATTCTCCCCTGCCCCCTCGGACTGTAGTTATTAATTTCTGAAACTGCTAAGCTTCCAGGTTTGACACTAGCGTTCCGGTTGGCACCAGGCAGATAGCACAAAATTGACACAAGCCTGTGACTTGTAGGGTGACTCGTAGGTGTTTTGCTACCAGTTTATCCTCGTGCCTGGTAATGAGTGCTCCACTGTGGGAGTTATTCCCGCCCCAAGCTCTCCCTGTCTACGTGTCCTGCTGGGTGGTGAGATTTTTGTCTGCCAAGCAGGCAGAGGCCAGACTTTCTCCCCAGCTTTCTGTTAATGTGATACTTCGATGTTCAAAAAGCAAACTGGAATATCTGATGCCTTTTACCTAAGGAGGTGTCCTTTGAGATGTAGAATAAGTCACTTGTCTCCCTAGATGAACCTCTTCTGTGGTACAATGTTGTTACTTTAGGATGGGGAAAAAATTCTCAAGTAAGAACATAATAAAGCAGTAAACAACACCATTTTCTCAAAGAAAAAAATAATTTTTATTATCTTCATAACTTGCCATAGCACTTTTTTTGGGGGAAGATTAGAATAAATAGGAGCTTGGAAATCTGACCTTGGCTGGTGTAAGGATAGAGAGAATCTGGTAGTTCTTAATTTCTCATTTAGGTTCTCAGTGTTCCAGGAAGCAGTTTGCTCAAGTTTCTTTTCTCCATTTAGCTCCCCTGAATGCCCAGCTTCAGGGCCTGGGCATTGCTGCCAAGGATCCTGCTGGTGCATTCAGCTGCCATT
Organism: Potos flavus; assembly: GCA_028534135.1. Taxonomy (NCBI): domain Eukaryota; kingdom Metazoa; phylum Chordata; class Mammalia; order Carnivora; family Procyonidae; genus Potos; species Potos flavus. Next base: position 56,836,829 of record CM052887.1, on the reverse strand, counting down.
CAAGGAAGCAGCCTTCCACACCGCCTCGCACTTGGAAGTCTGTCTTACAGCATAAAACAGGTGGAAGGACATTCTGCCTTTAGAGTTCTACTGGCATGTCTTGCTACTTCTATTGCTCAATGCCAAGAATGACAAAAATCTTTTGTGTATGTTTGGGGGTGGAAAAGACCAGATAGTACTGTGAATAGCAGTTAACTTGCTGTTTGGGCAAGATTCCCGGGGCAGCTGTTGTAACTCAGGCGGCAATAACTCTAACACTTGGCTCTGTTGCTAGGATGGATTGATAGAAGCTTTGGACGAATCATTAAAAAAATTATGCTCCTGTGATATGTTGAATATACCACTGAACAACTCAAAAGCTGAATATTTGCTAGTATCATATTAAGGAAGTACAATGAGCATGTTAATCAACTAGCACTGCGTTTGCACTTCCATTTCCATTCTAAATATTTTCTGCTTTCAGTCAAGCCATTAGCATCTGTTGGTAAAAATTTGAACTGACCCAAGATTTGCAATCTGTAGCTACAATTGAGAGGATCACCTTTTTTTATATGCTGACAATCTTATTTACACTAACAATGGAATTTTATATGAATTTACATTCACAATGGAATTATAAGTTCTAACTTGTGAATTTGCCAATCATTTGCTCTTAACTAAAGACTTAAACCTACATTTAATTTTTAGTCTTGACGCACGCATGTGCACATACATAAATGTTCTTTTATTTTTTGTGTAAGGAAAAGATTATGTAAGTATTCAAATTGTAGATATTTACACTAAATTAAATTCACACTTTAGTGTAAGATAAAAATGTGACTAATTGAAATAAAGTATTTCTGGAAAATGAATTCTCAACATAAAGTTACATGAATCTCAACATTGTCAAGTTAAAGCTCCTCAAGATTCCCTAGACCTTATTAATGAGCATCAGTTTTAAAAACAGTTGCATCGTGGGGCGCCTGGCTGGCTCAGTCAGTTGAGTGTCTGACTCTTGATTTTGGCTTGGGTCATGACCTCAGGGTCATGAGATTGAGTTGGGCCTCAAGCTCCATCCTGCGCTGGGCATGGAGTCTGCTTAAAATTCTCTCTCTGCCTCTCTCTTTGCCCCTCCCCCCTGCTTGTGAGAGTGTGCACTTGCTCTATAAATAAATAAATGAGTGAATGAATAAATAATAGTTGCACGGTTTTGCCTTCATCATTTCCTTTTTGTTGAACACATCTAGACCAACAATAAGGGATACAATTGCCCCCATTTCAGAATGGGTTTAGCGTGGGCATTATTGATGCAGGTAATGATCCTGTATCACCAGCAAAGCATAGAATTCAAATTGACCTTGACCTAAAGTGACTTACATTTTAACTTGGTTATTTAATCACAGCTGGAAAATTGGACACATAGGAACAGCCATCCAGCCTGCCCTGGGTATGTTCATCCTGGCCATTCACTACCTTGGCTTACCTATTAGGTCTCTTCTACGTTCTCATATTTGCCTCAACCTCCCTGATCCCAGCCCAACATGGCCTCAGCTGTGGGACTGGCCCAGCTGGTTTGTCCTGCCCGGCAGCTGCTATTCACCTGGGCCGGACTCTCATTCCTGGAGCCTGATCTGCCCAGCCGACTCTGCCGGTTTGGCTGTCTGCTTCCTAAGCTGTGCCTCAACAAAGCCTGTGGTGGGCTCCTCCGCCCTCATGCTTTCTCTGACACAATTGATTTCTGCCTGTGTTGGCCGCTATGGGCTCCGCTGACGGCACTTGCTTGTGCCCAAGTACCAATTAAGCCAAAGCACAAGGTTAACTCTTGGCTCTACCACACTGACTTTGGTCCTTCCCGCAACCTGCTGGACGTGGCACTGGCACTTGATCTTCCTGGGATTCTAATCTTGGCTTTCTACTTTTCCTTCGAGAATTCTTTCCCCCTTGCTGTTCCCTCCTTCCTGCGCTCAGGACTTACAGTAACGGTGATGCCTCCTGCTTCATGTGGCTATCACGTTAATGCCTGCTAGTGGGCCAGCCCGGCAGGTCCCCAGGCCTGGCCCAGATTCACTTGGATGCTCTGGCTACCATCTGCTTATCTACCCTCCACAATTGCAGCGCTTCTTGGACAGGTTGATAGTGTTGCCTCTGTTCACCTGCCTAGGGTTTAAGGCAAAACATGCCTACAGATTGGAGCAGATGCGGCTAAATGTAGGTGGGAAGAGTGAAACTTACTGAGAGGAAGGAGTTATGGGAAAGGAGGTGGGATGCGAGAATCTAAGTGGAGTTATTAGTAGGAGTAAGAACGAAGAGCAGTGAAATGGAAGACTGTGGGAGTGAGGAGGCATGAGAACGAGATTTTGAGTATTAAGAGAGCTATACTTGACCATGAAATCCTACCCATTCGGAGCCCTGGCATTTGACTAGTGGCATGCCCTACACACTTAGTGGACACACTTTAGTAGACCAATCCTCTTTAATCAATCAATGTCCTAGAAGATTTAATGAGAATAAAATGAAGAAAGGAAGTTCCCTTATTCCTTAAATGTAATTTGTGAATTCTCTGGGAGTAAGGCTGTTATATAGAGCAGTAAAGGAAATCTGCAGCTTTAACATGAATTTTTAAACATAATTTTATCATACCCCAAGAGATGATATAATTGATATTTGATCTTGGGGGAAAAATGGACTAAAACATTATGTGATGAGGATGGTTTCCCACAAAAGTAGATGGTTTCTTTCTAAAACAAGGCAAAATAGGGCAAGTCCCCATAGCAATAAGTGAGGGATGCTCCTATGCCAAAAAGGAGTGGGAAGGAAACAGGCTGTTCAAAGGCAAATCATCATTATAATCCGTTATTCCTGAAAATTTATATTTTTTAAACAGAGTATTGGTGGACAAGTTATTAGATACTTAGGCAATCATCAAGATTTATTTTCACACTTTTAGCACCTATGTTGTTTCTATCCCTGATCACACTTTTTAAGTTTACTTCCAGGTAAATGGTAGTTTAAAAGGATTTTCTCATGTCTCTTTTGAAATTGTGGACAGGAGTTGGTAAGAGTGGGAGGATGAGGGAAATAGAGGAGTGGCATTTTTATGTTACTATAAAGTTTCCAGTGTTATAAGATTATATTTTTGATTACACTCAGCCATTTTCCAGACTAGCTATTTATAATTCTGCAATTAGAAATTCAAAAATCCTCTAACATGACTAATTTTATTTTTCTGATAAAGGATTAAGGGAGGATTTTGCAGGTTGCAGCTTTAATAGAAGACCTTATTCCTGTATTTGAAAGGTCCAGGAAGAGTAACTGAAACTGCCAAATATCTGCAGGTGATTCTAATACCATACATTCCCACCTGCAGTCCTAACAAATGTGCCTACATATATAGATTACAGATGTGAACAAAGTGTGTCATGAAGTCAATATCATAGCTATACACCTACATACTAAATACACTCTATGTCCTAAAAAATGGGTATTCATACATTATGCAGTTTCCTTATCAAAGTACTGTAATAAAATTTTATCTCAGACAGAAAATGAAATTCTACTAAAGCATATGACTTAAAATAAATTTTAAGCCTTTACAATTTCTATTTAACTATTTCACAGATCGTTGAAGTTAGCACCAAGAGGATCTGGTCCAACTGATTAATTTTATAGATGAGAAAAATGAGAGCCCAGAGGAGTTGGATAAAGTGCCAAAGACAGTAGAGTCAGGACAAGACTGTAAGACCACTAACTCCTAGGGACAAGAACTCTTGGCTTTACTGTACAGCCCGACAGCTCCAAATGCATTTATTGGTGTTCATCACACATAGAAAAACTTTTGGGGTATTAATTACTTGAATAGCTCAGGTTATCTTTAGGAACTATAGGAGAAAAGGGCACCTGGGTGGCTCAGTTGGTTAATCCACTGCCTTCGACTCCGGTCATGATCCTAGAGTCCTGGGATCGATCCAGTCCCACATCCAGCTCCCTGCTCAGCGGGAAGTCTGCTTCTCCCTTTGGCCCTCTCCCCTCTCATGCTTTCTCTCATAAATAAACAAAATCTTTTTTTTTTAAAGAAAGAATATATATGAAAAAGTCTGAAAACAGATTGTTTTTCTTAATCTGTTTCTCCATGGAAAACACATAAGGTTAAAATCATGGCTGTTTCAAAAACTGTTTGCAATTCCTCATTCTCTTCACTAAATGGTAAACTTCTGTATGGCCAAACTGCCTAATGAATACGCAAAATCAGAGAACTGAGCTGCAGGTCTAAATTAAAACAAATGAAGACTGATGGTAAATGTAGCAAAATAGATAAATCGTTTATCTATCTCTCTATTTTTATTTCTTTTTAATTTTTAAGATTTTTACAATTTATTTATTTGAGAGAGAGAGAGCGCGTGCACTGGAGAGAGCATGATCAGGGAGAGAGGGAGAAGCAGGCTCCCTGCTACAGCTGGGAGCCTGACATGCGGCTTGATCCCAGGACCCCAAGATCATGACCTGAGCCGAAGGCAGACTCTTAAACCGACTGAGCCTCCCAGGCACCCCATTTCTCTATTTTTAATTCCAGCATAATTAAAATACAGTGTTCTATTAGTTTCAGGTGTACAATATAGTGATTTGACAATTCTCTACATTACTCAGCGCTCATCATGAGAAGTGTCCTCTTAATCCCCTTCACCTATTTCACTCATCTTCCCACCTACCTCCCTCTAGTAACCAGCAGTTTATTCTCTATAGTTAAGAGTTTGTTTTTTGGTTTGTCTCTTTTTTCTGTTTGCTTGTTTTGTTTCTTAAATTGCACATATGAACGAAATCATATGGCATTTGTCTTGCTCTGACTGACTTATTTCACTTAGCATAATACCCTCTCAGTCCATCCATGTTGTTGCAAATGGCAAGATCTCATTTTTTTTTTATAGCTGAGTAATATTCTAGAATGGGTAAATCTTAAAAATACAATGTTAAGTAAAAAAAGCAAATTGCAGAAGGCTATATACAATATGGTGCTATTTTTTAGAACAGGTTAAAATGTTCATTTATATATATTTTATTTAGGAATACATACACATACGTTGTCAAACTGTAAAAACATGCATGGGATGATAAACACCAAATTCATAGTAGTGGGTACTTGAAGGGAAGGATGATTGGCAGCGGGATTAGAAGAGATGGCACCAGGGATTTTCTTCTGTATCTAAAATATTTCAGTTGTATTAAAAAATTCTTCGGAAAATGCTCAGGCAAATAAGGAAAATGTTAAAAATTGTCTTGGCTGTATAATGGGCACCTGGAAGTTCATTCTATGATTCTTTATATTTTCTATATCCTGGAAACATCTTATTATTAAAAAGAAATAACAATGGACTCAAGTTGCAGCAAGAGGAAACTGAATATTTGCACAAATGAGACATTTAGGAATATTAAATACATTTTTGATCTAAAACTTTGTTGACACAAGTCTATTTACGGATGAAGAATGTTATAGATTTAGCCCCATTTAAGAGTTGTAATTCAAATATAAACTGGTATCCCATGAGATTCAGCTACTACAGAGTTTCATTAAAAAAAAAAAAAAAATCTAATCCCCGAAGACCTGGGAAATAATGAAGCCTCTGGGATGGGTGTGGTTGCTGCCATTTGGCTCCCACACTTTGCAAATATGCCTGTTTCTGACTGTGGAGATAGTAGTATTGACATTTGGGACAGCCAGCATAGGGATTTGACCCACCCTTGGGATATATGGCATGACTAGGTTTCTAGGGTTTTGTGTGCATTTATCTCCTCTGGGTAGGATGATAGCTGTGATTCATTCTCTCCCTGATCACCAATCAGATTCCTTATTCCTCTCCCCTTCTGCAGAAACTCTATGAGATTAAAATTTTTAAAAAAGATTTTATTTATTTAAAGAAATAAATTTATTAAAATTATTTAAATTAAATTATATTACATTTAAATTAAATAAATAAATAAGAGAAAGAGATCAGAAGTAGACAGAGAGGCAGGCAGAGGGAGAGGGGGAAGCAGGCTCCCTGCTGAGCAGAGAGCCCAATGCAGGGCTCGATCCCAGAACCCTGGGATCATGACCTGAGCCAAAGGCAGAGGCTTAACCCACTGAGCCACCCAGGTGCCCCACTATGAGATTAAATTATTCCCAAACCTGGGATCCAAGATCCTACATTACTTCTTCCTTATCTATTTGAATATGCTTAAAATGGTGTATTCTTTAAGTCATGACTGTATTTTTTTCCTGACGAGGTGGACTTCTTTAATTTCTACTTTCTCCCTTGGAGTTCTGTAGTCTACACCAAGTACTGTTTTTAGTTACTCTATTTATAGTATGTAGAATAAAAAATATGTTCTCTTTCTAATTTCACTGTTGTTTGAATTCAAATTTTTTTTATCTGATCCCATCATTCATTAGTTTTCCCAAGCACATTAGTAAATCAGTTATACAGCTAATTTATTAAATAGCAGTGATTACTAACTCAAGTATTCATGTAATTGTGTTCACGGGGGCATCTGAAACTCCGAACCATTCATGTTAGATTTCTAGAATTCCTTTCCTCTGAAGGAATGATTTAGGGCTAAAGTAGAACTTTTAAAACAATGACTCTCATTCAAAAATTATATGCTCAACCTAGCATATGAAAAGGGACATTAAAAAAAAAGAGAGAGAAAGATGAGGATAGGAAATTGAAAAGAAACCAAGAACACAGAAGAAAGTGATAGGTTTGGGGTTGAAAAGTTAGACTAAAAGAAAGCAGGATGGAGAAAAAAAGCTTATCATAAATGCGTGAAATGCAAATGTAATGGCATCGAGAAATAAAAACTGAGGTCAGGTTCCTAAATTATGATTAAACCCAAGGTGTAGATCTGGGATTCCAGGGAGATTTAGCCTTAAGGATCCCTTATTCAGAGGCTAATAATGCATCTCTGGGCTTTATTTCTGTCTTCTATTCACGTGTCCTTACCAGAACACAATGACATTTTTTTTAGAGGCAAAAGCTACCTTTACAAAAGAGGTAGCTTTCTACCTTTCCAAAAGAAGACACTAAGTTCCTGTCTAGTGGCAACTTTTCTTGTTTTTACCGGAATTATTATACTGTAGGACTCAGAAAATGATAGCTATGAAAGTAGCTAAGATGACACAAATGAAGAATTTTTGGTTCTGATTAAAAAATTGGAATAGGAAATGATGAAATGTTAAGAGAAAAAAAAAAACTTTCCCCTTCCTTTCCTTGGCAAATCAAATGCCCAGTTATCAAAGAACACAAGAAAATAGTGCATACACGAGCAGAACTGTTTCTAAATAAAATGTTGAGAATGTAAATGCTGCATCAGTTCCTAATTAAGCATTCTGTAAATAAAACCTTACTCTTCATCTTCGGTTTTATTGGAAACTTCCACCGGCAGAGATAGCAAATGGAGTGAAACAGTAGAGCCACCCAGTGGCTAATGTGGTTAACCGCAGCAACAGTGCATTTCATGGTTCATTCTGTTTCCTGTTCTACAAATGAGTATGTTTCCTCATGAAAATACGACACTAAGTACCTCTAAGAAGAAATTTAATAATGTGATAGTAAATATGAAATCTGTAACTTCAATATCACTCTCAAATTAGGTTTTCATCTAAAAGACTGAAGAATTGGTGAGCAAGCAAAATTTTAAAATAAAAATATCACTCAATCCTGCTTACTTTCTAAAAAAAGTGGTTTTTCTTTTAAGATTTTATTTATTTGAGAGAGAGAATGAGAGAGAGAGCGCGAGAGGAGGGAGAATGGGGGGGGAGGGTCAGCTCCCTGCTGGGCCGGGAGCCGATGTGGGACTGGATCCTGGGACTCCAGGGATCATGACTTGAGCCGAAGGCAGTTGTTTAACCAACTGAACCACCCATCTGCCCCTAAAAAAAGTGCTTTTTTAAACCACCAAAGTAGGTTCATATTTTTGGTAACAGTTTTGATTTTAGAAAATATTCCTATAGAGATTAAAACTTAAAACATTAAATTAACTTAAAGCCTCACAATGTCTGACTCCATCCAGATCGTCAACAAACAAAATACATTAATATTTTAAAATGTGTTTATTTTTTTAAGATTTTATTTATTTCACAGAAAGAGAGACAGAGCGTGCACAAGCAGAGGGAACCACAGGCAGAGGGAGAGGGAGAAGCAGACTCCCTGCTGAGCAGAGAACCCACCGTGGGGCTCAATCCCAGGACCCTGGATCAGGACCCCAGCTGAAGGCAGACACTTAACCAGCTGGGCCATCCAGGCACCGCAAATATAAGGGTTTATGAAAAGAACTGGTTGTCCTTGTAAAATGTATATTTTATTTACAAATAAGAAAGGCCAAAACTGAGAATAACGCTAATAATGCTAATAAGGCTTGCTGCTGAATCAAAGGATAAATGAGCTTTTAAAAGTTAAAAATTATTTTTTTCTTATCAAAATAGTAGAACAAATTTATCTAGAAAAATTAGAAAACATGGATAGGCAGAAAGAAGTAAAATACTCATCACAATTTCACTATCGATATTTTGGTTAACATATTTCCAGAAATTGTTCTTCATATATGGATATGATTTTTAAGTGAAAAGGATTTTACCAAACATAATTTTTGCAGTTTGTTTTTCACCTTATGCCATGAACCACTTCTATCTCAGCACATATTTATCTGTATGTAATTTTAAAAAAGCTGTATAGTGGGGCACCTGGGTGGCTCAGTCATTAAGGGTCTGCCTTCGGCTCAGGTCATGATCCTAGGATCCTGGGATGGTGCCCTATGTCGGGCTCCCTGTTTGGCGGGGAGCCTGCTTCTCCCTCTCCCACTTCCCCTGCTTGTGTTTCCTCTCTCGCTGTGTCTCTCTCCATCAAATAAATAAATAAAGATCTTAAAAAAAAAAAGCTGTATAGTATTCCTGTGTACGTTCACACTATGCTTTATTTAATCAACCCCTTAGTATTGGATTTTTAGTTTTCATTTTTTCCTATTATAAACAATGATCTAAAATCATTCCTATATCCTTTTTAAACTATGAAAGAATTATTTAAAGTGAATAGGCAGGGGCACCTGGGTGGCTCAGTCGGTTAAGCGTCTGCCTTTGGCTCAGGTCATGATTCCAGAGTCCTGGGATCGAGCCCCATGTCAGGCTCCCTGCTCAGCAGGGAGCCTGCTTCTCCCTCTCCATCTGCCTTCTGCTCCCCCTGCTTGCGCTCCCTGTGTGTCAAGTAAATAAATAGTAAAAAAAAAAAAAAAAAAAAAAAGTGAATAGCCAAATAGGTATATTTTGCAACAATATTTTAATTGTGAAATATAACAGAGAAAAAATATATTAGACTTACATACTTTAACGGTTATAAAGTAAACAAGTGTATCTACCACCCAAGTCAAGAAATAGAACATTACTGGTTCTCAGAATACATCCCTACCCCTTCCCAATTACAGTCGTCTTTTAAAATTTTGATATGCATTATCAAACTGCGCCCCCAGAAATGTGGAATTCATTTACACTGCTGCAAGCAGTACGTCGGGTGTCCACAGTGACTGCAATCCGTTGGTCTATGAACCCAACAGTAAAAACTCAGGTGGAACTACATCACATGTCACGTTGGCAATGCTTACACTGTATGTTTGATTCCTATGCAGCATTTTTTTAAAAGATTTTATTTATTTATTTGAGAGAGAGAGAGTGCAAGTGGGGGGAGGAGCAGAGAGAGAGGGACAAGCAGACTCTGAGCTGAGTGAGGAGCTTGACATGGGGCTCGATCTCACGACCCTGATATCATGACCTGAGCTGAAATCAAGTAACCGACCAAGCAACTCAGGCGCCCCGATTCTGATAAAGTATTTGGAAATAACTCAGGTTTGAATTTCAGCTCACTTCTACTGTGATATTTCAAACACACATCTTGGGCCTTTACAGGCCTCCCACCCAAGTAGGAGTCTAACACAAGTGCAACACAGTTTGGGTACAGCAAAGGGCTGTAGTTTAAAACATTTCTCAGTTTCGTGTCCTTGGGCTGATCACTTCTCAGTGTCAGACTGATGCAGCACTGGACTTTGAAGTGGCTTGAAGATGAAAAGGGCCCCATGACAGGAAGACAGCCTACTTTTATTGGTATGAGGCCTGGATCTCCAAACCGTATGTGTGAATTATGTAGATGTATTTTGTGTGTGTGTGTGTGTGTGTGTGTGTATACATACATACCTCATACACTCAGAATTCACTTTCCTGGGACGCCTGGGTGGTTCAGCCAGTTAAGCGGCTGCCTTCGGCTCAGATCATGATACCACAGTCCTGGGATCAAGCCCCGCATTGGGCTCCCTGTTCAGCAGAGAGCCTGCTTCTCCCTCTCCCTGTGCCTACCGCGCTGCCTACTTACGCGCTCTCTCTCTCAAATAAATAAATAAAATCTTCAAAAAAAAAAAAAAAAAGAATTCGCTTCCCTTTGTCAACCTGTATATAACAATTGAATAGGAAGTTAATCTTTTCCTATAGAAAAAGCAGTCTGATACCTGTTTAGGCCGGCTTTGGTAATTAAAGTATAATAACAAATAGTGTCATGAAATAAAGGAGTGAAATCTGTAGCTCCAAGATTTTTATGAAAATATATTTTAAGCATATGGTAATGACAAAAGTGTATTGAAATTAACACATTTTCAATTTCCCTTTCTGAATCTGGTGGATTAACAAGTTGTTTCCAAGAGAAAGAAAAATGGGTATAATTATTTGATGTCTTGGTATAGCCTTCTTTTGTGATTACCCTGTGATAACGATAAGTGAATGACTCTAACAACTGAGTAGCTAAAAATGACATAACAGTTCTATTTAAAAATAAAAATACCAGGAATAATATCTCTTTATAACTATTTAAACTCATGATGAAAAAGTTTAGATGTCAACTTAAAAATGCATGAGGGGTTTCACAGTTTAAAAAAATTATTTTGGAGCTGTAAAAACAAAAATTTTTGAAGATTACTATTTTAGGCCTTAAGACCCCCCTGTAGCCAAATGAAAAGGATTATAATTCGGCCTTTCAGGTCAGAAGATGATGTCCTCTTCTCCTTCTTTCTCTTTCCTTCCTCTTTTCCCTTCCCTTTTCCTTTCCTCTCCTTCCCCTCTTTCTTCTTCCTTTCTCCTCCTCCTCCTTTTTCTTCCGCCGCCTCCTTCTTCTTTATCATCTTCATCAAGCAATTCTCATTTACTGAAGGCTTACTATGTGCCAGGCACGGAACTAAGCAGTATGCATGCCTTATCTCTTTTAGTCCTCACAGCACCCATGAGGTAGAAATTACTATCCCCATTTTATATTTAAAGGTACTAACATGGGGTAAAGGTACTAACTTGCCCAAGATGATATAGGTAATAAGTGATAGAGCCACATTTGCACACAGGTTGGTCTGACTCCAGAGTCTAAGCTCTTAACTACTTCTACTTTGTTACACAATAGTGTTATGGGAATAGAGAGCAGGTATTGGCTAGCCTTGCCTTCTACATGTGTATCTTCTCTGGGGACTAGCTGAATGGACAGTATTCAAGGGTTCGAGATCCTGGGTCCCTGGCAGCTCTTATATCCTTTCACAGGTGCCTTTTCACAGGGTGGCTCAATTGGTTAAGCATCTACCTTCAGTTCAGATCATGATCCCCGGGTCCTGGGATCAAGCCCTAAATTAGGCTCCCTACTCATCGGGGAGTCTTTTTCTCCCTCTACAACTCCCGCCCGCCCCAGATTGTGTTATCTTTCTCTCTCTTTCACTCTCTTTCAAATAAATAAATATTTTTATTTTTTTATTATTTTTAAAAAAGATTTTATTTATTTATTTATTTGACAGAGAAAGAGATCACAAGTAGGCAGAGAGGCAGGCAGAGAGAAGGAAGCAGGCTCCCGGCTGAGCAGAGAGCCCAACGCGGGGCTCAATCCCAGGACCCTGAGATCATGACCTGAGCAAAAGGCAGAGGCTTTAACCCACTGAGCCACCCAGGTGCCCCAATAAATATTTTTATAAATAAAGGGGGAAAAATGAATTCCTAGTATAAGCGGAATATCTGAAGGTGCTCAGATGTTCCTATTCTCCTGAAAATTCTGCCTTTCTTACTCCTTTCTGATTGTCCTCAATTAAAAACAAACCAACTTTAAAGAAGATAGGAATTTGATCCTGGGTCTTAATTTGAGTTTTCAGTTTGTTTTCAACTCTGCTAACTGAAAGTAGGTTTTGATAGGAAACAGGTTAGAAAGAATATTAGGTGACTGGACAGTGGAGGGTAGGTCTGAGAGAAAGGAGAAAGAAAGATGCAGTAAAGGGGAGGTAAGAAAGTAAAACTTCTTACTTCACAATCTTAAATAGGGGCAAGTTTACATTTATAAATGTAAAGAAGTTTAAAAACAACACAGGTCATGCATATGATGGATAAGTTGTTTTTGGCTACAAACAGCCCCTCTAAGAAAAACACCTCTCCAAATCCATGGCTCCTAGGAGGGCTGTCAGTCACAGCGTCTTGTGCCCCACCCCCCCATCAACATGTGACCAAGATGGACCAATAAGAGTACTACATCTTCGTTGACGTAATGATTGGTCCCGGGTAGGCATTAGAGCCAAGCAAGGATAATTAGAATCTTTCGATGAGATCTGATATATGAAAGTCATGAGTCTTAAAGATGTAGGCCATCTTTTCTACTGTGAGAATGCCCAATAAGGAATGATACGAATATATCATCGGGTAATCAAAGAATGGGAAAGAGAACTGAATCCAGCTATGACTTTTTGATAGTAAGCTAGTATCACTTGCAACAAAATAAACAAAATGGCATAGTTTCAGTAAAATTCAAAGTGTTGGGGCATCTGGGTGGCTCAGTCATTAAGCGTCCACCTTTGGCTCAGGTCATGATCCCAGGGTCCTGGGATTGAGCCCTACATCGGGCTCCCTGCTCAGCGGGAAGCCTGCTCCTCCCTCTCCCACTACCCCCCTTCCCTGTCTCTCTGTGTCTCTCTCTGTCAAGTAAATAAAATCTTAAAAAAAAAAGAAAATTTCGAAATATTGATGACTACACATTTTATATTGACAGCTGAACTAAAGCAAGTTAAAAATAAAATAATGCCAAATTCTTACTTTCCTTTCAAACTTTACTTCAATTTATTTAATAATATAATGGCCAACGAATATCCAGAGTTACAAAATGTTCAGTTCCTTTGACGTAGTAATCGTTCTCCTAGCAATATGTTTCAAGAATAAGAGCTAAGCATACCAAGATATTTATAGAAGTATTACTTTTAATAATGAAAAATTGTGAACTCACCTATCACTTGAGAAGCAAATGAATAAAATTATGGCATGTTAATACAGCATTATATTTTGAAACTCCAGCACCAATAATATGATTTTGTAAAATAAAAAAGTAATCAAATAGAAATAAAAAGAATTTACAGAAACACTTTTAAGTCCACAATAGCCAAACTATGGAAAGAACCTAGATGTCCATCAACAGATGAATGGATAAAGAAGATGTGGTATATATATACAATGGAATGCTATGCAGCCATCAAGAGAAATGAAATCTTGCCATTTGCAACGACGTGGATGGAACTACAGTGTATTATGCTAAGCGAAATAAGTCAATCAGAGAAAGACAATTATCATATGATCTCTCTGATATGAAGAATTTGAGAGGCAGGGCGGGGGGGTCATGGGGGATGGGGGGAGGGAAATGAAACAAGATGGGATCAGGAAGGAGACAAACCACAAGAGACTCCTAAACTCACGAAACAAACTGAGGGTGGCTGGGGGGTAGGGGTGGGTAGGGATAGGGTGGCTGGGTTATGGACATTGGGGAGGGTATGTGCTATGGTAAGTGCTATGAAATGTGTAACCCTGAGGATTCACAGACATGTACCCTGGGGCAAATAATACATTATGTGTTAATAAAAAAAAAAGGTGTTTCTAAAATAGTGTATGTATACTATTATTATAATCTTATAAAACTATACATATGCATGAATTCATTATAAATATGCATACATACATAATGAAAATTGGAAGACATTATAAAAAATAATGATAGTTGTTAACAGATAGTGAGATTATAAAAACCAGACAAAAATTTCTTATAAAGTTAAAAAACAAGCTTTTAATAAAAAATCACAGCTGATATGTTTTTTTAATGATATTTCTATAAAATAGCAATCTAAAAAAGGTTTCTGTTAATAATAAGTCAAAATGAAACCATGTATCCAAATGGAGGCTTCAAAGGAATTTTCTTGCAGAAACTGGAGTACAATACATAACTGGTGGGGAGCAAAGTTCATGTCTCACATGAATCCGAGAAAAAAATACCAGATTATGCAGAACACTCTCTTCCTTCTTTAAATTTATTTATTTTCATTAATTCCTTGGCATCTTCACAAATGTGGGTAGTTTATAGGGAGTGCCTCAAACTTTTCCCTTCCTGAAGCGTTACTCTATAAGCTGTACTTTTGGGTAAGAATGAATAGAAGATTGTTGTGTTAACCAAGGAATGGCTTTCATAGACTCAAAATAAAAATGCTACGAGCAAAAAAAAAAAAATGCTACAAGCATATAATTATAGGAGATTCCAGTTACATGTAAAATAACAAATAACATTAAAATACTGAGCGTGGTAGGGTAGTTATCAGAAAAATGCCTGCGGTCTGGCCAATCATTAAATGACAGAAGGTTGTAAGAGATAAGAATTAGGTATGATGCTGAAATTCCTGTGGGTAGATAACAAACAAGTTTGTAGTTAATCAGGGATGCTGCTTTTAGCTACCTCAGATTCTCAGCAGATGTATGAAGAGTCACATCCCCCCATCACTTCTGAACTTTGTCTCTGTGACAATTCTGTAGTCTTTTTGCTAATCTCATGGTATATCTCTTTACTGACCCAGATATCTATCCTGTAGTTCTACCAGACACTCTACTGTCTATTATCGCACACATGAAAGAGCACATGGATAGTTACACAAAAATCCTATAGAATCAGAAGCTAGAAATGGTATTAAATAGGAACAAATGGGAAATGCCATAAAATTAATGGACTTTTATATCAACGGCTCTAACAATATTAACTGAGTGACTTTGGGCAAATTACTTAGCTTTTCTACAGCTCTTCTCCCTTCTCTGTAAAATGAGTTATGTCATTTTGCCGATAATATTTATTGTTATTATGCAACAGGAAATGTGCTGGGCACTAGTGATAAAAAAGTTACAGCATAATATCTAGCCTCAGGGAGCTCGCAGTCTAGGGAAAGAGACACACTTATCAAGAGATAATTGTCACATGGTAAATGCAATAGATTTCACATGGAAGCACAAAGAAAGCATCTAAGAATGGGGAAGTTTGGAAATAGGGGCTCAGCATTTATCTTGACGGGATTCAAAGAGATCACTGTACAAAAACACCTAGCACACTCCACATCTGTAATGGGCACTCTGCTAATGGTAAGTTCTTTACTTTCATTCTTAAGTGATTTTAGTTATGAACTCTTACAACAGAACTGAGCATTTTGCACTGGGCAACATCAAAGTTGTAAAACATAAATCCCTTCAGGGAGATAAAAATCCTGTATTCTTTAAGAATGAGTGGTACATAGACTGTACTCAAGAAGCTGTCCTATTACTCTCTAAAGCCTGGAATTTAACAAATTTTCTTAATAAAAGCTAGCTTGCTATTTCAAAGACTCCACCTAGTTGACAAACCAGAGGGAGTCAGGAAGAGAAATACACAAAGAAACTAAGAAGGGTAAAAAATATGAACTCGGCCAAGATTTTTCTCAAGAACTGTGGCCTTTCCCCTGACCACCTTTTTTTTTTTTTAAAGACTTATTTATTTGAGAGAGAGAGAGAGAGAGAGAGAGAATGTATGCGCTCGCACCCGGGACCCCGGGGAGGGGCAGAAGGAGCGGGAGACAAGCAGACCTCCTGCTGAGCCTGAGCTCAGGACCTGAGCGGAAATCAAGAGTCAGATGCTTAACTGAGCCACTCAAGCACCCCTCCCCTGACCACTTTCATAATTATTTAAAAACTGTTACACATGTTTTTGGAACTACTTTTTAAGATATGAGGTACAAAATCTTTGGAGTGTGAAAACGCATAGAATGAATGAGTGAATAATGGGTTTCTAGTGTACACCATTTGAAATACTTAGGTGCCATTCCTTCTTTCCCTTACTCTTGTCAGTCAAACCAATCAATTATTCTGCTGATCCTAGATCTGGCCTCAGAATCTTAACATAATTAACTAGGAAGCCACTAGCAACAGAATGAAATTGCTGTACTTACTGGAAGCGAAATGAGAGGGATGGTAGGGAGTGTGAAGAAAGGGGTTGAGGTTGTCCTTAAGAATGGCACAGTGAAAAACAGGCATTAATAAAGGGGAGGAAGGCACACATGCATGGTAGTGTGGGGTCTATCTTCTCAGCTTCCTAAGGGCTGAACTGAAAGAGTCTCAGTTGGGCTGGGAGAAAGGCAGTGGATAGGTTTTTAATGAACATATAATCTGGGGGAAATGTGAGGAAAAGTTGGAAATGGCCGAGGAAAGGAAAAATCATGTCAAATTACTGTTTGCTTTTTGCGATTGCCCCCAGCTCACTTTCATATAACAGATCACCTATGTAACATCCCTTTCCTCTTCGGCTTTTGGCTGAGGCATGAACTGGCTGGGGTGCGGAAGGGCCCGGGGCACCTCTTTACCTACTGGGTCTTATAGTCACTTGTGTGCTTCTTATTTTTTCCTACTAAATTGCAAACTCCTCAGTGAGTACCTCTTACTATTCTTCACATCCTCTATAACGGTGACTAGCACAATTATTATTATGTAAATGGTGGACATTAAGTATCTTTGCAGTTGAGCTAAGAATCCACATGCCTCTCTGCATATAATTGCCGCTGATTCAAAACATACCATGTCCTAGAAAACATTCCCATCCTTTCAGGATGCTGTCTCCCATCTGGCACTCTAACTAGGGAGTTCATCTCAGTGGCAGCATCCCTTTCAGCCATACTTGGTCTACAAATGAGAGCAACCACAGAGCTTTACAAGCATGTGGGCGCTCCCTCACTAATGGGTTTCTCAATATCTTAGTGAAGTGCTTTCTGGGTCTTCTCAAGGAACATTGGAGGGGGTGGGTAGGTGTGTAGGTAACACATGATAGAGTTTAACATTCCTATCTCCCTCGGCCCTTGGATTCCTTTAGCTATATCATGCCAGGAAAGCTCTGGTATCTCAGCGGTATTAAATGTAGGTCACGGTTGAGTACACGTTTCAATCAATCAATCAATTGTGAGAGCCACCTTCAATTTTATGAACTAGCACATTAACTCTGGAATCTCTAGTAAGTACCCTCACATTGAAGAATTTGTCCCAATCTAGTGTCATATTTCATCATTCTTAGTCTAAAACTCTTAGAATATACTGCTATGCATGTTCCCAATTTCTGCTGATAGAGGTTACCAAAGGCTTGCCAGTAGTTTGGTGTATAAGCTATTTCTTCCTGCTTCATGGTGTGTACCTGTCCCCATGAAATATGCTGAGATTTAACCCTAGTTGTAGGTCTAGAGGTTACAATATGCAATAGGAGATGGTTATGGTGGGTCTTGAGGAAAATAAACATCCTCTCTTAAGGAGTCTGCCCAGATGAGATTATCACAGAGTTTTTAAGCAATAAGGCTTGTCTCCTGAGGGCAGGCTACTTTCATTAACTGAAAAGCCTTAGAGTGACTTATAGTTTCAAGACTGTCAGTTTCATCTGGGTCTAAGCAGATGTCCCCATTCCAACTTCGGGATCCCATTCTTTCCCATTCAATACCCTAACTTTTAAGTGAAAAATTTGATGGGGCTGTGAATTCAATTATTGCTATAATTTAGCAACTCTTAAAATTTTGTGCTTGATTCTTGTCAACATCACCCCTGTATCTGAAAGAACTAAAAGATTCTTCTATAGGTATCACGGAAGCATTCTGGTCTTATAGTGTGACTGGAACTGAGAGTTCAAAGATGAACTTGTCATTTTCTTTTGATAAGTGCTAAAGTGCACTCAGAAGAATCTGTCCCATGCCACTATCTTGATGGGCATCTTAACTGCGATAATGGTCAAGTGCAGCAACACTTGAGCAATCCCCTGCTACAACTGGTATGTCATCACAATCAAGCACAAATGATAGTTTAATTGTAATGCCCTTATCTCATTTCCCACTGGGAGGAGCTCAGCCAAAGGGCACGACCAAAGCAATTCTTAAATTCTTTGTATGTTTATCTCCTGGGACCACTACTGATGCCAATTCTATGTATCAGGGTCCAATCAAGAGAGAAATCAAACAATCTTTCGAACATGGAAGGTTAAATATAAAGAATTATTCCTTATAACAGGGAACAGGAATGATAAAAAGATGGTTAGTAGGAGCGAAGAGAATTCTAAAGAATATAGGAAAATCAGATATAGGGATCATCTGACTGCTCTTAGGCCTGAGATTGACCCTTGTTAAACAAGGCCAGTGACTATGGCTCATTTGAGTACAGAGGGGTTTGCTCAAGGTGCAAGGCTGCCTAAGGGGTGTGAGGGGCAGCTGTTTCTGGAGGGTGTCGTATTGGTGGTCTCCACTGTGAAGCTACTTGTGAAGCTGTTCATGAGGGTTGCCTGCAAAGTTGCCTGAGAGGACTCATGGAGAAGGTGCTCCTGGGGATTGCTACCAAGCATGGGCTGCAGATGCGATGTGTGCTGGAAGAGCCTACCAATAGGGGAATATGACACTACACAGGTAGAGAGATCTCTTCTTCCTCCAGTGTCCCTCCAGTGCCCTCTACTGACAAAGCTTAATTTCATGACAGCTAGGGAAGGAGAAATATTTACAGGGTTTATCTCTATTATCACAAAGCAGGCAGTGAAGAGTATTTTTGGATTTTTGAGGCAAAAACTTGATAATTGGCCCAATAACCCATTTCCTTTAACTGGAAAAACCTTATGGTGAAGACCGGATTTTACTGGGGGCTCTGGAAGGCATTACAAATGGCCCTTTTGAGAAGCTGATAAAAACCATGGACTCTCCCTCTGGATAAATGCACACGTGTACATAAGTGGACAGTTCTGTAGACGATTCAAGGTATATCTCTGAACTCAGAT
Source organism: Potos flavus (assembly GCA_028534135.1). Taxonomy (NCBI): domain Eukaryota; kingdom Metazoa; phylum Chordata; class Mammalia; order Carnivora; family Procyonidae; genus Potos; species Potos flavus. The sequence goes on along the minus strand of CM052887.1, from coordinate 56,817,717 downwards.
TAAGAGATAAGGCCACGGGTAAGGCCTAATGACTATTCTCCAGGTTCAATTTAGTGATTATTCTTAACTTTATTTGAATGTGGACTAGCAAATGTAATATCACCAAATTCAACTATATTTGCTTTTAGTAACAGAAGTAAACATTTATAAACATTTGAGAAATAGAGCCAATAGTGTTAAGGATGGTTCTAATTTGGGGGGAAGGAAATTGGTGAAAGATCTCTGGGGGAGAGAGAGAGAGAATGTCAGAGGAAAGGCAAGCATGACTGGGATTTGGACTTGGATGGTTTTATATTGAAGGAATGGGGTGTCTATTATGACCCTCTATGCTTTGGTAAGGAACATTATGGTGGTAGCTGGCTTCTAATATGAGACTGATGGTCCTTACCTCCTGGTATTCATGGTCGTATGTACTCTCCTCCCACGCTTACTCAGGGCTGGTTTCTGTGACCAATAGAGCACCGTGGAGGTGACAAAGTGTGACTTCCGAGATGAAAGGCATTCCTGTTTCTGGCTTTGTCTCTTGGATCTCTCATTCTGGGGGAATCCTGCTGTTGTGAGGACACGCAAGCAGTGTGGTGAGGAAACCTACATGGGGAGGAAGTGAGATTTCACACTAATAACCAGTCCAGCTTGTCAGCCTCACAAGTGAGCCACTTTGGAAGAAGGACCTCCAGTCAGTCCCAACATGGCCTTCAGATAATTGAATGCCAGCTGAAATCCTGGCTACAATTTCATGAGAGACTCAAACCAACACCACTAGCTAACTTGCTCCCCAAATTCTGACCCACGGTTTTGGGTGTATTTTGTTTTGCAGCAATAGACGATCCATACATTTAGGTCAAAATTCTCTAAAGGGTGAAAAGTATAAGGATTTGTCCCTCCCTGCTTCTCTGGTCACCTAAAGAAGTCAATGAGGTGTCGGGGCACCTGGGTGGCTTAGTGGGTTAAAGCCTCTGCCTTCGGCTCAGGTCATGATCTCAGGGTCCTGGGATCCAGCCCCGCATCGGGCTCTCTGCTCAGCGGGGAGCCTGCTTCCCCCTCTCTCTTTGTCTGCCTCTCTGCCTACTTGTGATCTCTCTCTCTGTGTCAAATAAATAAATAAATAAATAAGTAAAAAAAAAAAAAAAAGAAGTCAGTGAGGTGTTATCTGGCTACAACTTCCTCCAAGGACTGTCATAAGTAAGTCACTAGATTAAATTATCAGAGAGAGATTTCAGTCTTAGCCAAATAAGTACTGAGTAGATATATAGTTTCTGAAAAGCAGAAATCCAACTGCTAAACCAGCTTATGAAGATTTCTACTAATACACAAATTAACAGAAATACAGATGTGTCCTTTGAAAACTATTCTAGGGAAATCATGTGTCTAAATGCTTATTGCAGTCACCATAATTGATGAGGGATATACAAACTACTGTGTCCAAAGGTGAGTCAGTATTCTGGATGATTTGGAAACTATTCTTAAGGACTATTGAAAGATCTGGGCCTTTTTAGTCTGGAGAAATCAGAGCATTTATTCATTTGAAGGGCTGGCATGTAGTATAAGAGTAAACATATTTTAGATTCGTCAAGAGGAGAAAAGTTGCCTAATGACAAATAGTAGGAAGGCAGATTTTAATTTGCTTATAATAACCATGGCTGTTTAACAAAAGATCATGCTGTAGTGAAAACAACAGTGTTCCTTCTCCTTGGAAGGCTTCAAGCCAAAATTGGCTGACTGCCCTTCAGAGATATGGTGATTCTGGTGGTAGTTGGAAAACTTATCTAGATAACTTCTAAGATGTTGTTCCTGAAAGCCTTCTCCTGAATGTGTCTTGGTATGTATGAATATCTTTAAATAAGAAAGTTCAGTGTAGTGGGAAGAGTCTGCATTATACAGGAGTCAGAACTAGCTGTGTGACTTTGGGCAAGACATTTCGCATTTCTGCGCTTCACTGTCCTCACTACCTCTCAGGGCTGTTCTGAGAACTCATTAGATGACACATCCCTCAAATCACCCATTTGGCATTGAATGCATGTGTGGTTTTCTTCCTTCCATTTCCACAATATGGTTTATAATCAAACATCTGGGACCCATTAAGATTTTGAAAGTGAAGTGTTGAAACGAGCTCATTTTCTTAGACTTTAAGTATAGGATTTCATTGTTTTTAAACAATGAACTTGATTAAGATTTGATTAGATACTTTGTGGCACAGCGTTGTAAAAAAAAAAAAAAGACAAGTTTGGTGTAAGTAGAAATAGAAGGAATCAGAAACCAGATGGCCAACATCATCTTTGAATTTTGCAACTGCAAGATCATCGCTTGACTAAAGTCTTTCCTCTCAAGATTATTAAAACACACACACACACACAATAAAATACCAAAACACCACAACCTATATTATTCAACATCAAAAAGTATTTTACCTTCCTGGAAGATAGTCCAAATTTTAGTTAAGAGAAGTTGAGTAACAAGCACTTTATTTTCTTTAGATTTTTAGAAGAAACTGGAATCTCACAGTATGAGTTAATACATGCTTATCTAGCTAACCTCCTTCCCACCCCAAAGATGAAAAGAATTGGAAAATGTCCCACAAATATTGGAAATCAACTCATATGATTTACAAATAATTTTCTTTTAGATGTATTTTACTTTCTTAACAAAGCTATCTCATGGGCAGAAGTCACCCTGAACTACTGAATTAGCTACTAGGATTATGTGTGCTGAATACTTAATATTGTTCAAGTAGATTTAGTCTTAACCACCACAAATCCTTTACTATCTATTAGCTTCATACCCTTAAGTATTCTCATTGGAGGCTCTCTTTAACCAATAAATGGTAACTGAGATGTGCAATTATTCTTTCCCATTTCCATTCATCTGTAATATGTACAATGATCTAAATAATGCAGCTCTGCTCATAGCAGCCTTTAAGTAACTGCAATCTTGCATCTCCTCAATGCTAACAATTCTTTCTACCCCAAATTCTAAGGCAAACACTATCCCCATCTTGGGGACCACCCTTTCATACGTTGTTCTGTACACACACATACTTAACAAAAATGGGATCACATTCCAGGATCATATATTATGGTCAAATTCAACAGCATCAAAAGCATTTCTAAAGCACTTAAATCAGGTGGCTATGAAAATAAAAAAATCGTTTTTGTCTATATCATCTTTATATCCATATATTTCAATCTCTTGAACGTTCATTACATTTTTAAATATTTTTGTCTATACTAGTGAACTTCTGCTTTAAATAGTGAAGTGCACAGTGAAATGCACATTCTGCCTTAATATTAATAATTACTCATGTATATCTCACTAAAAATATACATTTCACAGTGCCAAGTGAGATGACCACATTACTCAGTCTAAGCCACAAGCATAAGTGACAAGAGTTGCAGGGTTAGGTGGTGGTGGTTGTGGAAACTTCCTGGCTCAAACAGGAAATGGACAAAAAAAGAAGTCTTAAGGCAGACAGCTTGGGACTTACATGGTCGCACAATGATGCCATAAAGGATCTAGCCTCTTTGAATTGTTCTGCTCTGCCATCCTTGGAATGCAGGCCTCTGTTCCGTTTGTTGCTTCATGACTGAACTGTGGCTGCTGCACCTCTGGCATTGTATTCGTCAAGCAAGAAAAACAGGTGTAGGACAGGATGAGCTCTGGCCCACAGAATATGTCCATCTAAAAGCTTTCTTGAAAAATAAATAAATAAATAAATAAATAAAAGCTTTCTTGAAAGGGCCAGCAGCAATTTCGACTTTTGTCTTATTGGCTGGAACTGCATCAAATGGGCTACCCCTAGATGTATAGGAGTCTAAAAAATTATTTTTAGCTAGAATTAAGTTAAAGTTCCATTAGGTTGACTAAATACTAGGTAGAAAGAGACCAGGGTCTGCTACAGAAAATCTAAGTCATAGCAAGCTGTCCTCAGTACAAGATAAAAAATAAAGGAGGCCTCACTCTTATTTCTGAAGAGCATTTAGAGGTTATGGCTCAGATATGGTAGATGTCTTACCACGAAGAAGGAAGCGAAAGAAGTGAGGGTGTAAGGCATCCTGCTGCATTAGCTGTAGAGAGAAAGAATTTCCCCTTGGTCACTAACTCAGTGGTAGCTAACCTTCATTAACCCTTCCGAAGGCGAGAGGGAAAAAGACTAGCTCTCTATATTATCTGCTTGCCTTCTCCAGTAAGTGGAAGTGGAAAATGCGCGTCCAACTTTAACTTGCTGTACTGACTCCCAAATCCGTGCAGAAAACAGAGAATAAGTCAGTTTTGGGCAGCGGACATAACCTTTGCGTTCTATGCCTAAGCCATGAAACAGAAAAAGAACATTGCCATCCTTCTTCATCTCCCACTGAACTAAACACACAGTAGGGGCTCAGTAAACACTTGCCAACTTCTGTGAAGACTAAGAAGAAAGAGATGGAAATTAACATTTGAGAGACTGCCATATGCCTCAACTGTACCAGGTGGCTTGTATACGTGGCTCATGTGCTCATCAACACGCAGTTAGATAACCATTACCGTTTGGAGAACTAAACTGAGGCTCAGAAAGGCCAGCCAGGGTCACACGGAAAGTGGAGGCAGACTTCAGGCTTCACTGAAAGCCTTTGCTCCTTACGCAGTGTACCCCATGGTCTCTCCTCCACCAAAGCTCCTGGTACCGTACTTTGCAGATAGTCGACACAAGACATCTGGAGCGGAAGTTTGATTCAGCATCTGGAAGGACACTAACTTTTGCAGAGAAACTTAGGGTGGAGGAACACTCCTCAAATCTTCAGGGTGTGGTCAAAACAGGATGTGCTAGCGCCAGCTCAGCTAGTGGTGAGGCCTGAGCGCGGCTGGGGGACGGGACCGGGCGGGCGATCAGGCCAGGTGGGCTCCAGGACAGCCCAGCGGGTTCGGGGCGACCCGGAGCCCAGCTGAGGGTGCCCCGGGCGGTCGGGGCGCGGCGGGCGGCTCCGGCTACACCCCCAGAGCCGGGCGCCGGGGCGGGCCGCGCGTGACGCACTTCCGTCCTGCGCCTTCCGGCTTAAAGGGGCCCGGCGCCTCATAACAACATAAAACCGGCGCGCTCGCGCCGGGCGCCTGGCCTTCTAGTCCCCGCCCTCCTGCCACCTGCCGCCGCCTCGGCCGCGCCCGGCCCTGCGCCGCGCTGCCGTGTGTCCTGCCCAAGGGGTCAGGCGGAGCGCGAGCCGCGCCCTTTGGCCAACTTCTCTGGCGGCCACCGCGCCGCCTCGCGAGACCCGGGGCCGGGCCGTGGCCGCCGCCGAGCAGCAGGAAGGGAGCGGCCGCCGTGGAGGACGCCTGGCAGGACTGTGCGGACGGCGGCCCTGTCCGGGCGCGGAGGGCGGCAGTGGCGGGCCCAGCGGCCTTTTTTCAGGTACCCCTGCCCCGGCGGGTCGCCGTGAGCGGCTCGGCCCCTTCTCTGGCCCGCTTGGCTGGGCCGTCGCGTAGGGGCCTTGTTGCGTTTCAGCTTGGGGGTCGCGGTGGGGGCGGGGCAGTGACTCCCTCCCTTATCATTGCTTTCTCTCTCTTCCTCCCGGCCTCTCTCCGAAGTCCGGAGCCCGGCGGAGCCCGGACCTGGCGGGGAAAGCTGCACCCACGGCCGGGTCCCCGGACCCCGCCGCCGCCACTGTCCATCATCCTTGGTACCGGCAATGGCCTTTGTATCGCCCGATGCACTTGTGACTGACTTGGACACGGAATATTAAGAACCTACTTGCTGCCGTCCCTGTACCAGTAGCGCCGGCAGTTACCACCTCGGCTCATTTGGGCTGCTCCTCTTGACTCTGTTCAACTCGGGGGCATCATGGACCAAAATGGGATGGAGATTCCTGTGACCCTCATCATTAAAGCACCGAATCAGAAATACAGTGACCAGACTATTAGCTGCTTCTTGAACTGGACCGTGGGGAAACTAAAAACGCATCTATCTAACGTGTACCCTAGCAAACCAGTAAGTGTCTTAAAAGCTGGGCGCAGCTGCTCTGGCCCGCAACTTTTCGTGCCAAGCACTCCCGTCTCTCTGTTCATCTCCTCCCCTCTTGAATCAAATAGGTCTCTTGCTAGACTGCGAAGTATTTTGAGTTCCGAGGTGTGTGTGTGTCCCTTGAGGGTCTTAACTATCATTAATATCTTCCTCATGAGGTTCAGTTAATTAGTAAGAATACTGTGTACAAAAGTATCAAGGGACATAATAATTGACAGGCATAAAAAAGGACCATTTTCATAGGACTTAAGTCATTGGCCTAATATGGGAGAGACAGATGGATCCTTAAAAAAAAAGGTAAACACTGCAGCCTATATTAAAGCTTTTATTGCTTTAGTTAGGTGTTGAGACTTTTAGAAGAACTACAGAAATAAGGCAGTTATTGCAAAAACAGGAGGTTTAGAAAAACAACTCTAAGTTGGCCTTATTTGTTTGTCAGTACTTTTGATACAAATATTTTTAATAGAGGAAATAAAAACCCTGAGGTATTTAAGGACTTGGAACAAACTAGATGGAACCTTCATTTTTTTCAGATCTTTTGTTGAAAGTTAAGATTTACACAGGGGGTAACAAACTTGTTTTAAAGTTTTCTGCTTTACAGAAGATTTTCTATTGCATGCGATTCACTTTACACATTTTCAAAGTGGAAAATAGTTTTTCGGAATAGTCAGAATTGAAAGTCATAGACTTCCATAGTACTGTTTATAACATAGCCAGAATACCATTCCTAAATATGTGAGTATATACTTGAGCATATATCTAAGTGTGTGTTTGTGTGTGTCTCTCTCTCTATGTGTATCTATAAAAATGTGTTTATACATATACATTTAGATATATACTCAGGTATGTGCTTACGTGAGATCTTTATATTGTATGATTAAACCAAAAAGGACTTGGTTTGCACTATGATAGACCAAGAGTTACCACTTTTCTAAAACTTTTCTTTTTCAAAAAGTATCTAAGAGAAGAGTGGCGTGAAACCCATTTGCCTTACCTGCACCCAGTAGAAGCCAGTTTTTGGCAGGAGTTCTGCCCTCCTAGTACTAATCTCTAGTACCCATATGGATCGTTGGCTGCTGGAGGACAGATCAGTTGCAAACTTTTCTACACCCTGTCTCCCTAACCCACCTGCTGCTCGTACACATGCTTCCAGGTTTAACTGTGGCAAACCTGACTTTTCTCTTCTCTTCCAGCAAGTCATCTCCAAGTGAACTGTATTTTTTTAAAAAGATTTTATTTATTTATTTCACAGAGAGAGAGAGAGAGAGCGCGTGCACACGCATGCACAAGTAGGGGGTGCTGCAGAGGGAGAGGGAGAAGCCGACTCCCTGCTGAGCGGGGAGCCCAGATGAAGGGCTCCATCCCAGGACCCTGGGATCATGACCTGAGCTGAAGGCAGATGCTTAACCCACTGAGCCACCCAGGCACCCCTCCAGCTGTAATATTGAAATTTATTTCTAGTTAATGAGAGTGGGTGGAACTGGGGGTGAGGACCATGTGGTTGTTGTCTTAGAACTTCACTAAAAACTTCCTGTGGTTATTAGATTTGACAGGCTTACATTCTAATTTACTTATCACGTGAGAACTGATTCGAAGTGTTTTAATTGTTGAACACACCAACTGTTTCATAATACCCCACAGGTAATCTTCAGTATAGGAATTGGAGTACTAAAAGTTAACTTTGTAAGACGGTTATTTAGAACAGAGAACATTTTGTAATATAAGCAATATTAATATATTATGAGGGAAGTTTGGGTTCTTATGAGCACCCACAAAGACTGCTGGACACTAATTCTGTGTTTAGGCGCCTTAAATGCTATTTGGTGTTTAACAGAGATTACTTCGTATGCCTGATTCTTTGCACATTTGGCTGGTGGAGGTGGATGATTTGGAAGCAGAGTATGGTTCCAGTGCCTTGTAGAAGTAAGTGTTCTCCAGTAAGGAGTAGAAATGTTGATGGCTCTGGTCAATACTGCTCTAATTGGGTCTGTTGGGCCAAAGGTGGGTGGAGGGCCTTTGTCCCTGTGGGCAGTGGCTTCTAGGAAAGTAAATAGGAGCTGCTGGAGGGAAAAGAATAGAGATTTGAAGTTGTTCTTTTAGGATCTCTAAAATAGGTCACATGTCTACTGCTGTTAAGAGAATCTGGCTAAACTTTGCAAGAGTGTATATAGTCTTAAGATTTTAGCTTTATCGTCAGATACTGATTTGACTTAATCACAGATAATCTCCACATGAATATTTTAAATTCAATTTTCCATCTGTCAGTAAACTCGCAGCAAATACACGCTTTCCCACCAAAGCATATTTTCTTGGGCTTTCATTTATTTATTTAATTAGGATTTTATTGACCTGGCATTTGGGTGTCTATATGTTAAGCCTGAAGGTGATGATTCCTTTGCTCTTACGAAGCTCAGGTCTAGTGGGGAATACAGATATGTAGTAAAAAGCTGTAGTATTACGTGACTTGTGTTACATGAGAGGGATGCTATAGGAGCATAGGGAGGGAATGGTCAACTCTGAAGGGGAGGTAAGGGAATGTGTAGCTGATTTAAGAAAAGGTTCACGGTGACATTTTTCTTTCTTTAATTTCTTTTTTTTTTAATTTAAAGATTTTGTTATTTGAGAGAGAGAGAGAATGAGAGAGAGCAAGAGAAGGGGGAGGGTCAGAGGGAGAAGCAGACTCCCTGCTGAGTGGGGAGCCCAGTGTGGGACTTGATCCAGGGACTCTTGATCATGACCTGAGGTGAAGGCAGTCACTTAACCAACTGAGCCACCCAGGCGCTCTTAGGGACATTTTTCTTAAAGAGTTGATAACAATTTTAAGGAGACAAGATGGTAGCTGCTTTTTTTAAAAAAAAAAACCTTTTATTTCAGAGGTAATGTTGCTCTTATGATTCTCAATGTAATTCTGTGCTATGTAAAAAGATCATAGATCCATAATGGGCTACAGAGGGAAAGGCATTTTCCAGTTAGGAAATAGGGCAGTTTCCATATTTATGCAAAACTTTACAGTGCCGTCACTAAAAACCTCAGATGTGGAATTGAATTCTTTTGGAGTTTCGTTTAACTTTGAATGGTGTTGATAATTGGTTTAGGACTTGGTGTAAGAATTGAGAAGTGCATCAGTTCATGTTGATAGTGTATATAGATAATTGTGAATTACGTTTTCATATGACATTTGTCATCACTTCATGACTTTAGATTTTCAGATTCTGAAATTGGCCTGTAGTGTGAAATAATTATTCTGTAATTTAGGTAATTGCTCCTGGGGCATGAAGATACCTGTCAAGAAGGTGACTTTTACTTGAGTAGTTTCAGACTTTGATCTAGTTTAGGTTTATTTGCTAGAGATGTAAATATTAAAATAGTTGAACTTAATGTTATTCAGTAGAATGGACTATCTTAGAGAAAACTTGAAAAAGTAAGGATCTTTAAGTCTTATTAGGCATCTTTCTCACTATTGCTTCTTTCTTACTTTCTGTTCTCATACACAATAACTAAGATGGACCTGACTCACCCTGAATTCAGTTTTGAGGATAAACCTTTCTGGGGCTTTCCTTGGCTTCTCATTTTTCAGTCTCGAGGTCAAAATGTCTGTTAAACGTGTCCCTCAGTTCTGGGTAGATTTCTTTGTCTAGGTGCTTTATACTGTTAAACTAAAGCAGTCAGTATCATTACGTCTTCTAGCTCTCCTCAGCTAGGGAGGTTTGTTCTGCTTTTTTCAATTGCTCCTCTGCTCTACGATTACGTTAGAATTAAAGAAATAGAACCAGTTTTGTACGTTCTGTTCTGAGAATATAACATTCCATAACCAAATTGTCCATAGTTCAGATGGAAGTCTTAATTTCATTAGCAGTGGAAATAGCTTGAATAATATAATTTGAAGTTTATATCTGCCTCATTTTTGTAATTCCCTATGACCTTACTCAGGCAGATCATTTTTAAAACTTACTTATCTCAGAACTGTTGACTTAAAAGGGCTTATAATCCATACATATAAATGATTTCTGTTTTATAAGACTTGTCTTTACAATTTTAATGCATATATTTAAGAGGGTTTCATGTCACGTAGCAATTTAGTTCATATTTTTAAAACTCTTTGAATAAATGATATTATTAAATTGAATGTGAAGATTGATGAAAAGTTAAAAGTTTTGAATGAGTGCTGACTAAATTTGTTTTATTTTTTATTTTTTAATTTTTTTAGAAGATTGTATTTATTTATCAGAGAAAGAGAGAAGGAGGGAGGGAGGGAGAGAAGGAGCACACAGGCAGGGGGAGCTAGAAGCAGAGGGAGAAGCAGGATCCCTGCTGAGCAGGGAGCCCTATGCTGGACTCATCCCAGGACCCTGCGATCATGACCTGAGCTGAAGGCAAGCACTTAACCAACTGAGCCACCCAGGCATCCCTAAATTTGTTTTATTTAACTCCTTTGTAGCCTTTTCCTAATGTATTCTTTTGGGAAATCATAGTACTATGTTTTGTTTAATCATGCATTTTTTAAAAATGGATTTTTCTAGAACTTTTAGTTAAATTCCTCACCTCTACATAACAAATAGTGATTTCATGGTCTCAAATGCTTTTCTTTAACTGTCATAGTTGGTGCTCAGATTTTAAACTTCCATTTACTAAGTGGTTGCCATGTATCTTAGGCATTCTACTAAGTATTTTATGTTTTATCACATTTATTCCTCATAGACACCTTATGATGTAAGTTTTATTTCTTAGCTCTCTTGTATAAATAAGGAAACTGAGGCTTGGTGATAGAACTCCTTACGTAGTAGGGTTGGAATTTGAACCCGGATTGGTCTTTCAGGCCTCAGTGCTTAAACCATTATTTCACATTGTATATGATGGTTGTAAGTAATAAGATGAAGAAAGGCATTTAGGGACCTGTGCATCTTAGCTATATACTTGCAAACTGAAAAGAAGTGAAGTATAAAAAGAGGTGTACGTGCTTAGATGGTTTGTCATTTAAAGGCTGTAGACGAATGGATAACATAGCCTTAATAGTGTTCTAATGCAGGTCATGTTAGTGTGTGCTATTTCTGTTTATTTTGATAAATTTTAGGGAAGATAGGGGAACTTAGTATCTTAAGACCTCAAAGCACATTGCTTTGCTTTATCTTTTCACATTCTTGCTTGTTTGTATAAACCATAGCAGTCATGTATTTTGGCATGTTGTATGTATATCTGATTTGCAAATGGCCTATGAGTGTGAACAGCTAAGCAGGGGATGTCCCTTTGGAGTTCTCTAAAATTCTAATAATTTTAGAGAAAATTATTTTTTAAGCTTCTGTATGCTGCTTTTGTTTATTCCTGTTGCAAGGAGATAAGGGGTAGAGGCAGTTTGGGTAACCCATGCTTCCATTTACAGTGCTTCTGAATTCTCTTGGGTTTTAATTTGGGTGAATTTAGTGGGAGGGAGAGGAAGATATGTTGCAGTACAAATTCATAGAATTCATTTCCCACAGAAATGATATGTTGTGTACCTTCTGGGAACCACCTCTTTAAAGCTATTTGACACTTGTGACTGAGCTATATGTAAGTACTGAAATACTAATAATTACCACTTTCAAAGGACTTGGGTTCTAGTTCTTTGAACTAACATATAAGTTGAAGATTTTTTACTAAGGTATTTGATTATGTTGATGTCAGATATACTAAGAACCTGATTTTTTTAAGCCAGCCATAATGAGAAACTGTATTTAGTTCCTCATATACAAAATTTAATCTTTTGATACCAGTGAGGTGACTTTCTAGAAATACGAAACTGTTGTTGGTTTTGTAAACTCATCTATCAGACTCTTGTGAGTATTTTAAATGCATTAGGGATGCACAGTATTTTGTCTGTTTTTGATATCTGATTAAACATTAAAAAGTCAGATACTTTAGATAGTATATGTAAACCTTTTAGAAAGAAAAACATATTCCCAGTTTATGATTTATTTTTGCATATTATACTAGCTGATGAACTTTCCTCCCCTTGGTTTTTAGCAATGTCAGAATTTTTTGGGCCAGCTAGTTAAGCAGGTATTTATTTGGAGTGGCCTAGTTCTGTCTCTGGGCTCCTCAGAGTACCATCAGGATGTTCCTAAGTTGGTAATTTAGCCGCCTCTGCTCTACCATATAATACTAGGTGCCATGTATCGCTAGGCTTTATCTAGTGGTGAATAGTGGAAGTAGTGAGAGTAGCATTATCTGATAGGACTTGCTGACTTTTGGATGTAGGGTGTGAGCAACAGGAAGAACGGTGGTGGTGGTAACATAGATGGTCAAGCATGAATGTTTCTGTGTAGCCAGTATGTTAACAGTAGACTTTTATTGACAATTTAATTAGTACTTTGTTTTAGATTTACCAATCCTGAGTCTTCTGGATTTTTATATTGAAAGGATACCACGTGATTTTTTTTTTAATTGAGAGAAAAAACAAACTTTTATTGTGTTAAGCTACTGAGATTATAGAGTTTGTTATAGCAGGTAGCATTACGTAACCTAACTAATACAGAAATGGGTTTCCAATCAAGATAAATGATGCCGTTATTAGCAGGTTTGGTTAATAAAATTGTGTCACTTTTGTAAGTGAAATTGAATTTGAATTGAGATCTAAAATCTCTATTTTTCCCAATACTCTAGATTATGATCCAAAATGGCTAGTTGAAAGTTCAGGCAGTTGATTACTGTGTTGTTTGTTATCATGTCTAACTACTGGTTTTCCAGATATTTAAATTAATTCATTTATTGATATTTAAGGTGAAGAGGCAATTTTTTTAGTGCCATAGAAAAATTTTCAGACCTTCTCACCTAAGTTAGGCACATGAAAATTCCTTTTTCTCTGTTTTTCAATCACAGTAAAATTAAAGAATTCCTTTTTCCTTTTAAAATTTCTGATTATTTGAAGGCATTTGAATATTTAATTTCAAGAAACGATTTTATTGAGATATAATTCACATACTGTAAAACTTGCTCTTTAAAGCCTAGATGTCCATCAACAGAAGAATGGATAAAGAAGATGTGATATTATATATATTATATATAGTGTATATATATATGTATACATACCTACACACACACAATGGAATATTATGCAGCCATCAAAAAATGAAATCTTGCCTTTTGCAATGACATGGATGGAAATAGAGGGTATTATGCTAGGAAATAAGTCAATCAGAGAAAGACAATTATATGATCTCACTGACATGTGGAATTTGAGAAACAAGGCAGAGGATCATGGAAGGGAGGGAAAAATGAAACAAGATGAAACCAGACTGGGGGACAAACCATAAGAGACTCTTAATCTCATGAAACAAACTGAGGGTTGCTGGAGTGGAGGGGGGTGGGAGGGATGGGGTGGCTGGGTAATGGATATTGGGGAGGGTATGTGCTACAGTGAGTGCTGTGAATTGTGTAAAACTGATGAATCACAGACCTGAACTCCTGAAACAAATAATACATTAGTTAATAAAACAAAAACAAAAAAAATAAAAAACAAAAAGCCCCTTGCTCTTTAACATGTGCAACTCGGTGGTTCTTAGTTAATTCACAAAGTTGTGCAGTTTTTATGACTAATTTCAGAACATTTTGGTTACCTCAAAAAAGAAAACTTATACTCACTAGTAGTCACTCTCCATTCTTGGTAACTACTGATCTACTTTCTGTCTATAGATTTGCCTATTCTGGAAATTTCATATAAATGGAATCATAGTATATGTGGTCTTTTTTGTCTGGCTCCTTTCACTTAGCATAATGTTTACAAGGTTCACCCACATTATGGCATGTATCAGTTCTTCATTACTTTTTATGGCCAACTAGTATTTATTTTATGTATTTATCATGTTTTGTTTATTCATTCATCAGTTGATGGACACAGGTTGTTTCTACTTTTTGGCTATTATGACTAATGTTGTTATGGACATTCTTATGCAAGTTATTGTGTGGACATAAGTTTTCTGTTTTTTTTTTTTTAAAGATTTTATTTATTTATTTGACAGAAAGAGATCACAAGTAGGCAGAGTGGCAAGAAGAGAGAGGGGGGGAAGCAGGCTCCCCGCTGAGCAGAGAGCCCGATGCGTGGCTTGATCCCAGAACCCTGAGATCATGACCTGAGCCGAAGGCAGAGGCTTTAACCCACTGAGCCACCCAGGTGCCCCAGTTTTCAGTTTTCTTTGGTATATACCTAGGAGTGGAATTGGGTATATCCTGATTCATTGGAGAACTCTTTTTTTTTTTTTTTTAAGATTTATTTATTTTAGAGAGACAGAGTGTGAACAGGGAAAAGGGCAAAGGGGAGAGGGAGAGAGAATCTCAAGCACACTCTGGGCTGAGCATGGAATCCCTTGCCGGGCTTGATCTCACGACCCTGAGGTCGTGACCTGTGCTGAAATCAAGAGTGTGCCGTTTAACCGACTGAGCCACCTAGGTGCTCCCCATCGGGTAACTCTTTGTTTAACTCTCTGAGGAACTGCCAAACTTCCATAGAGGCTGTTCCGTTTCATATTCCTACCAGCAGTGTTTGAGGGTTCCAATTTCTCCACATCCTCATCCGTACTTGTTTTTGCTTCATGTACTTTGTGGGGGGCGTGCCATGTAATTTTGCTATATTATTGTATGCCCTTTTGAAAATTGATGTTTCCTTATTGTGGAAGGATAAAAGTTTATTTGAAGTTGACCAATCGATATTTATTTTATTGACTGCGGTAATGTTGCAGTTATTTGAAAAAAAACAACAACCCAAAAACCTGTTCCAGATACATACTGTTTTTACAGATGAAAAGAAATGATGTGTGATACTTATTTCAAAACTCTCTTTCCCCTCAAAAAGGCAATGGGGGATAGATGAAAGAAGAATAGCAAAATATTGATAATTGTTGGAGTTGAATATTTGGGAGTTCTTGAAGATGGTATCTTGGGGTTCATTTTGTTCGCTTCACCTTGTGTGTGTTTGAAAATTTTCATAGTAATTCATAAGACTGATGTCCTTTATGCAGAATGTTATGACATAGGAGTATCTATTAAATGTTTGGACTGATGGAAAAATGATAGTTTATGATGACTGTAGTATTTATCAAAGGAAATTTTTTAGTTTCCAGCTAAATTAATAAGTATATTATGGAAACTTATATAAAGCATTATAAAATTCATTTTGTCCATGGGTTAAATTAATTATCTACTTAGCTTTTAACTTATGTTATATAATTCACTATTCATTCCCCATTCAATATTTATATGTATTGACTGAAATTTCAAGATTTGTGACGATGTATTTTTTTTTTTTGAGACAGAGAGAGAGAGCACAAGCGGGGAGGAGGGTCAGAGAGGGAGAAGCATAATCTGTTGAGCAGGGAGCCTGATGTGGGGCTTGATCCCAGAACCCTGAGATCATGACCTGAGCTGAAGGCAGACGCTTAACTGACTGAGCCACCCAGGTGCCCCGTGACAATGTATTTTAAAAAAACCTCCTGTGTTGATTTGGTTGTTTATATACAGGAATACTTGTGCATTTTAGGAATGGCACACTCAAAAATATTTACAGGAGAAGCTAGATTATGCCTATCAGCTAAGTATCTTGGAAACGGAGCTATACCTTTCCTTTCATCTTGGGTACTCAAGAAACCCCGAACCACAGATCTTATTCAGTATGACAGTTTCTATTATGATTATGATTATTATTATTTAAAGATTTTATTTTACAGAGGGAGAGATCACAAGTAGGCAGAGAGGCAGGCAGAGAGAGAGGGGGAAGCAGGCTCCCTGCTGAGCAGAGAGCCCGATGTGGGGCTCGATCCCAGGACCCTGAGATCATGACCTGAGCCGAAGGCAGAGGCTTAACCCACTGAGCCACCCAGGCGCCCTATTATGATTATTTTTGCTATAAGACCCTTGTTAGTAGCCATGCTGAATACATACATTGTTTGAAAATTGTTACAGTTGTTGCTTGGATTTGGCATATTTAACAATTGTTGATGTAGCTAATATTTAATTGTTTTAATAGAATTCGTGGAACATCTGCCTATTTAGGAGGTCTTATGGGGACCGTACATAAATACTTTAATTTTAAATACTTTAATACTGGTAGTGTGAGCACGTAGCAGATTTATCATACATACAAAATAGGGCAGAAGTAACCAGAACGTATTTCCTATTCTCGGTTTCATATAGTGATGGCAGCTGAATCTCTATGCACTTAAGTTGATTTTTCTTTAGTCTTGTGTTTTTGGAAAATGTATAGAGGTATTTGTGAGAATGGCAGGAATAATAAAAACTGGAATTGTTACGTAAAACTGTAACTGAATCCAAATGACTCTTGAATTAAAACCAATAAATTGTGCTGTATGTTAGTAAAGAAGAAAATAAATTTTGTGTATTCTTTCAGATTATAAATACTGATAAAACAATTCAAAATAACTGTAGTGACCTTGAAATTTTATCCCATTGTTGACTTATTACTAGAAGGCCAGCCATGTTCTCATTTATAGTGTTAAAGGTTTTTAATGATAGTCGCTCATGCATTGCATTATGGCTGAAAAGGCAAACTTCTAGTTTACCTTTTTCTCCTTGTTTTTTTTAAAAATGGTAATTACCTGTATTTTGTTTTATCTACCTATCTGTATTTTATTACAGACTACCATTTGCTGAGCTCTTAATGTCTTAAGTAGAATTTGGAAAAAAAATTCTTAAATTATGTCAGTTTTCTGCTTATCTGTGGCTAAAGGGAGTTTTACTTTACTCATATTTAGGCATGTTATTCCCAACTTTCAATTTGTATAATTAGAAAAAGATGAATTCTTTTCTTTGTCCCATTTCTTAGTTGACGAAGGATCAGAGATTGGTGTATTCGGGCAGACTGCTTCCCGATCATCTGCAGCTGAAAGACATTCTCAGAAAAGTAAGCTTTTCTAACCACTATTTGATACCGGATACATTCAGAGTATGAAGAGATATGTTCTGAAGTTTTATCAATATCCAACTAGTTCAGTTTTTAGATACTAAAAATCAACCCTTTTGGGTAGCGTAACAGATAAACATGAATTAGAAATTAAGAAACATAATGATGGATTCTAGTTAGTTTAGGTAATAGTTTTGTATATCCATCTGATAACTAAATATGAAATAGGATTATATGTTTCTGTTCAGGTATTTGTTATCTTATATAAGAAAGCAGTATTGACCTATCAGTAGTACAGGAGTAGAATGTTCAAGTAGTAGTGAAGGATTTTCACTGATAATCTCTTCTCTCTTAAATCCCCTTTGACCAAACTGCATGATGTTTTTTTTATTTTTTATTTTTAAAGATTTTATTTATTTATTTGACAGAGAGAGAGATCACAAGTAGGCAGAGAGGCAGGCAGAGGGAGAGGGGGAAGCAGGCTCCCTGCTGAGCAGAGAGCCCGATGCGGGGCTCGATCCCAGGACCCTGGGATCATGACCTGAGCCGAAGGCAGAGGCTTTAACCCACTGAGCCACCCAGGCGCCCCTGCATGATGTTTTAATACAAGTTGCTTGAGGTAGGAGTTTAATTTCAGGACAAGAAATGAAAGGAAGTCCAATTGGTTGATCAGTTGGCAAACTTTGAATGTTGGTGCTAAGAGCTAAAATATATTTCAATGTAGTTTTTTGACAATCAGCTTGAATGTTAGTTATTATAATGGCAGCTCTTAGCTCATGTTCATTTGTGGAATTATACTTGTAGAACTTTTCTGTATTTGAGATGCTGCTTTTTGTTTGTGAATATAGCAGAATCATATACATAGCTTTTATGTTTTGCCCTAACTCTTTGACTTAACTCTTAATGTTCTTTCGGGTATCCCTAATCTGATTTAGAAGATCTATATCCTCTCCTTTATGTTTATGGTCACCTGTGGGAAACTAAAAAATCTTACACTAGTATATTTCTTCTGCTTAGATAGTTGAAATTTAAGCTTTGCCAGTATGACTTCTTGCTGTCATTTTCATTTTAATCAGGTAGTTTTAGCTTGCCAAAGTGGTTTAACAGCCTCTCTTCCCTGGGCCCCCTCAAAAATAGTGGATTGCAGCAAGTTTTTTTCCCCTCTCTCTCTTTGATAGACTTTACTTTTTTTTTTTTTTAAGTAAGCCCTTACGTCCAATGTAGGGCTTGAATTCATGACCCTGAGATCAAGAGCCACATGCTTACTAATGACCCAGCAAGGTGCCCTGATAGACTTGAATTTTTTGAGCAGTTTTAGGTTCACAGCACAATTGAGCAGAAGGTATAGAGATTCCCCATATACTCCATGTCTTTACACATGCCTGGGCTACCCCACTAACAAAATTCCACATCAGAGTGGTATATTTGTTATAACTGACATTGTACACAGTGTATTACAATGATGCAGCATTATCATCAAAAGTCTGTAGTTTACATTAGGGTTCACTCTTGGTATGGTACAATTTATGGGTTTTCACAAATAAATAATGACGTGTATCCACCATTATAATATCCTGAAGAATAGTTTCACTACCCTAGAACTCCTATGTGTTCCACCTGTTCATCTTCCCCCTGTGTTTGTGCTTAAAAACATTTTGGCTATATGCTCTTTGAAATACAAATTTATTTATAATTTTAATCCAAAGATGGCTAGACTGTGCATATGAATACTTTTTTTTTTTTTAGATTTATTCATTTATTTGACAGAGAGAGAGACAGTGAGAGAGGAAACACAAGCAGGGGGAGTGGGAGAGGGAGAAGCAGGCTTTCCACTGAGCAGGGAGTCCAGTGCGGGCGATCCCAGGACCCTGGGATCATGATCTGAGTCAAAGGTAGACAATGACTGAGCCACCCAGGTGCCTCTGAATACTTTTTAAAAGGTTTTTGCTTCCATAAATGATTCCTGTCCAGAAGAGTTAAAATAAAAATGCTCAAAGGACTGTTGTGCCCCTTATATGAAACATTTTGAACAATCTGTTTATATTTTGAGTAGATCTTAAAAGCGTTTTTGTTAAAGTCAGTGTACCCCTTTACTTTTTTTCAGGTAGATGCTGACATTAGCTTTACCAGTTTAGTTATAAAATGTTTTGCAGAAACATTCCCCAAAGGTGAACGAAAACTATTAGTTAATTGTGATTAATATGACCTTTAAAACTAGGTTTCTAAGGATAAACATCTTATACTTGGATGCTTTTTAGTATTCTGTATTCTGAAGCTAGGAGGACATTAAATCAGGTGTGCTTTCTACCTACCTTGCTAGGCATAGTTCATGTCATGCTTTTCTGAGAATGCCTTTTCCCTAGCATTCTAACCTTGTTAACTCGTTAAGCAATTGTAATTTATGCTTCTCAGTTTTGTGCAAAAGATTTTTATATATTCCCTCATTGTGCTCTAATGTTGTGTTCTGATATTTTAACAATATCATGAGCCTCTTTAGGCGAGGGGCTGACTCTTACCCTTTTTTGGATTCACCTCAGAAGTACGCACGATTCTAGGTTTATGGGAGGCAGTTGATAAATTCTTAGTTTCTGGTAGCTTCGTTTCTCTTTCTCACAAATGGGAATCTTTCTTTTCTTCCTACCCCCTTTTCTTTATCATTTTCTTGTTTTCTTTCTTTTTTAAGTTGCCGAGCCATCCTTTGTTCTTCTCTGCCCTCCTTTATTTTCTCTCCTTTCTCCATCTTATATATACTAGCTTTATGCCTGACTATAGATATACTCATGAAATCACTAAACTTAAATACCAATCCTAATCCTTATTAGAATATTTTCCTTTAGTCATAGTTATAAGTTTATGTGGAAACACATGGAATATGTACAGAATGTAGTTCAAATATACACTTTAAATCTGTGTATAATTGTTAGAGGTAAAACTAATTTTTGAATTAAAATAAAAGAAACTGTACATCACCTTGCTAAAATTAAGGTAAATGAGAGTAGGTGCAGTTGAGTTTCTTTATTGTGGCTGCAAAGTCTCAAGTAATGGAAATATTTTCACTACTCAAAGCCTAAGCTCCAATGTGACTATTCTATAGTTTTGATATTAAGATGCTAGATATCTTTATGTTGAAGTAATAGATTGCGTTGGTGCAACTTCTCAGCACTTCTTGCTTCAAGACTCCTTGATATACAAAGTAATTTTTTCATATAGTAGGTACTACATAGTCTATAGTTAGACTAGATGATTTTCTAAGCATGGAGAATATATTGAATTCAGAAGGGCCCAGATACTAAAAGAGTAAATCACCATACCTTCAAATGGCAACAATTTATTATTAATAAAATGGCTATGCTAGAAAGGAATTTAAAATTTGAGTTAAATATTTCAGCTTAGCTACTGACTTTTTGAACTATACATTTTCCAGTACTAACCTTTCAATGTAATCTTCTTTAATTTTAGCAAGATGAGTATCATATGGTTCATCTAGTATGTACTTCTCGGACTCCTCCCAGTTCTCCAAAATCCAGCACCACTAGAGAAAGTCATGAAGCATTGGCATCCAGCAGCAATTCTGTGAGTTTTCTGGGGAGGAGTAAATGTTGAAGTTTTCTGATTATCCTTTGAAGTGAAAAACAGAACAATTGGAGCTTGTGGGTTGTGAGATTGTGTTTTGAACAGCTCGAGTCAGGCGTTTAAAGTTTGTTTTTAGAGATCCAGTGCATAGTGTTATCCCTGGAAGCTTGAGTTATTTGATACAGGGATTGAAGAT
Organism: Potos flavus; assembly: GCA_028534135.1. Lineage (NCBI taxonomy): Eukaryota > Metazoa > Chordata > Mammalia > Carnivora > Procyonidae > Potos > Potos flavus. The sequence goes on along the minus strand of CM052887.1, from coordinate 56,797,077 downwards.
CCAATCTTCAGGGGTTAAATACTAAAATACTCGGGAAACAGAGTGATGATATGATTACATAATTTAAAATCTAGGACCAGTAAAGTTTCACAAATATTAAAGGTACTTGATATACTGTATTTTATTCAAGGTGAATTAAAATGCTTAAATTTTGAGTATGCTAAATCTTCTTGAAGTAGATTGCTTGGTCAAGAATTTTGTTTTTTAAAATAACGGGATTTGGACATACATTTCAACTTCAGGAGGAGAAATTACTTCTACTCAGTTCTTTAAGACTTGGGTATTCATTTTTCCTTTCTTATTTTTCCATCTGCCTAAATTGTTTTGGGAATTCTTAAAATGTTGAACTTTTCAACTTAGACATACTCACACTCATACAACTTTTAAAGACAAATTCTTTATGTTAAATTATTTTTGGTTTCCCATTAAAGTTTTATATGACACCTTTGGAGGTGAGAGAAAAGGATTGGATGAGTGGAAGGTTGCTTTAAACCTCTTGGCCAAGGAACTTACATACTGCTAAGTATACTTTCCTTCTTCTCAAGAATCTAGCCAAAACTTGAAGGAGGGGATGGATGGCAGAGGTGATAGCTAGTTGAAGGATCTTTCAGTAATTACTAGTTAACTGTTTCTTTACGAAACTAGATCCTTTAGTTGGTATATTTAAGTAGTATGGCCTCAGTGGTAAGTGTTTTCCAGCACTAGCTATGGGAATTTAGCTTTCATTAAACTGAAGTTTGGTTTATCAGTAAACCCAAGGGTCTTTCTATATTTCCTACCTTTCATAAGAAGGGACAAAACATTGGCCTTAGCACAGAGTTCAGAATATAGTCTTTGGACACATTTGGGTTGCTTCAGTTTTTGTTAAGAAAGACCCCTCCTGACTTGTCTCATGGTTCCTCAGCCGTGATTTCATGTCATTAGTATATATATTCAATTTTTTCAAGCTGTGTTATGGAAATCTGAAAAGTATTAAGGGGAAATTAAGTTGAATTACCCTTCATTTTTTATGGCTGAGAAATTTCGGAGGGATTTGAGAATGTCTTAGAAATCTAGTCATTGAAAGAATTATCTAATAAGGTCAGAAAAAATTAGTTGTAGCAAAATTAGGCTGTGATGCCAAATGGCTATGCCTTTCTTCTGTTAATTTTTAAAAAAATGACTACCATATTATGCTGGTCCATTTAATGAGAAATTTTGACAGAAACGAAGCCTTTGCCAGTTTATGTCCCTAAGAATCAGACTCTCTAGACTGATTAGGTAGACACCTACTTGGTGTCTACTTTATGTGGAATAACCTCTTAAAGAAAGCTTTGTTAGTTTTGCAAAAGACCGCTGTTCTTGGCAGGCACCTTTTACATAGCAGGACTTAGGAAGATAAACATACCAAAAGACATCCAGTCAATAGGAAGGCAGTATAGGTAAAATACAATTTTACTGAAGTTGGAAAGATGTTAAAATTATATTGTGTCCAACTATTTTATATTTCAAATGTAATTATGTCTTAAATTTACATAAAACGTGTGACAAACCATTTTCAATCAGCAACAAGTTGGGGTGGTCTTTAAGTCATTATATTTTTAAGGTTATTGAATCTGTGAGTTAATAACATCAGAACATGAGAATTTTAAAATCTTGATTGGTATCTTGTTCATTTTGTAAAAAAATGTATTTTTGATTTTCTGAACTCTTAATCTCATCAGAATTAAAATATCAGCCTATTATATTGGGCCCAAGGTTCAAGTCAGTATATTTCTAAAATTCATTTTTTGCAGATGGATTTCATAAATACATTTTTAACACTGTGTCTCTAATCTCATGATTGCAATGAATTAAATCTCCTTGAAGAATTAATTACATTTTTGTTTGTAGAGTTCAGATCAGTCAGGATCAACAACTCCATCATCCAGTCAAGAAACCTTGTCTTTAGCTGCCAGTTCTTCCTCAGAAGGATTGAGGCAACGTACCCTTCCACAAGCACAAACTGATCCAGCACAGAGTCATCAGTTCCCCTATGTAATGCAAGGGTGAGTGAAATCGTAGTTGTGGGCCTCTTAAAAATCTGTTACTCTTTTTTTTTTTTTTTTTTTTTTAAGATTTTATTTATTTATTTGACAGAGAGAGAGAGAGATCACAAGTAGGCAGAGAGGCAGGCAGAGAGAGAGGGGGAAGCAGGCTCCCTGCTGAGCAGAGAGCCCGATGCGGGGCTCGATCCCAGGACCCTGAGATCATGACCTGAGCTGAAGGCAGAGGCTTTAACCCACTGAGCCACCCAGGCGCCCCAAAAATCTGTTACTCTTGATTTCAGGATAGCCCCTCTGCAATAATCAAAGTATATTGGAAATTTATTCATATTCTTTCTTATACATTTTGAGAATTAGGGGATTAAGTAGAGCAGTGCTTTTGAAAGCTGGCCATACCTCGGAATCATCTAGGGCAGTGCTTTTCAGTCTTTACTGTTTGTGCTATTCACCTGGGGATCTTGTTAAGCTGCAAATCTGATTCAGTAAGTCTGATGGGCCTGAGATTCTGCATTTCCAGCAAGCTCCCAGGTGATGCTGAGGATTCTGATGCTTTGACCACATTTTGAATAGCAGGGATGTAGGTAACTAAAAAAATTCTTTTTTAGTCGGTTTCACTATGGATCTACTCAAATTAGCTTTCTGGGAAGCTGATGGGTGAGTGAGGGTGTTCATGGAAGAGTATAAGGCCCAGTAATCTGGTTTTAAAAAGTTCCACAGGTGTTTCTGATCAGCCAGGCTTGGTAACAACTGTCCATTGCATGTTACTTAGAGTCTGTGTTAGAGAAGTTACCCAAGAGGCTTGTTATGGCTATGTTATATTTAGCAATTATAGCAAGCCTCTTGGATTAGGCAGTTCTAGGGGGAAATGCAGCCAACAGCCACAGCACATCTTTCAGACAGCTCAAAGAGGATCCTGGAGAATACGGTTTGGACCTGGGTTTTGTATGACACCAAGGTATTTAACTGGGGTACTATTATTTGTTACTTTTGAAGTAAAGGAAATGTGATTATTAGATAGTGAGATGGTTTTGTATTGCAAAGCATGCTACGGTCCTGCAGTGTGTGGCAGTGCTCCAGATCTACATGATTGTGAGGCTGGAAATAAGGAAATAGCTAGGACCTCAGAATGGTAGAAGGGACATGACCAAGGAGTAGCCATTGACGGCTATGTTAAACAGGATAGAATAAACATTCAGATGCTTTTTACTTAGAGCTTTAGACTTAATTCAGTTCTTTTTCTTTTATACTGAATTATATTTGATGTAAAACATTAGGTAATTAAGGTGTACAGCAAAACTCTATTCTTAATGTTGAAAAACAAAGCTGAGTATATGCAAAATAAAAGAAAACTCATTGTCTCCTATTTCTTGAATGTCAAGTTTTTTCTGTAAAAGTAAGTAAGTAGATAAGGCTGATGGTAGGCTTTTATGAAGCACCTATGAAACTGTTTTTGTTTTTAGAAAATGATTACTGCATACCAAAACTTAGTTATTTGTAAAAAGTAATGTTCACGGAGTTTACATTATGGAATAGTAGCTTAAAATATTTTCTGTCTTATGACAATAATTCATTTCCTCGCTTTTTTTTTGCAGAATAGACAGTTTCATTTCCTCTCAATTTGTACAGTGATTTTACTTATTTTATTTGGTGGTAGTGCTGGAAAGTGAGAGTGTAATGCATATAATAAACCTGAAAGAATATAAGATTTTTGACTTTTTCTCATACTTATATTGAATATATTTTGTAATAAAACAAAGCTTATAAGTTGCAGGTCTTCAGAATAATACCATAGATATCTTGGGAAAAGATTAATAATTTCTCTAAGATTAGTAATTTCTCTAATTATTTCTGTTGAGGAAAGCAACATGAGATGAAAGCATTCAGCTCTTAGCAATGTATTAAACAGATCGGGAAATTCAGAAATAGTGTTTATTTTGCCAAATGTAAGTATTAAAACGGTGAACAATAAAATCTTTAAAGGTATTACAACTTTACTTAGGGAATCTCTTACTGGATGAATAATGTTTGGGTTCAAATCAGGAAGGCAGTATTGCTTAGTGACTGTACGGATTCTTGAGCCAGCCTGCCTTGGTTTGAATCTATCTACTGACTAGCTTGGGGAAGTCTTTTCCCTGCTTTGCTTCAGTTTGCTCATTATCTGGAGATAATAGTACTTATCATACAGGATTCCAATGTGGATTAAAAGAGTTCATGTATGTAAAGTATTTAGTGATGTGTTAGCAGTTACTTATAAATTCATTCATTCTTACAAGAGAATGTTGTACATTCATCCAGCAAACGGATTTGAATGAATGAATGCCTGTACTAGGTGCTGGAAAATAAATATATTTGGGAAGAGCACTTTGTGATATACAAAGCAATAGTTTAATTATTCAGTTTAACAATGAATATGATTTAACAGGTATACATCTCACAGGTGTAATTTTTTGCTAATGAAGACTTTAAATCTATCTTTAAGTAGATTTTAACATGGGCCTTAGCCTTAAATGTGCAAGAGCAATAATTTAGTGACCTTGATGAACTCACCAACAAAATAAAAGCTCTGCATTCCTTTTTCAAAATTCAGTACAGCTTACATTTAACTAGTCACCTGTTTTTCACCATGTAGGTTAGTGTTCTCAGTCTTTAGTGAGCTTGTTAAAATTGCTAAATCCTGGTCCCTACCTCCCTGAGATTTTGAATCACTAGGTTTGGGGTGGTGCTCAGGAGTTTGCTAACTTAATACTCTGGGAACCTCACTTTGAGAAATCCGAATATAGTGATTATTTGCTGATATCTAGGTCTGGAGGAAATGTGAGAAGACCAAAGCAGTACATGTACATCACCACAGTGGCTGCCTATCATTTATAAATCCTGACTGACTGTTTTGGACTCAGTCTTTTGTCACATTTATTTACTTTAACTCCAAAAATTACTGATTGGGTTATAGAATACGCAGTTTTGTTTATCAGATTTTCCCCCGAAATACTAACAGCTTTGTTTTATAATTAACAAAAACAAAACCTACTCATTGTACCCTTCCATATTGACTTTTTTTCTAAAGTAAAAATTGCTGGGGTACCTGGATGGCTTAGTCGGTTAAGTATCTGACTCTTGATTTCGGCTCAGGTCATGATCTTAGGGTTGTGAGATGGAGCCCACAGTTGGGCTCTGTGCTGGGTGTGGACCCTGCTTGAGATTCTCTCTCCCTCTGCACATCCCCCCAAAAGTAAAAACTGCTTATAGCTCATCACCTAGAAATAACTAAATTTTTGTAATATCCTTTGACTTTTCTAGGTAAACTTTTTAAATGAAAAATAATACTATTACATTTTGTAAACTTTTCTAAAAAATATAATTTAGTCAGGACATATTTCCAGTTCAAATATAAATCTACCACTTTAAAGTCTTGAGACACGTGGCACTCTGGATGAGTTCTTATATTTACACCAATGTTTTTTAGACTTTTGTTCAACATTCATTTAGGGTGATTTAGCTCTGGAGTAGAGTTGGGGGTGGGGATAAAGAGCAGGGAGAAAGACCATTAGAGGCAGTGCCCAAACAGCAAAATAAAAGCCCTGTAGCTAACCAGGAAGTTCAAAGACCAAGTATTATTATTTGAACATGAACATGCTTACAGGGCCCTTAATCCCCTTCCCACCACCCCAAGCAGCTTATTGAAATACTCCCTCCACATATGTGTAGTTGTCCTGACAGAAGATCCAAAAAGTACAAGTTTCTCCAGTTGTTGATGTTTCCATAGTGTCTTAGTTTAACATCCTGGTTGGCTACCCCTTAGTCAGCTTCTGTACCCACTTCTTGTTTGAAACAGTCTTTATTCAGCACTTTGTCAATCATATTCTTATCATGCACCACCCAATTCAAAGCCTGTTCTTTCCAGGGAGACTACTTTGATGCACGCAGGATATTTTCTCTTCCCAGCATTATCTCTGTATGTCTCAGCATCTGGTGTCCATTTATTTAAGAAAGTTTAAGATTTTTCATTATGTGGATATGCCACTTTGCTCACTCTTCTATCGATGAAGAATGTCTTTATTTAGTTTTGCTACCTAATGACCTCAAAATCTCAGTGGCTTACAACAACACACTTCATTTTTCTTGTTCATGAGTCTTGTTAGTCACTCGGAACAGCTGTGCTTCAGGTTGAGTTCTAGTCTGTTTCATGTTTCTCATTCTTTGGACTAGAAACTTCCTAGGACAGGTTCTTTTTATGACAAATGACAGGAACACAAGAGGGGAAGCTAACCCCTGAGCACATTTACAACCTCTGCATGTGTCCCATTCACTAACGTTCCATTAGCCAAAACAAGTCACGTGGCCATGCTCGATAGCATTGAGGTGTGCCGGTGTGCCGGTAAATGCTTACCAACTGGCTTTCCCTGTGGGGAGGGCGAATAAACGGATTTGTGGCATTTGCTGATTTCTCTGGTGTTAAGTACTTTCACCATGACTGATTGCAAGATACCAGGGGTTGGCTCACAAAATTCCTGAACTTGAGCAATTAGCTTTGTGAGTCAATATTAGCTGGCATAAGCCCGCTTTGCCACTCTATGCCAGACAGTATGCATGTATAGTCCTGTTATAGGAGAGTGAAGAATTGGGGCAATTTTCTATCATAAATGTTTGGGTTGTTTAATTTCTTCCCACTAAACCTCACAACAATCAATATTCTTAAATACTTACATGTTAGCAGTTATTCTTTTAGGATAATTTGTAAGAAGGAGAATTCCTGGTCAAAGTGTTTCTTAAGACTTTTTGAGACTCTTAAAAGACTATTGCAAAATTGCAGTAAAGAAAAGTTGTACCAGTTTATTCTCCCAATAACAGTTGTTAAAGAGTCTGATACTCCATACAAATATGTACTTGCCAATGTGATAAATTGTAAGTTCCTGTTCTAATTTGAGTCAGATTGAGACATTCTTTTTGTTTTGTTTTGTGAAATACTTATTTGTTGGTGTGTTGCTGTTTTTCAAAATTCATTTGTGACAGTTCTCTTTCTAAAAGAATATTAATAATACTTATAGAGCACTTAGCATAAGCTAGGCACTATGTTAAACGCTTATACGTGCTGTAATTCAGTGCTATACATTGACTTTTACATAAACTCTGTGGTCTAGGTACTGTTGTCTCCCATTTTATCGATGAGAAGGAGGCATAAAGGCTCTGAGCTTGCCTAAGTTCACAGAAGTGGTCAGCAGCAGAGCTGGAATTCAAATCCCTATCTCCCTTGAAAGTCTGTGTTCTTAACAGTCTTGTTGAAGTGACTCTCTATTTTGTCATTTGTTTTAGTAGGTTGCCATTTGTATTTTGACTTCATTTATAATGGTGTTTCTCTCCACTCTGCCCTCCCATTTAAAACTTTATTCTAGTCAGATCTACTGGTCAGATTTTAAGTATTGGTGACTGAGTAAGCAAATCTGTTTCTTTGGGGACTTTGTGACTTTCTTCAGTAAAAGTTTACCTTATAATTTGTTATATGCTGGACACTGAAGACAGGAAGATGAATTATGTACTTGCCCTCAATGGAAGTAGGTCAGGTAGACAAATAAATTACCGTCTGCTGATGCACTTATGGTCTTGAAAAAAGTTTTGCAGGAGCCTGGAGAAGGAAGTGACTGTCTCTGCTTAGAGGAGTGGGAGAGCTTCAGAGGTGGTAATATTTGAGCTGATTTTAAGGGGAGTTTAGCAGGTAGAACAAAGCAAGTATGGAAAGTCTTGAGAAGTCATATTCAGGGAGCAAGGTGGGGATTCCCTGAAGTTGCTGCATCTTCGTATGGAGTGGTAAGGGAAATGGGGCTGACCTCACAGGTTTTTTGGGAAAGAATTTGTTCCTGAATTTTGAAGTTTCCAGTTCCTTTTATTTTTTCTCTTTTGTAATTCTTAACTTTAAAAAACGTACTAATGAGTGTCTTCTGGTATAGCTCTCTAGTATTTGTTTGTGAATGACAGTCTTTCAAGTTCTTGGTTTTTGTTATGATCTCTGTTTTACTCAACCATTTCCGTGTGATCCTGTGAATTTCCCTCACCCCTTTTTTCTGTTTAGTTTTTTTTTATCAAGTAGTACTAACTGGTATAGTCTGTCTGAGAAGGAAAAAAAAGCTGTTAGCACTTGTGCCATCAAATGATTTCCTCCCACAGGTATATACCAACAGTTTCCTCACCGAATTTGCTTATACTTTTTAAACATTCACAAGTATAGAAACTATTATAATGAACTCCCATTTACCTAACACCCAGCTTCAACAACTGTTAACCATTCTTTATCTATTCCCTCTTGTTCCTCCTTTTTTTCTTGGGCTGAAGTATTTTCAAGGCAAAACCGAGATATCCTCTCATTTCATCTGTAAATACTGGGTATCTGTGACAGATATGGACTATAAGATAATCTTTAATTAATCAAAATTAATTGATCAAAATTACCAGTAGAATACTCAAAAATTCTTTAATATCATCAAATATCCTATTCACATTCAGTTTTTCCTGATTATCTCCAATGTCTTTATAGTTGTCTTGATTGAATCAGTATTCAGAGAGGTTGACGTTACATTTGGTTGATGTTTCTTAAAGCTCTTCTAATCCTTTATTCTCTCTCTCTCTCCTCCCCCTCTTTTTTTTTTTAACAGATTTTCATAACGTTTATTTTATAGCTAATAGCTGCTATGTTTTTTAACAATATCGCTAATATAAAATATCATTTGGGCAGGGCAGAGATGTGAAATTTTTTCCCATGTTTTGTATTTTTTTAATTCTCAGAAGCAGAATTACTTGGGCAGTTGGGTAAAAGTGAACATTTTTAAAGGTATTTAATTTCGTAAAATCATTTTTTAAAGCCTTATTCCAGTTCATCCTGTTAGCAGTGAAATCAATTATTGCCAATTGTACATTAATAGTCTTTTGAATATCATATTAAAAATTCATGAATTTATTAATGATTCTTGTCTCATTCTGGTTAGACCCAGCTTATATCAGCTAAAGATAAAATTCAAGTAATATGAAGAAAAGGAAAGTTAGCAAATACACAAATTCTGCATTTACTCACACGTTTATCCCTATAGTTGTCTTGATATATATGAATTTCTACAAATCTCACATTACACACTTTGGAGTTGTATTCAGATTTAGGGATAACGGACAGTAAAAATAAAAATAGCTACATTTATTGAGTAGAAACTAACAATCTTATGAGGGAGATTCTATTATTAGCCCCATTTTAGAGGTAAGGAAACTGAGGCATAGAGAACTTAAATATGACCTTCCACAACTTTTATTGAGTTAATAGACATTTAACCTACTTTAAGAATGCGTGTGTACATATGTTCTGCCATCTTGGTTTTTTAACTAAATATTTTACAGATTTTTATAATTTTTTTATTTTATAGCTAATAGATGCTATGTTTTTAATAATATTACTAATATAAAATATCAATTTGATAGGTTCCCCATTCCTCAAAATATTTTGTTGTGAAGTTTATTTTAGGGCTTTTGGTCCTTAAGGAGAGTATACTTAAAATGTGATTAAAAATGTTTTTGGCCTTTTCTGCTGGAATGAGTGGATAACAAAATGTTCAGTTTATCACACATTTGGGTGATTTGCTTTATTTTCTTATTAAGATTGGGCTGAAATGTTAGTTATTTTATATATTTGGGGGCCTGGGTCATCTTATATAAGCCATAATCTTATTTGAAGAATGTCAAAAATAAGTATTTCTCTTTTTAGTATGATTTACTGTATTTTGTCAACGGGTGGCTTATACTTAAGAGATGAAAATTCCAAGAAATGCTTTCAACTTCTAGAGCATGAAAAGACATTTCTTTATCTCTTTATTGCAGAAATGTGGACAACCAACTTCCTGGGCAAGCTATTCCAGCCGGATTCCCAGTGTATCCCGCTTTCAGCCCCCTGCAGATGCTGTGGTGGCAACAGCTGTATGCTCATCAGTATTACATGCAATAGTAAGTTAGTTTGAGTTCTTTTTTTTGCTTAGTGTGCTACTTTATTTTCTTTCTCATCCTAGGTAAATTGATTTGGGATTTCATTTACTGAGTATTTTATTGGTTTTTAAAAATTACTATGAGAATGAATTTGCCAACATTTCAAAAGATTCTTTCTTTTAAATTATTTGGCTAAAGAGAAAAGGGTTCACATCCAGTGCACATCAGCTAAACCTGTTCTTTGTTTCTCCTTCTCTCCCCTAATTACATTTAGCAGCATTGAGATGCTTTCTTTAACATTTTATCTACTTAAGAGGAGAAAACTTAGGAAAGTTTCACTGGAAGGCAGCAAATCTACATGAAGGACGCTAAATGAAAGAGAATCCTGTGTCAGGGAGATTCATGTTGACATAAAGCTAATAATATGCTTTCTGGACTGTCAGCATTTTCATAAGTCTTGCTTCTAGTCAGCATGGACCTTAGCACCAAGCACAGCTTCTCAGCCTTCATTCTTCTGGACTTCTATGCATTCATTTAACATTTCTAGCTTCTTTTTAATGTCCTCTTGTTTCTATGATTTTACTGTCCTCTTAATTCTTTCTGTTTTTCCGATCACTCATTTTGTGTCCTTGATGGTGCATTTTTTCCCCTTTTTCTAAATGGTCACATTGCTTGTTTAGTTAGACAGATATCTGTGTACTTGCCATGTACCTTATGACAGTGTGGTAAGGAAGACAGGATTCAGTCCTGGGCCAGTCCTCTTGGATTTCTTTCTTCTGTGGCCTTAGTCGTTAGCTCTCTGTGGATGACTGCTGTTCTTTATCCCCTGTGCTTCATCTTGGTTGCTGGAAGATTTCCATAGGGAAATCTGCCTTTCCTCTAAATTCAGGCTGTCTCAAATTTGACACCAGTGTCCTCTTAAATGTGTTCTCCTTCCTGACTTCTTTGTCAGTGACACAGTATCTTCTTATTCGTTGTCCAGGCTCTTAACCTTAATCAGCTTTGACTCTGCCTTCAGTTATCCCTGAACCCAACAATTTACCAAGATGAGTTAATATGTTGTTTCTAACTTTTGTTCTTCCCCTGTACCGTACTTTCAATATTTTGCTCAGATCTTTTCTCATTTTGGACCTACTTTACTGCAATTGTTCTTTCTCCTATTAGACTCTTTATTATATTTCATCCTGCTGCTGCCTGGTTAATGCGCTTAACACAAAATTGAGTCAGTCATTCCCTATCCTCCCAAATATGTGATGGTTCCCTTGCCTACAGTGTGAAGTCTGTATCCTTATCCTTACTCCAGACCTTACCCCATAAAGCTGATGTGCTTTATGAACCTCATATCCTAATGTTCTCTTGCATGATCCCTTGGCTGCAGATGGGCTATTTGTACCTTACCTATTGCTGTGGTAAAAGTTACCATTGGAATGACTGCTTCGTGCTTGGTACCATGCTAGATGCTAGATGCTTTACAGCCCTTGTTTTATTTATAACCTCCTGAGAACTGTGTGAGATAAGTGGGGATTATTGTAGCTTGCTACTAAATCATAAAATATTTGTACATTAACTTCTGAGCCTCAAGTTCTCTCCTTTAATGAAATAACTCACCTATCAATCAGAATATCGGTGAGGTAGAAAGTGTTTTGGAAACTAAAAAGCTCCCTACAGATACAAGGTCTTAGCATACTGAATTAAATAGGCTTTTGTAGCCTGGGAAACTACTGTTTTATTTTATTTTGCTATCTTGATTTTTAAACATTTTATTGTAGAAAAATTTCAGCATGTGAAAAGATAGAATAGTGAAATGAATCCCTGTGTACTCATCACCCAGCCTCAACATTTATCAAACCATGGCATTCTTGTTTTAGAACTTGTTCCTCCTATGCGGGATAATTTAAAGCAAATCCCAGATATATTATCATTTTACTGAGAGCCTCATATAGGAAGATTTATTCTTTCAAGTAATCAAATTATAAGCAAACTTCAGGATCACAATTCTTCATAGGTTTACGAGTACCTATTCCAGTGGTTCCCAGGTGGAGTTCCCAAAAGTCAGGATTGGGGTTGAGGGGTTGTTATCCGAGATCTGGTTAATATCTTAAAACACAAATACAATCATTTATCACTGATAATGGACACATAGGGTAATGATCACTGTACAATTTTAGACTTATTTTTCAAAATATGGCTCTAAAGGTGAGGGTGCGGTGATAGTCATCCCATGTAGAAAAACAAAAGGGGCCATTAGTGGAAAGATTTGGAAAAAGATTTGGTCATTACCGTATAAAGTAATTTAATGAAAGAGAGAAAAGATAATGATTACCATGGCCTTCTTTTCCATCCACCTCTCCCCTACCATCTTAGACTGTAAGGCTAAGGGAGCATCCTTTCCTGAGCTGCTAACTCCTACTGTCAGTCTTGGCTCTCCTTTTCCACTGGGATTCATGCTTACCTAAGAAATGTGGTACTGGAGTTGTGCTATTCCATATTAGGTTAATGAAAAATACACATGGCTCCCCAAGGACATTTTGCAAAATACAATAGAGTATGATAAAGTTTTTTTTTTTCTTTTTAATATTTATTTTGGTGACTATTTCAGTCAAGCTGCAGTTTCAGCTCAGGCCACATCAAATGCCAACCCAGCCCAGCCTGCTGCTTCACAACCTCTAAATCTGGCACGTGTTCCTGGCGAAGAACCCCCACCAGCTCCAAACCTAGTGGCCCAAGAAAATCGACCCATGAATGAGAATGTTCAAATGAATGCACAGGGAGGTCCAGTGCTAAATGAAGAAGACTTCAATCGAGACTGGCTAGACTGGATGTACACGTTCTCACGAGCTGCAATTCTCCTTAGCATTGTATACTTCTATTCTTCTTTTAGTCGGTTTATCATGGTAATGGGAGCCATGCTACTGGTTTATTTGTGAGTGATGCTCGTTAACTTTTTGTGGTTTCTTTTAATTACTTTCTAAAACTGTTGACAGAATTTGGCATGCAGTAGTCTGTTATGACCGTTGAGTGAAGGAATAGGAGTTTTGGACTCCAGATATCTAGCACCAAAAGCAAAGTAGGTTATGTTGAGTAAGAATGTTTATCAGAACTGTCTCCAAGCAGATTTTTCGTTTACCATCTTTCATAAAAATTATTAATTCATTTAGACATGCTCTATCAATTATTTAGAACTTGAAGTGTTTGATGCACTATTGCATAAGGATAATCTTTTTAGTTAAAATTATCAATAGTAAGACCTATAGGAATAGGACAGACTTTTTTTCCTAAGTATACTTTTTCTTGCCCCCCTTTACCCCAAGAGGCAAAGAAATAATGTAGTTGAATCTCATTTTGAAAAATATCGGAAAAGATGTTGTAATTCTCAATATGTCAGGATATTAAGACAGCTAAGTGAGACGTTAAGATATCTAGCATAGAACCAGCAAAGCCCGTGATAGATTTTTAGAGTTAAGTCGATTCTTGTTTTGCTGTCATTGCTTTGAGAGGCGCAGTTCTTGGCCCTAAGTAGGAAATTTGGTCTTTTTATTTATTATAGTTGAAATAATTTTTCTGTCATAGGACACTAATATTTTAACAGCGTTACAAATAAAAACAGTTGCGACTTCTTTTCTCTTTATTTTACTGAACAGACACCAAGCTGGATGGTTTCCTTTTAGGCAAGAAGGAGGTCAGCAACAGGCTCCCAACAATAATGCCGAAGTTAACAATGATGGGCAAAATGCAAACAACCTAGAACTTGAAGAAATGGTATGCTAATGAGGCTTTCGTATACTTCAAATATAGATGTTCCTCAGCAGTGTAAGAAACCAACATGATAAAAGAATCTTGGGGCATTCCACAAGTTTTTGTGGAATGGCATGGGAAGAAAAGTTAACATATAAATTGTATGATTTTATCTGGGAGAACTTAGAATATAATACTGAATCAGTCATATATTTTGGGAGAACTTAAAATATAATACTGAATCAGTCATATATTTGAATTAAGTAGGGGGTGCCTGGATGGCTCAGTTGGTTAAGTGTCCAACTCTTGATTTTGGCTCATGTCATGATCTCAGGGTTGTGAGACAGAGCCCTTTGTCGGGCTATGCACTCAGCGGGGAGGCTGCTTAAGATTCTCTCTCTTTTCCTCTCCCTTTGCTCCTCCCCCTGCTTGCTCGCTCTCTGTCTCAAACAAACAATACCCAAAAAGAGTTAAGCAGGAAGAATTAACATTATTCTTCCTGAAAATACCCTAGAAAGAAAATTATGCACACGTCAGAATTTATTGTATTAAATTGGCAGTTATCCCTTTGAACTTGAACATTGAGGAATTTATCAATTTTGGATTTAACCAAATTTTGGACTTTGGATTTAAGTCCTAAGATTTCTAGTGACCAGATATGTACCACTTCCTTATTACATGTTCATATTCCTTTTCTGTAGGGAAGGATTTAATTCTCTCTTTTTCTGTCATGAGTTAATGCTAACTTCAAATCCCTTAGGAGTATGTTTCTTGTTTTGTTTGAAAGGAGCGTCTTATGGATGATGGGCTTGAAGATGAGAGTGGAGAAGATGCAGGTGAAGACGCCAGTGCAGTTCAAAGGCCTGGATTAATGGCGTCAGCTTGGTCTTTTATCACCACCTTCTTTACTTCACTGATACCAGAGGGGCCTCCCCAGGTTGCCAATTAGACCTGAAAAACTGTGCCAACTACAAAGGAGGGTCTGATTTTAGGAAAGTGTTTTAAATAACAGTGCAATTTCAAAAAAATTTATTACTTTCTTTTCATCATCATGTACAGAGGTCTTTTTTTCTTTAAGTTTCTCATGCATATGAATATTTTAAGCACAAATGGACTACTAAATGTGTGATTTCTTTTTTAAGATCCTAACAGAACATAGTATAACAATATTTGTCTTCCAGGTTTTGTTAATTTCAATTATGTATATTATATCAAGGCAGATCTATTTGTGTGTCTTATTTCTTTAAAGAGCTGCTTCACATATAAATGTCTATAGCCAATAGCCCAGCCCTTCAGTGTATAATTTGAATAAATATATCTATTTTCTGTGAATTATCCTGAAAGTTTTAAACAGAATGACCTCATAGTTTTTAATAAAGAATATTATTTACCTAAAATGTGCTAGCAGCATCTTGCCCAGCCATAAAGCAATAAACTTCTCAATAATCTTAATTTTGACATTTGGATAAATAATGGAAACTTTCTATTTTAAGGGCATGTATCCCATCAATTGGAACTAGTACCTTAAAAAAAAAGGCAGCTCTTCAATGGAATTAATAGTGATATAAATGTTTGATACAGGCAGTACTTTTATAAACTATGCTGGAAATTGCTCCCTGTAATTTTTTAAAATAAAAGGTCAATTATGGTAAACTGTCTTATGGGGTATTTGTTTGGACCCTTCACTAATATACCCATTACATGTAAAAATCTATGTAAATTTCAGTAGTTGTTGGGGAAAGTTGCTGAAGTCTTCCAGGTCATTTTCACCTCTTTGTGTTCCAGATGGATATCTCTTAGTTCTCAGTCTGAAACCCTGATAGTCTATTTAAAAATCCCTGTGAAAGCCAATTCAGTATTTTATAAGAAAGGAGTAAGTTTTTCATAGGGTAGCTAAAAATTAAAATTGGACAAATGAGGATGGGAGAACTTATCGTGCAAGAACTTCATCTCACATGAAATGTATTATGAAGTTATATGTGGTACTGGTCTGGTAATATATGATTAGATAATAGAACAAAAAAGAAGATTAAGAAAACATAAGTTATTTTCTAAATTGTTTACTTATAATGATAAAAGTGACATTTCAAGGGATAACTGGTTAACCCTTTGAAAAGTGAAATTAGGTTTCTGTTTATAGATGTCAGTCAAGATATCATGATTCAGTATGAGCAATTGAACATGCAAATACTAACAGAAAATATAGGTGAATACTTCTATAATATTGGGGTGACAAAATGCCTTTATGGCAAATCCCTAAAAGAAAAGGTTGCTATGTATATAATATTTTGACATACATAATTAAAAGGCAAACAATTAGGGGAAAAAAGATTAAAAAGATAATAAGTAAGTCTTAAATTTTGTTAAAAGAAGACAATGTCCCAGAAAGGAAATGGGTAAGGATACTCTCTAGTCAGCTTGGACGGGGTGGCTTACACAACAAACATTTATTTCTACAGTTTTTGAGGCTGAGAAGTCCAAGATCAAGGTGATGGCAGATTCAGTGTCTGGTGAAGGCCCTCTTCTTGGCTTGTAGAAGACAATCTTGCTATATTCTCATATGGCAGAGAACAGAGCAGAAGCACGTTCTCTCCCATCTCTTCTTACAAGGGCACTGATCCTATTCCTGAGAGCTCTGCTCTCATGCCCTAATTACCTCCCAAAGACCCCACCTCCTAATTCTACCACATTGGGGGTTGGGATTTCAACACGAATTTGAGGGGGGGAATACACAAACATGACTGTAACAGATAAAATATGGGCAATAAATATGAAAACAGATGTAATGAGTCTCAAGGTTAAAATTCAAATTATTAAGATAATAATACTCAGTGTAGGTGAAGCTGTAGGGGAATATAAAATAGTATATAGTTTTTCCAGCAAGTATCAAATTTTCAAAGTGTGCACAGAATCATTCAGTGTCATCCTATTGTTCCTGGAATAAAGATCAGATTCCTTAACATGTTTACAAAGTTCTGAAATGTTGGATCCTTGGACCCTCTCAGTCTCTGCTCACCATTAATGCCTCTGTTTTAGGTGGGCTGGTCTTCCAATCCCAGTACTCTCTCCTTCCAGCCCCAAGACTTTTATTTTATTTTATTTTATTTTATTTTATTTTATTTTATTTATTTATTTATTTATTTATTTATTTATTTATTTATTTATTTTTCCCCCCCAAGACTTTTAAATTGTTCTTTTTGCTTGGAACACAGTCTCTTCCTTTTTTTTTTTCTCCCTTGTTAACATTTACTAATCATTCATGAGATCTTAGCTAATGGCCAGTTCTGTAGAGAAGCTTTTCCCTGGCAGCACTGTTCTTTGCAGATTACACCATTGCAATTTACATTTATTTCCTTTGTCTCTCCCACAAGATATGAGGACTATGAGGTAGGGGAAATATTTATGCTCATTATTATATCCCCAGCCCTTGAAGAGTGCCCAGTAATTAGTTCGATACTGAATGAGTAATTGAAAATGTGCATACTCTGTTGTTTTTTTTTTTTTTTCCGTGCATGCCCTTTGAATCAGCAAAAGTTTGAAAGGGTATGGTGCATGTGTGAGATTTAGCTTTTAAGATATTCATTGCATTGTTTTAACAGGAAAGAATTAGAACTGATAGTTGTTCAACTGGGTGAGCTATGGTACATTTGTATACTGTTTGGCTCATGATTAGGGATGGCTTGTTTCAGGGCTGATGGGAGGGAGTGCATTCAGAGGCAGGGTCTGGATTTTAACCTGGAAGCTAAATAAATAAACTGTCAAAGCTGTAAGAAATGCTTTATGGGTCATATCCTAAACCAGAATGGGTGGGTAGGGTAAGAATGCAGAGATAATTATGAGACAGATTAGTCTTTCTGGTGTTGGGAGCTAGAGATGGGAGAATTGGAGCCATAGAATTCATAGAGGGGAACAGCATTGTAGGGGACACCCATGTGGAGGAAATGAACAGGGCACTGTATCCTAGCCGCAGATTGAGGCTAAGGAGAAAAATGTTAGTCATAGACGCCCCCTCTAACGGGGGGTGGTTAAGGATTTTAAGAACACCGGAATGTGTTGCTGGATTTTAATGATTTTCTCTACATTATTAATTCCCTCATGTTAGGCTCACTTCTGGTAAATCTTTGTCAAAACCTGCAGCCCAGTATCAGCTGTGCTTTAGAGGATTAAGGGAGGAGCTGTGTCCATACTGGGGCCAGACGGTGCCTAGGGGGCTGTGGTAGCTTGGAGATGGTTTCCAGATGGCAAAAGAGCAGCACAGCAGCCTAGACACCGGGCTCTAGGCCAAATGCTGACTAGCAACAGCCAGGATGGATTTGTGGGATATAAACACTTCCTAGGACTTCTGCTCCTTACACATCACAATAAAGACTAGAATTTGTACAGCCAAGCAGTATGGGTGAGAGGGTAAAAGGAAAGGGTGATCCTCAGGGCTGGAGAGTTGTAGACAATTCTCGCCATAGTTTGGTGGCATTGTTCAATGCACCATCCATCATTATTCTATCTGGTTCTTCTGGCTCCATCATCACTATTGGAATTTGGCTTTCAAATGAGGGGAGAAAAGACCATGTTTGGATCCACATTTGTACAGTCCCAGTGGCTGTTTTTGCTTCACTGTGGAAAGACTAAGGTGCGCTGGTTTATAGATCAGCTTTCTGTAAGTCTGGTATAAATCAGACCGTCAGGCCTGTCATATCTGGAATTTTGCTGCTGGGTCTGCAAAACTGCACCAGGCTCTGGAATGTGGTGTTCTCAAAGACAGAGTCATTCCTGAGAGTCCCAGTGTGGCTGGACTCACCTCCCCACGTGGCATCATATGCTGTAACTTTAACCTGGGAAAGTGAAATAAACTGGCCACATGGCGAGTACAAAACACGCTTCTGGTATTTTCTATCTTACATAAATATAGTTTGGATGTTTCAAAACTTCAAGAATTAAAAGTACATTTTTAATTTTTTTTACATGGTAGGAACATTGAACATGAGCTCTACTCTACTAACAGATTTTTAAGTGTACAATACAGTAGCATTTAAAAACATTTAAGACATTTAAAATGATGCTTCTTGAAGTGTTGTGAAGCAGTGTAAGCCTCTTATTAAAATACTATGGAAGCTTTGAAATAAAGGCTTTTCTTACAAAGAGAACCCAGAATAATTAGGGTTCTTGTTCCTCAGCACCTGGAGCTTCTCTGTGTCCAGGAGTCAGAGTAAGCAGAAAGCTTTTCCCAGCACAATGAGGGTACAGCCCTAATATGGGGAGGACAGCAAAAGATCTGTCTCCCTTTTCCAGAGCAAACCTTGATGGTTATTTTCTCTCTTTACACTTGGATACACCCTCGAGGCCATAGTCTAGGAGGACTAATTTCATGAATTGTACTTCCTTGATCCTGCTGCTAAATTCTCTCTTACTCCAATTGATCTATTTTCCAAAATGAACATATGAATGCCTGAGTAAACTATTTCATGCAGTGCAGTAAGCCACTCTATCCAAGGGTTCCAAAGCCATAGGAAAGTTGGAAAAATCAAGATCTGTGTTGGGTCTTTACCAGTTACCACCCCTCACAGCAAGTGCATAGGAGAGAGGCTGCTGTTTTGTGTTAGTTTATGTAAATTATTATAGTACTTTGAAAACAGTTATTAATATTTGAACAACATTTGAATAGTTGGTACATTCCTGGCTCTGTACTCTACCTGAATCTTAAAAAAAAAATTCCTTAAAACAAGGTAAAAAAAAAATACTCAAGGTAGGTGCTATTGTTACTTCTGTTTTTCCAGATGAGGACACTAAGACCAAGAGAAGTTAAATAGCTCACCTAAGGTCCCATAGCTAGTAAGTGACGCAGTCAAGATTTGAACTTGTCTATTTTACTTCAGAACTTAAACTCTTTAAAATTAATTAATTCAAGTAAGGCAAGTGGAGAGTTTAGCTTCCGGCAATGGGTGATTAGCTTGTTTTGCACCAAACCGGCTGGTGAGAAAACTAGAAAAGTCAGAACATGTGTATCTAATAAGACATCAGAGAGCTATCAAGAAAACAAAGGTGCGACCTACATTTGGTGCCAATTTTCCTACCTCAAAGCCTTGTTCATTGAAGTGTAGTGGCTGGGAAGCTGTGCAAAAATTTTTTGGGAGA
>CM052887.1:56592001-56776736 GCA_028534135.1 Potos flavus | reverse complement strand
GAGATTGCCTTCAGTGTGGAGAGCCCCAGAACAACCCCCTTGTAACCACTTGGGTTTCAACGGTCTTGCTAGGGAGCATTTTGCACAGAGCCCAGGGACCTCTGCCCACCCTAGCTTTAGCTGTCCCGCCCGGGCTTCCCCTGAGCGGAGTGCCCAGTACCCTCTGGCCTGGGCCTTGCCTTGGCTCCAGTCACCCCTCCAGGGCACCCTTTGTGTGACAAGTCCTAGAATACCCCAGTTTACACTCATTTCAGCTTCAGCTATTTTGCCAAAGTGCCCTCTGTGCAGAGAGCCCTGGATTCCCCTGCTGGTACCCACTTCAGTTTCAGCTGTCCTGCCAGGGCACCCTCTGTGCAGAAGGTCCAGGGACCTCCCAGCCTACACACTGCTTCAGCTCCAGCTGCCCCACCAGGGTACCCCTGCAGAGAATGCCCCACAGCCCCTGGCTTGCACCCATTTCAGCTTTAGCTGTCCTGCCAGGGTGCCCTGAGCTCAGAGTACCCTGGGTACCCTGACTTGCACCCACTTCAGCTTTAGCTGTTTTACCTGTACCCGCTGTGCAGAAAGGCCCAGGCCCTCCTGACCTGTACCTTGGCTCAGTTCCGGCTAGCCTGCCAGGGTACCCTCTACATGGAAAGCCCCAGGACACCCCAGATAACACCCACTTCAGCTTCAGCTATTGTGCCAAGGTGCTTTCTGTGTGTAGAGCCTCAGAATACCCCGGCTTCCACTCACTTTAGCCTTATGCTGCATGGAGAGCCCTGGGACCCCTAGCCCATGCCAGCCATAGCTCCAGCCAGTCAGCAAATCTGCCAGGCACACACAGTCTACTCAGGAGAGGACCACACGCAAGACCATTCCTTCAGGTTTAGGAGAAGTAGCTCTTCTGTGTAATCCATAGAAACAAGCATAGAAAGTCAAGCAAAATGGGGAGACATAAGAATATGGTCCAAAAGAAAGAATAAGACACAACCTCAGAAAAAGAACTAAATGAGATGGAGATAAGCAATATGCCTGATAAAGAATTTAAAGTAATGATTGTAAAGATACTCACTGGGCTGGAGAGAAGAGTGGAAGGACTCAATGAGACTTTCAGTAAAGAGATAGAAAATATAAAAAAGAATCAGAATTGAAGACTACAAAATATGCCAGAAATAAAATAACACCAGAAATAAAAAATACGCCAGAGGGAATCAACAGATTAGCAGATGTAGAAGAATGGATTAGCAATCTGGAAGACAAGGTAATGAAAAGCACCCAAGCTAAACAACAAAAATTGGACCTATAAATACAGAGAACAGACTGATGGTTACCAAAGTGGAGGTGGGTAGAGGCATGGGCAAAATGAGTGAAGGGGAGTGGGAGATACTGTCTTCCAGTTATAGAATGAATAAATCACGAGGATAAAAGGTACAGCATAGGGAATATAGTCAATGGTATTGTAATAATGTCGTATGGGGACAGATGGGAGCTACACTGTGGTGAGCAGAGCATACAAAGAAAATCACACCAATTACTTCCTAGTAAAAGTGCTGAAAAAAAAAGACAATTTTTAAAAGTAGCCAGAGAAAAACATTCAGAGAAGTCACAGTAAGGTAGCCTAATAGGTGATATTTTCAAAGAGCTGGAAGAAAACAACAGCCAACCTGGGAGACTATATGCAACAAAATATCCTTCAAAAGATGTTTTCAGGCAAATGAAGGTAGACTTTGTCCCCATCTGGAAGTACCAAAAGTACCAAAAGAAAATACTAATGCGTGTTTGAGCATAAGGAGAATGGCCACCGATCACTCGGAGGAGCAGAAAGGAATCAAAAAGCAGTGGAAAAGGTAAATATGTGTATAAATCTAAAAAGTAATGTCATAAAATAGGAATTTGATGCTTCATGGGGCCTTACATATATAATGAACTACAAAAGTAGCCTATACGTCTGATGGGAGGTAAATGGAATTGAATGAATATCCTAAGGTCCTTAAATTGTCTTGGAAATGGAAATGTTGAAGACGCTAATTTATATTAGGAATTAATAAAGCAAGGTATGCATTTCAATTTCTATGGTATTTACTAAAAGAATAATTAAAATGTAAACCAAACAGATAATGGAAGGGGAATATGACATTTTAAAAATTCTAAAAAAGGCAAGAAAGGAGAAAAAAGCAGCACAGCACAGTTGGGAACAAATGGAGCAAACAGTAAGAAGGTAGATTTAAACGTGAATGCATCAATATTCACATCATACATAAGTGGACTAAATATTACAATTTAAAGTCAATATTGCCAACCTGGATAAAGAACAAAACCTAATTCTATGAGACTTAAAAACAACAAGCCTGAAGTATAAAGATATGGGAAGGTTGAAAGTAAAAGAGTGTTTGAAAATGCCTTCCCATGGAATTATGAATCAACAGGAAGCTGGTGTATTTAGTAGTCAAAACAGACTTGAAGATAAGAAGCATTACGGGAGTAAGAGGGATATTTCATAGGGTTAGAAGACTCACTTTACGAGGAAGGTGCAGCTCTCTGGGGGTTTGGGCTGTTTATGAAGCCCAGATAGGCTGCCCAGGCCTGCTGCATCTTGGTCTGGCCCAGAAAGCGAACAGTCAAGAAGCACCGGACTCAAAGTAACTATTTGGAGATAAAGTGCAAGTGTGTGTGTGTTTAAGGGGAAAACACAAGGGATGGAGTAGCAGCATTCAAAAGGACAAGAAACAAACCGTGTAACATTTTCTTTTTATAAATCACAAAATTCTGGCACTCCCAGCCCTGCATTTTTAGGTTAGCAACATTAAGAAATATTAATGCTAGATCACACTCATTATGTGTTGACTCTTCTAGGCGCCTTGCAGGTATTCCTTTATTTAATTTTCACAACAACTGTGGGAGGTAGGTATGTTTATTACCGTTTCTACTTTACAGATGGAAAAGCCAGCAACTGGCAGAGCTGGTAATCAAAACAAGGCAGTCCCCTGTCACAGTCTCTGCTCTAAGCACTGTGCAGTATGGCTTCTGGATTTTACAGCATGTCTGGCTTTTTGGATAAATGTTATCACACTTCTCATGAACTGTCTCTTCCTTTTCAATGACTTCAATTTCAATGAAATTGTGCACAAGGGCATAGAGAGGAGCATGAGAGGGAATACATATTTATTGGGGGCCTACTATGAACCCAGGGCCCATCAAGGTATGTTACAACAACCTTAAATGTAAATGTAACTATATTACCCTCATTTTAAATGTGAGGAAAACATTCAGAGGCTGAACAAGCCACGTTGAATACGAACAGAGAAGGGATTCTCTCCTGGTCCATCTGACTCCAAAGTCTCTCTGCCCAATAAACCACATTGAATTGTCATACTATGAAATTAGTCAACCGATTAAATCTTGGCATGTTGCTTCTTCAAGGTTGTCAACCTCTGCTAAATAACTAGTCTTATAAGGGGCGCCTGGGTGGCTCACTGGGTTAAAGCCTCTGCCTTCGGCTCAGGTCATGATCTCAGGGTCCTGGGATCGAGCCCCACATCGGGCTCTCTGCTCAGCAGGGAGCCTGCTTCCCCCTCTTCCTCTGCCTCTCTGCCTACTTGTGATCTCTCTCTCTCTCTCTCTCTGTCAAATGAATAAATAAAATCTTTAAAAAAAAATAAAATAACTAGTCTTATGCCCCGGATAACAGCGACTAGAGGCAGGGAGAGCATTGTTGCACTTCCTTATTTCAGCACTAGATGGCGATGTCCCACTGTGTATCTCTACTGCTGTGAGTCCTAGAGGAAGGTTACTCAGAGCTCGGGGGCACTGTGGGGCAGGTTGCTATGTCACAGTAGCATGAGGAAGCATGCAAGAGAGGAACCCCTCTCTTGGCCCTGATAGTCTGATCTTTTATGCTAAACTCAGGGAAGGCTGGAGACCGTGGCCCCCAGTCAGCTCCAGGACGTGCGGTACTGACAGCCTGGTCTTCTCTCAGTGGTGGGTTGAACTCCTCCACCAAGCCCTGGTGAGTGGACTTGGGCACACACCTATCCACGGTGGGGTCCCCCTACTTCAGAAGTTCCTGCAAATGAGGTGTGCTTTCTGGGCTTCTAGGAACTTGTCACTGGGGTAGAGGCTTAGGAGACCTTAGAGTTAAAAACTGGGTGCAGGACAGTCCTGCCCCTGCTCAGCCGCTTCCTTATCCTCCTCTTGCTCCTTCTGGGGATTTGCTTGAGGTGACAGTGTCATCTTAGATAAGAACCCATATCACGGCTCTTCCCTGATGTGCTGGCAATGATCTGAAGAACTGCCCTCAATGAAACTGTTTTGGGGAGATTGCCGTAAACTCCATGGGTTTAACTGTTTTACTCTGTTCAGAAGTGCTAAGGAGGAGCGCCTGGGTGGCTCAGATGGTTAAGCGTCTGCCTTCGGCTCAGGTCATCATCTCAGGGTCCTGGGATTGAGCCCCGCATCAGGGTCCCTGCTCAGTGGCAAGCCTGCTTTCCCTCTCCCATTCCCTCTGCTTGTGTTCCTGCTCTCGCTGTCATTCTCTCTATCAGATAAATAAATAAATATGAAAGACAAAGACAGAGGAACAGCCCCAGATTGGAGACGTGGCAACTAAATGCAGTTTGTGATCCTGGACCAGAAAAAGGGCATTAGTGGGGCAGTTGGTGACATTTGAAGATAGTTTGTAGATTAATAGTATTACTTCCAAGATAGCGTCTTGGTTTTGATCACTGTCCTATGGCTATGTAAAATGTTAACATTTAGGGAAGCTGGGTGAAGGGTGTACTATTTTTGCAGTTTGTTGGCTGGAATTATTCAAAATTGAAGGTTCAATAGGAAAAAAAAATCTAGAAAAACATGACTTTAATATCATTATGGAATATTTCAAACATACAGAAAAATACAGACAATAATAACCACTTGTGCAGGTGCCTCAGGGGTGCTGTGGGGGGCGCCAGAGAGGCGAGTGGTTCCAGAAGGAGCTAAGCACTATTGTCTCACTATCTTCCTGTGTCCAGAGTTGACTCCTGATGGTTGAATCACACCATTATTTTTCAGGCTAGGGTCATTTAAATTTTCGACAACCTCTATTTTGGACAAATTCACAGAAAACTCACCAATAAGACTACAGTTTTTGGTAGTGAGATAACACCCTCTGTCTCATGCCTTTTATCCGCAGTTCCCTTGGGAGACACTTTTCTTCAGCCCTCAGCTCTTATTACAGGGGTTTAATTATTACTGTCTAAAACTCAAGCATATAGATAAAAGTGGCCACAATTGCTTGATGTTTCTTTTGATCTTTTCCTTTAGCGCCTTTAACTTGAAAAAATGAATGTTTAATTTTAGAACAGTTTTAGATTTACAGAAAAAATTGCAAAGATAGTGCAGAGAGTTCCCACGTACCCTGTACCCAGTTTCCCCCACTATTAACAGCTGACACTGGTATCGTACATTTATTGCAATTAACAAGCCAATACTGATACGTAGTTATTCACTAATATCCATACTTTATTCAGATTTCCGTAATATTACCTGATGTCCCTTTTCTATTCCAGAATCCTCTCTAGGATATCACTTTACATTTAGTTGTCATGTCTACTTAAACTAGGCTGTGACAGTTTCTCAGACTTCATTTGTTTTGGATGACCTTGACAGTTGGAGAGGTACTGGTCAGGTATTTTGTAGGATGGCCCTCATTTGGGATTTGTCTGATGTTTTTCTCATTAGACTAGGGTCATGTGTGTTTTGGGGGATGATCACAGAGGTAAATTGCTCTTTTCTTCACATATCAAGAATACATACCATCGACATGACTTATCACTCTTGACGTTAACTGTGATCACTTGGTTGAGGTAGTTTTTGTCTATATATAACTGTATAGTTACTCGCTTTCCATGCTCTGCTCTTTGTAAGGAAGTCACCATGTATAGCCCACACTTAAGTAGTAGGGAGTTCTGCTCTACCACTTTGCAGATGGAGTATACTACATAAATTATTTAGAATTCTTCCACATGGAAGATTCGTCTCTTCTCTCCCATTTATTTTTCCAATCATTTGTTTATGTTCATTGGGCTCATGGATCTTAACATATTTTATACTTTGGGTTTTAATCCAATACTACTTTATTTTGCTGCTCAAATTGTTCCAGCTTTGGCCATCGTGAGTGCTTTTAGTTGGCTCCTGTGTCCCTTTGACATACTCCTATCACTGGGATTTTTCTTTTTTTTTCCTTTCTTGCCTTACTTCCTGGCATAACAAGGTGCTCCAGGCTCATCTTGTAAATGTCCTGCCCCAGCCCCAGATTAGCCATTTCTCCCAGGAGCTCTTGGGAGATACTTACTTCCTTGATTGCTGTTAGAATTTTCTAATGAGGGAAGTTTGCTGATGGACTGATGGAGCCAAGTACTATGTGATATCATGAAAATTAATTGCATCTTTCCTTCTATATTTTGCATATAGAAGGCAGTAATTTTTAAAAAATAATGAAAGAAGGAATGCATCTGAGAAGTCAATCAACAATAGACTGTCTAGAATGAATATGATTTTGGGTGCTTCTCTCACACAATTAGGTTTGTGCTTACGAGGCAATTTGTTTTTAAGTATAAAGAAAAGCAAGGCAGTGATTAACATGAAAGTCAGGAAGGGGTTGTCTCTTGGGGAAGGGGGCTGTTGCGGAGGCTGTATGTGATGGGCAGCATCATTTGGGTATAAAGAGAGGCCGCATCTGCCAACCTTCTTTACCGTAAAGTTGAGGCCATGTGGCAGTTCTCACAAAGAAAGTGGAGAGGTGTCACTTCTTGAGAAGGGCAGTGAAAAGCCGATGTGTGTTCTCCATGCTGTCTCTCTTCTTTGTCATACTTGACTAGAGGCAGAAAAAAAAGTCCAAGATGGCAAAATTGTAAGATGGAAATGCCCCGAAATTACGTCAAGGAGAGTTCCTTAGGCTGCATGGGCTGTGATATGAATGGAATATAAATGTATGTGTCTGTGTATGAATTTTAATCTAGTGAGATTATGAGCTCTGTCTGTAGGTGCCACAATATACGAAGGGGGCTTCTAAGGTATTCATAATGTTCTTTCTTAAACTGGGTGATGGGTACATGAGTGTTAATTTTGTTATTATTCTTTAAACTTTCTTTAAACTTTAAACTTTGTTATTATTCTTTAAACTTCATGTATTTTTCTGTATGTAAAATACCTTTCACAATAAACATTTAAAGTCACCCTCTTCTGTACATTGTTGACCACCTTGAATTGAAAATTAATTGATCCTATTAATTTGAATAGGATATGTAGGAATATAAATTGGAGGAGTGTTTTGGGAAAGTTTTTCACAACATATCTCAACGAGCTAAATATTATCCTTTAATTCAGTAGTTACACTTCTAAGAGTTGAACCTATAGAAATAATACTAAATATTGAAAAAGTTTTATGCAGAAAGATATTGCTCGTTGCAGTATTATTAATAATCATGAAAAAATGGAAAGAAAAGAGCATGGTTTGTTAAAGTAGAGTATGTCCACCTGAAGGAATGTCACTCAGCTTTTCCAAATGGTGGTTGTAAAGCCTATGTGTCACCTCAAAACTGCATCTGATATTCTAGATGAAAAAAGATACAGAATACAAATACAATACAGAATACAAAATCTTGTCTATTGAATGAACATAGTTATATTAAAAAACTGTGAAACAAAAAGCTCTGTGTCTAGTATCTAGCAATTCCTTTTATGCCTAAGTGTTCTTTAGACCATTACTGTGAGCAACAATGATAATTTAGGCATCATCCAATGTGTATACTTTATATTTAGGAGAAAAATAGAAATAGTATGTGTTTCAAGTTGGAGATGAGATCCTTTTCTTCTAGAGCAGTTAGAAAAATTCAAACACAGATTTAATAAACCTGATTCAGTTTAGCAATACAGCTGGAAGAATCGAACCCATTTGTGTGTCTGCCTGGAGGAAGGAAGAGTGAAAAGGCAGGGTGGTGAAGAGGATAGGGACAAGGTTCATTATGGTCCAGTGGCTAGAACTGTTAACAGATGGCAATATTCAGCTCTTTGTCAAATGAGTGGAAGATGACCTCTATAGTTCCTCCCCTTGTGTCTATGACCTTGCATTCTATCATCTGAAAAGAAACTACAAGACTTTATTATGTTTCTTTTTTCCCAAGGCTTTTCGACCATCAGGGTTTTCCCATGAAGACAGAAGACTCATGGATGAAAAAGTGAGTTTCTAAGAAGATGGCTAAGCATACCTACCCTACTCCCCTTGTTTCCTACCGAGAGCAAACTACCCTTCCTTACCATGGTAAGTTTAGTTCTTCACTATCTGTTGTTTACTCTCTCAGTTAAGCCACTATGTTCTAAAACAGTAAGACATTTGACCACTTCTCAAAGTTCTTTAAATGCCTTCCAACTCCTCCTCTTTGGAAGGCTGCCAGGGTGATGGAATCTCAGATCACAGACACAGATAAGATGGATAAAGAAAGAAAGATACAAGAAGGAGGTAAAAATGTCCATAATGAACTCACGCATCTTGAGGAAACCTCTAATCTAATGAGAATGGATTTTGTTGAGAAGATTGTACATGAACAATTAATTATTCATGGCAGAGACGTCATTAGGATTTCATTTTGTTTAAAGGCCTCTAAGTGACTCATGCAATTGGGTTAAGCTGGAGAAGAATTTCAAGAATGAAACAAGGGAAAGCTTTTCATTATATTGACTTTTCATAATATTTTCGAGATAGTTATTATGACTTGGCACATAAATTATACTCCAACTAAAAACGTGCAATGGTTTGCCTGGGCAAGAGTCTCTGCATGGGTGGATCGTGGACCAGTATGGTGAGATGGAAACAGACCGATAGAGATTTCTGAAAGGATTAGGAGATTTATTCCAGAATTCCGTAATAATTCATTTTAGCTTTTTGGTTGCTTTGGGAGTGTCAGGAGTCTCCGTGAAGTGACAAGATTTGTACAATCTGTGATATTTGCACTCAATGATTGATTATCAAGGCCATATGGGAGGTGAGCACCTGTTCATTTACAGTAAGTGTGAAGTAAGATATTTTCACAGAAACTCTAGAGATCTGGAGTATTATAGGCGCTAATGTCTGCTTATCTTAAAGGCAAACATCAGAAATTAGTGTCAGGTTAAGATTTTAATGTGGAATTGATTGTAAGCACAGAGGTAGACATATAGGGTAAATTTATAAGAGAGGCATTGCATACAGAATCAACTTCAGTGGTACTTAAGAAATATTAGTTGAATTAATTCAAGAGTTTTTGTCTGCTTTGTCTGTTTATATCCCGAGAACGCAGGACAATACCTTGCACATAGTAGGTGCTCAATAAGTATTAGTTTTTGAAAAATGTTGAGGTCGAAATAGTAAATCAGGGCATGTAAATTAGATGCTGGGGAACATGATGCTAACCTGGGATGGTGGTTGCAGGGAGGGGTTGGTAAAAGGGATGCCTTCTGCCTGTTTGGGGACTACCTCACCCTATAATTCCTTTAGGATGATGAAGTGTTAGTGTTAGCACCCTAGGCTCGCAGGATGGAGTGGTAAAGAAAGAGATACAGGTGTGAAGTAGGAAGTCCTGGGGCTGAGGTTTTAGCTGAGTCCTGGGCCAACAACCACAGCAGTGGAAGCAGTCCCCATAGGCAAAGATCTGTGTGTTGCGATAGGAGGGAAAGAATCAATAAACAATAAATGCAACAAATAAGTGAATTATATACTAGAAGGTAGTAAGTGCTATAGAAAAAAATTTTTAAATAGTGGTATGCCTAGTATGACCTTGCTTAGAAAATACTTTCCACATTTTCAGAAACCCATCAAATGAAAAAAAAGGTATTTCCTTATCTTACACATTTCCGGCGACAAGTTAGTATAACCGCGGCTTAACTGGTGATATCAAGCCAAAATATCTATGGCTTTTATACAATGGTAGTTCTAATTTTTCAGCAGCAAAGAAGTTCTCCGAGTGGCTTCCTTATTTGAATATCACAGTGAACAATGTTCTGTACGTGTTTATCTATCTCAGCCTCTCTGTACCTCTGTGTAACACAGAGTGGCAAGATGGCATGTTGCCTTCTTAGCTTGACACATACCACAGCCAGAATTCCATGGCACCGTTTACACATTTTACAGTTAAATGTTTAGGCCTTGAGAACAGGCCTTCCTCTCTTGAAATCAAATACTTTGCTTTCAGCACTGCTTCCTTCATGGGGGAATGAAGAGAAATCTCACCCCTGAGGGGGGTCCCAGGGCCCTGGCCCTAAGTGAATCATAAGCACTGGACGAAGCAGGGGCTGGGGTCAAAAGAAATGTTTCTTCTGTGAGCTTCGTTCGAAGTCAAATGGAGAGAATTTGTTTTCTTACCAACCAGTCACATCATAGGGTATGGGAAGGGAGACCAGTGTTTGTGATGGAGTCTCAAGACTATTCTACACTGACCTGGTTTCTTTTAGCTTATTAGTAATGCTTCAAAAGTCCTAAGAATTTTAGGAGTCTGGCACCCAGTAGTTTATGGTAAAAATCTGGGCTTTTGTTATCGTGATCCTTTGTTGGGAAAAATTGAATTAGTTGAGCTGCCTTTCTTCCTTTATGTCTATCCTATACAATCCTTCCCACCTTCCATGTTTTAGAATAAAGTTAGCTATAGTTTTTTTTTTCTCCTTTACTTGTTCAAATCAAGGAAGCACATTAGTCAGAGGTCTGAACACTAAAGCTCTTTTCTCTGAACCACAGAGGAAAAAAGCTAGAGGTTTCATGCATTGTTTCCTTCACCAGTGGCATTCCATTATTGCTGGAAAGAAAACATAAGATGATAAATCTGGATGGAAGGGGGAATCAGTGCAATATGGATTCTTTGGAAATGTGTGAGTGGTGTGCATTCGATGCTGGACTCCATCTCATGTCCCTTCTGCTCGTATGTACTACAAGTGAGTCACCCGCAGAGGTGCTAGAGAAGGAGACTCCAGCCGGTGGCTCCAGATGCCATTTCCACATTCAGATTACTATTAGGCGTGGGGCCAAAGGTTCATCTTCTAACTACTGAGATTCTTCAATCTGTGGAGAAAAAGGAAAATTTTAATTTATCCTCTGAGAAAAATGATGTCAGTCAAACTTACACGCTTAAGCCAGGCTGACTTGTCCAAACACCATGAGAGCAGTTGGCAAATAGGCACACAGTTGGGTGTGTTAGCTGAATGGCTCAATTTTCAGATGCTTAATTCCAGTTCCATCCCAGTTATACTTGGCTTCTGCTACTGGCTTGGTCTCACAGCGTCAGCCCTACTTTTGCTGCATGGGTTTTGTGTTTGAACTTTGTTTCCTCAATTTTGACGCTCAGATGGCCTTAAGAACTCAAGTTCTGGCCTTTCTCCCCTCCAGATAGCTTCAAGTAGACGGAACCTAGGGTCTGAGGATCAAATATCCACCAGCGCTCTGGTCAGGCCACCTTATTTGTCTGAATATTTGGATTTCAAACAATAAGAACAATGCTGATTCCCAACCACCATGACTATGGTCCTCATTGAAGGTATTCGGAGTGTGCTGAGAAGTCTTGTTCATTTTCTGCAGCCTGAGATTGCAAATTCCAGCCTTCTTTTGAAGTTTGAAAACCAGCCTATAAATTGGGAGGGTCATCATTTTCTTAGAAGTGAGATCAAAATTTTCTTACCCGCCCATGGTAGGCAGAATAGTGGCTCTCCAAAAATGTCCACAGCTGAATTGCCAGAACCTCTGACTATGTTATGTTACATGGCAAGGGAGAATTAAGGTTGCAGAAAGAATTAAGTTGCCAATCGTCTGACCTTAAAATTGGGATATTATTCTGGGTTATGGAAGTGAGCTTGATCCAATTATAAGGTTCCTTCAAAGTGGAAGAGGGAGGCCAAAAAGGAGGTCAGAATCATAGAGAGATTTGAAATTAATGAGCTACTGGCTTTGAAGTTGGGGAAGAGGCCGTGAGTCAAGAACTGTAAAAATTGTAGGCATCCTACATGTAGGAGGCTTGTAGAAGCCAGAAAAGGCAAGGAAATGGATTTCCTTCTAGAGTGTCCAGACAGAGCACAGCCCTGCTGATATCTTTTTATTTTTTTAATTTTATTTTTAAGTTTTTTTAACATCTTAATTTAATTTTATTTTTTTCAGTGTTCCAAGATTCATTGTTTACGCACCACACCCAGTGCTCCATGCAATATGTGCCCTCCTCAATACCCACCACCAGGCTTACCCATCCCCCTACCCCACTCACTTCCAAAACCCTCAGTTTGTTTCTCAGAGTCCACAGTCTCTCGTGTTTCATCACCCCCTGCTGATATCTTGATTTTAGCCCAGTGAGATCCATTTCTGACTTCCTTCCCCCATTTATTTAAAATAATAAATTTGTGTTGTTTTAAGCCACAAGTTTGTTGTAAACAATTATGGTAGCAGTAGGGGATGAAGACACTGCTCAACAACAAAAGAGTATCTTTTCATTTCATGATGAATTTTTATAACCTAAAAAAAAAATCCATTCTTGAACATGCAAGGTTAAACAGCTAGTTAAAATGTCTGGACTACTGGGCACCTGAGTAGCTCAGTGGGATAAAGCCTCTGCCTTCGGCTCAGGTCATGATCTCAGGGTCTTGGGATCGAGCCCTGCATCGGGCTCTCTGCTCAGTGGGGAGCCTGCTTCCCCCTCTCTCTCTGCCTGCCTCTCTGCCTACTGGTGATCTCTCCCTCTCTGTCAAATAAATAAATAAAATCTTTAGGGGAAAAAAAAATGTCTGGACTACTGTGGGGTGCCTGGGTGGCTCAGTTGATTACGTGACTGACTCTTGATTTCAGCTCAGGTCATGATCTCGTGGTTCATGAGATTGAGCCCCATGTTGGGCTCCACACTCACTGTGGAGTATGCTTGAGATTCTCTCCCTCTGTTCCTCTCCCAATTTGCGCTTTTTCTCTCTTCCTTTCTCTCTCTAAAATAAACAAATACATCTTTAAAAAAAAAAAGAAAAGAAAATGCCTGGACTATTGAATATACATAGAGCTTTGTGCACATCCTTAATTAAATCCTTAAATCACAAGTTTAAATATGAAAGTGCTTTCTCAAAGTGTGTGGACATTTCAGGCTTTTGAGACAAACGTTCTGATAAAATGCAGTCTCCAGAAGTTCATGGAATATGGTGAGCCCTTGCCAATACTGTGAATTTCTATTTTTAAATCTTTGCCAATTGTTAGATGAAAAATTGTTCTTCATGCACACAATAAATGTTCACAGAGTACTTTGTGTCAAGTACTACATTGAGCATCGTGTTACTTTAATTCAAAAACATTGAAGTGCTTGTTGACATTGAGCACTTTTTCGTAAACTCAGTATGACATATATGTATATATTTCCTATTTGTAAAGTGCCTTCTGTCTGTGGTGAGACACATGGGCTGTGGGAGGGGCCTGGAGGCCACAGCTGAGGTCCAGAGGGCAACAGGGCAGGCGGTGGTTGAGGGTGGCTGGGCTTGATGTGCACAGTGGAGGCGATGAGGTGTGGTCAGGTTTGGGACGCGCCCTGAGGGGGAGCTAAGGAGGCCTGCTGATGGATTGCTCAGAGGCTGCGAGGGAATGAAAAAAATCATGAAGTTGGTGTGTGAAACAAAGGCAACCATGTGAAAATTCCTCCTGGCACACATCTAGTGAGTGATAATTGCAATTTCTATTTCCGATTTCTTCTGTTTCCCCTGTCATTGGATCATTTTTGGGTCAAATGACTCAGGGTAGCTCTTGGTGTTAACACTGTCTGGAGCCAAAGTTCCCTAAGACCATATCCGTGGGGGAACAGATTTGCCTGTGTGACTTGCTGCAAACAGAGAACACCAGGAAATAACTCAGGATCGGAGCCTGTGTTAGGTGATTTCGTGGAGAGTTCAAAGAAGCAGAGTACTCTTCCGGATCGGATACTGTAAGGAAGTCAAATTAAATCTACACTTGGATAACTTAATACTTTTTATCTAGGAGGTGGGATAAATGGAGTGGAGCTAAAGATGAAATTGGCAAAAAGGCCGTGGTCACTCATGTTATCCGAAAGAAGGAGACATTTGATTATTTTCATGGTTTTCCCAGTATCCTTGTTCTTGTCTGTGCTCAGAAATAATTTCAAAGGAGTCTCACTTTTATCTCACTGACATGATCCCAGAGTGACCTCATCTGATATTGGTGTTCTGTGAAATTGTTTATCTTCGGTAGGACCTTGTGGTCTTGCTGTTAGTGCCGGCTGTTGGCTTCCAGAGATTTATTTGTCTAACTCTCATTCTGGTCAAGGTTCGGATAAAATGAGGCCACAGGACATTAATTCACAATACTGAGATTTTCACCATTACTGAGATTCTGTTTATCAGGAGGTTGTCCAGAAAACATTACTTGTACTTGGACACATTATTACTTCTTGCTCCTTTTACTGAAGGATGCATTGTTGAATGATCTGATCTGACAGCGTTTGTGTGCTGTTGACAGTATAGAATGCGCCAGTCAAGTGGGATACGGGCAATTATGAAAGAACAACATTAGTTTTTGTAATAAGTTGTAAAGTCAGGGCCAGATGACTAATCCCAGGCCAAGAAAACATGCCCTAAAGTCCAGGTGGGTCTGCTCCAGAGATCCAGGTCATGTTTCTTCTTTTTTTTTAGTCTAATCATAGACTGTTCCATTTCTTCAATTGTATTCATGCTGGCAAAGTAAGACGTATTTACCTTAGCATAAATTCCCCCTGAGCTAGTAAACTTAACTAGTTTTCTTGGGTTTTCAGAGTAGAGATAATGTGTACATAAAAGTAATATTGTAAAGGGCACAGACCTTATTGAATAACAAAACCCTACTTCTGGTTTTACTCATTTTATAAATTATTCATGTCATAATTTACGTGAAGGATTTATTAATAACCTTTCATGATTGTATTTAGATATATACAGATATATATATAAGTATAAAAATAAATGATAAATATAAATATTTTAACTATAGTTTTAAAATATAATTAACCTATTGGTGTATTTTAAAACAATATACATATTATATTGGGTTTATCTTAAACATTTTTCCTATCATTCATATATTTTAAATGATTATTTCATCAGTGAGTGAAATAGCATGAAAATTGGTCCTTCAATGATAATACATCTGCTTCTGACACTTAATCAAATTAGAAAGCTTATTTATTGCATGGTTGAGAGTAAGCCAGAAGTCATTATAATTTTGGGTTTATCATTTGAATATACTCATTTTAATAAGCAGACTCTTAAATCATATCCACTGAGGAGGCATCATAGGCTCCAAGTAAGGCAGGAAAGGACCCTAAACTAGGGTCCATATCATAGTGGCTATATGACACAGAGAGGTGGGTGTTGAAGCCTAATGTGAGTGTGGAAGAGGGTGGCACCATGTATCCCACCCCCAGAGGGGCTGTGGTTGGAAATGTAAACAGTTAGAAGAGGGAATAAACAAAGGAAAGGGTTTGGTTTGGTAAAAGTATGTAATTCCAAATGTAGTTATAGAGGGAGCTTCTGGGGCAATGAGTCCTGTCCCCTGCTGATGCTGCTCAGTTTATTGTAGGTGGACAGTCATGTAGCTCTCACTCTGTCTTTCCACCATCACTGCAAGGAGGAGACCGTGAACCAGAAATAGGCTTACACTCAAGTGCCCTGGGTGTGCTGACCTTGGACAGCTGCCACTCTGAGGTCATTAATTCTCACAGCAACTGTGGAGTCATAGATACTGTTGTGATCTTGATATTTCACGAGAAACCTGAATGATGGAGTAGTTAGTATCTTGCCCACATTCACAAAGCTCATGAGCTATCCACCCAACAGCGAACTCAGGGCATCCATACTCATAACCCCGATGCTATCAGGGTCCTTCCTGTTCTGGGTCTTTTCCCTACATCTTTTTTTTTTTTTTTTTTTTTTTGCAAAAGTCCCACATCAGAGGCGAATCAAGGTTGATTCCAAGATTTTCATGCTAAACAACTGAGTGGATAGTGGTATCATTTCCTAGGGTGAGGAAGACAGAGGTGGAGCAGGTCCGGGGTAGGAAATGATGACTCAAGATTTCCGTTACATTTGGGGTGCTTATGAGACAGCCAGTGGAGAGCTGAGTCAGCAGTTGGATTTGTAAGACTAGAAAGATTGAGGACAGAGTTTTGCAAAATTTATTGTTCCCCCCAAAAAGCTCTTTTCTATTCCATTCATGAATTTCTAAAGACATACACACACACACACTCATATAGATTGAGAGAGAGAGAAAAAAGAGAATGGCAAAATGGCAGAACAGTAACATTATTGAATATAAGAAATAGATACATAGGTGTTCACTGTATTCTTTTACTTTGGTGAGGTTTGAAGTTTTTTTCTAACTAACATTACATATGAACTCTTTATTGACTTAAACTATAGATATCTTCACACATCAGCATGCTTTTGCAAATTATGACATCCTGTTCTCCAACTCTATGCCATTGTGGTACTTTGTTATGGCCATTTTGCAGATGAGGGAAACAAAGCACAGAGAGATAAGGGAAGTTGTCCAAGTTACATTGGAAGTGGTGGGGCTGGAGTTTGTATCTAGGTCTCTCTGACTCCAAAATCGGTGCTCTTTCTACTACACTCATACTTGCCAAGCTGTAGGGTGTGTATATCTGATGGTATTTAAACAGACTTTATGTGGCATGGGGATACAATACTAAATTACACTTTCACAGAAAATTATTCACCTTTCAATTATTTTTGTTAATATGTCAATGGAGAAATCTCAGGTTGGTCCCATATTGAACGCCATGCACCTTTTTACCATGTTCTTTTTTATTTTAATTAACTAATTTTTTATGTTTCAAGTTTTTATTTAAATTCTAGTTAGTTAACATATAGTCTCTATGGTGTTCTTATTTCACTTCTTAGTAAAGATCAGAGCCTTCAGAGAAACAGTATCTCTATATACATACATATTATCCAAGGCTGGGGAGCTTTGAAGGATGTGCGTGTGTGTGCGTGTGTGTGTGTGCACACACATATTTATTTAAATGTGTGCAATTCCTTTTAAAATAGATTTACTTAAGTAGAAAAGGAAAAAGAGTGAATTTTCCAAAGTAAAACAACCAATACACTAGTTGTATGATAATACAGGCAAAGATTGTAGCCCGAATTGTGAATTTGGTATGTGAATTACTAAAGTTTCAGAATGCTTTTCTCAGTCATGGTGCTTTTCACTAGACAAACCACTCCCCATAAGAAAACATGTTCTATCCATAGCTTTACTGAATGAGGTCCACTAAAATATTAATTATCTGAGCATTCTTAAGCATAAGTGAATCAGCTTCCATTTGCTTAGATAGATAGACATTTTAGTGGTTCATAGCAAAATGTAATAA
This sequence comes from Potos flavus, assembly GCA_028534135.1. NCBI lineage: Eukaryota > Metazoa > Chordata > Mammalia > Carnivora > Procyonidae > Potos > Potos flavus. The sequence goes on along the minus strand of CM052887.1, from coordinate 56,759,361 downwards.
ACGGAATAACTGTAGGCTTTAATGTAATCTCACACAATCCTATTACATCCCAATTACTTTTTTGACCTTTTTAGGGTGGTCCTTGCCTTAAAAACACACACAATCTGTAGTTTTGAATGTCTTCCCCGTGCTATGCCAAGCAAATCAATAGATCAGAAAGAATAAATATCTTGCCATCTCTTCCATTTGTTATAATGCTGTCCCAGGAAAGGCATAATGCATGCCTCCCAGACATTGTAAATGTAACATTATAAATATTTACTCGTTGTTTGTTATAAGCCCCCCATTTTTCATTCCCACAAGTTTCAGGACCTTAATAGCATCTTTTATTTCCCTTAAGCTAATAAACAAATTTAGGATCAATCTTATTGCTGCATCAGAAAAGGTGGGAGATTGGCTGAGTTAGACATAGATTTGATACTGGAAAGAAACTCATTTGGATAGCTATATACAGAAGAATGAAACTTGACCATTCTCTTAAGCCATACACAAAGATAAACTCAAAATGGATGAAAGACCTCAATGTGAGACAGGAATGTATGAAAATCCTAGAGGAGAACATAGGCAGTAACCTCTTTGACGTCAGCCATAGCAACTTCTTCCAAGACACGTCTCCAAAGGCAAGGGAAACAAAAGTGAAAATGAACTTTTGGGACTCCATCAAGATAAAAAGCTTCTGCACAGCAAAGGAAACAGTCAACAAAATAAAGAGGCAACCCAGGGAGTGGAAGAAGATATTCGTGAATAACACTACAGACAAAGGGCTGATATCCAAGATCTATAAAGAACTTCTCAAACTCAACACCCAAAAAACAGATAATCATGTCAAAAAATGGGCAGAAGACATAAACAGACACTTCTCCAATGAAGACATACAAATGGCTAACAGACAAATGAAAAAATGTTCATCATCATTAGCCATCAGGGAAATTCAAATCAAAACCTCACAGAGATACCACCTTACACCAGTTAGAATGGCAAAAATTAACAAGGCAAGAAACAACAAATGTTGGAGAGAATGTGGAGAAAGGGGAACCCTCTTACACTGTTGGTGAGAATCCAAGTTGGTGCAGCCACTTTGTAAAATAGTGTGGAGATTCCTCAAAAAATTAAAAATAGAGCTACCCTATGACCCAGCAATTGCACTACTGGGTATTTACCCCAAAGATACAGATGTAGTGAAAAGGAGGGCCATATGTTCATAGCAGCAATGTCCACAATAGCCAAACTGTGGAAAGAGCCGAGATGTCCTTCAACAGATGAATGGATAAAGAAGATGTGGTTTTGGAGGGGAGGGAGGTGGGGGGTTGGGTGAGCCTGGTGGTGGGTATTGAGGAGGGCACATATTGCATGGAGCACTGGGTGTGGTGCATGAACAATGAATCTTGGAACACTGAAAAAATAAAATTAAAAAAGAGGATGTGGTCCATATATATAATGGAATATTACTCAGCCATCAGAAAGGATGAATACCCACCATTTGCATCAACATGGATGGGACTGGAGGAGATTATACTGAGTGAAATAAGTCGAGCAGAGAAAGGCAATTATCGTATGGTTTCCTTCCTTGTGGAACATAAGAAATAACATGGAGGACATTAGAAGAAGGAAGGGAAAAGTGAAGGGGGGGAATCAGAGGGGAAGACAGACCATGAGAAATGATGGATTCCTAGAAACAAGCAGAGTTTTAGAGGGGAGGGGCCTGGGGAGATGGGTGAGCCTGGTGATGGGTATTAAGGAGGGCACGTATGCATAGAGCACTGGGTGTTGTACATAAAAAATGAATCTTGGAACGCTAAATCAAAAACTAATGATGTACTGTATGGTGACTAACATAATATAAAAATAAAAAAAGAAAGAAACTCCTCTTGAAAGTAAGTTTGTAATGCATGTAGAGGGGAATGGCAGAGTCAATTATACAGTCTAGGTAGGATATCCAGTCTCTGCACAGAACAATCCATGTGAAGTCCAGTTGTCTTCAACCACTTCCACATAACAAGGAGTTTGCCAAATGATAATGATATTAATAAATTAATGCACTCATTCAAAATTAAATAATTAAACTGCCATTTATTGAACATCTACGTATATCAGGTTCAATACTATCTTTGGTGTGAACAAAGCTGTGTAAGAAATGCTGACTGCTGGGTGCCTGGGTGGCTCAGTGGGTTAAGCCTCTGCCTTTGCCTCAGGTCATGATCTCAGGGTCCTGGGATCGAGTCCCGCATCAGGCTCTCTGCTCAGGGGGTAGGGGGGGAGCCTGCTTCCCCCTCTCTCTCTCTGCCTGCCTCTCTGCCTGCTTGTGATCTCTTTCTGTCAAATAAATCTTTAAAAAAAAAAAGAAATGCTGATGGCCGTCTGGAGACTCGTGGTTTGGTAAGGAGGAAAGTTAGACCAAGTAAATCCCAGTACAATGAGATGGGGCAAAGACAGAGGAGAGTGCCAGGCATGGTGGTGGCACAGAAGCAGCTGTGATCATCAGCTCTACTTGGAAGAGTCTGGGAGTACTTCTACAGGATGAAGGGGATGAGCAGGGTCTTGAATGCCGAGGAGGAGTCAGACGAGCTCTAAACAAGCTGAGGGAAGTCATCTCAAAGTGGAAACTGATTTCAAGAAGGAGGATTAATTCTAAATTGTACCGAAGTATGTTCTGCAATCATTATTATTCGGGAAAGATCATTTTTAAGGTTTATTATGGCTGTATTCATTTGCAGCGCATAGAAAGTCCAATTAGTATGCTTTAATTGGGCAAGGATTTATTTGTTTCAAGCAACAAGAGTGTAGTGTAGACCAGCTGGGTCTGGGATGATAGTTTGGGATGCATCCCCAAATCAGGTTCCTTTCACATTTTGCTAGCATTAGCTTATGGCCTCAGTCTTCACGTTTGTGCTTCATGGTCACATGCTGTGGCTCCAGGCTCACAGCCACATCCAAGGAGGACAGTAGAAGAGGGACGAAAAGATGAAGGGATAGTATAGCTGGGTCTGTTCAAAAAGCTATTCTGGAATTTTCTATTAGAGGCTTCAACTAACATCACTGGCCAGAACTTGCTTACATGGCCATCCCATCTAAGCAAAAGGGAGTCTGGGATTCCAGAACGTTAGCTTTCCAGCCCGTGACTGAAGAAGGCAAGAGAAAAGGGGGCTGCGGATAGCACGTGAATAGCCAATGCACAAAGTCTAGTGCAGAGGTCTTGCAGGTGAGATAGTTCTTTTTTTTTTCAAAGGTTTTATTTATTTATTTGACAGAGAGGAGAGAGATCACAAGTAGGCAGAGAGGCAGGCAGAGAGAGAGGGGGAAGCAGGCTCCCTGCTGAGCAGAGAATGCGGGGCTCGATCCCAGGACCCTGAGGTCATGACCTGAGCCGAAGGCAGAGGCTTTAACCCACTGAGCCACCCGGGCACCCCAAAATCTTTTTTTTTTTTTTTTAATTTATTTATTTGAGAGAGAAAGAGTGAGAGAGAGCATGAGAAGGGAGAGGGTCAGAGGGAGAAGCAGACTCCCGCTGAGCAGGGAGCCCAATGTGGGACTCGATCCTGGGACTCCAGGATCATGACCTGAGCCAAAGGCAGTTGCTTAACCAACTGAGCCACCCAGGCGCCCAGGTGAGAGAGTTCTAAGCCCAAATTGTATAATTTTTAGCACTAAAGGAGGTTTAAACATCTAAAGAAGGAGAAAACATTTCCTCTAAGCTCTTTATTTTGTAGATGAAACAACTCAGGTCCAGAGAGGCCAAAGACTTGCTTGGGATCACACAGTAGCATGACAGAGCTGAGCTAGAACTCAGATCCTTTGGTTTCCAGCCTGTGGTCTTTTCTCATGGACACTGAACCGACATGCTGAATGTGGATTATAGTTTACATTGATCTTGTTTTTTTTAAAAGATTTTATTTACTTATTTGACAGAGAGAGAGAGATCACAAGTAGACAGAGAGAGAGGGGGAAGCAGGCTCCCCGCTGAGCAGAAGAGCCTGATGTGGGGCTCGATCCCAGGACCCTGAGATCATGACCTGAAGGCAGAGGCTTTAACCCGCTGAGCCACCCAGGTGCCCCAGTTTACATTGATCTTGAATCTAACTGTAATCACAAAATATTATTGAAAATTTCTATAGTGATTATACGCAGAACAGAAAAACAGTAGTTACAAGCAATAAAAACTCTAGAAGAAACTGAAAACAAGATACATGAGCAAATATTGATAAAGTAGCCCAATATGTACTTGGTATCTCAGTATCTTACTTTTCCCTGGAACGGAGATAAAAGCTGGGAGACCATGATTATACTGGGCAAGAATAAAAGCTCCCGTCCTTTGAGGAACAAAACTCTAAAGCAAAGTTGGTTATTCCAAGAAGAATTCAACTAGCCTGGACAGTGATTATCAAATCTTTCTCCTAACCCTTTATCAGATTGTTCAACTCAAGATGATATTCCTCCATAAGAAGCTATCTTTTGGTGTTGCGGAGTCCACTTCTGATTACAGCGCTCTTGCTTATCACACCATGTCTAAGGCTTTGGCAAATGTTAGTTTGCAGAGAGGAGGATAGTGGATGGGAAACACATTCTGCAAAGACCGTATTCTTCCCTTTGCAGTGGGAAGAATCTGTTGTCCAATTATTGCCTCTTACCTAAAGGAAGCCCAATGAACATACACACTACAATTTAAACCATGGAGCACACAGGTTATTTTCTTATAGCTCATGTGAAGATTGATTTGGAAAGGAAAGTATATGAACATGTTGTAAAGACTTGATAAGGAAGCAAGTTTGCCAAATATTACCTCCCACTTGTAAACATTTTGAGAATGAAACATAATCAATGCAGACACACATTATACCTGTCTATGTATTCTATCCATCAATACATATTCATGTAAGTGTTTACCCAGATAATCTTGTCCGAAGTCTGTTGTTTTGATGTGAGTCAGGTATGTTTGTGGCTTACGAAAGTTTTGTCTTCAATGGCTTCTTACATTTTGTGACATTCTGAGTTTTCAGTATTTTAAAATTTGTTCAAATTGCCTTAATGTCTGCTCTGAATTTTACCATTTTTACCCATATAGCAATTAGTGGCCTCCTTTGACTTACCACTAATTCAGGTGAAACTTTATTATAATTCCATAGTATAAACAATCATATTTAATTTTCTTGTGCTTAGCGTATGGTAGGCACCCAAATATTGATTAGTTGAATCATTTTATGTGTCTTCTCAGCATTCAAACTGTGTGTGTGTTGTAGTGAAATACAATGCTTCATTTTACTGAACCACTTTGTAGATTTCCTGCAGACATTGCGTGTGGCCATATCCCCTCATTTCAGTTAGTTCAAACCGTAAATGGGTTGTATATACTATATGGATAACAGCAAGAATGAATGACCTCATTAATCACAATCAGGGATATAGGTGTGATGGACAGTTAGTGGCTATTAATGAGTTATAAAGTGCCTGAGTATCACAGATTGTGTGTGCAATCTGCAAAAAACTAACGTGCATTAAAAAAAATTAGTTTAAGATATTAATCATTGTCATAGATTTTTCTGTTTGATTTTCCAAGGCTCCACCACTCTGTACACACACACACACACACACACACACACACTTTGAACAAAGTTTCACTTAACTGAACTTACCCTTAAAATGTAGGAAGCATGCTGCTATCTGCCATTCTTTTCCAGTCTCTTCTGTTTTACACTATGTCATTAACAAGAAGGTGGTCAGGCCAGTAAGCTGATTTTATTCCTGATTGTAAACGACAAATTGAATAACACAGGCAAAGGGAACACAAAGCTTTTGATGGGTTAATATATCTTCAGACGCATAGCACATGCTTAGTAACTATTAGTTGATGTATATGATGTCTTCTCTTCTCTTATAATCCATGCAAGGCACACACTGAAAATAAAAATCCTGAACAAGTAGTAATCATATAAATCAGTTACATAAATGAAGTTGCAAGGCTGCAGTATATGATTAAGAAATGAAAAAGTGGTACGGATGCTAAGTTTTGTGAGTTAAGCTAGTAAGTGGTTATTCCTTACAATAGGAATATAAACTATTTTTGTGATTAAAAAACCTGATTCTTGGGCGCCTGGATGGCTCAGTTGGTTAAGCGTCTGCCTTTGGATTGGGTCATTATTCTGGGGTCCTGGGATTGAGCCCCGCATCAGGCTCCCTGCTCAGCGGGAAGCCTGCTTCTCCTTCTCCCACTCCCCCTGCTTGTGTTCCCTCTCTCACTGTCTCTCTCTCTGTCAAATAAATAAATAAAATTTTTTAAAATACCCACTTGATTCTCGATATCAGTTTTAATTTGGTCTTTGTTTTTGAGACATATATGACATAACTAGACAAGTCAGTCAGCTATAGCAAATGGAGAATAAAGAACACACTGATAAACTACATTTTTGCTTAGCTTCCAAGTCCAAAGGGTAATACTTTATTGAAATAATATATTCTGCTTTAATTTTTAATCTTGGTAAGTGAAGAAACATGTATTTCTCAAGTTCTTAACTGTGTAACAGTCTAGCTCCATTATGAACTTGTATATGCAGATATTTCCCATCTGAGTAGGTGTTTTTTTCCTTGAAATAGTTTGACGATGTAGAAAACTTACTGTGTTCACAGATCCATACAGATTTAGCAGTAAAGTTTTAAGGCAATAGTTTTTGAACTTTCTTGCACATAGAAACCACCTAGAAATATTTTACGAATTTTACAAATTTTACAAACGCCTGACTTCCACCATGCAGTGATTCTGATTTAAATATCTGAGGTGCGACTGGTCATGAGGACTTTGAAAAGTGATTTTATATGCAACTGAAAAATTATTGAACAGTACATCTGAAACTAATGATGTACTATATGTTGGCTAATTGAATTTAAACAAAAAATTTTAAAAAAGTAAAAGTGATTTTAATGAGAAATAAAGTTTAGGAACTGTTTAAGGGAACTATAGCCTTCCCTTTGCCTTCAGAAGCCTTCAGTGTCTTTGATGGTCTATCCTTGTCTTGGCTAAGATGTAAAGACCAAAATGCCTCAGTTAAAAATATGTCGCTCTTAGGATAGATGTGATAACTGAAAGAAATTTTTTAGATTTTTTTAGATGATCTAATCGCCCTCTTTATTTTTTAGATTATGTAACTAATCTCTCTGTATTAAGAGAGTGAGAGTTGGCTATGTGGAGGGGAAAAGTATTTACTAAAAACTATCATTAAATTCCAGATCGGCAGAATTTTATTTATTTTTTTTAAATTTTGTATTTTAAAGATTTTATTTATTCATGAGAGACAAAGAGAAAGAGAGGCAGAGGCAGAAGGAGAAGGAGGCTCTACACAGAGCAGGGAGCCTGATATGGGACTCGATCCCAGGACCCTGGGGTCACAATCTGAGCTGAAGGCAGATGCTTAACTGACTGAGCCATCCAGGCATCCCAGATCAGCAGAATTTTATATTGGCTGCAAGATGATCTCCTATTTTTATGAAACTGGGATGAATTATAGAGGGAATGAATGTTGTGTGAAAGAAAGGGGGTTTTGGAGGTGCTTATGAAAATGTGTGTTAAAGCCACATACATGTGCAAAGTAATTTGATCTTTATTGAATCAGGGCAGTTGATCCATTTAATAAAGACGGGAAAAACTATAGGAAGAAGGCAAGCTACAGTCAAAATGAGATTGGCATTTTGAAACAAAGGAGCAAATTTTGAATATTCCCTGGGGATTAATTACTCTCTAAATTCTATTAATATGTTCATTTAACCAGTGACAAGGTGGCATGCTTTAATGCATGCATAGCTGGATTCCTTATTTGACCATGAAAACAAAGTGCTAAGTCAATTGTCCTGACATGGCCGAACATTAGAATCATATGGGGAGCTCTGAAAAGGCTCCAGGCTTCAGGCTACATCCCAGATCAAAGATATCAGAATCCCTGGGGTGGGAGTCTGTCCCCAGTACTGGTACCTCCAGTGTGCACCCATGAGCGAGGCCTCCTGTACCAAGTAAAGAAAACGGTGGGTGTTAGATACAGTCCTGTCTTTCTGTCATTAGAGGATAAATGACATCACTGGAGTGTGGGGTGCACAGTTATAATGGGGTTCTGGAGTTTGGAGGATCTTCTAAAAGATAGGACAAAGGAGGCTTTCTAAAGCCTTTCCCTCTTAGAGAACTTTTGTGAGAGGGGTTTATTACAAATCCTGTTTTACAGAGGGTTCAAGAGGTAATCCATAGATTGGGAATCTAAAATAGCCAAAACCTACCTTCCCCGTGAGGCTTTTCTACATAGCTGTGATATAGGCGGTGACGGAATATGTTTCTACTTGTGTACCGACTCCTCATGACTGGTGGTGATTTCCTCAAGCACAGTGAGAGAGATTCTGAGGCTAAGTCTAGCTTCGGCAGAATGAGTACCGGGCTGCTTATGATGTCCACTAGGTGTGGAGGTGAACTGTGGAAATACTTATGCCACCTTTTTCCTACCTTGGGTAGCAAAGACAGAGCTGGAGATGTAAAGTGAAAAAGGGATAAATGAGAATTCCAGTTCTGCTCCTGTAGTGAGAACATTTTAAAATATGTTGCAAATTGTTTGACACACTTGTCCTAAAAAAGTGGAGTCTATTTCCCCCTCTATTGAACATGGGCTGGTGTTAGTGAGTTGTTCCTAACAAATAGAATGTGGTCGAAGTGATGCGATGGATAGCCAAGTGGATAACTTCCACTTGGCTGTCTATATTTTGGATTGCTCACTCTGAGGAAAGCTGGCCACCACGTCATAAGGACACTCAAGCAGCCCGCTGAGGGGCCAGCTTAGGGAAGAACTGAGGACTCCCACCCACAGTCAACACCAGCCTACCGGCTGTGTCCGTCAAGCATTCCGAAGACTGTAGTCCCAGCTGACAGCTTGACTGAAATCCAAAGCCGGAAGCACTCATCCCAACTGTCTCCCAGCTCCTGACCCAGAGAGACTGCGTGAGATGGTAGATGTCTATTGTTTTAAGCTAAGTTCTGGGGTTATTTATATTATGCAGCAACAAATACAGCTTTTTAGTAGCTTTATTCTCCCAGCTTTGGTTTCCTCATTTGTAAGATGGAGATAACAAATATTGCATAATGCTGTTTTGAAGTGAGTTAGCAGTAAAACCCACCATTAGTTGAATGTATTTGAGTACTATTACATAATCTCGCACTGTACTAGCCCATGAATTATTTCCAGGTGCGACAAGCCAAGGCCTTTGGAATGCAGGCTGACCCAGGCAAGCATTGTGAAAGGGAGGTATTTTCGGTGATACGTGTGCTCTTCTTGCATTGTATGAAGTCTTCTTCTCTTTCTACCAGTATTTCTTATTATCTTAAGTGGAGAGAGGTCAGACCTGGGCATTAGCTTTGAGTGTTACCTTCTACATACACAGAAATCTTTGCATGGTGAGAGTTCAGAGTGGGTAATCAAGCATTTAGGAAAGACTGATCACCCATTACTATGAAAACAAAGAACCACTATATGATAACTGTCTGGGGGACAAGTGGAGGTTACAGGGTTTCGCACTTCTCTGAGAGATGAGCCCAGAGTGCTGATGCAGAGAAACTTCTTCCTGGTTAGGGGAAAGCTTTGTTGTTCAAACTGGGGGTCTTGATGGTTAAAAAAGAGGCAGAGGTATCATCATGAACTGCCAACTGGTGACTCAGGTGGGTCTCTCCTCAGATGGGGTCAAGGTTTGTAAATCTAGAAACTTCACTTTCTGGGTATATTAAAAATTTGTTGATTCATCAAATATTTATTGAGAGCTTACCATATAGCAGACATAGCACCGAGAGCTGGATAGGAACAGAATGGTAAATTAGTGATAGGTGATGAAAAATCTGAGCTTCAACAGGCTAGAGTGTGTCAGAGATGGGCTCCTTTACATAGTTCTGGTTTATTTATCCACTGTGCACTTGGAACAGGTAAAACACATGACACAAGGAGCAGACTTACCTTCCGTCTGTTAACCTGAGACCACCTCCAGCCAGCTCTTCATTTTCCTATTTCTCTGCTTCTTTTCCTTCTTTTGGCTCTAGATCTTGGTTCCTGGGCTTCTCTGACCCTCAGCATGGACTTAATTTTGACCTTAGGCCCTCCGCCAAGAAGGCTTTGATGTTCACCCTCCAAACCATGCACTGGTCATGGCCTCATTGGCCTTGAGGGATGATTGCAGCTTCCATTGATAGTATGTGATTCAAGTTCGTTATGCTTCAATAAAAACTGCAAAGAACATTAGTAGATATAAAGTGACTAGGCTTGGTAATACAACTTTGGATTTAACTGTCCCATGTGGCACTGGAATTAAAACATTGGACTGTCTTACAGAATATGAACATAAAGTTTAGAAGGAAGGCAAGTATCCCAATAATCTAATAAAACTCATTTTTTCTTGGCCATAGTGACATTATTTTAGGAACAAAGGAATTTTATCCGTCTCTTTCTCCTAGAAGAATTTTTGGTCCGCTCATCAGCTCTGATTCAAATTAGTGTAATGGTTCGGTGAGAGTTTGCTGATTATCCACGTGACCATAATGTGAACTGTAGTTTCCTCATCTGTCAGATGGCACTATTCATGCCTACGTTGCAGTTTGCAGAATGGATGTGAGGAGAAATGCTGGGATGCCTGTAACATGCCTGTAACATAGTGCTGGGACATGCATGTCCACAATAGTTTCTTTTCTTTCCCCTCCTTCCCCTGCCTTATTCCTCCTCCTCCCTTCCCTCCTCTTCTTCCTCATTTGCATTCCTGTTTTCTCTCTAAAGGCATCAGTGGATATGTAATATGGGTGTGCTGGAAGGAGCACCCCATTCCAGATAAAGTGGGTAGAGTGCTAGACTAGTGCCTACTGTATAGTAGATGCCTAATGATATAACAAAGGTGATCTCCTCATGGATTTTCTGCAACAAAAACAATGCACCCCAAAATAAAGAGTTGACTGTATTTCCACTGCAGCCCCCTTTTCTAGGCACAGTGACCATTTTCTCCCTCCCTTCCTACCTCTCTCTTTCCCTCCCTGTCTCTCTCTCTTTTTCTGTTTCTTTGCTCCTTTCCCCATCTTTTTCTTCCAACATCTCTTTGACTTTTGAACTCTTTAACAATGTTTAATGCTTTCTTCCAGAACTTTTTAAAATCTCCCCTTCCATTTCAAGTCTAAACTGGACCCAGAACCTCTAGGACTGGGTTACAATATAAGTCATCGCAAGGAAAATTGGGAGGAGGGTGTCGGTAAACAGAAGTGTGTGACCATGAGCAGGAGAAACTCTGTTGCTTCTGGGCTTCCAGGAACAGAGGCCAGTAAGCTGTCACTGTTGTTGGAGGAGCCTGGCTTCTTCCCGGGAGCTGTGGCCTTTGCTGGGGCTGGACCCTGTCTCAGGTGCACCACCTCTGTAACTGGCTGACTTGCTCTGATATCTCCATCCTCCACTTTTGGCAACATCACACATGCAGATCAAATCTAGCAATTGAGTGCTAAATGAAACCACAGAAAGCAGGCCATCTCTGTCAACTTCTAAAGGTATTGTCTGTCTATTATTATTCTAGGGTAAGATGGAAAAGCCAATGGCACCATTTTATTGTCTTAAAGAGCTACTTTTCCAATCTGCCAAGGGAAAAATAGTTATGGTTTTGGACAGATGAAGAGGTGCTGATGTGACAGCGTCTGTTCTTTGGTCACCTGGCAATGAAGGGGGGTCAGAAATAACTCAGCCGAGCAGGGTGTGCTGGAAACAGCATGGGTGTTGTAGAGATAGGCAAGCTGGGTTGAGACCCCAGTTCTGTTACTTGCCACCTATATCTGTGGTAGACCAGTTAGCCTCTCCAAGCTTCTCCTCCCTCATCTGTAATAAAGTGAGGGTGATAGTCATTCTTTCATGGGCGGCTATGAAGAGTAAGGAGAGGACTGTGCACATGCCCAGCTCTGTGTCTGATACACAGTTGGGGCTCAAATGTGAGTTCCTATTCCTTAGACCTAATATGAATCTGTATTTCTTCTTCTATCCAGACCACATGTCAGCATGTATTTAGAAAACAAAATCACTTACTTAATCCTCCAAAAAATATTTACTCTTTCTAAACTCTCTCAGCCTAGACAAGGGAGAGTGTTTGGCTAAGTAGGAATTAAGTGCACGATCCTCATTCCTGCTCAGAGGAGCTCTGGAACTGCTCTTTCCCTTGGATAACTTCTGGATAAAATCAAAACATAACAGTTCCCCACTGAGAGAAGGCCTTGCTATTTCTGGAATGAAAGAAATGGAAAGCAGGACGATTCTGTTTCTGCAGCGCCAAAGCTCCCTTCCCCTCATTGCTTCGTCATGCTCTGGAGGTCTTGTCAGCCAAGGCCTGTCCACTCACCAAGGCTGGGCTCTTGGGTGTCGTGCTGGGCCTCTCCCAGCTGCAATGGGAGGCAGTGGCAAGACTCTTAAGTCACTTTACTCACTTCCATTTTGTGTATTTTAGGACCATAATGATTTCAGTAACATAAATTATAATCCCTTACATTTTACATTGACCTTTAATTTCCAGAATATCTCAGCCTGTACCATCTCATGATCATCTTACCACATCCTCACAATTTTCAGAGATAGGAAAGTATTAGCCCCATTTTACAAGTAAGGAAACAGAGAAGTCAAGAGATAGACCTTAAATAAGGTTTAATAGCTGGTAATTTTCCCAGTGCTCTTGGCACATCCTCATCTGAGTTCATTGGATAAGAGCAGAGCTGGGCATCCCACAGAACTCTTTAGAGCCATGTTCCAACCCAGCTCCACTGCTTGTTGGTTGTGTGACCTTGCTGGATTAACTTTGCTGAGCCCAAGCTCCAGGGAAGGGGCACTGGGGTGGAGAAATGATGGCGCCTGCTATTTTTGGATGCCTCTGAGGAAGACAAGACATTATCTTTACTCCCCTGGGAACTTCTTTGAGGAAGAAGGCATCTTTAAGCTTTATAATCCTGGAATGTCTTCAAGGAGGGAAATATTCTCTATCTTTATCATATATGCTCACTCTTTCCAGCTTCCAAGGCGTGTTTGTTATTGAGTCATTTCTAAGCAGAGCTTGTCAATGCCTTTGCTCAGAGGAACCAGATTGTGTAGAAATGACAGGAAATGTGGAGAAAATTGTCTCCCAACATCAGCAAAGCCTGACCTGAACTCATAAAAGATTATTTGGGATCAGTATTTATGCTGTTTGAGAATCAGTCACAAATTTTGCTGCAGAAATGTTCATGTGTCTGATTAATTGGTGTCGCCCTACCTCTGGTGGGGCGTGTCATACAATACACAGTGTGTGCCTTTCTGGCACCCCCCAAAAAATGCAAAACACATCTGGCCCCAAAGATTGTAGCTAAGAGATCATGGCCCTGTATAGGAAGGAATTTTAGTATTTTCTTTCCGTGTCCCAGTATGTCTGCTTGCATGTGCTCCATTTTAGAGACTGTTGCTCTAGAGAAGTACAACTCCGAGTATGGCACATCAGCGGTGGGCCCATGATAGAGTGACCTTGGGCCAACACGTATCAGCTCACTTGTTTCCAACCAGACTTAATAAAAGAATCAGCGGGTTGCTTTTCATTCCGGTGAGTGCTCCTTATTTCACCAAAGGCTGTACTTGGAGAAGCACTGCTCTAGCGCAGGAGCCCCTCAAAGACTGGAGCCTTAGCCCAACCATCTGTGGGTCCGAGTTCTATCATGGCGCCCGGACATGATGAATGCTGGACACTCTTCTTTACACTTGCTGCGTGGTGCTGCCCAGAGACTGACTCTCTGTAGCTTTTGCCTGCCTCTGAACCCTACCCCCTTTCTTCCTCCCCAACCCCACTGCTCTCTCTTCACTTACAGTGTAAACACCCCCACCTCCAAGAGCCTTCTCAGTGTTTCCTATGCAGGAGAATTTGTTCCCTTCTCTGAACCTCTCTAGCGACACATCCACAGGTCGCTTCTTAAAGTCCTATCTCTTCCTTTTCAGTTACTTCAGTTCATGACTCCTGTCCTCTGCCAGCTGTAATTCCTGCAGGCAGAGACCCTGTTGTACTTGGTGTGCCTGGCACCCAGCCCGCTCCCTTTCTCACACTGGGGGCTTCAGAAATAGTTTTCCATGAACAAATATAATGTAATACGATCATTGCTAAGTTCTCAGTATCATCTACTGCCAGGACACATGTCTCCGAGGTGAGAGTTTCAGAAATGACAGCTGCCTAAATTTATATCAGTATGAAAGAAACTTCCATGTCCATAGAAATCATTTCTTCAAAATGCTGCCCTAGTTGGCATGACTTTGATGTACAGTAAGCTCTACAATTTGTAACGAGTTAAGCACTGAATCCAATGCTTGCCACAGAGAAAGTACTCAGTAAATATTGTTGTTATCTTTTTTGTTGATGTTAATATTACCAGACATACACTTTTGGGTGTATTCTCTGGGATTGAGAAATGTCATTTTTTGTTAAGTGAGTCTGTAACGGTCTTAAGCCCTAGAATAGCCAGTCCACCGGCAGAGATTTGCTCATCTGTCAGCCTGGCTATTTTCTAAAATATCCTTAGGCTAGGGGCGCCTGGGTGGCTCAGTTGGTTAAGCATTTGACTCTTGATTTCGGCTCAGGTAATCTCAGGTTTGTGAGATCGAGCCCTGCATTGGGCTCTGTGCTGAGAATCTCTGCTTGAGATATTCTCTCTCCCTCTGCCCCTTCCCCTGTTTGCACACTCTCTGTCTCAATTAATTAGTTAGTTAACAAGATATCCTTAGGCTGAATAATGTTGCGTGGTGCTAATCCTTTCCAGGATTTTTGGCTGCTGATGGGCGGTCCTGATACGGCTAGTGTGCCCATAGGCATGGCTGTATATTGTGTTGTTGGCCACGTGGTCATGGGAAATCTTCCTGTAACTCTGTGGGGCAAGTACAGGAAAGACAGAACCATACTCAAAGTACCAGCGCCATATGGTCACTGAGCTATGTGGTGTTCGGCAAATCATTTTAATTTCACTGGGTTGTCACTCCAGGAGCTGCTGAGTTGTTGGATCTTTGGCAAAACCATAATCTTATGTGGAAGTAGGAGGCATTTGTTTTTTTCTGCCATTTGTCCTTTCTTTGGATCTGCCTCTCTTTCCCTGAAGGGAACCTCCCACCAGCCACTCAGTAAGCCTTTCAAATGTGCCCTCAGGCAAGTATACACCATCAAGAATTCAGACATCCGCATGATGTTGATTCTGAGAAGTGCCTTCCTAAGATGCAGTCATTTCTCTCATTATTTGCAGTAGCTATGTCCTGCATATTGAATTAGCATGAATACTGAATTAGTGAATATGGTGTCATTGCTCCTAGAGGAAATAAATACAGGGTGGGACTCCTGCATGCCTCTGGTCACAGATCAATGCATAACCTTGTTTTATGTGGGTTTCTGTTTAAAGACATTATTTAATATGTATTTTATACATAATTAATTAAACTTGGTGTTTTCTAATAAAACTATATTTTAATTATAGTAGGGGACCACAGAGTCCTTTGGCTTTCAGCCTCACAACAATGCTGCCCACTATGGTTTTTAAGAATTGGTTGTCCTCTTATGAATCCACAAGTCACGTTGCTTTTCCGTTTTTTCCATCCTGTCATCAAGCACGGGAGGTGTTGTATTACTCTCTCTCTGCCTAGGGGCCATCTGTATGAACCTCAATTGCAGAAGTAAGCCACAAGAGAAAGCCGGCGCTAGCTGGACTCGATCTTTTGGTACAGGGGTGGCAGAGGCCCCTCCGGTGTGTGTGTGTGTGGTGTTTTTGTTGCATCGTGGGTTGGGCATTGCTCCAGCTGCCTAGCCCCCAACACTAATTCTCTGCCCCCTGCCCCTGGAAATCCTGCAAGTTGCTTGATAGTCTTGAATAGATTGATTTTCTGTTTAAATGAAGTAGAGTGGACTCAGAAGTTTGCAACGAAGAATCTGATAGGTGGAGATTTGGGGAAATTGCTATCATTTCAGAATTGATCGTTTGCTTTCACTGGTGGTAGAGCTGTGAGGCATGGATGGACCAGGCTAGTAGAAGTGGAACCAGGATGATGAAGGAAAGACGATCAATATCCTAATTCTTCACGTCAATGGTATTGACATGTCGGACTGGCTAATTTGTTGTGAGGGGCTGTCTTAGGCGTTTTAGGGTGTTTAGAAGCATTTCTGCCTCTACCCACAAATTCCTGTAGCACCTCACCCCAAATTGTGACAATCAAAAACGTCTCCAAACATAGTCAAATGTCCTCCAGGAGGCATTGGTTGAGAACCAGTTTAGCCTAATCATGCCTGACAAAACTCCCTAGGGAGAAGGACTGGTAGATAATTCTAGAACCATGTCTAGAACCATGTCAGAAGGACTGGTAGATAATTCTAGAACCATGTCAGATATTTGAACTTGTAAGTGTATGTATTTATGCTTACATTAACCTTCAATAATATAGATAAAAAGATGAAAAGATAGACATGTAGTTTAGTGTGTATATAGTTGCGTAGTGAGTATTTGAAGTTTCTTAATCAAGTTAAAAGAAACTCTTTAGAGGAGAGATCTGAACTGGTAGACAAATTATATGTCAGGGTTGGCCATCTTGGGACTTATTTGGGCACTGAATAATGAGAATTTGCACATTTAGTGCCTTAGCATGGACTAGTCGTATTTACTTGACTCACCATTTACAAAATGGTACCAAGCAGGGATCAGCTGTTGGGGTCTGCAAGTAGACGTCTTGTGTCGAGGGTTCCTGGGCCTATTTCTTCAAACAGTACAGCTATCTTGATTCTCATCAGGAACACTGTGATTTTCTAAATTTTAAATGGGTAGAAGAGGCTAGCAGTTTAAGGCTTCCGTTGAAGTCTCAATTAACTTATGTTACATGTTTGGAAAACCCAGTTATAGCTAATAAATATATCAGGCTACTGCTTTAGGGTTACATATTTCCTGTCTAGATTTTTTTTTTTTTTTGACATATTCAGATAAAAGGCCGCATGGCAGAGAGATTTATGGGTTTACACTGACTGTCCCTTCCTTATCTCTTGTTACTGAATTGGAGCTAACAGTTGGCCAGCCAACCATAGCAGCTCCCACTGTGGAAAGAGCTTGACCTTTCCAGCATTCTGATACTGTATTTTTTTCCCACATTAGGCTTGAACTGAGCTGCATATTTTCTAGCAACCAAACCGTTGTCTTTGGGGGTCTTTATCCCATGATGGCAAGAACTCATTTCCTCCCAGCTGTTTAATTGACATTGTGTTATCTCAGTTTCCTTGAGATGGTTATTCCCGGAGGTTAAAGATACGGCAGTTTGGAGAAACCACAAATTGAAGTAAGTGCCCAGTGGGCAGGTAAAGCATAAGCGTGAAAACCAGCACTCGGCATCAAGTTTATGGCAGGGGCTCAACCATCGCTAGTGTTCTTACTCTCCCTCCCTGCCCTTTGACACCCCTCTCAAACTGAACTGCTTCTGATATGCCCTTCAAAGCTTTGATCTGAACTCCCAGAACCATCATACTTTTGGTCAAATATCATGTAATCAATACAATTTGGAAACAGTAGTCATCCAAAGCATCTTACTGATTGGTATTTTTCCTCTTGATTCTGGATTCTTGATCAGTTTTTATGTTAGCTTCAGGTCATACCCCTATTGCCAGAACTCCTTGATAGGGACAATACACTGTCCCATCAGGAGGGATCAGGCTGAACTATATTAAGCAAAATCTACTGGCAGAAATATTCTCATCTAGCCCAGACAAGATATTTCTCTGGAAAACTATGTAAAATCCAATCTTAAAATTAAATTATTTTAGTGGTGCCTGTGTGGCTCAGTACATTAAGCGTCCAAGTCTTGGTTTCGGCTCAGGTCATGATCTCAGGGTCATGAGATCAAGCCCTGCATCAGGCTTCCCGCTCAGTATGGAGTCTGCTTGTACCTCTCCTTACTCCTCTCCCTCTCTGCCCCTCCCCCATCTCATGCATGCACGCTCTCTCTAAAATAAATATATTTTAAAAATCTTTAAAAAATTAAAATATTTTAAAAATGTACTTTAATTGTGCCTGCGCACATGCTATTTCTTTTTTTTTTTTCAACTTGCTAAAAGTTTAATGGTTGAGTCTGTACTTTTATTTTATTTATTTATTTATTTTTTTATTTTGTTATGTTAGCCGTATGCTATTTCTTATTGTAAGCCTTCTATCATCTGAGGAAGATAACCTTTCTCTTACCTCTAACAAGTGTTATTCTATTCTTAAGAATTGTTACATACACACACACACACACACACACATACTTAATTGGGAGGGGGCAAGAACTGTAACTGATAGTTTTTTTGATTCACTGACTTGAAAAGAGATTTTATCTACTTAGCCCTTTTTCATCCTTCATTCCTTCTTTGTTATACCTATCACCTGGAATTGTTTCTCCTTATTGTGGTTGGCTTCCTGTGTTGTTAAAGAGAATCTTCTGTCCCTGATAGCTGACTGACTCCAGGCTACTACTGCTCATCACAATGACAGGGTGGCTTAAGGGGAAGAGGAAGTTCAAATGCAAATACACATCCTCAGAACACCTGCCCTTGGGAATGTCAGTTCAGGTTGACTGTTTCCTTCTCTCTCTTTTTTGTTATTGTTGTTGAATAAGAATGGTAAGAGTGGGCATCCTTATCTTGTTCCTAATTTTCGAGGAAAAGTTCTCAGCTTTTCACCACTGGGTATGTTAGCTGTGAGTTTGTCCTGTGCGGCCTTCATTATGTTGAGGTATTTTCATTCTATACCCATTGTATTGAGAACTTTTATCTTAAAACGGTGTTACATTTTGTCAAATGCTTTCTTTGTATCAGTTGAGAGGATCATAGGACTTTTATCCTTTATTCTATTAATGTGGTTTATCATATTTATTGATTATTTATTAATGTGGTTTATCATATTTATTGATTTGCGTATGTTTGAAACATCTTTGCATTCCAGGGATGAATCCTACTTGATCAGAGTGTATGATCCGTTCAGTGTGTGGTTCAATTTGGTCACTAGAACTTTGTTGGGGATTTTTGGATACATAATCATCAGGGATATTGTCAGGAGGAAGCACATGGGCTCTGTCACTTAGTGATTGTTGACACTTCTCTGGGCCTCTGTTTCTTACTCTGTTAAGTAGGGTAATAGTCTCTAATTTAATAATGAGGTTGCCGAAAATATTGAAAGAGCTCATGTATGTAAAGTGGTTGGTAAATAGTATGTACTCAAAAGATACTATTGTTATTATAAGAAACTTATTATGTATTTGTGACTAGCTTCAGCAAATTAATCTCTGAAATAGTTTTCTCACCCATAAATGGTCATGATAATAAATTGTTAACAGTTAAATATACAAATCGGTTATTTTCACTATATTAAGTTTGCAGATGGTAAAAATACTGTCTTTCCTGTTATGTATTTTGATGCTCTCCGTCTATTGAAAATGGTGCCAGATGAATAGCATACACGATAATAAAGATATATTTTTATGGTTAATTTTATTTCCATTATCCTTCCTGTGATACTCTCTTCCCCATTCATTAATATAGAGTAGCTACTATATGTCAGAAACTGTTCGAAGCTCAACGTGCACAACTGGTCATGTTCTCTGCAGCTCCTAATGTGTGCACGTATTACCCCAATTTTAGAGAATAAAAAATTCTGGTTTAGCTAAAAACAGAGCACCTTACAATATATTCAGAAATAAAGGATACCATCCTAGTCCTCACACAGCTCACTGTCTTGTTGAAAATAACCTGAGACGTTCTTGTTTGAACCCAAAGTGGTGGCATTTGGGGCACCAAATGGCACTGTTCTCTCTGCAGACACCATGAGGCTCAGCCTTCAGGCGGCGCGAGCCACGCCTGCTCTCAGTGGTTAAGAGTTTCTTGTGCTGCCCCGAGGCTGTCCTTTAGGGCAAGATAAGCAGTGCAATGAAGGTAATGGAGTTAGCTAATTTACCGCAGTCTTCTTGGCTAAAATAAGCTATTTAATTTCCTGCTCTCGGAACTGGATCTACTTAGGGGAGATAATGACTCTGCCCAGCCTATCAGGGTATACTCAGAATTATCTGAATGCCCCAAACGAGGCTGTAGCAAATTTTCAACCAGACACCGGCTAGCTAGCAAGGCCTTGAGAAATTCAGTCTTGGTAGAACTTGGCATTCTTCCTGCTTGAGATAGTCTTCTTTTTGTGATGATTTTTATTTTCTTTCTTATTTTGAAGACATTCTTATTTCTAATAATGTGGCTTGTGGGATAAAACCCTAACCTAATTCATGAGGATGTAAGACATCTCTAGCTCAAAAATATCTGTAATCTCCTCCTTCCAAATATAATCACAAACAGAAAGGGAAACTGTAAAATTTTCTTAGAGGAAAATTTCATTCCAGAAGGCCCCATTTTTCTGGAAGTGGTGGCTGACACCCCCAATTTATCCCCTGGCCGGTGCTACCTCTCTAAGGAACTGATACTCTTTTTTAAATCTGAAGCCCACACTCTGTGGGGTTCGTGCTTGTTCATCGAACAGCCCAAGCCCATCACAGGGGCGACAGGGTCAAATCCTCACCCCAAGTGTGGGTTCACTGTCTTCCTAGCATCTTGCTCTCAAAGGCAAACGCTGTCGTCACTTGCTCCGTTCTCTGCCCGCTTTAGGGCCAGAAGAGGCAAAACTGAAGGAGAGTCACTAGTGATTTGGGTCTGACGTGGTCCCAGGTATACCTACCAAAGAGAAGAAGGGATAGATATTGAAGGAGGGGGACGGTGGAAGTCCAGAGAAGGGCCACGAGGGCCCATATTTGGCGGCGAGTTCCGGCAGGCAGTTGAGAATGAGGTGTGAGGAGAGAGCAGCTGTGGAGCAGCCACCGGCTGGGAGACGTAACTGGTGCGAAGCAATGGCAGAGGCTTTGTGGTGTGGCAGCGGCTGTAAGGGGACATTTGCTTTTCCTTCACAAAGTGCCAGTGAAGCTTGGGAGTGATTTCTTTTTAATGAGGAACTGCTTTATTATTATTATTATTATTATTATTATTATTATTATTATTTTTCTTTTTATTTAAAGTAATCTCCACACCCAACATGGGGCTCCAACTCATGACCTGGAGATCAAGAGTCTGATGCTCTCCCAACTGACCCAGCCAGGTGTCCCAAGCTTGGGATTGATTTTAATTATTTGTGGCTTCTGGACTATGTTTACTCAAATAAAAAATTGTGCAAGTACCAAGTAGAATACTTGGTGCTTTAGCTATATAGTGCTGTGTGGCAAATTACTCCGAAACTTTGCTTAAAATAACACACATTTATCACATCACAGTTTCTGTGAGTCAGGAACCTGGGCATGGCTTACCTGGGTCTTCCAGCTCAGAGTCTCCAATGAGGTTGCAATCAAGACGTCTCCACCTTGGCTGACAGCCACCCTCAATTTCTCCCACAGGGGCCCTCCAGAGGGCAGCACCACGTGGCATCTGGCTTTACCTAAGTGCGGGGGTGGAGGGCGAACAGTTGAACAAGCCAGCAAGATAGAAGGTACAGCCTTTTGTAACCTAATCTCAGAAATGACACTGTATTACTTTTACTGTCTTCTGTTTGTTATAAGCAAGTACCAAGTTTAGTCTACACTCGAGGGGAGAGAATTACACAAGGATACGAACACTGGGAGACAGGGATCACTGGGGATCATCCCAGAAGGTGGTCTACGATGCTTGGCACTTCCAATGAGGTTTGGGCTCTATACGTTTTTCCTGAGTAGCTGATGAGGATCTGATTCTCACCAGGATGTGAGCCTCCATGAAAAAAGCTTGGCTTTAGTTTTTCTAAACAGTTTTGGTGGGTGTCATCTTTTAACCACTGCTTTGGAGATGCAGTCCCTGTCCTTGTGATCGGTTCCTATCATTTGCTCACATTGAGAAAGGGAACTAACATTGTTGAGGGCAGGCTGCACTATGTCGCGGTGAGGTGTGCTAGAGTTTGCAGTGCGCTATAGCTACGTATACTACGGCGTGCAGGTGCACTGGAGCACGCAGCTGAATGATAGCAGGTAAGTATCCTTTTAACATTGTTTTATTTTTTTTAAAGATTTTTTTATTTAGTTAGTTTTGTGCGGACGCGCGCATGAAAGAGAGTGAGAGAGAGAGAGAGATGGGGAGAAAGAGAGCATGAGCAGGGGAGAGGCAGAGGGAGATGCAGACTCCCTGCTCAGCAGGGAGCCTGATGTGGGGCTCAATCCCAGGACCCTGGGATCATGACCGAGCCCAAGGCAGATGCTTAACCACCTGAGCCACCCAGGCGCCTTACTTTTAACTTTAAATATACTTCAAACACTTAGGACAATTCTCTGAGGCATCTGTCATCAGCCTCATTTTCCAGATGAGGAAACTAAGGCTCGGAGGTTAGAGGATCTCGTGTAATGTCACTCAATTAAGAAGTGGCAGAGCTAGGATTCGAACTTGGGCCTGTCTTCCTCAAAGCCTGTGCTCTTGCCACCTCCCTGGCAGCAGCAGCTAAGTCCCTTGCAAGATCCTAGGACTTTTCTGAAGCCCAAGTTCAAACTCAAACACTTCTGCTCTGCCATGCCCAGACAATGGGCTTTCTGCTCTGGCGTAGGACTGAAACTATAAGCAAAGAGAAAATGAGGAAAACACATTGCTTGCCACTTGGCAGTACACATGAGTGGACAGACCAGGGGCTTTGGAGTTAGACAGGCTTGAGGCCTGCAAATGCCGGCTCTGCCTCTTTTCATGTGTGATCTCAGGCAAGTTGCCCAGTCTCTCGGATGCTGTTTCCCTAACTGTCCAAGGGAATTAGCGTACAGATGAGATGGTTATAACGTATATAAAATGCAGGGCTCAGCACACAGGAAGGCCTGAATACATATTCTCTTTCTCTCCTTGGGTGTTCCAATTCTCATTCAGTTAATGTGTGTTCGTTTGTTGTTTTTGTCAGTCTCTTCTGGGCAAAACCAGCATCCCAGCCACATCGGCGTATTTGCCAGTAGAAGCTCATTCTTGGTGCATGTCACGACTTATATTATGTTGCAGATTTATCTTGTGCAAAGTGGAGCCCTTCCAGCTGTTTCACCGAAATTGCCACCAGCACAATCTGTTTCTCCACATGTTTCTGCAGGGAACCCACAAAAGCAGCAATGCCTTCTGTTGGTGGGGATTTCTACAGGCTCTTGGGGACACAGGTGCAGCCTCAGACAAGTGTTTGTTTCCAATTAGACAGTCTGGGAGTTCACTCCTCTTCCGTAGGAGGAAGGAGTG
Organism: Potos flavus; assembly: GCA_028534135.1. Classification (NCBI taxonomy): domain Eukaryota; kingdom Metazoa; phylum Chordata; class Mammalia; order Carnivora; family Procyonidae; genus Potos; species Potos flavus. The sequence continues at coordinate 56,736,099 of CM052887.1, read as the reverse complement.
GCTAAGAGAGTCAGTCATGTTCCTCATATGGAAATATGAAGGTAGAGGGAACGAGGTTACCCTCTCAGCCCAATACCAGGGGTCTGCCGTCCTTGAACTTGGCTATTATAAGGCGTCATTTCCTCGTTCTTAACCCCTCTCTTCTCTCACCAGACTCTTCAGCAGTCATGTATGGTAGAGTTCATTGTGGCTCCAGGAGGAAGGGGGAGGTGCTTATGTGAAAAGAACCCAGAGTCAAATGTCTAGTTAAAATGTCCCCACTGGTTTACTGGCATGAGTCAGATTCTTGGCCCGTCCTGCCTGTGATGTCTTCTGGTCTACCACCCGGAGACAATGTGTGATTCTTTGTCTTAGAATATTCATATTTTACCCTCTCCCTAGTTGACAGGTGGGATCTATGTGATTTTAATCTCCTCTGTTCTTTTGCTGCTGGACATAGAGAAAGGACCCAAGAATCAAGATACTCAGCATGTGGCAGATGCTCACTGCTGACAGAGAGAAGGCAGACGTGGCCAAGGCAGGTGAAGGTCGCTGTGGCGGGCAGATGGCTTCCATTTCTCCTGACAAGGTTTTCCCTACCCCTGTCATAGGGTGTGGGTTGTTAAGTGTTGGGGAGGAACTGAGAATTGGGAGTGGGTCATGATGTGTTGTCATGGGAGAAGAGTGTTTTCTTTTGGAAAAATTAAAAAAAAAAATTAATCCTTGTTCAAAATGTCTGGGAGCTGGGGCTTTATATGCTTTGCCTCAGCTTCTCTGGGTTCCAGCCAGAAATCAGGCATCAATAAAATTTCCTATGATATGGTGAATTTTTTATGATTTGGTGAGTCTCGCCAAATTCTTGAGGAAGCCCAAAGGGCCATGCCTACTCCATAATACTAAGGACTCGCTCATCTTTGGTTGCTGGCTTCTTGTGGTCTTCATGGCCTTTGGACATGGGGCTCCATTACCCTTTATGAAATTTGACACCTTTTCCATTTCTCATGTCACATATTTTCCAGGAGACCTCCCCTGGCTAGAGAAGCATGACTCACCAGCTCTTCCCCAGAAACTGCTCTGTTGTTTGTAATTTGGTCACCGTCCTGGTGTTTTACTACTTCTCTATTCTTTCCCTGTCAACTTCATTAGTTTCTTCTTGTTTCGCCTAAGGCTTTAACATTTTTGCTCCTTACTAGACAATGGCAACCACTTTCTATTTTCATTCACTTTCTGCCTGGGCCAAAAAACTCATTCACTATCACAGTTTTCACCACTGTGCTATGATAGAGTCATATTACAAGTCCGTGTCTCCAAGTAGAATTTTCTCTGAAGCTCCAGACTCCATGTCCATCAAAATCTTTCCTCGAATGTATCAAAGGCTTCTCAAACTCAATCTGCCTAAAGATAAATTAATTCCCTATCCCACCCTAGCCAAACGACTCTCTTGTTTTTCCTAGGTACTTGAAGACATCACCATTCCCTAGCTTCCAAAGCCGTATCTTCCCACATTTATCCTTGATTCTTCCCCCTCTCATCCCCACATCCACTCAGTTGATACATTCTGAAGGTTTTACCTCCTAACTATCTCTTTCATTTGTTCCCTCCCATCATACTTTTCAGTTACCTAGCGTGGACCCTCATCTCTTCTTACCTGGGCCGTTCAAAGTTTGTTGGCATCAAGTTAATGTTTGTGCCTTCTTACGTTTTCCCTGTTGAACATTTCACATGCAAAATAATACAGTTTGAAAAAAATTTTTTAAAAATCTTTAAAAAGTCTTTCTCATGTGAAAAGAACAAAGAATATTTATAAGTGACTCATTACATTATTTGAAATAAAAACATTTGGGTAGATCTTTGGAAAGGCGAACTTCCAAGAAAATTCCCCAAAGGGAAAGAATGGTAACATTTGCTGTCATGTATCAGGTTCCGTGGGATCCAGTTATCAGTGATGTATCTGCTCCAAGATCTTCAGATTGCCCTGGAGGGAAGCCCAGAGCCTTGAGTCCTGCCTGGCACATTTTGGACTCTTGGCAAATCCTTGCTGAATGAATGAACCTCTCTGGGTCTCAGCTTTCTCCAAGTGAGGGGAAGGATAAGACCAGATTGCATCTGAGCCTTCTTTCTGCTCTTATGGTTTATGATTCTAGTTTAATTACAGACCCAGAGAAACTCAGAAGGAATGGTATAACTGCTTGTCACCGGAGAGATGGCTCTATGCATGAATGGGCATTCTCTAATGGGGTCTCTATCTTAAAAAAATCTTTAATAGTAATGCGTGCTCATTAGATACCTTGAATTTGGTGTATAATCTTTCAGATAGTTTCCTATGCATATACTTCTACAATTAATATCTAGTATTTTCTTGCTATAGATTATAACTTTTTTAAAATTTGTCGATAAATCGGGGCATCTGGGTGGCTCAGATGGTTGGGCGTCTGCCTTCGGCTTGGGTCGTGGGTCCTGGGATCGAGCCCTGCGTCGGGCTCTCAGCTCAGCGGGGAGCCTGCTTCTCTCTCCCTCTGCTGTTCCCCCTGCTTGTGCTTGTGCTCTCTCACTCTCTCAAATAAATAAATAAAATCTTTAAAAAAAAAAAATTATCAATAAATCATGGACATCTTGCAGAGGCAATTTTCTTTGTGGAAAAAGGCAGTGAAATTCCTTGATGGCTGATGTCAGTGGCTTCCATTAAAAATAGAAATAATACTCCCCTCTTTGTATCACACTCTTGGCCAGAAAAAGTGGCCTAGTTTTCTGAAGGAGGAGGAATCTCTAACATGGACTTTTGTTGAAAATAAAAGGTGCCCATTTCAAATACTCCATGCAATTCCTGGTCATCCCTTGGGAGTTCTGTTCACTTTTAGGCCCTGGAATGCCTTCACTGGCATCTTTTGACTGCTGCCATTGAACAAACTGGGCTTTTGGCACCCATTGGAAATGCCATGAGTGGGTGCAAGGAGCCCATGTCCCTAAGACTCATAAGTGTTCCCTCCCCTCCCCCAACCAAAGGCCTGGAGCTCTTCCAGCTAAGTAGCCTGAATCCCCCCTCCTCTTTGCACCCCAAGTCTCACTTTGGGGGCTGCTTGATATGCAGCCAGCATCTACTCAACATAATTGTGCCTTTACCTGCCAATGTGCTTTGAGGGATATTGTTAGCATTAAATTTGCCATTTACATTTTCATGTCTGACATAATTGAGGAATGAATGCTCTTATGAAAATTAAACTTGTGGTTCTCCTGGGCTGCTGTAACCCTGTTAAAATGTAATGTGATTTTTGATGCTTCTTCTTGAGGTTTTTATTAAATAGAATATCAGGATGACTAATTCCCTGGGCCTAAATGCAGGCTGGGAAGCAGCATTATTGATAGGGCTGTGTCCAAATGGTCCTCCGTGCTCAGCCTCTAATGGCCTAATAATGCATTATACTTGAATCAGAAATACTTTGAGTTGTAGTGCTTATTGCCATTATTGAAAACACCTGGATGCTCCATTCATCAAGGTTACATCCAAAGGGGCCCATTTGTTTATTAGGCTGTCAGTAAACATCTTTATTTGGTCTGAGTTCAGCCACATTTGGCCACACTGGAAAGAGCTCAGATCCAGCTGGGGCTTTCTTGTGGTTCCTCCTAATTAGTTTTCTCGTTAAGAAAAAAGCAAGCTAATGAAAAGTTGGGAGTGGCTTTATAAAAACACATTTTACCTCACATAATGTGTGGCGACGGTAGCAGAGATCAGGGAGGCGGGCTCCTGTGGGGGGCCCCTGGCGGCTCCTTCTTTCAGCAGCTGCCAGCATGGCCGCCCTGCCTCTCTCAGCCCGTGCCAACACTCACCAGCCTGGCCTCCCATCGGGGTGCCCCGAGGCCCCTCCTCCAGGCTGTCTGCAGCTCTGCGTCCCTCTGGACCTGGACGCATGGGTAAATGCGTCCTGCACTCTAGAAGGGGTAAATCTCCCATCGGCCACTTCCCACAGAATGAAATCAAATTCCTCTGTCTTTGCGGTGCCTAGAGAGTGACATTTCCCTTTCACAGACATTTCCTGACTCATGCACGGCATCACTTTCAGGAGGCCTTGGCAGCAATATTGTGATTAAACTGGAAATGCTCAGGATGGCTTTTTTTTTTTAAAGCCATGTTTCAAAAAAATTATGAAATATGACAAACATTTCACTGCATAAAACGTAAATATACAGCTGAGTGAACTTTGGTGAAGTAAAAGGATACTTGTGTCACCCCACCCAGGGCCAGATCTAAAACTCTGGCTGGACCCAAGAATCCTTACCACGTGCCCTGCACCCCCCCCCCCCCCCCACGAGATCCCTTCTGCTGCTGTGGTAGTAGTGGCCTGGCAGCCTCATCTCCACCATGAGGTTTGAGCCAGTAGACCTCCAGGACTAGCCACCAGATCCACCCAAGCTGCCTTTCCATAGATGTCCTCGAACAGGCTCCTGGCCTTTGCTTTCCAGTCCTGATTAGAGTGCACTAAGGAGCGAGTGAAGGTGGGGGTCCGATGATGCCAATCACACAGTGGACTCCTAGGAATCTATTCCGTAACGAAAGCCTGAGACTGAACCCCAACGCTTCTCCCTACGATCGCCCTGCCCTCCGGGGCAGGGGCTGGTCTCCTGGCATCCATTCAAGCACTGGGTTTGTTTGTGATTCTGATCATAATGCACATGCTTCTACACCCCTAAAATTGTATTATGTGTCTCATGGAATGAAGCAGGAAAGACTGAATTTGCACCTATTAAAAATTACATCCTCAGGGGTCCTCCATACTGCCCCCCGAAAGTGGAACAAAATCTGTCAAAGATGGGATATGTGCTGGTCCCCCAAAAGCGTATGCCCCTTAGCTTTCACTACCCACCCCCCCCTCCCTGGAGATGGCTTTGTGATCTTTTTGGGCTTCCCCTGCTCTGGGAGGCCAAGGCGACCTGGGCTGTGAACCCCAGAGGCTGGGGTGGTGGGAGAGGTGGGGCTCAGGTTGCCGGTGTGTAGCTCTGCTGGAGACAAAGGGCCTTCTGCCCAGAAGGAGGGTCAGGTGCCTGCATTGCACCCTGAGGGTAGGTGACCTCTGTCAGCAGTATTTTTTGTTCAAGGCTCTGGGGCCAGGAGGGGAGTGGGATAGGACAAGTCCTCTTCTGCAGACCGGAACTACTTGAGCACCGTTCTCCCTACTGAAGCCTTCAGAAGCTGTCCTGTTTCACAGTCCCACCACCGGGAAATCCATGGGTCAGAGCAGCACAAAGGCTGAAGTACCTGTACCTGCTACTTTGAACCTCCTTCTTTCTTTGCAAGCTATGAATGCACCTTCACCCCTGCCCTCTAGGCCCTTCGGGCTTCACCATTTTTGTGCACCACAAAGACCTGATCTCACTCAGAGTCTCGGTTGCCTAACTCACAGGCTAGCGTGACGATGAAATGAACTTGTTTTGCACAGTGGATGGGCCAAGTGCTCACGAAGGGCAGGCCCTTGCCACCATTGATCAGGGAACTTTGCCTTGTTCTCTATACTTATTCCCAGACTCTGCGGAGCATCGGGTACTCAGGAAGCATGAACTGAATGCATGGAAGCATCTTTTCAAGGGAAAGGGTGCTTGCTGTTTAACAGAGAACAGGAGGGGGTTTGTTGTAATGTCTTTTCTCTGAACAGATTCAACTGCTGCCAACCACCCCACTTACCCTCCATTCAGCCAAGATCAATCGTTTTAAAGAACTGGAGGATCTGCGGTTGGGCATCTTCCTATTGTCAGGCCCACCTTGGGAGCTAGGATACTCTGGAGCTGGAGGCTGGGAGAGGCGCAGGGGCTGCTGTGGCTTTGGCTGCAGGTAGATGTGGTTTGAGACGCAGCTCTGATCCTCACTAGCTGAGACCTTGACAGTGGTTTGACTACCTAGGTCTCAATTTTCCATCTCAAAATGAAGTCAAGCCTTATCAAGGTGGTGTAAATTTTCCAAGTCCAGCCCGTGTGGGTGCTCGTAGATGCCGTTGCCTTCCTCCCCCTGCACGTCTGATTAAACTGAAGCCTAGAAATCTAAGGGAGGTGTTTAAAGACACAGACTATTTCCTGCAAAGTGTTTTTAGGCTTTTAGGGTAGTAAGCAAAATAATTAAAAGCAGTCTTATTGCGCCTCTGAATGACCCGAAGGCTTGTCAAAATACAGATTGCTGCTCCACCCTCCAGGGTTTCTGATTCAGAAGACCAGGTTGAAGCCCAAGAAATTACATTTCTGCTGCTGCTGCTGCTGGTGTTGTTGGTGTTGGTCCTGGGACACACTTTGAAAATCATTAATGTAAAGACAAAGATACCAGGGAAATGGGCATCCAGAAAGCCTGAAGGAAAAACAACAAAATAAAATAGAATTTCTTAAAGTCTCCAGGATGCACATATCTCAAGCCACATCCCAAAACCAGAATACAGGAAATACTTTGTAGAAGTAAATATACATTTATGATGTGGAGGGCTGACAGGATTGATTGGCAATAAATCCACCCCCCCAAAAATCCATTTATTTAGGAAATCAATGAAAGGGAGGCCCTATGAAATGGCTTGATTGTAAGGAACTGTAATCACTCATCCCGTTTCTGGCTTTTGATGGTGAGCGTGGAGATTCCGGGGGAGAGGAAGCCATTTCTGCTTAATGGCCCTGGCTCCAGTGAAGATGGGAGAGATGCCGCTTCCTCCTTCCTTCCTTGTCCTGGCCTTGTCAGGGCCTTAGCTTCTTGAGGTCAGAGCTGCCGAGGACAGCTTTTCTTTAAGAAACCTGCAGCCCATAGGGGTGTCTTCCTGGGGGAACCTCTCTGACCCTCACTGGGAGGGATACGCAGCCAGGCCCAGTAAGCCGCCACCCCACCTGCACTCTAGACTCACCCAGGGAGACTGACACGCGTGCAGATGCCTGAGCTCTCTCTGCACTCGGAGGGCAGAGGTGGTTTCTTTGCTCGTGTTTACGTTCTCCAGGGGATTTCCATGTGTTTCAGGGCTGAGAATCCCTGCCGGAGGCTCTGATTATAACATCTTCCTTGGTTCGTCCTGCTGCTCCCTAGCCTCCTAGTCTGTCTGTCTGCATTTCCCCCTGTTATTTCTTCAGAGTCTGGCACAGGGGTTCTGCGGCTGGCTTGCTGATAGAGTCTCTCCTTGATCAAGTTTAGCCAGGCTCCTCTGAGCCCTCTTCCCAACGAGGACTTGACTTTTAGGCTTCTGGGTCCATCTTGCTTCATCCAGTTTTAGCAAGTCCTGCTAAGTCAGGTTAGCCAGAGTCTCCACCCTTGATATCTGACCTGGTTCCTTCTACACCGTCCCTGGGTGATGTCTGATCACCCTGGCCTGCCTTCAGCAAGAATCGTTAGGTCGGTTTAGCCAGGGTCCCCCCAACCCTGGATGTCTCCTCTTAGTAAGTTTCCATTCTCTCACCCCCACCTGGCTGCTTGGCCATATGTTCTCGCTTTTCCTTGTCATGTTTGGAGTTGGACCCAGTCTCTCTCCCGTACTGCAGAAGCCATTGCCGTGGTCCCTATACCCAGCTCAGTGGTCTCCAGTAAAGTCTGCCTTACTGTTTTAGTCACTGTCAGGACTAGTGTTTTCTTTGACATTACTTAGCTGGAGAAGCCTCTCTGGCTCGAGAGTTCACCTTTTTGATGCAGCATTTTCCACTCTCTGGTCCCAGAAACATGAATGTTTCTGGGATGTTAAGAGAAGTTCTCTGAATGAGAGAGATGAAGAGAGGGAGGAGGAGCAGGAAGGGAAAGAGAGAGAGAGAGAGAGCTCTGTAGTCATCTATTTTTGGAGAACATTGGGAAAAACACATTCAAAAGTTCCTTTCCTGAAGGTTTTTTTTAATCAGAGTCTTTATTATACTAATAGAAATTGTCTATTTTATTTTTGGGGAACAGCATTCACATCTCAGAGAATAGCTTTATATCATGGCTTTGCAGACATTGTCATCTGCCTTCCTGGCCCAGTTTTGCCACTGCCCCGGTGCCTGGGGAAAGTCCTCCCCTGTTCCATCAAGTGTACAGTTGGGACAATGATGATCCCATTTTATGGCCTCGTTGGGAGGATTACATGAGCTAACGCACGCTAAGTGCTTAGCTTAGTGACTCTGGAAATAGGAGGTTCTCAGTGAAACTAGTATCACCTAGCAGAATCATCAGCAGTGTCTGTGAAGTATTAGAACAGGAAGGGGGTGAAGTTTAGGTAGGGCAGAGTAACTGGCCAGGCTTGCTCCTGGGCACAAGTGGGAACTGGTGTGGAAACAAGACCATAGGCATAATCTTTTGGAGCTTGATTTGTCATTTACCCGAGATCTACATGGAGAAGAAATGAGGAGACCACAAGCCATAAGATGGGGGACATGGGGACCACCACCCCTTAACGTTTTTTTTAATCAAAATAATCAAGTAATATAAAATTAACCATGTTAAAGTCTACAATTCCATGGCATTTAGTATATTCCCAGGGTTGTGCAACCATCACCACTAGATAGTTCCAAAACTTCTTCATCACCTCAAAGAGAAACCCCATACGCATTAAGCTGTCATTCCCTACTCGAGTTTAGCCTTGTGAAGGCTAAACTTCACATGTGTCTTTCTGGATTTACCTATTCTATTTCATATACATGGAATCATAAAATATGGGTCTTTTTGTGTCTTGTTTCTTTCACTTATCTTAATGCTTTCAGAAGTCATCTGTGTTGCAGCATATCTGAGCACTTCATCCCTTTTCATGGCTGAATAATACTCCATCGCGTGGCCATACAACACTTTGTATATCCATTCGTCGATGTACGTCTGGGTTATTTCTACCTTTCAGTGATTGTGAATAGTGCTGAATGAACTTCTAAGTATAAGTTTTTGTTTGAATATCTGTTTTCAGTTCTTTTGAATATCTACCTAGGAGTAGAATTGCACATATGGTGATTTTATGTGTAGCTCTTTGAGGAGATGCCAAACTGTTTTCCACAGTGGCTACACCATTTTTCATTCCTGCCTGGAATGTACAAGGTTCCCAGTTTCTCCACATCCTCAGCAACACGTTACTGTCCATATATTTGATTATGACCATCCTAGCGGATGTGACGTAGTATCTCATTGTGGTTTTTATTTGCATTTCCGTGATGACTAATGATGTCAAGTACACTCCTCAGTTCTTTTTTTTTTTAAAGACTTTATTTATTTATTTGACACAGAGAGAGAGATCACAAGTAGGCAGAGAGGCAGACAGAGAGAGAGGGGGAAGCAGATTCCCCGCTGAGCAGAGAGCCTGATGCGGGGCTCGATCCCAGGACCCTGAGATCATGACCTGAGCCAAAGGCAGAGGCTTAACCCACTGAGCCACCCAGGTGCCCCACTCCTCAATTCTTAACAGGTCAACGTGGGGGATTTTCTTCCTTCCAGAAACAGCTTTCGAATCCACAGGAAAGGTGGGTCCTTGTAAAAGCCATTCTGTTTGAAAAGGAATTTAAATATACCTTTTAAAGAACACTGTCAGCCCCAATAAGAATGGCAAAATAGATATGGAAAAGAGATTCAGGTGTACATTTAAAAAGAAAGAAGTTCACAATATTCCCTTAGAAGGACAAAGAGGATGGTGGTATTGAGAATCTCTTCTGAGTTTTGATTTATAACTTTTAAAACACCTGACACAACTTCCATTGGTTCTGGACTTGTTGACCTCTTCAGAATTTCCTGAAGACGCTTGGAAAGGGGCCACTTTGTAGAGGTCGGATCCTGCTTTGGCAAGCAGTGACAAGACTTTCAAGCTCCTTACATGCTGGACCCAAAACCAGAAGTTGCATGGGGATTTTGTAAGACTTTTAGTCTCAGTATATTTTCTTTTTAAACCACTTCCTAGGACAATATTAAATATTAAATAAACAATATTAAAACTGTTGTCCGAGTGGATGGTTGGGGCTTGCCTATTCAGTCCATCAGATATTCCCAGGAGGGTTGGGATGGGCTCTGTTTTGCAAGGGTAGTATTTCTAATCCAGTGATTTGTGTGCCATTTAGAAGGCAGTGGCACAATTTCTGCCAAATACTCAGAGGCAAAAGTTTGTCACAGATGGTGGGGCGGGGGTGGGGGGCGGTGGGGTGGGTAGGGGATGGAATAGGTTCTGGGGAACAGGTTGATGTCTCCCTGGATTGAAGGCAAATGGCACCCATTCAAACCTTCTCTCCCCTCCCTTCCTCCCCTTTTCCCTCCCTTTCTTTCTGTTGCCACATTCAGAAATGTTCTGAGGAATAGATTTTTGGAGGTAAATAAGCCAAGTGTAAGGAATGAGGCAAATCTAACCAGCTCTCAGAGCTTTTAAACTGGATCTCATAAACTAGTAGGGCAGACGCTAAGAGTAGAAGGGCTTTTTGTAGAATGTGATTCAGAAATGTTCAGAAAGGGCCTAAGGAAAAAGGGAATTAAATATTTTACTTTTTTGAGGAGGCAACACATTCATATGGTGCAAACTTCCAAAGCTGTTAAGTAAAAGGCTGAAATGTCTCCTCCCCTCCCCGCCGGTCTCCTCAGGTCTTGCTCTTTGAAGCAAGTTACCGCTGCTGTTTGTGTCTGGTTTATCCTTGCAGTGTCGTTTTTCAACACACGTACTGGCCAGTACAGATAGTATTTCCCTCTCGTTTTACCGTGGTTGATGATTATCACTCCCTGTTGTGCACTTAGCTTTTTCACACAATATCCTCAGTCCTCCAAGCTGGGACTCAGTTTCCGTCTTCCTTATCCTTGTCGTTGTTAAAACATCACCTCCGCCTCCCAATACGCTCCAGCTCTTTCTGGCTGACTTCTTGTCAGATCTGATTAGATTGTCATTACTTTTATCTAATAACGTGGCCGAGGACTTGCTCTCACGGGGAGCACAAGTGTCACCGCGAGCTTTCTCTTGCCGTTTGCTGCGCTTGCAATATCGTCGTTATCGTCTGCAATCTGCCATTTCTTGGCAGGACTCTTTTAAAGCTACTTGTCTATTTCCTGAGGGCCGTTTTCGTTGAATCTGAATACCGGAGTCACAAATCCATGTCACTGGGCGTGTGTCAACTGAGGCCCAGCATGAGGCACTGAAGGCAAGCGAGGAAGTAGGTGAGTCCTCTGCCCCAGGAGCCCCACCTTCTTTGGGATCCCTCACGTCACGTGTCACTCATGCCGGGCTCACCTGTGGACCCAGTAAGGAACCAGTGTCATTAAGCTAGGTCATTAAGTGTTCCTAACACTTAACCCCTTTCTTATTTTTTGATAAAAAATAAAATATAAATAGAAGCTCTCCTATTTTCTCCCCATATCTCAGTGGATCATCTTCTGTACACGCCGGTGTGCACGTGAGCTACTTTGGAGACCAGTGCTCCGGACAAAACATATCACTGCCCCCGCCCTGCAAAAATGCAGAGTGGGTTCATTGGCTTGAATCATATATATATACACACACACCCCCTAAAAAAATACCTGTATATAATACATCCTATATATATGCAACCTAAAATATAGTATTAATACATATTCATTGAATAAAAAAAATGGGGAATATAAAATCAGTCCTTATTCTGCAATCTAATGGGAACCACAATTTATTATTTGGTTTATATTCTCTTAGACATAGTCTTAAAGATGTGTGTGTGTGTATGTGTATAAATACGTTATTTTTTGTTGTTGTTTTTTTACAAAATATGGGGTCAAACAGGACACATTACTTGTAGCTAATCTTATGGTACATCCCTGTTTATTTCCTCAGGATAGACTCCTTGAAGTGAAGTTGCTAAGCAAAGGGTATGTGCTTTGTAAGGGCGTTTGGTGCACATTTCCAGTTGCTGCACAGAAAAGTTGTACCACCATTTACCAGCAGAAAATCGGAGCGTCTTTCCCCATGAATCTTCAGAAATACTGCCACGTTTAAAAAAACAAAACAAAAGAAATCCAAATGTTGTTAATGTAATGGCCCAGTGTATTTCATTGTTATTGGTATCTGAGTGATTCCTAGATTATGGCCATTCATGTTTACCTTTTTTTGTGGATTGCATTTTCATGTTCCCTGTTTATTTTTCTGTTGCAGTGTTCTTTGAATAATTTGGATTGACCATTTGATTATCAATTAATTTGAATTCATTAATCGGTTGATTTGTACCCTGGTTTGCTCAGGGTGTGCAGACAGAGGTAATGTCCTTTCCTCCCACTGTGGCTGCAGGAACCTGGCTGTGAGTGTGGAGAGCAGGGCTACCCTGCACTCCTTTGGCCAGTCGGCTTATATTTGGCTTATTCTCGAGGTTCCTAAGATGGACCATGAAGCACCAGAATGAAAGCTGCCTAGGGTGGTAGGAATCAGGAATTGGGAAATGCAAACTACATGCTAAAAAATCTTTGGTAGAAAACCCATTTCTTGAACCAAGCCTTCTTTTCTTGAGTCCTTAGTGTTCACTATATAAAAAGAGGCCTGCTTACTAAATGCTATTATTTCCTTGTAACGGACGCTGCAATGATAACTGTGCAGATTTCTGCTGTAAGTCAGCACAGCCTTGCAGCTGCACAGCCCTTTGTTGGTGTGGCTCTGGGCTGGGGCTGGGCTGCAGTCCCAGTTCCACCACTTACCAAATGTGGACCCGAAATAAATTACTCCACCTCTGCAAGCCTCAGTTTCTTCCCCTGGAAAACAGAGATGACCGTTGTAGAACTCACAGCAGTATTGCAGGGCTGGAGTGAGAAAAAAGCACTTTACTAAGTGCTTCATAAGGAGCCAGAAACATAATAAACACTCAATTATTATTTCCATTATCTATTATTATTATTATGAGCAGCAGCAGCAGCAGCAGCCTAAGATTTCCTCCAGAAGGTACATCCTGAGCTCCAAACAATTCACAAACCCTCTTTAGAAAAACAGTCTATTTCTTGGCTGGATGTTCTCTTTATTCCCCAAATGGTATTGAATTCTTTCAAAGCTCTTAAATGTCAGGTATGGAAAACAATCAACTCACCAGCACCTTGAACATAAGTTCTTAAAATTATCTATTGAAAGAGAGAAAGGTAGGGTGCGAACGTTAGCAATGTAAAATAGTCATCCCCTAGCTAAATGTGTGTTGAATGAATGGATGGTGCTGTCAGAGTCTTTCCTTGAATTCTTCCCTGAGTGGACTCAAGGTCAGAGGAGACTTTGAGACCCTCAGTTAACTAGTAGAGAGGCTTCTTTCTACCATGGTCATTTGGCAGATCTGTTTGCTATTTCCTACAAACTAGATATTATCTAATATTTCCTCCCCCAGGCTTCATTTAAGCAGTCTCCCTGTTCTCATTACCCTGTGCTCCACTGAAGTGTTGATGGCCCAGGTCCCTGGGAAAGGAAGCCCATGGGACGTTTTTGCACCTAATGGGGGAATCACACATAAACCAAGAAAGTTGAGAGCCACTTCCAAGAAGGGAAGCAAGAGAATCAGTTGCCATGTGAGTTTCTGGCAGAAATAGACCAGACTTTAAAGCTGGCAAGTATTGGTAGAGTCCCTGCAGCTAAGCATTATTGAATACTCGAGTATTTATTAGATTTGCCACTGCCAAGTACAAGACACCAGTGCGGGACCGAAGATGTCAGAGCCATCCCAACTTCACTGACAAAGCGAAGAGGAGAATTGTACCATGGGTTAGGTGACGCCCAAAGTCATTTCCATGGAACTCTAGCCGCTGTGAGGCTCCCTGAAAAGAAGGTTCTGGGCACCAGAGTTGTTTGAGGGAAAGTGCTTTTGGGGATTATCAGTACACATTAGCTCATGAAAGACTAAGAAATTTTACCTCCAGGGACCCTGTGGAACTCTGTTTGATGCACACCTTCCCAACTTGGATGATAGAACCCAATTGTTGTGCTTATTGACATCCTAAGGGAGTACTGTTACCAGTACATTATTTGGTAAATAATGTTTTGGGCCATCCAGTCTTCATCTAATACCTGTTCATGAGGAAATGCCTGGGATAGGGGATCTGACTGAATGTGTCCCTTAAATGATTTCGATGGCAATCCTGCACTTGACCGTGCCTTTGCAGAAGGAACGTTGGTATCAAGTTACCAGGCCAGGTTTCAACAAGTGGGCATTTACCGAATCCCTGCCCTGCGTCAGCCATGAGTTATGCAGGGTGGGTGGGGATGGCACAAAGATGGCAAAGAGATGGCGGGAGCGTGGTGTCTGGCTGTGTGTGTGTGTGAGAGAGAGGGAGAGAGAGAGAGCATGTGCTGTAATTGTCAGGTATATAGAGTAGTGGTTGAGTATGGGCTTTACATCAGAGGTCCCAGCTCTACTTAACAACTGTGAGGCAACTCGCTTACCCTCCCCAAGCCTCACTATCTTCATCTGTGTAGTGAGGCTAGTGTGCCTCACGGAGTTGCTCCGAGATGAAGAGGTGAAAGCATTTCCTCAGTGCTCAGCTGAAGTAGGTGCCTAATGGCAGTTGTTGTCACCATTATTATTATGGAATGCCATAGCACCTATGGGCTGTAAGATGAGCAAAATCCAACACGGAGCTTGCCATCTTGCCAGCCAGAGAGACATGGATCAAATTAGAACATGTACCACAAAGGTACCCAAAAAACCTCTGACACGGAGATCTGGCCAGTCAAGGAGGTCAGCGAGGGCTTCCTCAAGGAGAAAGGAAAAGCCTTCCAGGCAGAGGGTGAGGAACGTGCAGTGACCCTGGTGAGGCAAGAACCAGGGCCTGAGGGAAGGCAGAAGGCAGGTGAAGCTGGAGAGCAGAGAGCAAGGGGGGTGTGGTGTGTGCGAAGAGCTGGGAGGTAGGCAAGGGCCAGACCAGGCAGGACTTTGTGGATGACATCGCTTTCTCTCCCAAGATAAACTGGAAGCCACACAATGGTTTAAATGGAACGTTCTGTTTTGACTGAATGTTATTATAAGATGCTATGGGCAAATTGGGGCCCTGGCGAGGTGGGCTCCAGGAAGACAGGGGGCAGCCCAGGAGGCAGGCCTGTGGAGAGCGCCCGAGTCTCTCCAGCCCCAACAGTGGCTCACAGTGGCAAAGCCTTGTTTCTTTCCCTGGGTTCAAGTTGTCTCTTCCCATAGAAGGAGTGGTGTGCCAACCAAGTGGGAATCACAGTTCACTTTCCTGAGAAAGTAAATGTCGGACCACTGCTTCTAACACAAGTCTCCAGAGCCTGTTATTTGAAACTCTTTGTTATAGGAGAGAGTCACAGGGCGCGGAACTGGCACCTCTAGGCCATGCAGTCAGCCATGAGCTGGGCCACAAGCAATCTGTCCTTAGCACCAAAGGACCAAAGCTTACGGATTATTTACTTACTTGATAAGTGGGCACAAGTGCAGATATCTGTATAATAACAGCACCCTTCACACTTGTTTCTCATCTCTCTCCAGAATAAGAGTTAAAGAGGGTGGAATTAGGACTTCCAGGAACTGTGCACGATTTGCAGACATTTCACTTTTCTGAGTCCACAGGAGCAATCTTACCGCTGAAACATTAGTTGGGTCAATTACAGTTGGGGTTTGTCAGTTGTGAGGTTGTAGGGAGTTTTTTCTTTTAAATTCTATTTTTTAAAAAAACTTTTCAAGGAGTTCTTTTAAATATTTTCAAGTAACCGTGGATAAATTTTTAGTGAGGGAGATGGTAAGCACAGCGGGTGACCAAGGGAGGGAGCCCAGCAGTCCGCCTGCACTCACCTTGCCGGTGAAGGTGGCTGTGTTCTGTGTTGCAATCCCCCCACCCCCACAGCCGACAGCCAGGTGGCTCTGGGTGGGCCCTAGGAGACCCAGTTCTTGGCCCACGTCTGGCCTGCCCTCGGACAAATCTCCTTTGAGCTCCAGGGTTCCAGAGTGCCTCTGCGAAAGTTGGTGACTACAGATGCAAGTTTTGGGAAAGTGGCCATTAAAATGCTTCTAACACTAGATGGCGTCAGTGTCTAGCTGATCTGCCCTTGGACACTCCTCACACAAGTACCCGCCAGCGGGAGTCTGTACCGCAGTGGGGCAGCCCTTAGTGGGAAAACATGGACAATGTGTGCCTTCTGTTTGCTGAGACATGGTCCCACACGTCCCGATGCACTCCCAGCCCCCACCCCACACTCCCTACCCCCCCACGCTCCCCATACACCCCCCTACTACTGGACGCCCTATATTCTCACAAGCCTCACCCCACTCTTTGACACTCCCCCATGCTCCCCTAGACCCCCCCTCCACCCCTTGGCCCTTATCTGCTCTCATGTGGCTCCCAGCGAACTCCCCAACCTTCGCAGGCTTCTGATGTGCCCCCCCCCCCCATGGGGTGCCCTTAGCACGTCCTGCACTTCTCAACTGCCCTGCGCTCTTCATCCCTGCGACTTGTGACCTCGGGCAGGCTGTTTAGCCTCCCTGGATCTTATTTGGGGGATTAGGACATCTACTTTGCCTGAGGATTTCCTGAGGTAACATATATGAAAGTGCCCTTCTCAGTGCTGATGCTAGAGCAGTGATTAATAAATATCGCTCCTTTTCTCACTCACTCACCCACCCCTTCAATTCCCACTCTCCCTCAGGGGTGTGGAGGGAAGGTGCTGTCCCACTAGACTTGCTTTTATTGTCCTGTGAAGTTCTGATACCTCACGGGACACAGGTTTCTTTCTTCGTGATTTGGGTTTTATGTAAGATGTTGCTGCGGCCTTACTTGCTGAAAGTCGTGCTTGGCTTGGCAATAGGGGGACTTTCTTGCCCTGGATATTGCTGCTTCCCTGATTTCAGTTCTGGGTTTGGGCCATGCGCCCACTGAGGGGCAGTGGCTATTGGCTAGAAGTTTGCTCTGTTTGCCAAACCCCATTAGTACACAGGTGGTAATATGGCAGGTCGAAAGGGCGGACCAGAGTCCCCCAATTATTGAAACCAAGCTCTGTCAGTTCGTTCAATGGGAGATGGCTGATTTTCAGCTTGGTGGGTTTCAGAGCTGCAAATAATAACCAATAATTCATCTTGACCTTCTATTGGAGTTTGCTGTCTGCGACAGAACAAGGATTTGGAGCAGAGGAGTCCTCGGTCAGCCAAATGAAATCAAGCTGCTGTGCAACTAGGGGCAGAAGTTGGAGGAGAGCCCCTGACTGGGTGGGTTCTCAGTCGTGGGTGGGCAGAGTGGGTTTCCCTACCGAGAGACGGAAACCCCAGCTCCTTGTGCTCTTGACCTTTGCACTAGAGAGTCTCCTTGAGGTCTCAGCCACGTAGATCTAGGGTCATGTCCAGACCCACCATTCAAGACTTTGGCTGGGAGGGTCAGATAAGACAAGTTTGTGAGAGCTCCTAGCCAGGTGTGATTAGAAGAGCGAATCATGCAGACTCACTATCTTGTCTTCTCTTCTCTCTGTGCTCCAGTGAGCTAGGGCATGGCAGGATAGTTTCTTCTCCTGGAGAGTGCCTGCCAAGGTCTGTACTTGAAGGTCAGAAGGGAGTCCCCCGTCGGCTTGAGGGAGGGAGCCCTGGTTTAGGAGCCACAGGACCTTCCCCCCATTCCTGGTGTGTTCTATCCCTGGCGACTGGCGACTTGATGGTGGGGAGGTCACAGAACCACTCTGAGTCTTGGTTTGGGCTGCCTGCTACCTAGTGCTTCATGGTTTCCAAGTTCTTTGCCACCCCTATGAATCTAATGGTGGAAGGAATCGCTGCCCCATAATGCATAATGTGACTGAGGGTGGCTTGGCACAGCCCAGCCTCCCTGCTAGGAAAATAGAGTATCTCAGGCTCCTGCTGTGCTGTAGTCTTCACAGGCAGAATTGAGGGAATGTCCACCGTGGGAGCTACCTACCTCTCAGTTCGCCAGCTCCAAACCCATGGGTGAAACCACCCCATAGAGGGCACTGATGATCACATTAGATGATGCACACTCGAGTTCTCTAGAAAGTTGAAAAAAAAAATATCAATGCGTAGGTACTGCAGGTCTCTTAAATTATAATCTCTGAGGGCGGGGTCCAGGTATCATAGTTTTAAGCATATCCCGGTGATTCTAATGAGCAGCCAGCACTGAGATCCTGGGTGGAATCACTTTCCTTTTTGCAAATAGCGTGTATTTTTTTTAAAAGATTTTATTTAAATTCCAGTTAACATACAATGCCATATTAGTTTCAGGTGTACAATATAGTGATTCAGCACGTCCGTACGTCACCTGGTGCTCATCGCGACAAGTGCCCTCTTTCATCCCCATCACTTATTTCAGCCATTCCCCGCCCACCTCCCCTCTGGTTACGTACCCAACAGTTTGTTCTCTGTAGGTAAGAGTCTGATTCTTGGTTTGCCTCTCTTTCTCTTTCTTTCCCTCTGCAAATAGCGTGTATTTCATGTCACAGATCCCCCTGCTCTCCATGTCCCCTGGAAAGGGCACGTCACCCTTTCTCACCACTTTAGGCTGCTCCTTCTCATGCACTTATTATACTGAGTTGAGCTGACCTGTTGGAACACGCCCACAACTCCGTGATGTTACGTTTTAGGCCTCGTAAGGCCTTGCTGCTCAAAGTGTAGTTCCTAGATCAGCAGCAGCAGCGTTCCCTGGAACCTGGGTGGAAATGCTGCCCCGTCCTTACCCCCTGAATCAGAATCCGTGTTCTATCAGTGTTCTGTTTATGCATATGAAAACCAGAGAGGCACTGGTTTAGAAGAACATTCTTCACTCTCGCTTTTTTTTTTAATGAAACCTTTCGGACGTAGAGTAGAACTGAAAGCATTTTACAGTGGATACCCCAAAACAATTATTGTGGTCACAGTCCAACTTCTGCAGAGGGCAGAGTTCCGAGGAGTTTCCCTGGGGGTGGGGTGGGGTGGCATGCACTGCTTCCCCACAGTGCCTATTGTGTGTCCCATTTAGGAATTCTGGGCTCCGCTGACTGTATAGTAGGGTAACTCCTGTACATTCATGTTTTTATTATTCATGCAGCACATTTCCATCATGGAAGGTGATCTGTGCGTGACTCTTCCTTGCAGCTTTGGTTCTCTGGTGAGCACACTTTTCATCTTGGACTCTCCAGCTCTCTGACGATGCCTGACAAATAGTAGGTCCTCAAACTGTGTTTCTTGAATGGACTCTCCAGCCCTCATCATGAACATGACATGGGTAATTGATTCAGGGAGCAAAGTTAATTGGGTCACCCAATAACCGTTAATATAAATTTGGTAAGTTGAAGGGAAATGGAAATTGACTAAGTCAATGCAATTTCGTCTTCCTCATGAGCTGTCCATGCCTTCATTTTCTAAGGGAAACTCACAGGTGGCTCCCCTCCTGGCAGGTACAGTCTCCATCAGAACATCAAAGACATGTGGAAATTGGGTTTGCACACCCTTTTCCAGAGCTGGTCTCGTGTTTTATTAGGGAAGAGTGGAGAATTAAGAATCCTGTTAAGGATACTCCTTCACAATCCACCTCTTTCCATTCCTCCTTCTGCCAGTGTCGGGGAGATGAAGGGACGATGTTCTGGGAGTGGTCCCTGGCATATTGGTTCCCCTCCGCCCCTAGCCATGAAGAAATGCCCTCTGCTTGGTGAAATCATTTTCATCCTCCAAAGCCCATGGCAGGTGATGCCTTCTCTGAAAATCATCCTGTAATCCCACCCTGCATCTCCCAAACCCAGTCTATCACTCTCCCACTTTTATGTCCAACCTTCCCAGTCTGTTGGGATTACCACTTGTTATCTGTGTTTCTTGTTCTAGTTGAGCTTCCTGAAGGCAGGGAGGACATCTCTGTTCTTAGAGTTTGGAAAAGAGCAAGCATGGTCCTCCCACCTGTCTGCCTTCCTGAAGTATCCTGTGGCTATCCTACCTGAATCCCAGGCACCTTGGATCCCTGGAGTGGGGGGTACTAGCTGGAAGGCCTTCCCTACCCCAACTGCATCAGTGCTCTTCTTCCCCTTCCTCAAGTCCATTCTCCAGGCTCAGCATCTTCTTGAGCTTTTGCTCATTTCGCACAACCTATCCCCAAAAATGTCATAAAGACTCCCAAGTCGGGGTCCTCTGCAAAGAGTTTCTGACTCAGACAACAGCCTGCAGAATCTAGCTTATGGAAGGGCACTCCTCTCTCCTTACCAGGCTGATCACTAACCCTCATCTCCACAGAATAGTCTAGATGTGGATGGAAAATGTGGACATTTATTTCCTGACTTGGCTATCAGCCACTACTGTTAATTTTATATAATACATATCCTTCTATAAATTATAGATATGTATTTCCTCTGTATAAAAATACTCTAGGGTAGATAAAGAGAACTGTAAACTAGCCAGAAAGGCCTGCACGTCAGGAAGTGGGTTAAAAATGGGAAGGAGCAGGGGCGCCTGGGGGCTGGGTTGGTTAAATGTCTGACTCTTGATTTTGGCTCAGGTCACGATCGCAGGGGTTGTGGGATCGAGCCCCATGTCGGGCTCCGTGCTTAGTGGGGAGTCTGCTGGAGATTCTCTCTCTCCCTCTCCCTCCGCCCCTCCCCCCTGCTCTCTCTCAAATAAATAAATAAATAAATCTTAAAATAAAAAGAATGAGAAGGAGTGACCAGCCTCTGATAGCAGCATAATGTGATAAAGCTGCTCTATGGGGCTGCAAGTTGGTGAACTAGCCAGATGTCCTCAGAGAGCTGACTTGGCATTCTTTTATTTTTAATTATTTTTTTATTGAGATATAATTGACATATAACATTCTATTAATTTCAGGTGTACAACACACATTTTTTCTCTTTTCTTGTGATAAGAATTTTAAGATCTACTTTCTTAGCAACTTTCAGATATGCAACACACTATTACTAACTACAGTCACTATGCCCTTCATTACAACCCTAGGACCTAGCACTGGAAATTTGTGCATTTGATCAAACTGCTAGGGCAGCAGTTTATCTACCCATTTCATCTACCCCCATCCCCTGCCTTGGCCATCACCAATCTGTTGTCTGTATCTAAGACTTCAGGTTTTTGTTTTCTCTGTTTTCTTTTTTTAGAGTCTACATATAGGTGAGATCATATGGTATTTGTCTTTCTTTGTTGGACTTATTTCACTTAGCGTTAATGCCCTCGAGGTCTATCCATGTTGTCCCACTGGGCGGAATTTCCTTCTTCTTTTGTGGCTGAATGATATTCTAGTACATCTGTGCGCCTGTAGGTATACGTACCACATTTCCCTCATCCGCTCACCTGTCGATGGACACTTAGGTTGCTCCATGTTTTGGCTGTTGTAAGTGACGCACGTGCACACAAACACGGAAGGACATATATCTTTTCAAGTTCATGTTTTCCACAGTGGCTGCCCCAGTTGGTATTCCCATGACTTGGCATTCTTGATACCCTGTCTCCTGGCAGACGAAGCCTCTGAATGATCCCTAATGACAGTGTGATCCTAGGAAGGTCTAGTGAAGAAAAGAGCAAAACGGGCTGGGGCCTGAGGATGGACAGGGCCGTGGTGGGGTGCAGTGAAGAGGAGGGAAACTAGGCCTCTCAGAGGGCCAGGGAGTGGCTGCGGGAGAAGGTTCTGCTCAGCACGGTGGCCTCCCATAGAAGCATAGCTGCTTGGTCTGATTCCTGGCCCGAGTCTGGGTAAGTGGAGAGCCAGCAGCATCTGCTTATGCTTTTCTTACTTCTCAGCAGTTTCTCATTTCTTATCCTCCTAGTCCAACAAGTAGCTGTCTCTGTGTTCATCGTCTCAGGGAGATTTGTGGTAGGGAGGCAGGCAGAAATAACCAGCAGTTCTTTCTTGCCTTTGTGTTCTAAAAGCCTCTGTTTCAGGACCTTAGAGGCTTTGCAGAGGGGCTGAGAGGTAGCGATGAGGCGAAGAAATAGAGTAGTAGTCAGATTTCCCCAGACTGGAAAAGGTTCCTGGGGCTTCGGTGGTGGTGGGTCAGGGGCAGACCAAGAGAGGAGAGAGGAGCAGGGACAAAAGTCGCTGGCTCCTCGGGCAGCTCTCCCGGGCCTCTGGGAGAACCCCAGAGAGGAGTGCTTGCCTCACACGTCCACAGGGACCTAGAAAGAAGTAGAAGTGAGTCAGGGTGCCGGCACTACCCCTTTGGCCTGTGCATCCTGCCCCCCGCCGCCTCCCCCGTGAAGTCCCCTACGAGGGGTGCTACAGTTGATGCCATCACGCACCATCCAGATCTCTCCTCAGACTGAGGGACCAATTCCCTAGCTGCAAGGAACTGTCCTCAGCTGAAGAGACCCACCTGGGCCAAGATCGCACTCCTCTCCAGGGGCAGCCACATCCAAAGCCTGGTGGGTGCAAAAGCAGAAAGCCTGGCTCCTGTCCCCACAGGAGAGGGGCCATCACAGCTTCAGAGCTCCCTGTAAGGTGGGCCGAGGCCACCGTTGAGACTGCAGCGTGGCCCAACTTCTCCCTTTGCCCAATTTTGTAGCTTTCTCACTCCTTTCACAGGTGCTGACCCCAAGAGCACTTCCTGCTTCTTCCATGTTAATCTATATTCCTGTTGGCTTCAGGGGAACCCAGTCTACCATAAGTACAGAAAACAGTTTCTCTCGTATAAGAAAAACAAAAGTGCAGGGCAATGATATGGGGGTGTTAGATGGGGTGTCTTATGAACAGGATGGGCTAGAGGACTCAGTCCTCTCTGAAGGGGTCATCTGCTACTAAGCCCCAGCTGATGAGTTCCAGAGAACATATGGGTCTAGAGTTCCTCCATCTTACAGGTCTTAAGAGAAGCTGAAAGTTTAAGTTTTTAAGAATGTGAAAAGTCCTAATTAAAAAAAAATCAGTGTGTGGTCCAAAGGAAAGAAAAGCACGCTGTACCCTTATAGGCCACATTTGTGTGTGTGGGCTTTTAGTTTATGGCTTCAGGTCCAGGCAGACAGGGACAAAGGCAGCCTCAGAAGGTTCCACGCCCAAATGCCACATGGACAAGGCTGTCTGTGGGACAGCACAAGCCTTGTGGACCGTGGTCAAGGAATACATGGGAACCTTGTCCCACTGAGATTCCCGTGCCGTGTGCCCAGTGTGGACAGCAAGGAGAGGGAATGGGAATGCCCAGAAAGACTAATGTGCACTGTTCTGCCAACCCATCGGAATGGGGCTGAGTGTCAGAAATCAAGGGAAGTGGTAGAAAATAAAGCAAGCAGCCTTCTTGCTCACCTGAGTTTGTGGTTTCAGAATTCCCACTGCATAGGCTGATGATGCCAGGAGATATCCAAAAGATATCCCACTCCAATGGGGCTAAGTCACTCTATATAAAATATCAGAGTTTATTACGTCTCATTCAGTTAGATTTAATTCCATTAATACCACCATTCAATTCTGCCAAAGGTATGTCTAAGATTTTTTTTTTTTCCCCTAGTAACATAAAGAGCTCAGGCCTAGAGGAGTGTAAGATAATAACCCTTTAAGAGAATCTGATTGAATGTGTCCCTGCATGGCACCAAGGTCTGGGGCATGAAAACTCAAAGTTCGCGTTGATGGCATTAAGGAAATGGAAAGAAAAGATTTCTTTCTTCCTCCCCTCACAGCTCATCACAGCATCTAGGTATTTTTGTAAATGATTAAAAACCAACCTTAGTCCAGCCCTCTGGCTTCACCACCAAGAAAGGCTGAAAAGTACACATGGGGCCTCGACACCCCAGTTTTCTCCATCAAGTAGAACGTAGCATAAGGTGGTCCTGTCAGGGACCCATTCAAGAGTGCTCATTACTGTTGTCCCAAAGTCACGGTCATTTCATCAGCTTCGTGCTGTGCTATCTAGCACAGGGCTCAGCAAAGGAAAGGGTCATCATGAACAGTATATCCCCAGTCACTGGAACATGAGGGCCCTGGATTAGAGTCCTCCTGATTTCTTCTTTCTTCTTTGTCCCTCACATCCTTTCCCTCAGCCTGGAAGCACAGTGATTCCACCCAGACGGGTTTCTTGTCTCTTCTTCATCAAGCCTGCTGTTCTGTTTGAGGGTCTCCCTGTGACCGCTTACCCTGCCGCAGGTAATGCCCTCGCGCTACATAGCTGCCCGCAGAAACTCTAAAACACAAGATGGATGTCGTCACTTTCATGCTTAAGAATCCTAGAAGACACTCATTACATTCAGGCTGAAGTCCAAACTTCTCAGCAAAGCACTCAGCGTTCCCCCTCACCCCCCAGCTTCACTTCCTACCACTCACAACCCTGCTTCTCTCTGCCTTCACCCTCCGGGTCACCCTGGAGCCCAGGCTGGAGGTTAGGAGGCCGGGCTCTGCAGTCAGACAGACCAGGGAGTAAGTCCTAACACTGACCAACTTGGGCAGCCTGGGCAAGTCATTACCTTCCTTAAACCTCCCTATCTCCTTGCCTGGAAAACAAGATTGACATTCACGCCAATCTCCATGTTAAGATCTCTTTTTCTAATTCCACTTGCTGTACAGGTTTATTGTGAGGATAAAATGGGATGGTGAAAAACCCTTAGCAAAGTGCCAGGCAAGGGGCCAATGATGGATTAACAGTGGCTGGGCAGAGATATCTGGAAGCAGGTAAGCAAGACACTAATAATTGCTGTCCTGGATGGCGGGACTCCCAGGGGGCTTTTTTACATCCCTCATCATATCTTAGGTTAGAATATGTCAGGATTTCCTACAACCTGTAGGTCTTATCAAGAAACAGTTGGGGGCGCCTGGTTAAGCAGCCGACTCTTGATTTTGGCTCAGGTCATGATCTCAAGGTTGTGGGATGGATCCCCTCGCTTGGGCTCTGTGCTCGGGGTGGGGTGAGGGGGTTCCGCTGGAGATTCTCTCTCTCTCTCTCTCTCTCCCCCCAGTCCCTCTGCCCCTCCCCCCATGCCTGCTGTCTCCTCCCTTTCTCTCAAATAAGTAAGTAAATATTAAAAAAAAAAAAAAAGAAAGAAACAGTTGGAAATGATTTCCTCTCTAAAACCTCTCTAACTCCTGGACAAAATTAACTCTCCTGACCGTATTCCTCTGTTAGTACTTTGTACCTATTCGTCACATAGCCAGCATGGCAGGCGATGATTCCTTTGCCTGCCTGCCCTCCACACTGGACGGTACCCAGAATTCGTGTTCCTGTGGGTCTCTGTCCCCCGGGACTCTGCCCAGCACATGGCATTGCGTGTGTGCTCTGCCAGTGCTGGTTTGTTTGACTCGACTGGAAGCCTCTCTTGATAAGAATCACCGGGACACCGCATCCCCGGGCTTTGGTATTCTTCTATTGAATGTTTGCAACATTTTAGGAAATGCCCGTTTTCTCCCATAAATCCCCAGGGAGTCAGACTGTTCCTTATCATGATGGTGTAGGGAGGGCAGGACAGAGCTAAGGACACACAGCCAGCCACCCCTCTTGATGAGCCCGGGGAAGCGGCTTTCCTCTCCCTCCCAGCTCCCTGGCCCTCTTCAGGGCCTCCCATGTCCAAACCGCTCTGAGTAAGGACCGGATTCCTCAACCCGCTGGACACCTGCTTCTCAAGGAGAGCCCTCAGAGCCCTGAGGGTTTAGTGTCCAGTTTGATGGGCACATCTGAGAGCAGAGTCCTCGCCTGTGTGTGAGGAAGCCAGGGAGACGCAGGGCCTCTCATTTGGGGGCAAGATGTGCTGATTCTTTCTAAGCAGGACGCATTTTGGTTTAAATCCTTATTCTAGGTGTACGCTTTGAAAAAATATATACTAATTTTCTTACTTTGGCAAAAGAGGTATAGGTAGAGGATAGTGAATAGAATTTAACCCCTTTAGGGGCTACTGGGTGGCTCAGTCGTTAAGCGTCTGCCTTCGGCTCAGGTCATGATCCTGGGATCGAGCCCCACTGAGCTCTCTGCTCTGTGGTGAGCCTGCTTCCCCCTCTCTCTCTGCCTGCCTCTCTGCCTACTTGTGATCTCTCTCTCTCTGTCAAATAAATAAATTAAATCTTTAAAAAAAAAAAGAATTTAACCCCTTTAAAATTTCACTTTGGTTTATCTTAGGAGTCAACAACATTGCTGAACTAAAAATCCTATACACATATGCATTAATTGAATACATATTAAGGTATAACATAGGAAAGCATGTTTAACTTAATTAAAGTATAACAGAGTAAGTTTAATTACTATTAATTTATTTAATTTTTTAATTATGTTACATTAGTCACCATATAATACCTCATTAGTTTTTGATGCAATGTTCCAAGATTCATGTTTGTGTATAACACCCAGTGCTCCATGCAATCCGTGTCCTCCTTGATACCCATCACCAGGCTCACCCATCTCCCCACCCCTCACCCCTCTAAAACTCTGTTTGTTTCCCCGAGTCCATAGTCTTTCATGGTTAGTCTCCCTCTCTGATTTCCCCCCCTTCATTTTTCCCTTCCTTCTCCTAATGTCCTCCATGCTATTCCTTATGTTCCACATATAAGTAAAACCATATGATAATTGTCTTTCTCTGCTTGACTTACTTCAGTTGGCATAATCTCCTCCAGTCCCATCCATGTCAATGCAAATGTTAGGTATTCATTCTTTCTGATGGCTGAGTAATATTCCATTGTATATATGGACCACATCTTCTTTATCCATTTGTCTGTTGAAGGGCATCTCGGCTCCTTCCACAGTTTGGCTATTGTGGACATTGCTGCTATGAACATTGGGGTACATATGGCCCTTCTTTTCGCTACATCTGTATCTTTGGGGTAAGTACCCAGTAGTGCAATTACTGGGTCATAGGGTAGCTCTATTTTTAACTTTTTGAGGAACCTCCAGATTGTTTTCCAGAGTGGCTGCACCAACTTGCATTCCCACCAACAGTGTAAGAGGGTTCCCCTTTCTTCAAATCCTCTCCAACATTGTTTCTTGCCTTGTTAATTTTTGCCATTCTAACTGGTGTAATTTGGTATCTCAACGTATAACATAGTAAAGTATGTCAAGTACACCAATGTTAAGTGTACAGCTTGATAATTTTAATATAAGTAATGACTTGTGTAACTTTCACCCAGATGAAGATACCCTGGAATTTCCAGAAGTTTTCCATATACTTCTTCCCAATTTCTTCCCCTAGCCCCAAGGTAACTACTAGTCTGATTTCCCATTTATAGATGATATGAAATATTTATACTTGAAAGTATTTTTCTCCAGAAAGTCTCTTGTCCTCAGCAATTGTCTTCTTTTATAGCCAGAAACGCATTTTGTGGGTTTTATGGCTTTTGTTATTAAGAACCACGTTGCGTGTGGTGCATAAACAATGAATCTTGGAACACTGGAAAAAAAAAAAAAAGAACCATGTTGCCTTTTCACAACCGTAAGAACAAGTGGTGTTTTGAAGTGTTGGGATTTGAGTGTTCTTCCCAGATTTTGTTTGATTATATCTAAGTTACTGTTTATCTGGTCTCTTGGGAATGCTGGCATTTAAGGTTTTTATATAGATTATTCAGCTAGAAAATCCTAGATAATCCTAGTTAAAAATAATATAAACCACTCTTTTCCATAATAGGTTTTAATATTAGAACTTATTTAATTTATTTATTCCTTAAAAGATTGAAGATAACTTATAAAGAAAAATATATGATGTGGAAACAAAAATAATGTGAAAGGAGAAAGAAAGAAAAGCATGGCAGAGAGTGGACCAACAGCATTCAAAATGACAAGCATCACTTGGGTGTTCTTACTATTTGGATATTCTGATTATAAAGTCAATTTTATTAGCTTATTTAATTATAAACTATCAATCACCTAGATAATTGAAGCTTGTCTTAAATGGACAGATTGCTTAGATAAAATGTCTTATAGAAGTAGACCAAAGTTTCTCCATAAAGATTCTGAGATGGAAAGTATTCAAAAGGGCATCTATCCCAGCTTCCACTGAATTGTTGGAAAAGACAAACAGATGGTAGGGATAGGGTGGCTGGTTATGGACATTGGGGAGGGTATGTGCTATGGTGAGTGCTGTGAAATGTGTAAGCCTGATGATTCACAGACCTGTACCCCTGGGGCAAATAATACATTATATGTTAATTTAAAAAAAAAAAAAAAAAGACAAACCGATACCTACTTTGGGTACAATTATCCTGCCTAACAAAATGCCAATGGGCCCCTTTTCACTCCTTGTTGGCAAAATCTACCTTAAATTTGGAAATATCTCTTAAGTAGAATTTTTTATAGGATGATTTTTGAGATTCTTTCTACTTGGAAGTTTGCTCTCAGTCCTGTTGGTTGGTGGGAACAGGTATCATAAAAGACTATGTCTGTCATCCTTACCAGGCTCTCCACCCTCCACAACCGTGTCTGATATGTAACAGACCTCAGGAAACACTGTTGGATGTTGGATGGAGGAGTGATCCTCATTCCTTGCACACAAGGGGAGCTGGGAATCATCTGTCCCGGCACATGGCTCTCCTCCCTTGCCTGCCCTGAGAGGTCTGATAAGAGCTTTCTCATCAGCCTGAACACATCTGTTCACATCTGTTACTAAGTGTATGAACATGCTTCCTGTTTTGCTTTTATCACAAAACGTAGTACATCAGACATAGTTTTTATGACATAAATGCTGTTGCCTTAATTTTTGGGGAAAAAAGCCTATTTTTCAAAATACTAAAGATTCCTTCTGGGAGATCTATAGAAACTAAACCTCATTTGGTTCACTTTAGTTGCTGTAATGAAGAGCCATCAAGCTTTTTGTGTGAATGTCCTGTCATCAGGGTAAAAACGATCTTACAGTTAAATCAAATTGTGGTTGATATAGAGACATTGAACATGGGTTCACTTTTGTGAATACTTTAATAAATATTCAACCCTGCAGAGGAAACATCTACTTCAAATCCCTGTCTCCCCAACACACATTTTGTCACAGCATAAATCATGGTCAAAATCATGTCTCTCCATCCACCCCTATAAAATAAAGATAAAAGGTCCACCTGTGAAAACTCTGCTCTCATTGTTAAACCTCCGTTTTAAGTAAAGAGAGGGTAGAGTGCAATTTCTAGTAGGGGCTGTGTTGTATCTTCCAGTCCTCCTAGCGTTCGCCTTGTGCAGTAACATAAATCTCCTGTAGGTGGCTCTAGCTCCCTATTGTCTCCTACCCAGAACTGGCCACAATTCTTGAAGCTGGGGGCAGAATGCTATTGGAGCTTGAGCAAGGCGCTCTGCAATGTAAATCCAAAC
Organism: Potos flavus; assembly: GCA_028534135.1. Taxonomy (NCBI): domain Eukaryota; kingdom Metazoa; phylum Chordata; class Mammalia; order Carnivora; family Procyonidae; genus Potos; species Potos flavus. The sequence goes on along the minus strand of CM052887.1, from coordinate 56,707,123 downwards.
AGCATGGGCCTGTGTATTAGCGGATGCTACTTGTACAGAAAAGAAAGCCATTAGATACTTAAATGAGAGGGCATTGGAAAAGCCCCCTGGTAGGCAGCCTTAGCTAGTCTCAGCAGAATTGCAGCCGTCTCTGCAGGTTGGTGATGGCAGTGGACCAGACCCAGGTCCTGAGTGTCAGACCAGTATTTCCTGACGTGCATTTTTCAAGACATGAATTCAGCAGGAGTCTCAGTGAAAAAATAAGGCAACGTAGTTAAATTTGGGTAAGGTTGTGTACTGTTCTCTTTGGAGTCTCATAAAGCATCTTTGTATTTTAAAAGGCCTGAAATGTCCTCCAGGAAAAAAATCAGTTTAACTAGCTTGAGATTGTATGAACTCAGGACCTACTGATACCCAGCAGAGCTGTGTTCTGTTGGAATATACTTTTGGAAGTGGCATTTATAATGTTTCAAAGGGTGGGGCAAGAAGCTGGGGACTCTGTACTTTTCTGGGGTGGGAGGAGGGTGCAGCAAAGGCTCTCCCCTTTGGCAACTGTGCCAAGCAGCCAGGTGCCATGGAAGGGGGTGTGTGTGTGTGTGTGTGTGTGTGTCGATTGCCCAACCCATATTGTGGAAGCTGCCCAGTCCTCCCAAGAATCGGGAAAGGAAAAGTCCCATTTTTAGGTGCTTTATCTAGATTCCTTTTATGTGGAACTAATGTATCCTTCATGGCATCTCCTGAGTAGGTAGAACCTCCATGTCACAGGTGTGAAGACCGGTGAGCCGAGGGGCAGGGTCACTTGCTTGAGTTTGCATCATAGCCAGTGGCAGAGCCAAGATTTAACCTGTTGGCCTTGAATGTCTTTACTTTGAATTTTGTTTTGTTTTTAATACACTATACCAGGGAACTGCTGAGAGCGTTTTCATAAGGAGGTCATTTGGACTGATTTACCTTCAACAATCCATTAAGATGTAGAGGAAAGAAAAGTGAATGTAAATCAGGAGACCCAGGGAAAAATTCCAGCATTACCACTTCCTGCCTGTGTGGCCTTTGGGCAAGTTATTTAACCTCTTTGAGCTCTGATTACCTCTCTCCTAAAATAAGAATAATGGATGGAGAACTAAATTAGAACAAAGGGTATGGACCAAGGACATAACAGATGCTCCAGAACGTCTGTGTAGTCTCTTGAGCTAGTTCTTGCCTCCCCACCAGTCACAAGCAAGCGATGGCTGCTCCCATTCTGCCTGGGGCTCTGAAGCATTAGGCCTGAAGGCTCAGTCTTGGGGCAACACAACTCAGATCGTCTCTTCTAAACTTCCCTAGGGTGTTGGAACCTTGGATGTTAGCCAGGACCAGATCAGAGAATAGACCCAAAGCTCGGTCCCAGTTATCAGGAGTCAGAGCTAAATTTAGGATGCAACTGTCAAAATGAGTACTCAACAGGCTCCGTGAAGTAGGGAGGTGAGGAATTATCTGGCAAACTTGATTAATGTAGAAAGGCCATGCTGATAACTTGCCCAGTTCTTAACCAAATAGCTCCCCTCCAGTAGTTTTCTTCCAGAAACCATCTTGGTCCCCACCCCTAGGATCTTTTTCATGTGTTTTGCCTTTAGTTGCATGGGGTTTTCTTTTGTGGGAATTCTTTTAAACTGTTCTTTTTTTTTTTTTTTTTTAAGATTTTATTTATTTATTTGACACAGAGAGAGAGATCACAAGTAGGCAGAGAGAGAGGAGGAAGAAGGCTCCCTGCTGAGCAAAGAGCCCGACTCGGGGCTCGATCCCAGGACCCTGAGATCATGACCTGAGCTGAAGGCAGAGGCTTTAGCCCACTGAGCCACCCAGGCGCCCCTCTTTTGTGGGAATTCTTAAATATTTGCTTTGACTGAGCTCTTCTCTTAAACTAAAGATGGCAAACTGGTGACTTTGGAATGCTCATTCAGCTCTCAGAATGTTCCATTTGGCCTGCACAGTTTAAAAATAAATTGAGCTTTCATTGGAAGATTTGGAGATTTCGTACAAAAATTTGTATCTTAAAAATATAGGAAGATAGAGCCATACTGGTCTTGGGTTGTTCCAGGTAGCTCCTGCCCCTTCTCAGTGTCCCCAGTTTCTTCCTGTCCCACTGTGGCTACCTCAAAGTCCTGGCATCAGCTGGAACTTGTTAGAAATGCAAATTCTCAGGCCCCACCCCGGACCCACGAATACAGAATCTCAGTGCCAGGTGGAGGGGGTGTTTCGAAATAAATGTGTTTTTACAAAGCCTCCAATTGATTCTGATCCAGGCCCAAGTTTGAGAACTACTTGTATGGAGAGACCCCTGCATGAGACCTGGCAATCCTGGGTCTTTGCTTCAACTTTGGCATTAGACCCTAGGTAAAGACTTAGTCTCATTCATTCATTCATTCAGCCAGACATTTAATCACAGATTTATGGAGCATTTATATGTAGCAAGCACTTTGCTAGTTGCTTACGATGAAGAGCTGACCCAGACAAACAGTTTTTCTTGCTCTCACAGAGCACGTAGTCCAGTGAGGGACAGAGATGGAGACCTCAGTTTCAGCTCCGGATCCTATTACCAGTGCTGATTTTCAAGCTGAGTTCTGCAGAGTCCCAGGGCTCTGATGAAGGGTGTGGCGCTCTGGAGGGGTAAGAGACCCAGAAGGAGGCTGAGGGATGGGACTTGGTCTCCATCTTTGGATTAACCAGAGCATCTCTATTTTTATCTCTTTCTTAATTTTAGGGTTCTAAATAAGACTAATTTGGGAAGGAAAAGAAAGGTTCTGCTGTTAGAACAGTTTGAATGCTACTAAACTAGGCAATCTTTTAGGTACCTTCAGGTCTATATAGCTAAGAAACACAATGGGGCATTACCAACCATTTTTTTCTTTTAGGTGATGAAAGGCAGGGAGAAACATCCTTAAAAACCCATTCTATATCACACACATTAGGATGGCTTTTATTTAAAAAAGCAACAGAACACTTAAAGTGTTGGCAAGGATGTGTAGAAATTGGAACTCTTGTACATTGCTGGTGGGAGTGTAAAATGGTACAGCCACTGTGGAAAACAGTGCGATGGTACCTCAAGAAATTAAACACAAAATGATCATATGATCCAGTAATTCCAATTCTGGGTATATACTCAAAAGATTAAAAGCAGGGACTCAAATAGGTATTTGTAGACCAATGTTCACAGCAGCATTTTTCACAACAAACAAAAGTGGAAGCTTCCCACATGACCACTGATGGATGAATGGGGAAACAAAATGTGGTATATTCACACCATGAAACATTATCCAGCCTTAAAAAGGTAAAACACTCTGACAGATGCTACAACATGGATGCACCTTGGGAACATTATGAAATATATGACATATGACATATATGTGAAATAAGCCAGCCACAAAAGGAGAAATATTGTATGATTCTGCTTACATGAGGTGTCTAGAGTAGTCAAAGTCATAGGACCGAGAGTAGAGTAGAGGTTACCAGGGGGAAGGGAGTGACGGGAGTTAGTGTTGAATGGGCACAAAATTTTAGTTTGGAATGAGGAAAAAGTTCAGAGAAGGGTGTTGGTGATAGTTGCACAATGGTGCGAATGTACCCAAGGCCACTGATCTGTGCACTTAAAAATGGTTAAGACAGTAAAATTTATGTATATTTTTTCCGCAATAAAAAGAAGCCCATCCTACAATTTTCCTACAAAAGCTGGCCTTCCCTTGCCTCCCCTAGCCCCCTTCACTTTCTCCTCTTTCACTTTGTCTCCATTCAAGATTTTTGTTGTTGTTGCTGCTGCTGCTGTTACTGTTTTGAATAATTTACGGCTGGGAAAATGATTTCAATGCAATGATTTCAGTGCAAATGAAATCATCTCATTCACTGGGCGGTTATGACAAGATGCTCCAAGCAGTGGCTGACAATTGTAGTTGGTGGAAAGATCTGTGTTCCTGCCTAAGCCAGTGCGCCAAACTTGAGGGGAGGAGAAGTGTGATCTGGAGACAACATAGTGAGGAACATAACTGTAAACACTCCCGGAAGATCCAGACGATTGTCATCTTCTGGAGCCTCAGTCATTTTCCCATATGAGGCAGAGAGAACTGCTTCAAGGATTGGTAATCTCGGCCCCGTGGTGCTTTGAACCCTTTGCCTGGAGGTCCTCACACCTGAGTGTGTGTCAAGCTTATCTGAAGACTTTTGTTAAAACACAGATTGCTGGGCTCTACCCCCAGCGTCTCTGATTCTGATTCTCTAAGTTTCTGATTCTCCAAGAATTTGTAATTCCAGGTGATGCTGATGTCAGTTTGGGACTATACTTTAGAAAGACTGCTTTTGGCAACCTCGTTTATAGTTGAGAAGGAATGAAACATACATGCACGGGAACAGTTGATAGGAAGGGATCTGAGCTGAATATGCACTGTGCCATGGCGGGGAGAGGGTAAGGATGGACTTGACTCTGTCTGGGATTCCAACATCAATTCTCTCACCCGTGCTGGGGTTTGGGGGCAAGTAACTTTATTTCCTTATCTTTAAAATGCAGAACTTTTGTGAAGATTTGAAACTGTGTGTGTAACTCCTGGCACCGTGCTCACTTTAAGGTGGCTACCATTTTGTTATGTAATCCTGGTGGGGAGCTTTGGGGCTCCCCATGAGCATACCGAGGGCCTGTGGGCAGGCGCACCCAGAAGGAGAAAGGAAGCACCAGAAAGGGCCACGGTTTTGCCTGGGCCTGGCTTTGTTCCAAACTCAGTGGGTTTTGAAGCCCTAGAAAAGCTGGCAATTAGACTCTTAAGGAGGTTCATCTAACCACAAACAGATCCCACTTGCTCTAAATCATCTTTAACACTTCAGTTGGCTCGAGCGCACCATGAGTCATTCACAAGGGTGCTGAAATCCAGAGACTTCCCTAAAGGCCCCAGAGGCACAGCCTCTCAGACCCCAGGCACTCTCAGCTGATTGAACATGATGGGAGCTCTGTTACAGTATGTCACCGGGTCCCCTATCATTCCCCCGGCTACCATCTCCTCAATCACCACCGGTCAGTGTCACTGTCATGAAGAATTAGCACATCTCCTTGGCTGGTATGGACACATCAAGGAGCGAGTCCAAGGTTCCTTCCCTGCTTTGGTTTCCACAGGAAAGCTGAACGCCAACCTCAGGCCTGTGTTGACACAGAATCTGGTGAAATGCATTTTCATTAGGGCTACACAACAGGCTTCTGGGTGAGATCGGGGAGCCTCTTGGCTGACAGCGCCTTATTCTGCTCCACGGCTGTCAGATCGATGCCGGTGAGTGACCTGGCAGTGCGCACATTGCCAGCAAGTTCTGAAAAAAAAGAAATGCTCACAAGTATCCCTGCGATCCCTGCCATTGTAGCAAGACTCACTTATTTTTAGCATTTTCTCTAAGGAAATAAAATGTGGAGGGTAACAAGAAGAATAATACAACGGTGGGGCACCTGGGCGGCTCAGTCTTTAAGCGTCTGCCTTCGGCTCAGGTCATGATCCCAAGGTCCTGGGATCGAGCCTCCACATCGGGCTCCCTGCTCAGCAGGGTGCCTGCTTCTCCCTCTCCCACTCCCCTTGCTTGTGTTCCCTCTCTTGCTGTCTGTCTCTCTGTGAAATAAATAAATAAAATCTTAAAAAAAAAAGAATAATACAACAGTATCCAACCATTTAGAATGTGAAGTGATGAAGCCAAGGTCAACTTTACTGGGGAAAGGAAAATAAACACCCCCTGCTGGGTACTGCACCAGTTTCAGATGCCTCCTTCCTGTGTGTTGAAGCAGCCTGCACGCAGGGAATCCCGCTCTGGAGGAGGCGGTGCAGAGGAAGCTCACGCAGGCATCTGTTGGGGGACCTTTTGGTTTCATTATTTGTGATGGGGCCATTGTTGCAATGTGTGCTTGCAGAAAGCAGAAAGAAAGCAGTCTGGGAAACACTGCTCCAGCCTGCCATTTACCAGACTGTGTTTTGCAGGAAAGCAGTTCTGTAAGATGTTAGAAGAGGCGCCACACAAAAGTGATTTGAAAGTTTGGGGAACATTTCGCTCCATGACTGCCATACCTACGGTCAGCAACCTTGTTGCACAAGGTCAAGTCAGGAAAGAAAAATTTCCAGGTTCAATTTAAGAAAGTGAAAACAATAGTTTAAGTCAGGGGGGAAAAAGTGGCAGCCGTGCTTAAGTGTTCTCTCCTTGTCCCCCTATCCCTAAGGGGAGAAGGGCATTTCATTCTTCTTTATTGGGCCAGGGACTTTCTTGCTCCTGCAGTTTGTTTGTTTCATACGCCCAGTGTTTGTAGTCCTGGAGGCACCCTCCCTAGAGGCAGCCTCTGTTCAGGACTCTGCCCTGGGACAGCTACCCAGCCTTGGCTCTAAGTGACCCAGAGGAGGCAGAGCGGGCCGGTGTGAGGCCAGGGAGCCCTTTCTAGGACAAAGTACATAGCAAGGGAATCAATCTCATTTAGTTCAGTTTCTTTTTCCTAAAATTTTATCAGGAAAACAGATCACAAATCCTGGTCCAATGATTACAAATCATTGGTCGTTTGTCTCTCTAATAGATTGTAAATTTCTTGAGAATTGCCTTGAACCTGGTACATGCTATGTATGTTTTACGTATACTTGAAAACAACATATATTCTCTAATTGCTGAGCATAGTTAATATACATCCAGTTTGTTCACTAGGAATTTTTGTCTGCTTGTACTATTTGTTTCTGTGACAACTGTCTTAAAAATCTTTTACTATTATAGTGGATTTAATACTTGCTTTCTGTAATTACAAATTTTTCCTTTGTATAATCTGATACTATGTTGTTATAATCATACAGTTGAGCATTGTTTTATCTTCCTGGCAGAATTGTTCCTCTTCTCATTATGTAGTGGCCTCTTTTATCCCTGATGATGCCTTTTACTTTAAGATGCCATTGACTTCTTCATTGCACAACACATCCACATTCCTCGGTACATCTTCTTCTTTAGGGTCGACAGCAACAAGGTCTGCTGATCTGTGCTTTATTAAACTCCAGTCTCTCTTGGCCACTGTTATTACTTTCTTCTGGTTTTCTTTTTTGACTTTTCTATTTAAAAAAAAAAAAGGACAGTGATAAAAATAATAAACCCTATCGTTTAAAACCGGACCAAATTGTTTCTATTTCCTTTGAAAATCAGCTCCCTATGAATAAAATACTACCCCTTTCACTGTTGTTCATCTGCTAACTCGTTCATCTGCTCATCCTTCACTTCTTAGTGTAGGGATCACCTCCACTAGCCATCCATGAATACCTCCCCTCCACCATGGAGCACCCACTGGTTCGGAGGCTTTCCTGTGTCCTTTCTGGCTTCATGTGCACCCCATTGTCTCAGATCCCTCAAGGGATCACCGATTCACCTGTCTTGTGGATATACCTGCAGGCCAGAACCGAGTCAACTTCTTTGTTCCATCACACTCCGAGACTGGCATGCAGCTGACACTCTGTAAATGTGATGGAACTTACTTTGAGTGTTTGTCAAAGTTCAGTCCAGCTTTCTGAGCGTCCCTCCTCCAAAGCCCTCACACCTCCCTGACTTCAGCTCATGCCACCAGATTGATGACTTTCAACATCTGCACCTTGAATCCTGTCCTCTCTCTGAGCTCCGTAGCTCATCTTAGAAGCTTGGACAACCAATCCCACCTGCTAGTCAGCACCGCCGTGCTGACAGCACCGTGTCAGTCTGCACACTCTCATCCTGCACAAACCACTTTGTTCTCAAAAGCCCCTACCCTTTTTGGAGTCATTTAGTCCCATCTTTAGCAGCTCCTTTATCTACCTATCTATTTATTATTTTTAAAGATTTTATTTATTCATTTGAGACAAATATAGAGAGAGAGCACAAGCAGGGGGAGAGGCGGGGGGGGGGAGGGGGGGAGGAGAGGCAGAGGGAGAGGGAGAAGCAGACTCTCCGCGGAGCAGGGCTCCGAGCAGGGAGCACGATGCGGGGCTGGATCCCAGGACCCAGAGATCATGACCTGAGCCGAAGGCAGACGCTTAACCTTCTGAGCCACCCAGGCGTCCCTTGCAGCTCCTTTATTTAAACCTGTGCCCAGCCACGCACTCAGCTTGTTGATTTCCCCTTTTAAATCTCACTTTTGTCTTCCCTACTTCTCAGGTGTTACTGCCCTGACCCTTTGTGCCTGGAAAATACACCACTCTAACCTGAACCCCTGTCTCCAAGCTGCTTACAGGGACCCCCTTCCCAGCCTCATTCCCTCCTCACCCCCCTCTCATCCTCGTTTTCGCTTCTCCTTGGTGCTGCCTTCCGCCCAGTCAGACTGGGTTTTCCTGCCAACCAGAACCTTCCTTCCCTCCTCTGGGTTTCCTTCTTTTACCTGGACTCTCATGTCACAGCCCTCCATCCGGGCAAATTCAGCTATTTGATGGGTGTGGGCACTGACCAATCACGACGGACGCCATTGCGTCAGGAGGCGCATAGACCAATCAGAAAGGACGTCAGCCATAAAAGATGGGCGTTGTCCGGTATCAGCTCTGCTGCTTCCTGGACAGAATCTACTTGACCTTCAGGGTCCCTTCTGATCTTATCAGCGGAGTGGATCCACCCTGACTGCTCCAGTCTTCACTGTTCTCTCTCTTCTCTGGAGTTCACCTGCAACCACTGTGTGAGTCACCTGCCAACTTATGATTACTCAGAGGCCTTTGCTCTTCACTAGAGCTTTGTGTGAGCTTTTCTTTATTTCCTCAGCTAGACTAAGAGCTTCTTGGGGCAGAGACCGCATTTGCCATTAGTGGGTTTTAGAGTGTGGTTCCCGAAACAGCAGATCAGAATCACCTGGGAAATTAGAAGTGCAAATTCTCAGGCCTCACCGCAGATACATTGAATAGGAAACTTGGGACCAGAGTTTAAACAACCAGCTTTTAAGTGATTCTGATGCTCACTCAAGTTTGAGAACTAACCACTGCATAACCTGGGGAGACTGAGTGAAAGTCTCTATGGTGGGATTTCAGTAAAAACTTACCTTGCTGATTAAATGTTTATGCCATCTTTCTCTTCTCCATGGTGCATAACATTAATTATAGATAGCACAGACCCTTAGATTTGGATCCAACACACATTTAGTAATCACTTGGTAGATCACAGATTCGGGGCTGGGAACATTTCTGTGGGTTTATAATTTTATTCTTACAATAATTTTGTTTGGTAGATGTAATTGGCTGAATGTTCCCTCCCCACCGCCCCCCCCCCACCCCCGGAATTATATATTGAAATCCTAAGCCCAAGATAATGGTATTAGGAGGTGGGAACTTTGAGAGATCATTAGGCCATTAGGATGGAGCCCTTATGAATGGGATTAGTGACCTTATAAAAGAGACCCTGAGCTCTCTTGCCCACTTTCTGCCATATGAAGATACAATGAGAAGTTGACAGCACCCAGGAAGAGGGTCTCACCAGAACCAACCTGATCTCGAACTTATAGCCTCCAGAACTGTGAGAAACAAATTTCTGTTGTTTGTAAGCCACCCAGTGTATGGTATTCTATTATAGCAGACTGAATTAAGACAGTAGATCTCCTTACTTCCATTTAACAGATGAGGAAACTGAAACCCAGGAAGTTCACGCCTGGCTCAGGCTGACACGGATAATAAATGGCAGGGCTGGTATCTGAGCCAAGGCTTCCTAAACCCAAGTTCAGTGCTCTTTACTTAATAAATTCTTGTTGAGTTATTTGGAGATGGGCCTTACTGTGGCTCCAGTGATGACTTCCATGTTCCTATGAATGCTGCTGATGACTAATAACAGTATTTATGGAAGGTGGAATTTGAGCTCTGTTCTAGAAGAGGAATTAAACACAATACTTTATTTCATCGATTGACATTTTAATATTTCTGAAATTAGGATGCATTTTATAATCAAATAGCACGTCATAGTTTAATGGTGTGTCTTATAATCAATAGTGTCTTAGATGCATTGAAATTCAGTAGAAAATGTGTGGTCCTTTTCATTTGTATAAAATTGAGTGTGGGTGAGTGTGTGTGTGTGTGTCCACTGCCTTCTTGTATTTATTCATAACAGACATAACTGTTTAACACTAAACACTGGGTTCACAAGGGCAAAAAAAGCTGTGAAATATTCTGTGCCTTTAAGGTTCTTTTTGGATATAGAGGAGATACTTTTAGAAGAGGAGAAAGGGTGGTAATTGACATTCTCCATTTCCCAAAGGGATAACACAGATCCAACCTTCTCAACTGCATTGTGTAGGCCTCAGGAATTTCAAAATATACAAGGAAAAATGTGAAGTCAATTTCACCTTTCCAAACAGTGGCCTGAATCTCACCATGCTTAGTCAATACTTCAGAAAAATAACAAGTTTATTCAGCTAGGATTTAAAATAGCAGCTTTGATGATCTGTTATACATTTGCCACTTTGTTTCTCTTTTGAGGCAAGTATATAATTCTGCACTGAGTGTTTGGAAAAGCGGAAAGGAGAAAGGGCCCATCCAAAGCTTGGCCACCCTCACAACAAGCTCCCCCCCCCCCCCCCCAGGTGAGAAGCGCATGGTTTTCTGAGTGGCAGTCTTGGTTTTGACAAGCATGTTGTGTCACAGCATGTCCAAATCTAGTATTTTGACTGAGGTTAAAAAAGATGGTAAGTGGGGTTTATTCTGAAATGGGGATTTGTGTTGGAATGTGTAACTCGGAACCCATCACTCCTCTTTGCAAATACCATCAATAGTTCCCTTGCCTGCTGATTTGCATACAAACACTACCATTTGGGACTGTGCACAGCAAGACTCTGACCTTCTATTTCATTATTTACACCTCTCCTTCACATTTTCAAGCAAGTTGGACAAATTGGGTTCTCCCAGCTATGCCCTACCCTTTTCTGCCTCTATTGTTTGGAAGAAAATCTCAATTCTCCTGTTACTAAAACTCTTTTTCTCTTTCCATGTTCTTATCCCAAGTACCGCCTCTCTCAGGAAGCCTTCCTGGATTTCTCCAGTGGATCCAATCTGTCACTCCTTTGGTTCTCTTTAACATTTTTTGGCCTAATTGTTGTATTTGGTCACTTTCTTATTACAGTTTCTTATTAAACTTCCCATAAGAGTGCAGGACTTTTTAAGTTGTGGTCAGTGCCACTCCTATTAGAACCCTCAGGATCCCATTCGAAACCTGTTGGCCCAGGATCTGTAGGGACTCAGGAATATGCATGTTTAATAAGCTTTCTAGTGTTCCATGCTACTGCCCAATTTTGAGAATCATTGTGTGGTAGAAGGGGCTCCCCTGCCTTTTTGTGCTAGGGAAATTTTCATATCTGTTTGCAAGCAGAGGGGATAAAATAATGTATCTTCATGAACCTGCCACTCTGGTTTAACAGTAATCAAAACGGGGGTAATTACGCTTTACCTACACCCTCCCCCACTTTCCCCAACCCCCCTTGGGTTGTTTTAAGAAAATCTGTTATGACATTTCATCTGTAAATGTTTCTTAATGAAATATAAAAGATAAGGATTATTTTATTTTAAATCGTAATCACTACAATATTACCATCCCTGAAAAATCCCTAACTCCTTGTCACGGTAGGCAGAATAATCCCCCCAGCCCTGAGGTGTCTACAGCCTAATCCCTGGAAACTGTGAATACGTGCCATAAAGGACTTTACGGATGTAATTAAGTTTAGGGATCTAAAGACTATTCTGGATTATTGGGGTGGACCCCGTTGGTCACACTAGCCCTTAAAAGCAGACAACTGTGTCTGGCAGAAGAGAGAGGCAGAGGAAAGGGAGTTAGGAGAGGCTCTGCGTGTGAGGAGAGTGGGGTGAGTCGCTGTTGGCTCTGAGATGGAGGGGTCATGAGCCAGGATGGGAGAGGGGCCTGGAAGAGCTAAGGATGGCCTCTGGCTGACAGCCAGCTGGGAAATGGGGATGGCAATCCTCCAGCCACCGGAAACTGGATTCAGCCAACAACTTCAATAGCTTGTAACTCGGTTCTTCCTCCAAGCCTCCAGAAAGGAACACAACCCTGGTAACACGTTGTGAGGCTCTAGGCAGACCCGCTGAGCCACGCTGTACCCCGACTTCTCACCTACAGAATTGTGAAGTAACAGAAGGGCGCTGCTTTGAGCTGCTAAATTTGGGGTAATTTGGGAGGCACGTACGACTGGTTGTCTCTTCCTCTGTGGTATTAGGGTTGATGCACCCAATGTGTAATTCCCCCTCAGATGCTCTGCCTGGTGATTTTCTCAGTCATTGATGATTATCACAAGAGAACTTCCTTATTTCTTCACTGGTAGTTACAGAGTGGTGATATTTTAAATCTGTCATTCTTTTTTCATTTATTAACCAGACTCTTCTAAAACACATCACTCTATGGTTAATCCAAGGTACAGTTCATATAGGAAAATCAGGGTAGCCACTTGATTCTGGAAAGGCTTTGAAGACAGACAGGTCTGGGTTCTGATCCTGCATTCTGCTGTGTCGTGGCTAGTTTGCCTTGAGCAAATTATTGTCCGTCTCTGAGCGTCAAGTTCCTTACTTTAAAGCGGAGACCGCCTTGCAGGGTTGTTACAAGAACTCGCTAAATGAATTGTGTGAAAGCCCAGTGCCTGCTCCACAGAAAGCACCGATCAAATGTCTGCGTTAGAGTAAAATTCCAGGGCTGGGCGCCCGTGGGGATCTGCGAGAAGCCCAGGCTCAGCTTGATGTCCAAGTCTGCCTCTAGAATACTCCCTCTGCCTCCTTCGTGGGGACTTTGCTCCCGACGTGTTTGCTGCTCTGAGGGCTGTGCTTCCTGGGCTGCTCAAGTCCCTCTCAGAGTCCCTCAGAGCTGCAGCTGTGACTGGGTAGGCTCACCCCAGCTTCTCAGGAGCAGCCCCAAGGCTTCTCGTGCACGTCTCCCCAGGGCCCGCAGTTTGCAGTCGGGTCCCTGTTTCCCTGCAAGTGTTTCCAGCAGGGAGCAGAGGGGAGAAGCACGGGTGGCAGGGTTAGGAGAGGGCGGCCTGACTCTCCTCCCACCTTGCCCATCAACTGGCTGCCTGGCAAACCAGTGGAGCGCCGCTGGGCTTGAAGGAAGTCCCTGGGACCCCTTCCAGATCTCTCCTCCTTTCTCATCCCAGGGCACCAAGCTCAGCAAGCAGGGCCAGGAGCGTTTCACCTGCCTCTCCGACTTCCCAAAGCCAGGCCTGTTAGAATGTTGCACAATCTCAGGACTCCCAAACAAGAGTTGCTGTCCCTCCAGTCTGGCTGGGCTGAGTGACCGCCTCTCTAACTGGCTGTGACCCTCTCAGGCTGGCTCTGCATAATCAGAATAAATTGGAGGGTGAAATATTTGTCTGGACAATTCTGATCAAAAACGCCCCTTCCTTTGATCTTTCAGTCAAAACAAGGTATTCTCCCTGAATTCTGATGATATTAACCTTGAGCCACTGGTTTAGCTGGCCAGGCAGGAGTCTCGGGGCTCATTAAGGCCCTCACCCAGCTGCTCAGCTCCAGTGAGGCCCAGGGCTTTGCGCTTTGCTTCCGTAATGCAAATAGTTATTGGCAAGTGTGGAGCTGGGCCTGGAAACCCAGACTTCAGTGGCGCCCCAAGCTGCTACCTGCCTTTTGTCTGCACATTCAGGAGTTGGGCCAAGCACCCTACAGAGGGACAGCTGGATAGCGGGGGAGCCAAGGAGAGGGGCAGGCACCTGAGTAACGGCACTTTTGGGGAGAGATTATGGAGATCAAGCAATCTTTCTTTCCATTTTCCTGCAAAGAGCATTGGCTCGGGAGCTTCGGCAATTAGCTCCCTTAAATAAGTCATTGGTCTCAACTGATTGTGCCAGCTGACTGTGGAATGCCTACCTTCCTCCCTGCCCTTCCATCTTGGACCAAGAGGGAAACCTTCAAAGCTGTGATTATAAAATTGGGGGCATGGCTGTATGCTCCATCATCTGTCCTGTTCCCCATCACAGGGCAGTGAAAGAGCTGTGAAGACCGGTAAATGGATTCTTATTATGAGCATTACTTTTTAGACCATGTCTCGGGGTTGTCGGAAAGGACACTATTGTATTTTGTCTGCCAAGGATCCTTTCATTTGGACTGGTTGCATGGTCCTGCAATGCAGGAGGCTGCTTGTTACTGTAGCTACCCCCCACCTCACCCTTATTCTAGCCGGAAGGGTGGGCATGTGACCCAGGCAGGCCAACTGTAGTATTTATTGAGTGCATAAAGTACTATTCGTTGGGTTAATCCAAGGAATGTTTTCATTCTTAGGTTAACATTTATTTCCTGAAGTAGGTCATGGGTACTTCTGGAAGTGCACAGTAGTAGGCTAGGGGCACCAACAGCCACAGAATAAACAAACATCCGGCTCTTCGTAGCTTGTCAATTAAATTAATTCAATATATTTTTATATAAAAAGAAAATGGATGTATTGTGGAGTAGAATATACAAATCAAATGACTCGTTAAGATCAAAGACAGGAATGCAAAGGCACTCGTTGCATGTAGGATGGATGCTGTCCTTTTCCATTGAGTGTGCCCCATGACAGGGCTGGTGAACACAGGGGAGGAGGAACAGCACAGGCTGGGCGCTGGAGAGGGTGGCCTCAGCCTGCCTCTGTGGAGCCTGCGGGTGCCATTTGGCCTCTCCCATTCTTTTTTTCTCAGCCAAACAGTGGGTTGGTCTCCAAAAGTTTCTCGAAGGATCTAACATCCCATCTTTGCTGTATGAGTTAGTGAATTGCTTGTCATTCTGAGTGTTATGAAGGGGATTGAGTGGATTAATTTATTAGTTATTGGGCTTAACTAATTTAACTTTAGGTCCAATTCTGTGATTCTACTCTGAACCTTAGCCATGTATAGTGCGACCATTTATGATTGAGAGGGATGTTTTCTAGAGGTAAGGATTTTTACAGTAATAGTTAAATAGTATCCATTCGGTGTTGATGTGAACACAAATCATATCAATCATAATACTCTCATCATGCATATTTATCATAATACTATAGCATTAATCCTATATCATAAAGCCAATCATCAAATAATGATTTTAATGTTTTAATACTTCATCATATGGGTATGTATGGCAATGTGCTTAAAGTGAAGAAAGTTGGCTGGGCATAAACCCAAGCAGGGAGGCCCTGTGGGCATCCATAGGGAGCAGATGAGGGTTTTCTTAAACATGCCAAGTTAATATAAGGCTCTGCCTGGCAGACCTGGAAGAGGGCTGTGACAAAGACATTTAACGCTTGCTAAGTGTCTGTGGATTCTCCATTCTTCCCAGCCTCCCTTGAGAGTGGGCAGGCCCACTTGATAGGTTCTATCCAATTGAGTGTGAGTGGAAGTCACTTCCAAGCTGAGGTGGGAAAAAAACTCTAGAAAGACCCCCCCACACACACAATCTCTCTGCTCCTCCCTGCCATTGAGATTGTGGAAGTTGTGTTTTGAGATGGCGGAGCCAGAAGATGGGAACCACCAGGATCTTTGAGAAAGTACTTAAAGGCTGCTGCCAAGCCATGGCCAGGCTGACCTGGAAATAAGGTATTGTGTTGATTTGGGGTCGGTTATTACAAAAGCATAGCTTAGTCTATCCTGCCTGACTCATAGACTGATGTTTATGGTTCTGGAGATCTTAAAATGCAAACATGATGATGCCGCCTCTTGTCTGAAGCCACTGGTGGCTGCCTGAGCTCTTGGGACAGTATCAGCATCCTTTCCATGAAGCTGGCTACCTCCTGGCCTTCTCTTGCACATTCCTCTTGGTGACCTCTTCACCTGGCCAGCTCTAATTCACGCCACTCCCCGTGGGCAGTCTGGGGGAAGCCTCACCCTCACCCCCACCCCCATGAGGTTCCTCTGACGTGCTCGTTTTTGGACACTTAGCTCAATACTCAGAGCTCTCATCCTCTCCATAGCTCTGTCAGGTCGGTGCTGTCACTACCCCCATTTTACAGATGAAATCACTGGGGCATGGGAGACCTTAAGTTCACATGACTAATAAGTGGTGGCGCTAGCACTCGAACACTCCTAAAAACGCTCCTCCTTGGTTCTGAGCCTGGCTCCTGGGAGGCCCTCTGCATGGTCCCCCCTCTATTCTTTGGCAGGAGGAGAGACCCCTTGGGAGTGACAGAGAGAAGGAGCACCAGGCTGCAGTGTGGCAGGGGGATGGATGGAAGGCCCCGCCTTCTTGAGGCCCCAGAGCACCCAGGACCACGCAGGAGACTTGGTGAGGGGACCTTGGGAGGGATGTGAGGCTTCACCCCTGTCGTGTCATTTGAGAGTGTGTGAAATGGACATAGAGGCATCCAAGATGATTTTTTTCATTATAAAGATTGTCTTTGGTGACTTGGAAAAGGTTTAGTCCAGCACAGAACATTATTTTTCTTTTCTCCTAATTAATTTATTTTCTGCCAAAGAAATTGCCCGTGTCCCTTTAAGCAGCACCAACCCCAGAGCAAGGTGCCCCTGGAGGGAACCACGGTATCAATTTTTCAGTCAGGGACTATGCAGCTTGGCTATACAGACTTAAGGCTTTTAATTTGCTTATACATAGAGTGGCTTGAGCTCTATACATCACCAAATCAATGCAAATCAGTTTACTTGAAGCTGGTTCAATTTTAAAAGAATTTCATTAACCAGCAATAAAAGGCCTGGTTTAATATGATTACTATAGGATCCCAAGCTCATCAGGAAGGATTCCTTTTCTATAATGATCTTAACATTTATATTATGGCATTTTCTAAGAAAATAAAAAAGGGAAACAAAAAAGCATACTAGCGGAAGACACTGGAAATAATGCTTTTATTCTCATGGAATTTAGTGCTGGAACCACCATTAAACAAACTTCTTTTCCCAAATGGCAAGGACCTCAGGGAGGAAACACGTTTATTTAAACATTCGTGTGTGGATGTCTATAGACATACACCCCTAGACACATGTTCATTGCATTATCTAATCCACACAGAACTGTAACCACTCCAAGGCGGAAGAATCTTAGTGGCATTTAATACAATCACTTAATTTTACTGAAGAAACGGACGCCCAGAGACCGTAAATGGTGATCAGAGGTCAACCATCTGGTTAGCAGAGATGAGGGCCTGGAAATCAGGTCTTTGCCTCTCTGTCTGTAACTCCCCACTGGTGGCAAACTTGGAAGCCCTTTCCTGACCCACAGCAGGTGATGAGAGGCACGGTGAGAAATCACCTCCCTGGAATTACTTTTCATAAAAAGAAAAGGAATCCTGTGATTTTCAACAACATGGATGAGCCTTGAGGATGTCATGTTAACTGAAATAAGCCAATTGCAGAAGGATGAATACTGCAGATTCCGCTTACGTGGAGGTGGCATGGAGGGCAATACAGTTGCAGTGAGGCAAGAAGAATAAGCTCCGGAGTCCTGCTTACAACATTGTACCTGTAGGTGACTGTACTGTATTGTGCCCTTAACCCTGTAAGAGAGGAGATCTCACATTAGGCGTTCTTACCACAATAAAATAACATGAAAAATAAAGATGTATTTGGAGGTAAGGCATTTCTATTTCTATTTGGAGAAGCTGGCATTACCTTTGGTGGTTTGGAAAAACGTTTCGTCCAGCACTCATCGTTGATTTTCTTTTCTCCTAATTAATTTATTTGCTGCCAAAGAAATTGAATGTGTCCTTTAAACAGCACAGTTCCCAAGGCAAGGTGTCCCTGGAGGGAAGTGTTAAGGAGGGAAGTTCTATTTCATCTCACCAAGATTTCTCCCTTTTGCCCACCGCCCATACTATATCTTCTCCTGGGGGAGTGTTAATCTGATTTGTCGGAGGCCGGAGTTCCTTCTGGGCCCCCAATTGACTATGGGGTGGGGTTAGTGGCTTTCAAGACCAGCACCCCACCATGCTCCCCTCATCCTAAGTCTTGCTACCGTATAGCAAGCCCACCTACATTCTCTGGGGAAGGTCCGGCCACTTGTGCTTCTATTCTGCTTCCTCTGCTGACCATGGAACCTGGTGGGGAGGGCAGCCTGGGTCTGCTCTGCAGCCCATTCACCTTAGAGTCAGAGGACAGAGAATGGAAACCCAAGGAAGGAACTTGAGCCTAAGCACCGAGCTCTAATTCCACTTCCACCAAAGGGACTACTTTAGGGGATATCAAGACGTTGCCTAGCTATTGCAAAAGCAGTTCTTTTGTTTTGCATCTGGTTGGAAACTCAGAGACGAGGAGGAGTGAGAAGCAGGGCAGGGATGGACTGTTCCTAGGTTTTCTGACTTTAATCTAAGGCCAAGGCCCTTGTCCAAAGGGGCCCAGAAGTGTTAGAGAATTCAGAAGTATTCTGTGGTTATTGGGCTAGGAAGTTAGTTCTAACATTTGGTCAAGGCTAAAAACCAGTGTGACTGGAAGTAGGGAATGTTTAATTTATATTGGGATTATGTAGAATTTAATGAGGCATATAGGCTTGCTTCTTTAAAATATTTCAGTACAGGGTGCCTGGGTGGCTCAGTCAGTTAAGCCTCTGCCTTTGGCTCAGGTCCTGATCCCAGGGTCCTGGGATCGAGTTCCACTTCTTCCTCTGCCTCTGCCTCTCTCTCTCTCTCTCTGTCTCTCATGAATAAATAAATAAAATCTTCGAAAAAGAATAAACTAAAATACTTCAGTACAGAACTAAACAGCTGAAGTCTTGGCCACTGTTGGGCTGATGGGATTTGGGCTGGGCGGGTGCCCCGGGCAGCCTGCGCCACCTGCTAACATCACCTTTCCCATGTGACAGAGTGATGGTTACAGCGGTGAACTTGGGAGATGTTCAAGTAGTTTGAACATTGCTGCTTATCGAAGCTGAGGCTTTAGGAGAGACGTCGAATAGTCTAATGCTTGGTACCCGCTTTAGAGATTGAGTTATCTCATCATACACAGTGCGGACACTGGATGGGCCTGTTCATCGTTACTGTTTGGTCACCCCGCTTGGGTGTGAGACCCTCATGGGCAGCATGGTGGTATCCCATTCATCTTTGCACCCCAGGTTCCTAATTTGAGCCTAGAACATAGACTATGCTCAGTAAATGCTTTCTGAAGGTAGGAAGAGATGGTTAAAGAGGACTGGCAATCTGCAAAGCAATTGTTCATAATGTGTACCTGGAAGGTGTATGGGGCTGATTGTCTCTAGTCACCCCCAGGCCTCCCCTCACTCTCCTCTGGTTTGCTCAGCACCCTCATCCCTTGGGCTCCCCTCGCCCTCTGGCTTTTGGTTGGGTTTGGCCAATGGGAGGCACCAGTGGGAGACAGGAGAGTGGAAAAGAGTGATTTGGGATGTTTCTTTCCATGCCCTCCTTGCTTCACTGTCGCAGTTCTGTGGCTGTGGACCTCAACTCCTGTCCGGGAAGCCCCTTCTCACCAGCTATCAGTGACGTTTCCTTCTTTGTCCCTCTAGAGCTGGGCTAATTACGGCGTCCTGCCATTGTTATCCCTGGCTGCCTCAGAATCCATTTGGGATGCCTTTGCCCTGCCCACACCTCTTCAATGGAAACCCCCTAAGTGGAATTGTCTTTGCTGCCAGGGCCTTGACGGACATTCCTAAAAGCAGTTCTTTTAAGACTGTCAACATACATCAATAGCTTATCTATATCAGTTTGTAGCAGGCTTTTAAGAAGAGAAAACAACCACTGGAAGGATAAATTGGGTCCTTCTGAATTAACTTGAAATTTTATGAATTGCATTTTGCTGTTCATAGAGGAAGATGGGAGAGGGTGTTTGCAGTGCGCACAGCATAAGCCTGAGGCAGCAACATGCCCATTTTACAGATGAGGACAATGAAGCTTTAAAAGGTCACCTGTCCTGTTCCTGGTTGGCTGTTAGCCTCTGGTAGAGAGCAATCAAGGTAGCATTCCATCTGCTGCTTATAGTTTGTGAGTAGAAAGAAAACCCGGGGTGCCTGGATGGCTCAGTAGGTTGGGTAACTCTTGATCTCAGTTCAAGTCTTGATCTCAGGGTTGTGAATTCAGACCACATGTGGGGCTCCATGTTGGGCATGGAGCCTACTTAAAAAAGAAAGAGAAAGAGAGAAAGAGGAAGGAAGGAAACCCAATAAGACTTCTTTGTTGAAAAGCCAGTCGGGGCAGAAAAAGCCAATTTGGAGCTTCAGTGGTGGAATGTATTTTTCTTGAACTTCACTGGACATTTCTGGCCATGATAACGTTCTACTCTGGCAAGGGCTTAAATTCGTCAGGTAAGAATGAATTTTCCCTGAGGCCACCAAGAGGCATGGAAGCAGATGGCCTCTCTTTTCTGCACAAAGCCATTGAAACAGTATTTTGGGAGGCCAGCAGCATTCCAAACTGTGGGGTGAAAGATGCTGGTGTTGGGGAGTTCAGCCCCAAACAGCAGTGGGAGCCGTGGAAAACAGGATCTGATTTAGAGCAGATGTGAGAGACTGCCGAGGGCCCGTCTGTCCTCAGCTCATTCAGCCCTTCTGTTGTGTCTGCCTCTGTTTGCTGCCTCAGCCCCCGCGGCCTGGGCTAGCCCCACTCTATTTTTAGTTCACATTTCACCTTTCTGTCTGTGAGGTGCTTTTCCCAGCTTAGGAAAACACACTGCAGCCACCGGCACAGGCCCCTGTGACCTCGGTGGAGGGAAGCGGGGCTCCTTCTGGGGGTCTGAGAGGAAGGCTCTCATGGTGTGTGAATTCTTCAAGGTTGCTTAGTGGGATTGGTTGTCAAGAGACCCCAGGACTCTATCTTGACCTCAAAGGAGAGCACAGGGTGAGGGGCCCCTGGATTGGATAAGTGACAGCTTAGACTTGGTGGAGGAAGGCAACCTGAGGTTCTCTGGCCCCTTGGGCGGGGTCTCTACAGGGCCCTGTAAAGCGCAGCTCCCTTACATCTTCATTCTTGATGTTCTCAACCAGGAGAGGGGAGGGAGACATATGCATTAAATTTCTAGGACTTACTATTTATTATTGGTAACAATATTTATCTGCTAATTAGGGAAAGCTTTGAAAATACAGACATAGCCAAGGAAGACAAAGAATTTAACCCATTTGATACCATCTAGAGACAATCACTGTTAATGCATTAGTGTACTTCGAATCCTTTTGAATTACATATTTTTACATAGTTGTAATCAGATGGTAAAGACAAAATTGCACATAGTAGCTGTTAAGAGACTGTTCCCCCCTGCCTCAGTTATAAAGGTAAAGGCATATTGTATATATGGTTTAGAAAATGTATGAAAAAGAAAAAAGAAAAGAAAGATTTCTAATATCTTACCACCCACCGATAATCACTTAATTTATTGGTATATGGCCTGACAGCCTTTTTTTCTATGCATTTTTAAATATAATTTTTAAATATAATTGATTTTTAAGCACACTACAGGAAATTCACAGGTTTTAGAAGGAAGATGACATGAAGAGGGACTTGATAGATGTCTGCTCTTGATCTTTATCTATTAGGTCAATGATTAAATTAATTAAACAACCAACTTTTAAAGATGCAAAATTACTTCAGGATCTCAGGCAGCCAGCCTTGCGTCATCTGTCGTCCTGCACAAAGCTGCTTTTAGGCATTTATTTCAACACTTCTCCTGACAAAGTGTTCCAAGTATGTAAAATGTTTTCGTGGTGTTAAGAAGTGACGGAACAGAATGGTACCCACAGTCATCGAATGCAATAAACGTTCTGAACAAAGTGAAGGATCGTGGCCGTGGCGTCAGAAACACAATTCCTATTAATGAAGGGAAGAGGGAGCTTTAGCAGGGCCAAGTTCATGCTTGTTTTCAGAATTGACCTATAACACATCATCCAAATGGCTGCCTGAGTTTGATATCCCAACTGCGTAGAGGAAAATTAAGCTAATTCAGTGAATCTCTTTGTGAGTCTTCGTCTTCAACCATTGTGCTCTGTAAGGATACACGGAAGCCGTACAGGTGGAACGGCTTGGGGCTGCCCAGTCACACAGAAGATAGCTGGTTTGGGTTTCATACTCCCAGGCCGACACCTTTCCCTCCTCAGAACCATGTAGGGAAATGGTACATTCTGGCTGTCAGGACTGCATGGCTGCCTGAGGCCAGCCTGGTCTTTATTCTTTTGCTTGTAGCAGCTTGTAGGACCCTTTTCTTTATTGTTGAAATGAAAATATTTTCCCAAGAATATATGGATGTGGTGCTATTTTCATGGATGTTAGGCTAGAACATGTGACCCTTCCATTCTGAACAACCAAGCTTCTTATTTCTCCTGGGGAGTCTTTAAATACTGGGTCTTTTATTCATTTATTTTAAAGATTTTATTTATTTATTTGTCAAAGACAGAGAGAGCACAAGCCAAGGGGAAAGACAGAGGGAGAAGGAGCCTCCCTGCTGAGCAGGGAGCCCGATGCGGGGCTCGATCCCAGGGCACTGGGATCATGACCCAAGCCAAAGGCAGACGCTTAACCGACCGAGCCACCCAGGCACCCCTGAAAACAGTGTCTTAATGAAAATGTCATTTTAATCTCCTTCTACCTTAGAATCTATGGCAGTGATTATCCACTTTCTGTCCTTTGTATTTCTCATCTCTTTTTTCCTTCCCACCTCTTTGCCTGGTCCTCGCCTCTCAGGGAGTTCCTCAAGTCCGCCCTTCACACAGGGGGCCTGTTGGCTGCAGGCGCCAATTTTACTCTCGGCCGCCTGCGACAAGCATTTTAGTTCTGTCATCGCATTCTGGGTTTCCATTCTTTTCTCTGTTATCTTTCTGTTTAGTTCTCATCTCGTTGTCTTTTTATTTCAGCCCATGTCTTCCTAATTTAGTTTTCTGCTTCTTACAGACGGATACCATGACATCCACTTGAGATCAAACATCACTGAAAAATGTCCTCTTGTTCAGGTAGTAGATTCTTTTTAGAGGTACGCTCTTCCTCTTCGTGTTCTGTATGACCTTTCCTTTTCCTTGATCTCAAATATATTTTTTTATTATTTCCAGTAATCTATTTTCAAACGTACTTGCCCTTAATCACGGGAAAATCTAGCCGGCCTCAGTGTTTCATATCAAACATGTGGCGCGCATTTGCCTGGTGGTAGATTTCTGTTCCTTTGGGTGACGGTGGAGTCTCCTTACCTCGTCTGCACCCAGTGGGAAGCTGGTATACACACTCAGCAGTCCAAATCCCAGTATCTTAATTTGGGAGGGCTTGGTCCTCTCAGCCTTAGTTTTTGGTAGGACTCTTGAGTTTCTGCCTTCTCATTTATCCCCATATGATTCAGGAGCAATTGAGGGAAGCAATGGGATATGCCCTTATTATGGGAAGTAGTCAAGGCAGGAGGAGAACCTCTTATGTGCCTGTCTTTGGGAGGAGATGAGTGTACGTGATCTCGCTGTGTTCTCCCAGGTTCTGTCTGAGGTCAGTATGATTACCCCTCTTTTACAGATGAAGAAATATATTTTGTTTTGAGATGAGGTATCAGGAGGGAGTATCCAGCTTTTTGACCTATCACAAAACTACAAAAAATTATCTCAGAACTCAAAAGATATTGGCCAAAAAGAATCTAAACCGATCTTTCATTACTATGCAGTTTTATAGGAAAATAAGATGTTTTCACCAATTAAGTGTCTAGAAACACATGCAAAAAAGTACAAAATGAAGCGTGGGCTAAGTAACACAGCTATTACAGATGGTGAGATAGGAATTCCTTTTAATCTAGATTTAACAGAACCCTTTAGTCCTTTAAAGAAAATTAAATTAGTGTAATGGAAAAAAAAATTAGAGTTCAAAGTCAGATCTATTGTGCAGACTCTAATGCACAGTCACATGGCATACTTTTTCAGGATGATGATGATGATGATGATCAGAGCTTCTTAGAGCCAGAGACTTGAGAGAGATGTATATGATTTACAGCAGAAATTTTCAGTGTTTTCTCTCTGCCACGTGGTTCAGCACTGTGGCTGAGCCACGGTTCAAATGCTGGGAGATTCTGCATCAGGGCTGATCACCTGGCCTGCAAGGGGAAGTCTAGAAGAGCTGAGCCGGCAGGAAGACCCCGCTCATGAGCTACTGGGGCCTCCCTTCCGAGGGTGCAGGTTGAAGGCCTGGTTCTCTCAAAGTCACTAGCAGCACCACATTTGTCCCCGAAGGCCTGCTGTGCAGGCTGTCTGGCATCTGTCCCCCGATGCCGATGCCGAGGGGTTGTGGGCGCAGGGTTTTCATGCACCCCCCCAGGGGCTGGCTTCCTGAACTTCCTAACTCGAAGTGCTAATGCAGCGTGGCTGCGAGGGGAGCTGAAGCATCCTTTCACTGGGGAGTTGCACCCTGAAAGCTGCTGGCTGCCCTGGGGGGTGGGGAGGTATGAGGTCAAGGTAAGAAGATACTTACTCAGACTTCAGGGGATAGGCAGAAAATTGGATTTAGACAGGCAAAGCAACTATTTATAAAAAATGTCAATGCTTTGTGTTTACTTTGTGGATGTTTTCTGGTCTCCAGTGGGGAGAAAACTGCACAGGCCAGTCTGCACAGCAAGGAAAATCATCTATTTGGGTCTGATCTCACCTTGCCATCTTTCTGCTTAATGGGAAAAGTCCCTCCTCAAAGCATGGGTAGCTTTGGGTTTCCTGGAAGGGTGGTCCCCTCATAGAAGAGTGTTGGAAACTCTGGGTTGTTCAATGTTTATAGATGACAGTCAATTTTACTGTCTAGTTATTGGAGCTTAGGAAGTAATAGACTGTATTTGACTTATTATAAGTTATTCAGCATTCATCATACCATCATAGAAGCTGATATGAATTTACTCCACCTGGTTAAAGCATTAATAATTTGCGATGCTGTTTATAAAAATTTAAAAAACAAGGTCCTGTTTGTGTCTCATCACAGGATACTATATTCTAGGATACTCTGTTACCGAAGGTGAGTCCATGAAGTATTAGATACAAACGCTTAAGGAAACAGGCTGATGGGGCACCTGGGTGGCTCAGTCGGTTAAGCTGCTGCCTTTGCGCATCGAGTTGCGCATCAGGCTCCCTGCTCAGCGGGTAGCCTGCTTCTCCCTCTCCTCCCTGCTTGTGTGCTCTCTCTCTCTCTCAAATAAATAAATAAAATCTTAAAAAAAAGAAAAAGAAAACAGGCTGATGGTTGATGCCAAAGCGAAATGGAAGCATCAAGGGACCAGAATAAAGGGTCTTGCCCTGTCCTGGGGTTCCAAAATGAGACAAGATCTGCAGATCCCAGGTGTGCAGATTCCACACTGATCTATGGGTTCGGCCTCCCCAGCTGGGCCTTGTCAAAGCAAACCCTCTTCCAGCTGGTTATCTGCTGAGGGCCGGCTTCAAGCCCGGTAGCCAAATCCAAGGGGAAGTGAATGAGAAAGAATTGTGGCCGTTAAGAGTGGTGAAGAGACTCGAATTCTAATTCCTGTGGCCCTGTCTCCGACCTGCTAGGCGGACTTTGTGAGCCTCCGTGTTCTCTGTTGTAAAGCAGAGACATTAGACCAAGTCCTTGAAGGAGCCTCGTATGAGCTAGTGTTTGGGCAAGTGGAAAGCAGCACAGGAAGCAGCACAGTCCACTCCCTTATTTTGGTCTCTGTTATTCAGCTGGAACCAACACAGTCTTCGCCCCGAGTCTTCAGGCAGCCTCCCCGGCCAGTTGCAGGGGATAGGATGGGGGTGGGGAGGGCAGGCTTTGGTATTTGCAAGGTCAGTGCACAAGGTTAGTTCTAAAATGCTGAATGAAGATCTAGGTCTTCGTGTTCCATTCTCCTTCTCTGCAGGATGGGGACTGAGGCACGTGGAGGGCCCACTGGGCTGCAGGAAGGACCAGGAGGCTCTTGCCCACAGTCGTGGTGCACACACTGGGTGCAGAGTAAAGAGCTGGGGTACACGACTCCAAACTGGATCATTGATCCGGGGAGGGAAGATGAGGAGCAAGAGCCAAAGACGGAATTAATGGGACCAAGAATGCGGTGGAGCTTAGGGGCACTTCGTGGAGGGAGACCTGGAGGCATCCCTAGAGGAAGGTGTTTGTGACACTTTCTTTCTCACGGTGCTTTTTAATGCCTGCCTTCTGTTGTATCATGGAGGCAATAATGGGGATTGAAACGATCCTGTGATACAATCCAGAGACATGGAAGCTTTTGCCATCTATGTTTTCAGCACGTGCTGAATACCAGAGCCAGAATTCTCCAGTTTTAAAACGTGCGTGTCCTGACTACTCAGGCTTCACAAGCCACTGAGTACAGAGGCGGTTGCAGTAAGATGGCCCTTTGGAGGCTGGCTACAGGCTCCACCAGCTTAGCTGCAAGCATTTCAGTGCTCGGAAGACTTTCCTCCCTGACCCCTGTTACTTCTTGGAAACCTCAGGGGGTGCTGCACGTGTTCTGAGACTCAGTTCTGGTCATTGCCCGCTGCCGTGCCCAGAAAACCGAGGTGCCCGTCGGAGATGGACTTGAGCCGGCTGCCCAGCTGCTGCCCAAGGGTGGGTGGTGCGCCAGTGCTGGAGGAGCTGGGCCTCTCCAAGTCTCATTGCCAAGGGAACCTGACCGCACTTGGGGCTGCTGCAGCTGGGAAGCCCGCACTGCACTCTGCCTTGGGGCTGATGCACTTGGAATCCAGGTCGCTCTCCTGGAGATGAGAACACCACCTGCTCTAACCCCGCCCTTACTGTTAAAATCAGCGAGGGTCAGAACAAGGCTGCTTGAGCCCTAAGTGAGACTGCTCTTTTGTTATTTCTTTTCTTATTTGAGTGTAGTTGACGCACAATGTTATATTAGTTTCAGGCGAACAGCGGTGATTCAGCGAGTTTTTACATTATGCCATGTTCACCGCAAGTGGAGTACCATCTGTCCCAGTATATCACTGTTGCAGCATCATTGACTGTATTCCTTATGCTGTGCCTTTCATTCCTGTGACTTATTCATTCCATAACGGGAAGCCTGTATCTCCCACCCCCTGCACCTGTTTTGCCCCTCCGCCCTCCCCCAGCCCCTTCCCTTCGGCAACCTATTCTCTGCCTTTATAGATCGGATTCTGCTTTTGGTTTGTTTATTACGGTGTTGTTGTTGTGTTGTGTTCTTGTTTTTAGGTCCTACTTCCAAGTGAAATCATACGGTATTTGTTTTTCTTTGTCTGACTTATTTCACTTAGCCTGTTACCTTCTAGGTCCATCCACATTGGCCTACTCCTTTAATTCCCACTTAACAGCTCTTTGTTCCTAGGACATACCTGCCAAATAAGTGACCTGGGCAGCATGGGATTTGGCATCATCTGTACCCAGAATCCCATTTATGTGGATGGGCCTTATGGCTTATGTAGGGACCTCGTGGCTTGGCCTTGGGCGACAGGGTCTGACTCCTTTGTCCCTCGGGGTGAATTTCTGCTCCAGGGATTTTGTGGTTCCTGCCATAGTCTGTCTTCCATGGGGCAACCCCAGTCTGTCAGACATGTCCATAGGCATTTACACCATAATTATGACAGGATTAAAAATTGTTATTTTATATGTACATTTTTCTGGGGTGTGTCCAGCACCTGGGTAAGTCAGAGAGGTACCTGACCTTCAGGACGAGCTGTTACACGACCCGACATATCAGTGGGAGCGTCACGATCCCATGAGACCGGGCTATGGCGACACTGATGGAAGTAACATGGGGTCCCCAGCACTGAGAGAGGAGACTAGATTGGGTTTGAGGAAAATCATAAAGCAGTGGTGAGGAGTCTGCACTGCCCATGTCCAAACCCTGGCCCCCTCACTTACCAGCTGTGTGACTTTGGGCTAGTCACTTACCCTTTCTGTGTCTCAGTTCCTTCATCTCCAAAAGAGGGATGACAGCAGTATCAACTTTATGGGGTGATCGTGATGAGTAAATGACTTCCTATAGACAAAGCATATTATACATGTTCTTGCTCTGATTACTGATTTTTGAAGTCATCAAACACATCCTAACTCACTAAATAATGAAGTTGCCCTGGCCAGGTAGAGCAAACATCTCAATTAGTATCCCACAGAAAACTCCAGGATTTTTTGGCTATTTGATGCCATAGCAGACGAGCAGCACTGACCCACCACATTCCTCTGGTGTGAATTAGGGCCAGGATTCCTACCAGACCTGAAACCCCACTCTTGGACCATTTTTTCACTACCTGAATGACTTGGACTCACAAAAACCTCTCCCATAGGGAAACCAAGACGCCAAGTCCTGGTGGGAAAAGAGCGTGTTGTCCAATGGACATTTGGAACATTTGACCTTCTGACTTCTAATTATTTTTCCTGTTATTTATATAGCTGAGTCAGAGGTTCCAGGAGAGTGAGGCAATTCCAGGGGGATTTAGGGGAAGGGGAAGAGTTAGGGAGTGAGAGGAGGAGAGAAAGAATTGGACAGAATGTTTTCTCTGGGAGTAATCAATTGATTCAGCCGTTTTGGCACAGAAATGTCAATTTACTGAACATCTTGTATGGACTTTCCAGTACCTTTATAAAAGAATGTCTTGTCCATAGCATTTTGGCATTTTTTTATTCCGGGGTTTAGCCAAAATTTGAAAGTTTAAAGATAGAGGAAAGTAGGGAGATCACAAAGGCTTGAGTCTATGACGGCAAGCTCTGGATTTCAGTCCGCTCCCACTTTTTATTTATGTCATTGTCAGATAGTCAGATACACTAGTGGAGGCAAAGTTTGTTCATATGGACTGAGTTTGGACTTAGAGGTTGCATGCCGGCCCTTTCTGCTTGAAAATGTGCGGCAGCCCTCCTTACGTTAAAAGGAACGTCACTCATTTTCTTTATTTCATCCTAAGGTTTCCTGTGCCATGGCTCTGAGGATTTTTTAATTATAAAAATACTTTGCATGGCAGTTTCAGATCTTATTCCATATGCTACTACAATACTAATGGACATTGCTCATCTGCTGTTTCAATGTAGCAGAATTTGTGTTTCACATGGTTATTTCTATCACCAATTATGTGCAAGAGCTCTTTAGTCCCCTTTGCAGGAAACTGATATTTATTAAACATCTACTATGTTTCTGACCTGCATTTTGGCAATTGATGTGAGTCATGTTATTGAAAAGGACACTGGATGG
The DNA here is from genome assembly GCA_028534135.1 of Potos flavus. NCBI lineage: Eukaryota > Metazoa > Chordata > Mammalia > Carnivora > Procyonidae > Potos > Potos flavus. The sequence goes on along the minus strand of CM052887.1, from coordinate 56,678,178 downwards.
CAAATTCTGTCCCCCTCATTTTCCTCTCAAGGAAACAGAGGCTCAGAGAGATCAGATAAGTTGCCCAAGGCCACACAGCAAATAGCAGATGCAGGATAACAACGTAGACTAGCTGCAGCCCTGCTCACAACTCATTCTGCTCATTCCCCATGCCCAGCTGTCCTCTACCTGCCCTTTCCAACACAGTCCCTGCCACTCGTTAATTCGGAGTGCTCTCCCTCCATCCCTGCCACCACCCTGGCCCAGGGCTTTACCACCTACAGCCAGGGCCTGGCAGGGAGCCCCTCTCTCATCTCCCAGCTTCTTCTTTCACTCTCCCTCCAGTGTATTCCCCACTTAGCAGCCAGAGTGAGCCTCTTTTAAACATTTTATTATGAAAAACACCACATGTACAAAGAATGGATTTTACAGTGAACATCTGTATGCCTGTCCCTGGATTCGGCCATGAACATGTTCCTACACTGACTTGATCACAGATCTGTCCATATACCTGTCCCTCTAGGCTTCCCTCAGTCCATCTTATCTTGGGATGCATTTCACAGGAAGCTGAGTAAGTAGTGGCATCAGTGCTCTTCCTTCTAAATACATTACATGTGTATGGAATAGATTTCTTTTTAAAACAAGAGGCAGGTCATCTCATTGTCCTGCTCACAGCCCCCAGGGCTTTCATAACCCTTGGGATAAAAGCCCAGACCCTTGCCATAGTGTATAAAGTCCCAAGGATCCAATTCTGCATTCCTTCTGGCTCACTTGGCTCCAGCAGTAGTGACCACCTTTTTGCTCCGCAGTCATGGCAAGAAGTCCCCTGCCTCAGAGCCTTTGCTCTTGCCGCCCTACCATGTCTTCTCCTTGGAGAAGCCTTTCCTGATCCCGTCATCTGAAGGAATCCCCCCTGTGCCCCTCTCCATCCATTTGACCTTCCTTATTTTTCTTGACGTCATTCATCGCTACCCAACATGAATTCACACATGGAGCTACTTCTGCTATGTCTCCCTGACTAGAATGCAGGCTTGGTGAGGTGTAGATTTTGTCTTATTCACTCTCGTATGACCAGGGCCTACAGCATTTCTGGGGCATAGTAGGTGCATAATAAATGCTTGTCGAATAAGTTGGATGGATGATGGAAGAAAGAATAGAAGGAAGGAAGAAAAAGAAAGCAGAGGAGGCAGAGAGGGATGGGAGAACAGAAAGGAAGAGAAGAGGAAAAAGGGAGGAGGGAAAGATGGTGGCAGAATGGAAGGGTTGGTTTCCTGCTGCAGATTGTGTTTTCAGGCGTCGCCCGGTCTCACATCACTGAAGGGAACAGGGTCTTCATCCATGGGGCCCCTTGCTGACGGCCATCCCCAGAATCCAGACCTTGATGAACTGTGCAAAGCAGTGTTGAGGGGGTTGGGAGCAAGGCAGGTTGGCATCATCCCATAGGCCCATTTCCTGCTGCCCCATGCCATACGCCTGTTACCTCAAAGCCTCATCTTCTGACTTTACTTTTGAGGGATTTGCAGGGACATCTGGGGAGGTTCACAAGAGAGGAGATGATTCCAGCTCAGAGTCTTGAATTTCTCCTTCTTTGATTCACGAGGTGGGAAAGTATTGCCTCTGAAAAACTCTGGACTGTCATAGATAATATTTCAACGCTGTTTAATCCAGGGATTCCGCTGGCCCTTCTCCTCTGTGGTTTTTTTTTTAATAGATTTCCCATAATTTTAATAAGCCCAGATTTCCTCGGCCCTTTGCTCTTGATATGCACAGCTGCTCAAAGTCTTGTCCAGTTTATTCTCTGAATCAATCAAGCATGTTCTTGGAGTGGCCAGTTGCTGCTCTTGCATTTTTATGGGGTAGAGGTGGGAAGGTAGGGAGAGATTTTAATATTGTAGTAAAAGCTTCCAGTGGGTCATTAGTGGAACGAGCATCACTGGACACATGGATCTGTATTGTTTCCTGTTGCCTTTAGCTTAATTTACACAGGTGAGAATGCCACGACAGTGAGCAGAGGCCTCCAAAGATCTTAATCTGGCTTTGACCTTGGGAGTGCCCGAGGAGAGTTTGTCTTCTCTCCTGTTCTGTTTCATGGGCCTCTGTGATGCCTGCTGCCCACAAGGCCACAGAGAGTGGGGCCAGGTCTCTGCCGCTGCGTCAGGGGCTCCTGTAAGGACACAGATGTTTGTGCACAGACCCTGTTTCCTTGGGCTCCAGAAGCTGCTCCCTCAAGGTGCCCCCTCTGAGCTGTGTGCCCTGGCGTCCTCCCTGGGTTCTGTACTGGTGGAGAGGATTGCCCTGCTCCCCTGCTTGAAGCCACACTTTGTCATTCACCAAAGCTGCTTGTGGCCCCTTATCTCACTCCGGCCCCTACCTAAGGGCCTGTAGCCTCAGGGGTCACACGGTTTTGTGGGTCCTCACTGTCACCTGCCCCAAGCCTTGTCATCGTGGGCTGCCCCAACTTCAATCTGGGCCACTCCTACCTTTGTGTAGATAAATTCGCGTCAAGGGAGGCCATGGGATGGCCTGGAGTCTTGAAGCTAAGAGTGTGTCTGAACTTGGTCATTCTGGTGCTGGGGCTCCTGATTCCTCATACTCTTGATTGCATCATTGGTAGGCCTGTTTTTTTGTGTTCTGGGAGAAACTCCTCAAGGCCTGGCCTCCAGACCTCCTGCTGCTTTTGTCCTCCTATAATTCCCTGTTTTCAGTCTTTCTGGCTAGACTGGCTTCTGCTTCCTGCTCAGAGTCCTGACTGATATAGTATGTCTGTTCCAGTTCATTCCTCCAGTATCTTTGAGGTAGCCATTTATATCTCGCTTCCAGATGAGTCCCAAATAGGATATGGACATGGGCCATAGGCGACTGAAGCTGGCTTTGAATTCAGTTTCCAGAGGCTTAGTTTTAACACTGCATTGCTTTACCTCACCTGAACAGAGAGGATGGAGGAGGAAGAAATCAATGCCAGGTCAGAAAGAGAAAGAAGATTGTCCCTTCCCTCTCTTCCAGCGCCAGGCTGCCTTCCTCCCCAGACTCCAACGTGACCAGACTTTCCAAAAGGACGTGTACATCCCGGCTGTCAAAGCCGTTCCCTTCTGGTACTAGCAGAGGGCAAAAGGAGATCCTAACATCCCACAAAGCACTAGAAAGCTCAGATGCTTGAGGAAATTCTGCTTCACCTCCGTGGCTTCATTCACGAGTAACCTTTGCGTATCCTCTAGGCTCGGATAATTGGCTCATCCTCTGCAATCCCATAGTTCTCTAGGTAGCTCGTTCATATTTTCAGCGAACTTGGCCCTGTGGTGTGGTTACTTGTATGCATCTCATACCTCCTCTACCAGACTGAAACTGCATCTTACCTTTGTATTCCCCATTCACGTACCAATGCACAGAGCCAGACCCTGTGTTCGGCCCTGACAATCCAAAAATGAACAGGATGGAGCTTTCAGAATCAAAGAGCTGCTGATCTGGTGGGGACAGGTAGATACTGTATAATATAACCTAAGTATAAAAATAGAAAGATGCAGAATGATCTGAGGCCGGGGCGAGGCACAGAGGAAGGCTTGTGACTCAGAAACAGCTCTCCAGAGGAGGTCATTTCGAGCTGAGGTTTGAAGTCTGGGTAGGAGTTTTCCAGACAAGGTAGAAGAGGGTGTTTCAGGTACAAGGGAAAGCATGGCCTGGTGGAATTTGGGGTGGCCAGAGCTCAGGATGGGTAGGAGAAGCGTGGAGAGAGGAGGCAGAGGGGTAAGTTAGGATGAGATGGGCCAGGAAATGCTCAGGAGAGGCTTGGCACGGATTAGGTGCTACAAAAATGATTTCTGCATGAGAAAACATGCTATTGCTAGTGTTTTGCAAGGCAAATGGAGGTTTTGTCCTGTGGACTGCCTGAGCTCTGCTTTCATGCACAGCTCTCTTTCCCGGCCTATTTGAACCATCCATCATGGTGAGAGCATGTCCCTGAATGTCGGGGTGGGCATCATAGGGGAGAGCCAGAGGGAGGGCTGGCCGCCCACGAAGCCTCCAGCAGACAGCCCAGCTGCTCTTTAATTAGGGCTCTGATCACTCTTGCCCTGTAGTCAATCCATGGGTCTTAATTTGGCTGTTAGGGAGCTGTTTTCTTTTCTAACTTTAAAGCCCATGTTTTTATTAAAGCCTCTGAAGTCGTTTTCACCCTCCAACGTTGATCTCTTCCCATTGTGCTTTATCATCCTGGTGAGGAGGCTAAGCTGTGCTCCCCACTCTGGCTCAGAAACATAAGCTATGGTGCTCCCCTCCCCATAGCCGCACGGGTGGGCAGCAGGGCCCCCTGGCCTTGGCCTTGGTGCTCACCACTGCCTTACTGTCAGCCCCTGTGGGGAGCCGGGATGGCTTTTATATCCTGCAAGGGCACAGTTTTTATTTTCTTCTGTGAGATACAGGAACCTTCCTTGCCCTTAGTCCCAGGACCTCTGCCTGCCCAGAGGTGAGGTAGAAAGAGCAATGAGTTTGCATCTTACCACAAACGCACACTGTGCGCATGACCTTCAGCAAGTTATGGAGCCTGTTACTTAGCCAAGTCTCAGTGTTCCTGTCTGGAATGGGACTTACCTTGCAGGGTCATCGGGCAGATGCGATGTCGAACTCCATGTAATGGGAAGCATTCGATACACAGCAGCGCGCTGCCTCCCGCTGGCTGTGTGGTCTTGTGCAAGGTACTTGACCTCTTGTGTCTCAGTTCCCTTATCTAGAACATGGAAATAATAATCATTTATCTGCTGCATAGGGTTGTTGTGGAGATTACATGAAGTAAAATATGTAAAGTGCTTGGAGCAGTGCCTGGCACATTGTAAGTACTGCTCGAGGCTTAGCACAGTCAAATCCTCTGCTGTTACAACAGCCCTACACGGAGTCCTGTTACTCTATACATTCTGCAAAGGAGGAAACGAGGCACAAAGAAGTTAAGTAACTAGTTAAAGATTCTTAACTCTCCATCAGTGTTGCCCAGTAGAACATCCTGGGATGATGGAAATGTTCTATGATCTGTGCCATCCAGGATATGTGGCTACTGCAGGTTTGGGAGTGGGGCAGGCAGGGTCTGCCCCCAGGACACCCCCACCGAAGATGTCCACATCCTAATCACCAAAACCTGTGACTATGTTTCATTGCACGACAACAGGGCTTTGTAGATTAAGTTAGGGATCTTGAGATGGGAAGAGTATCCTGGGTTATCTGGACAGGCCCAAAGTAGTCCCAAGAGTCTTCACAAGAAGAAGGCAGAGGAGTCAGAGCCAGAGAGAGACAGATCTGAAGGTGTTACACTGCTAGCTTTGAGGATGGAGGAAGGAACCACGAGCCAAAGAATGTGAGGCTGCCTCCGTAAGCTGGAAAAGGAAAGGAAACAGATTCACCCTCAGAGCCTCCAGAAGGAACGGTGCCCTGCTAATACTTTGAGTTTAGGCCTGTGTGGCCTATTTTGAGCTTCTGTCCCAGAACTGTAAGATAATAAGCATGTGTGGTTTTAAGCTGCTAAATTTGTGGTAATTTGTTATAGCAATAGAAAGCTAATATACTGACAAACTGGATTTTTAATTTTGTTTAACTTTTTAGTTTAGTTTAAATTAAATGTAAATCGCAACATTTGGCTAGTGGCTACCATGTTGGGTAGTGCAGTTGTGGATGGTAAATGGTAACCAGTTGATGTTCAAAAAGTGTTGCTAATTGGAGAGGTCCGATAAAAAGTTCCATGGGGAAGATTCCATCTTTGTTCCTTTCTGTCCATTCATCCATCTGGGGATGTAGACATCAGAATGATCATGAGTAGTGGGATTGCCAGCCTTTCTTCAATGATTCATTCTTGGTAGGGACTTGTCCATTTCATATAGGTTATCTAGTTTGTTGGCATACAATTGTTCATAATTTGCTTGCAGTCTTTTTTATTTCTGTGGCATCAGTAGTCATGTCCCTTCTGCCATTCTGGTTTTAGTAATTAGAGTCTTCTTTTTTCTTAATGTAGCTAATGGTTTGTCCATTTTATTGATATTTTCAAAAAACCAACAAATTTTGGTTTTGTTGATTTTCTCTATTGCTTTTCTATTCTCTGTTTTATTTATCACTGCTCTAATCTTTACTATTTCTTTTCTTCTGCTAGCTTTTGAGTTCTTTTTTTTTTTTTTTTTCTAGTTCTTTATGGAAGGCAAGACTATGGATTTAAGATATTTCTTCTTTCCTCCTATAAGCATTTGTAGGTATAAATTTCCCTCCAGTTTTTACTGCATTCCATAAGTTTTAGCATGTGGTGTTTCATTTTAATTTGTCTCAAGGTATTTTCCAATTTTCTTATGGTTTCTTCTTTGCCCATTTGTTGTTTAGGAGTGTATTTTTAATTTCCATACATTTGTGAATTTTCCAGTTTTCCTTCTGCTGTTGATTTCTTTGTTGAAATTATCATTTTATTCAGGTATCATTTTTTAAATTTCCTTTTGTTCTTGGGGCTTTGTATTTTAGCTCTTTGAGGATATTTAAAGATAATTTTTAAAAAAGTCTTTGTCTAGAAGTCTGATGTCTGTGTTTCCTCAGGGATGGTTTTTGGAGATATATTTTATTCCTTTGAATGGGGTATACTTTTCTATTTATTTGTACACTTTATCTTTATTTTAACTTATTTTTTGTTGGAAATTGGATATTTGAAAAATAGTCACTGAGGTGCCCTGCTGGCTCAGTTGGTAGAGCATGTGATTCTTGATTTCAGGGTTGTGAGTTTGAGCCTCACATTGGGTGTAGAGATTACTTAAAAATAAAAATAAAATCTTAAAAAAAATAAAAATAAAATAGTCACTTCTCCCAGTATTTACAGATTGGCTACATGCTGGGGAATTCCTCTACTTACTAGCAGGACATATTTTGAGTCTTAGGATCAACCCAAGGTGAAGGCTTAAGATCTTTATAAATATTTTCTAAACATGTGTCTTATCTGGACTTGTATGTGGCTTTTTGAATTCCCCTCTATATACAGAGAATTGAGTATTTTTGAACATCTTAATTTCCCAAAGAGCTTCACCTCAGCTTCTCCCTAGGACCTTAAATGTTTTATTGTATGCCTCTGTTTGCAATCTCTTGCTCAGGTACCTGCAACTTTTATGAACTATGCCTGCTGCTTTTTGCTATTTTTACCAGCCCGAGATGCAAGTTATGCCACTTTCCCCCACTAAGCTGCAAGTTAGGCAGAACAGAGACGAGTCCTTCAGGAAGCTCTCAGACAGGTTACAACATCGCAAATAAATTCTGCTCTGCTCCCTCTGGTTCAAGAGAGGGAAATGGGAGCTGGGTTGCTACCTCCTTCAGACCAAGACTGTTCTATACTGGGGAGGAGGGGCGAGGAATAGGACAAGGGTCAGTAAAAATGTCACAAGATTTCCTATCATTTTGAATATGCATTTTCTTGATTGGAGATTTGTTTGGTTGCCGTCAATCTTTGACTATTTTCCAGAACTCCTATAAAGTTACTTTAGCTACTCACTAGTTGTTTTTAAAAAAATGTTTCTATGGGAGAATGAGAGCCTGGAGCTTCCCAGTATGCCATTTTTCTACTAGTACTTAATTTTCTTGTTGATAACCTGTGTTTATGAGTTTTATATAAAGAACAACTGTTTCTTTTATAAGAAGAAAAGGTAAAGATTATTAAGAAAGAAACAAGATTTTTTTTTAATAAAGATTTTGTTTATTTATTTGAGAGAGAGAGAGAGAGCACAAGCAGGGGGAGGGACAGAGGGAGAGGGAGAAGCAGACTCCCTGCTGAGCAGGGAACCTGATGTGGGGCTCAATCCCAGGACCGCAGAATCATGACCTAAGCTGGAGGCAGTTGCTTAACCAGCTGAGCCACGCAGGTATCCCTAGAGACAAGATCTTATTATGAGAGATCTCATGATAAGAGAGGAAATATAAACTACGTAATAAACAAAAAATACAAACTATGTAATAAACTTAATCATAGGTGCGTGGGAACTCAGGTGGAACCACCTTTTACATGGGAGTGAGAGCACAAACTGAGCTCTCAGCTAAAATCTTGTATAGTTAACATAAACGTAGCATAATACCCAGCACCTTGAGAGGATGGCATCAGGGAAAGTGCCAGAATCTGAGGCTGATTCCCCATTTCTCTCCAGAATGTGCTCAGCGAGCAGACGATGGGCAGGGTCACCCAAACTATTGAAATTCTCTCTCCTTCAAATGCATCTAGTTTTATTTATATCATTATTTAAATGTATATTTGTTTAAACTTCTGTTTATATAAATAGAATTACAAAATGATATAAAGATGTACAAAAGATGACTTAAGCAAATGGCAAGACATGCTATATTCTTTTTTTAAAAGATGTACTATATTCTTAAATGAGAGATCACATATGAATATTTCATCTTTGTCCATGATTAGACTGCCAACATAAAATTCTAATGAAGTATATATACAGGATGTTTTGCAGGGAATATCACAAAAACTAATTCAAAATCTCATGTGACAAAAGAGTTCAACCAGGAATACGAAAGATGATTCTGAAAAAGGTAAGCATGAGACCGAGAGTGATGCCAGTTAGCTCCTCCCGGCATTAAATCACACCGTAAAATTATAGTAATTTAAACTTTGTGGCACTGATTCAGCAATAAGTACACAGTGGAATAGGATAACAGAGAAATAATCTTTTATATTTACATTAAATATTTAATAAATTAGGCATTATAAATTAATTTGGAAAAAGGACCAACATTACATATCAGTGTGTGGGGTAACCAATTGGCTTTTGTAATAAAGTACTATTTAGGTCATCATTTTTTATTAGGAGCCAAAATAAATTCAAGATGGGTTTATTTTCAAATATTATAAAAAGTTAAAAATTTGAGTTAAATATTTATTAGACTTTTCATGGAGGAAGAATTTTTAAGTTTAAAAAAGTAATAGAAAAAGTTCACAGGTGAAAAGTATGACTGCCTTAACTCAAACAATTTTAACTGCCCTTAAAATGAAAAACAAAATAAAAAGACAAAAAACACATTGGAAAATACGTTCAATCAATTCTATTGACAAAGACTATGTATCATACAAAGGGCTCATCTAGACTTCAAAAAATAATAAAAGCATTAAAATCAACACACTTAGATGACATGAAATGGTTGATAATTCACAGAATAGGGATAGGAATTGTAACAAGTGAATAAACATGAAATGTATTCAACCTTGCAAATGATCTCAGAAATGCAAAATTAAACAAAAGTGAGAAATAATACTTTATCTCTTAAGCTAAAATAAATGTTTTTAATGGTGATGCCAAATATTAGAGACACAGTAGAAATGGTATGTACATTTGTTACTGATGGCATTATAAAGTGGTATACATTAATCAGGATGATTAGGACATGCTGCTCTAACAAGTAACCTGAAAATCTCAATGGCTTGGGACGCCTGGTTGGCTTAGTCGGTTAAGCGTCTGCCCTCAGCTTAGGTCATGATCCTGGGGTCCTGGGATCGAGTCCTGTGTCCGGCTCCTTGCTCAGCAGGGAGCCTGCTTCTTCCTCTGCCCCTCCCCCTGCTTGTGCTCTCTCCAAAAAAAAAAAAAAAAGAAAATCTCAGTGGCTTAACACAAAAGCTTGTTTCTCACTTATGCAAAGCCCAATGGCTGGTTGTTGTGACTCTTCTCCATCTGATGACTCAGGGGTCTATAGTACTATCTCAATGTATGGCTTTCAGCATCACTTGACACATGGAAAAGGAGGTGTGGAAAACACAGCCTCCCTTAAGTATCTTGGATGTGTGCCATTTCTGCTCAAAACCCATTGGCCAGAACTAGTCACATGACCCCAAACTAATTACAAGAGAGCTGGAAAATGTAAGGAAGCTTAACAAGTGAATAAACCTGAAATGTTAAGTATCTAGTAAATTCTGCCCTTTTGGAAATCAATTTACAGTAGAAGTCAAATGCAATAATAATTTCACTCCTAAATATGTATTCTCAGAAAATAGAAAAACAGTAAAATGTAAATACATAAAAGTGATCATTGTTACACTGTTTATAAGGATATAATTGCAACATAATGACTACCATGCCCTCTTATACACAGTGCAGTGAATCCGACAGGCTGCAGGGTAACCGGAAATGGAAACGTGTAGTGTGGTCACAGCTTCTTGCCACAGCTTCTTGTCATCCCCCACAAAACCTTCCCTCAAGACCTCATCACCTCCTCTCTCATGTGCATTGCTAATTCCAAACTTGGCTTCTGATCGCGCTGTTCTTTTTACCGGGTGCCTGCCATTATCCGCTATGATTCTTGGTATTGATTCTGGCTTTGACCCTGGATACCACCTTTGTCTCCTGCCTGGATTTGGGATTCGGTTGAGACACTGGCTGTCAGTCTGAGGGCCACTGATGGCCTTCGGACATGCTTTGTTTGACCTACACAGTGTCTTGATAAATTTTGAGTCCATAGTCTACATTTAAAATTGGAAGATTTCACATATATACCCAAATTTCAGACTTATTTGAAAAAATGGCAACCCTGATAGCCTGGAAGGCACTGTGTTTAGGCTGTACTATTTATCATGGTGGTTCCCTCTCCGTGTTACTTCTCTTGCTTCACTCATCCACCCGTGGGCCCTGGAGATGACAACTCCTTGCTTAGAACAATCACACTGCTTTCTTGACCAGGACATTAGGTAGATTTGCTTCTCTGCCACTTCAAAAAAGTACTTCATCGCCCTCAAAAGCAACTTTATGATGATTAGTAAGAACCTAATGATTTGCCAGCTTCTTTGGAGTACCCTGCAAGGGCCAGTGAGAGTCCCATCTTTGTATCCCTGAGGCTAGGAGAGCTAGCCCCTTCCTGGAGGTCAGCAGATCTCAACTTTCTTCTTTGGCTCTCTCTACTGCTGCACCCAATCTTCTGTCTCTGGGTCACCTCTTCTATTTGTGCCCCAGGCAAATGGCAGCTGATTGGCTTTCTCTTGGCAGGCACAAGTGGGTGCTAATGAATGGAAGAATGTGCTGTCCTTACACCTGATAAAGAGGTAATTGACCCCCACCTCCTCTCTCTCCACCCTCAGTATTTCTTTTTATGTGCAATAATCTGCATAGGCAAGACAGAGACCCTGGTTTAGATCCTAGTTTAGAAGTTATGCTTAACTAAGAGCTACAAAATGCTTAGATGTGATTCCAAAATGCAGAGTTTCCAGCAGTGTCATGATTGAAAACGTATATCAGAGGGCTTAGGTGTCCATCTGTCTGGCTGTCCATAAGTCCTTCCATCTATCCACTCCTCCAATCAGCACTTATTTAATGCCTACTCCCTGCCAGGTCCTGTTATGGACTGTGTCCTCACCATGCCAAAAGGTGAGCCCTGTTTTACTGATGGGAAAAAGGGCTCAAGGGATTAAAATAATTTGCTCACAGTTCTGTAACTCAGAGATGAAAATCAAACTCTGAAATTCAAGACCATTACAGTTAGCAGTTGTGCCCTGAAGAAGTTCACTGTCTAGTAGCGACTATTTCAGGTATGATTATTATGAATGTGTTCTAAATTTCAAGCTGAATATTCCTGCCATTGTCTCAGGTATCTGGATGATTTTGCCAAAAGCGCTTGGGGGACCAAATTATTTGGAGAATTGTTTCAATACACACAGCCTCAGAATGTGGAGTGTTCTACTTAGGAAGGAGTGTCGAAGGCCTTTCAAAATGCCCACTTCATGGACATACTCATTTGTGCTTGCTCTCTCTGGATTTTCCTTCTCCCACATTTCAAGCAAGTTGTCAGGCCCTTATCATTTCCTTGCCTTAGGGAATTTTTGTAGGACAGTATAAACAAAAACTGCTCAAAGTCTATGATTCCTCCTGTAGTTTGTAAACGCTTCTGGCAGATTAGTCTGCATCTCCAGGAGGGGGTGATGGGAGGGAGAAGGAGGGCTCTCACTTGACCCCCAGTGTGGGGGTGGTCTCTGGCCAGAGAGTTGCACAAGTAATGTGGGATATGCTCCCACCCCATGGTCATCGCAGTGGAGGTGGACAGACTTCAAGGGGATGGCTTTGTGGGGCCCCCTAGAGATCTGTCTTAGTGCCAGACTCTGGGCACAGGACATCGTCCTGGGGGCAGCCAGGGAAAGGGGAAGTCTCGGTGGTGGTCGTGGTGAATCCATCTCCTGTCTATCCAGCAGAACAGGGCCTTCCTGGCTGAAGGCAGTTGATTACAAAAAATGCATAGAGTTCATGCCAGAGTTTTCTTTCCAAAATGCTTAGGATGAAGAATTTTTGCTACTTCTCCTTTGTCTCCTAAATCAAAGCCAGATCTCTTAGAGTGGTTTTTAGGTCCTCCTTGCTTCCAGGCTGAACTTCATTTCCAGGGGAATAATCTCTCTATTCTTGGGACTCTTGTTCCACAGCCACTATGGAACAAGGATCCCCGTGTACTCTCCTGCCTCCAAGCCTTTGCACATGCTGTTCCCTCTGCCTGCAGAGCTCTTCTCTGTTTTCTGGGAAGCTCATCTCTCAAGGCCCTGGAGGAGTCTTCCTACACCCTTCTCTCTTAACGCACACACACGTACACACACACCAGAATTAATCATTTTTGCTTTTGTGCTTGAAGGCATTTAATCAAAGTTAATGATTTCAGACCTGTTGACCAGTCAGTTGTGAGCATCTTGAGGTCCCGTGCTGTGTCTGATTCACCTCTCATTCCTTGGGCCCTAGCACAGAGCCTGGCGCATAGGAGGTGACCCAGCAGTTGTCTGCAGAATGCATGTATCAGCATGAGTGGAAGCACTGAGGACTCGAGCCTATAGGATGGAGAAGGGGCATCCATGCTGCACGCCCAAAGCCTGCAATGAATGGACAGCTCTGAGCAAGGCTCTCCTTCAACCAGGACGGAGGGATCCTGTGTCAAATCACACCCCCTGGCTGGAGTCACACTGGCAGAAGTACGTAAATCTTGGGGTTGATCACGATTCGAGTGTTCCTTGTGTTCTTTTATCTCATACCCTTTGCTGCTTTGTGGTTCTCCTAAACTTGAGATTTTTATAAGGAAAGAAATGGGCATTGAAAAAGCAACTACTAGGTGTTTGATTCAGGTTGTTTCACAATGCGGTGGTTGGTATCCCTGTTCCCGTTTTACAGATGTTAACCCAGGCTTAGAAAGGGAAGTAACACTCTCTTGTCCTTACATGAGGAAGAGGTCAGATGCAAGCTCAAGTTTGACTTACTCATCAGGCTCTAGTGTCAATGTCCCGTGGGTGGGGGGTGGGGGGTAGGAAGGACCTTGTTAGGACAATCTGAGGGATGTGTATTTACAGAGACATGGATTATAAAGCTATGGGTGGGTTGGGGGGAAGGGGAAGTGCAGGATCCAGGGCTGGGAACAGCACAGCTGTGAGCAGTAGGAGAGAGGGTGCAGACATGTAAGGAGAGGGGCTGAGCCACAGGCCTCCCTGCCCCAACCCAGCCAGCCCGAGGCAACCTCTGTGCTTCTCCTCCCAGGGACCAGAGCTCCATGGATGGGTCCGCAGGACTCTGCTTCAGAGGCAGAGAGCAGGGTAGAGAGGAGGGGAAATGGATCTGGAAGGACAGACAGAAGACAAGTACACACCAGCAGCTTCTGACACAGGCAGGCAAGAACAACCTGGACATCAGGGTTGGAGACACCTAACCGGGCCCTCTGGCGCCCAGGAGACATTGTTAGAAAATTCCAATGACCGTGGGCCTTTAGCTGCAGGTCACACTCCCACCCTGCATGGCTGTCCACTCTGCTTAGGAAGCCTCACACCTCTGAGGCCCCTGCTGGCTATGGTCCGTCCAAGACCCAGTGATGGAGACCAAGGGCCCTTCCTTCTGTGACCCTTGTTTCAAATAGACAGTCACCGCAGGAGACTATCTGAAGGCCTTGTGGGTTCCATCTCTTCGTAGCATCTGATTTCCCTTTGAGTGAGAAGAGAGCAGCGGGCGGCAGGCCAGGCGGTGCCATTTCTCTCCCCATCCCCGCTCCCAGCATCCCGTCCCATTTGGGAAGAGAAGGGCAGCGCTGTCTTTCCATCAATTTCTCTCACTCTTGCTCCCCGCACCTTTTCTCCTCCTTAATCTACCCGTGGCTCCTAAAAGGATTAATTAGAAAGATGTGAGCAGGGGCTGGAACGTCAGAAAACAATCGTCACTTTCCTATCTGACCTCTCTCACCAGCTGCAGAATTAACAAATTGAATGTCCCCAGCAGACAGGAGTGGCACATGATACGGAGTTCATTATGAGCCTCGCCAGGGCCTGTGTGCGAAGCCCCGTTTAAACAACTCTTGCTGATTAAATTCCTCCCGGGCACTCCCGCCAGACGCTGTTAGAAAATACTCCCATCCAATAGCTTTTTAATTTTTTTTTAAACATGTGCCAATTATTTGCTTGCTATCTGCAGGTGCTGGCAAGCATCACGGCCGGCCTCACTGTCTACACTCTTATCCACTCGGCGCCTGCCTGGGGGCTCACGTTGTCAGGAATAGGACCCTGGGCTCTGGTGTGGGCTGTCAAAAGCTCTCCAGCCACCCTCCAGGGCTGGCCCTCCCTGCCCCCAGCCCCACACGTCTCACCTTCTGGAGCTCACAACTCTCTCGAATGTTTCAAGGTGACAACAGAGACCCGGGTGACCTGCTGGAAGTGGGGCCCAGAAGGGGAGGCACGAATTCATGCCTGGGCCAGCGCCAGCTGCCTCCCAGCCAGGGCGCGCTTCAGACCTGAGCCAAACAGGGACAGATAATCGCCACCTCTGGGTGCAGGGGGAGGGCAGTGAGATCCCGTGTGCGGAAGGGTTTGGCACTTGCTCACGAGCTCCTTTAAAATAAGTCTCAGAATGCACTTCTCTTCATGCTCCCACTTCAGCCCTCCTGATTACTGAGTTCATTCCTCGTTCGACGCTTAATTAAAGCTAACGAAGTTCTTAGCCATTTAATAGATGTCGACTAATCTCTACAAGTGGGGGGGTTAAAATATAAGCTATAGGATTTTTATCGACGTTCATGTTTTTTAACCAAAGTAATAGGAAAGTTTTGCCACTAATAGAGTCTGCACTGTGGCCCACAGTCACCACCCCCTCCCCTTCCCCCTTTGGTCCCAGGGATGGTGACCGGTTCCACTGCTATGAGCTCCTGGGATGACACCTTCCTGGTGGTTTCGCTTTAACCCTGGTCTACACCTTTGAACTCATTTTATTAGCCTCTTTCTAGTTTCCATTGTGAGTGGCCATCTCATCTTACAATAGCAGCTCCGGCTCTAAAGGAACAATTCTGGCCCATCTTCTCTGAGGAGTCCTGTCTCACTCTCTGACGGTGCCCCCAAACTAGTTGATGGGTATTCTCTCCCCAGCACCTTCACCTCGGGGCTTATGGTTCTCTTCTTCCCATTAAAGGAACGGAGAACCCTGTCCCCCCAACCCCCCACCCGAGTCCACAGACACAACTGAGTAGTTCGAGGAATTGCAGGTGAGATTGAGGAACTGAGCATGTTTATCTCAGAGAAGGGAGGACTCGGGTGGGGGAGCAGCGAGGCGTCTCTGTTCAGCTGCCCAGCAGGCACTCGAGTGGGGAAGAGGGTAGACTCGTGCTCAGAGTCCATACGTGGGAGAACCAGCATCATGGCAGCGGAGCAGAGGAGAAACACGTTTCAACTCAGTGTAAGAAGTGACTTTATTACAACAATCTGAGCTGTCCGGAGAGGGAACTGACTTCACCAAGAGGTAGTGAGTTCCTGCCCACTGGTGATATTCAAGCAGAGCATAGAAGACCGGTTGGTGAGTATGTAGGGGTGGGTGGGAGGTGGGAGAGGGTTAGAGGGGCCTCTAGATTAGCATCGGTGACTGGTTTAGACCTTTTAAAAATGTTCTTCCAATCTGAGATTTTATGACTCTTCCGAAATAAGCAGTGTCCTTTCCAGCCACAGCACCTTAGAGGCATCACTTTGGGAAGGACAGGGTGGTCCCAAAGGGAACCCAGAAGAAAAGACACCCTCATTTGAAGATTCAGGAGAAAAGAGAAAGGAGACAAAAAGATTTTAAAAAGTGCAACAGATTGGGCCCATTCAGTGTAGGGGCACTCTCTTACATGCTTTTCATGGCCTAAAAATGATCACTATGTTAAAGCACTCTACAATTTTAAGTATTTATAATAGCTACATGGTTAGGGAGAAAACTTAAGAAAACTCAGTAAAGTTTAGAATTCAGAAGTAAGGAATTCTGATTTAACAAGGTGTGTGCAACAAGGTATGTCACTGTCTCCCCCCGCCCTAAATGGAGTTTTAACTCACTAAAATACAAACAAACAAGCAGATATATCTTTAACAAAATATAAGACAGGTAATGTGTTAAACTCTAGGGAAAATTGTTATTGATGGCTTCACCAATAGGAAAGAATTGAGAAATAATTCTGGAGCACACATTCTCCAATTAAAATAGCCCACATCCAAAGACCAAAGACGGAATAACCTCAGAGCTTCCTACTGATGCCCGTGTCATCAAGGGACAGGGACAAGAATTAGCAAAACAGGCTATCTCTCTTCCAGTACCTTCAGCGGTGGTGGCGCTGCAGAAGTCCTCTCTCTCTCCCCAGGATGCCCCCCCCCCCCCGCCCCTCACACTACTGCCTTCAGATTATCTTTACCTGCATCCATTCAAAAGCCTCACTTGCCACAGAGCACAGGGGAACTGGAGGAAGCACATTTCATTGTGGCTCACTTAGATGCCTGGAGAGAAGCACCAGAAACAGGGTAGAGTCAGGAAGAGCCCTGGACACAGTTCTGGATAAGGAAGGGGTGTCCTCTTTTATGTTCTACATCTTATTTAGAGAACATGCTCATTGCAAAAGGAAGATCTAACCAGCCTAGTGGCATTACCCAAGACGAAGGCCTACAGGCGCATTGACCTAGTGGCTGGTTCTTAGCTCTGTACCTTAGGAAGGCAACTGCAGCACGAGAATGTACAGTGGTGGACACTCCAGGCATGGACAGCAGTCTCTCCTCTCATGGATGAATGAATAGAAAAGATCACTAAGGGGCCTATGGAAAGGTTTTGGAAAGTATGGGAGACCACTACTCTGTTAGAAGAAGAAGAGAACCATCGAGCAAACCTCCTTGCCATGAAACCAGGATCAAGCCAAAAGTAGTTGGCTGAAATAAGGATGCGGGGAAATTCCAAAAGTAGTAGCAGAATTCAAACCCAATTGAAGATGGTAAGTAAAAAAGATCTTGCAGAAAATGATACCAGGAATGTGGAAGGGCAACTCGAGAAACTTCCTTAACATGGCGGAAAAGGATGAAAAGATGAAAATGGTTGTGGGTGGCAGATCTCGAGACTTTGGAGTTACAGGAAATTGAGAATTACACATGCCCCAGAAGAAGTAACCAAAGCCAGATATTCAATAGAGCTCACCTTCAAATTAAAAAACAATATGGTCATTTCAATATATATGCTTTAGAATGTTTGATTAAATCAAGACTCTTAGGCTCTAAGTCCAGTCAGATTTTGTGGTTACCTATACACATATTTTCTCCCCCACATTTTTTTTTTAATCCTAGTTCCTATGGTGGAATTTAGTTTTGAAACTCTTGTAGAAGGAGATGCAGACATTCATTCCAGTGGAAGGCAGGGATTCCATTCAAAGCCCTGAGTAGGGGAACACAAGGGCTCAAATCAAATTGAACTGCCAATATTAGACGTCAGAGGAGGTGAAGATAGGAGAGAAAATGGGGTTTCATGACACCTGGGTGCTGGGGAAAGGAGCAGAAGAGACGGAACAAAGAGACAAACATTACCCATTTCATAATCTGATCAGGGTTGACTGTCACTATCTTCTGTCGTCATGGGTCGATGGTGATAGAATGCAGAGCAGGGATGGGTGCAGCAAAGTGCTGAAGTCCTGACCATATAAACATGGGACTTCTGAAACTCACTGTGGGACCTGATGTCAGCTCTCTCATCTTCCAGAGAATCTAGATTTATGAGACATGGACCGAATGCCTAAAGAGCTGGATAGGCCTAATCCAACAAACATCCTTCTTGCATGCTTCTGTGCCTTTGCACATGCTGTTCCTGCTGCCTGGAATGCTGCCTGGAATGGTCACCTTGCTCTGGTAAACACTGGTGCAATGATCTCTCAGGCAGAAGGAGTGAGGCCTTTTCCTGTGCACACGTGACCACCACAACACTTGCCCCTGGGAACCAGAATGAGCTGTTCCCATGCCAATCTCCAGAATATAGAATGTGTTTTTCCAGGGAAGAGGTCATACCTTAACCATTTCTGTCTCCGTAGCCTACCCTGTACTGGCTACATTTTTAGATCTCAGTAAATAACAGTTTGATGAATGAAGAAAGAAATATAGAGGGGAGGACTCTAAAACTCCAGGTTGGAGAGGTCCACCCTGAAGAGAAGACAGGTGTTCAAGCTCACCAGAGGACTCTATTTGGGGCATTCTTTGTCCCCAGTGGCAGACCAGGTTTGGTTTCCTCTCTAAAGAGGGCAGATCAAGGGTGGGACTCTGGTGAGCATGTTTGAGCCCTCTGGAATCACAAATGTCATGAGCTTGTGGAAACTTAGGACAGTCTGCATCCTAAAAGTTTCAGAGTTGGCTGCACCACATGCCATTGGATTTACACGAATTTATTGCTTTCATTGGAATGCATGGGAAGATCTTGATGCAAGAACAGCTTTAAAGGGCCACCTGCATCTGATCGCAGACCACCAATGGCTCCTGTCAGAATGGCCAAAGCTTCTGGTCTAATTAATGGCCAACTATACCCGCACAGCTGGAGGTCCTCAGATCCACAACAGAGATAATAGTGGGACAGTCTGGGGACAGGAAAGATCACAGATCTGGGAGTCAGGAAACCCAGTCCTTCACTTTGAAAGACTGGTGTCTTTGGATCAGTCTTTTAATTCTTTGGAGGATCTCAGGTTCTTCCTGTCTTAAACAAAAACATTGGATTAAATAACCTCTTTGATCTAAAAGTCTGCATTATTTTAATCAGGTAGTTGCTATTCAGTTGTTTAAGCCAATCATTGATCAAGGGATGGAATAGAATTCTACTTTGTATTTTAATACTTCCTTGATTAATTGACCCGTTGATTATAGAGAACAATCGCAAAATTCAAGCTCTTCCTCTCACACAGTTCTGTCAGTCAGATAGTCAGTCCCTTGAAAAGGATATAAGAAAACTCTTAAAACTTGTATCTTACAACTTGGTGAATATATAAAATAAGATCAAACATTCGAACTTTATATATAGTGGACTGCCTATTCATTGTCTTGATTCTTGGAGTTGGAAATATTAAGGACTGCTTGATCCTATAGCAGTCAATCCTTAAAGCTTATTATCATCTGCAGGGCCAACCCTGTTCTAGGGACTCATTTTGCAAATCTCACCTTATGTAGCACTTTCAACACACTTTATGCCATTCGGTCCTCAGGACTTCCCTCCACCTTCCTACGAGCTGTGCTCCGAGAACAGCACAGAGCACTTAGAAGTGCTGTGCTTGCAAAATCATTAACAGAGGCTTCTCCCTGGCAGCGGAAGATGTCACTCTGCCCAGAAAAGGTGTGACTCAGAGCTCTCCCCTGACCCAGAGAGTACCCTGAAGGGCAGCCACTTCCCCATAAACCTTGAGTCTGTCCAAGACATAGCTTCAAGATTTACAAGAACAATCTTGTGGGATTTCTTATCCTTCCAACTTTGGCTTGGCCGGAAATGCCCTGAGACCGGCCTTTTCAGCTATATTTTAGCACTTTTGTCTCTGGCTTCAACAGCAACAAATAAGGGTAGAGGGATGTGAGATACTAATAGTATTTCCCCCGCACACCCTTAAAGTAATCTAGGCTTCTTGGGAATGGTGAGTGTTGGTTGGTTGGTTAAGTTTCACATGAAGTTTGAAGTGACAATGAGTCTCCTCAGCTTTCTCCTTCTCTGACAGAGGCCATCAAGTCAACTATTGGCTCTGACAAGAATGCTAAACCTGGGAAATCAGGAAAAGAATCCGAAGATTGGGGCTTCTTCATGTATCCTTCCAAACCCATCTTTAAACCCCTTTATTGTGAGAGACACAGATGGCTCCAAGGTGAAACAGACATAGTCTCTCTTCCTTTAAGGAACTCCCAGTCAGACAGATAAACTGGTAAATTATAATACTATATCATGGCAGCCATAATTAGTTGCCTACATGCATGAATGAACAGCCATTCTCCCTTTTTTCTTGCGAATGGAACGCCAGTTGTATTCCCATTTAACCTGCTCTGCCACTGGGTGGATCAGTTAGGATGGGTCTGAATCAATCAGAGCAATTCGGATCCCCTTTCATAAGTGACCAGCCCTAGGAATGGGTTTGTCACTGCTGGCCAGTAAGACTTCAGGGGATGTCTTCGGGACATCTGAAAAGTATATTTATCCCTGACAAAAGCTATTCTAAGATTAAAATCTTGTGTTTCTTCATTCAGTCTTCTTTCTTGGAATGCTGTTGTATAATTATGTGATGCTTAAGATTGGAGAAGCCATGCCGTGACTTGGAGAAGAGCTCTAGAAAACTGCGGGTGACGAAGTAGAGATACTGGGACTTGGGTCTTTGATGGCATCATTGAATCACCAAGGCAAACCTGGGACCATCTGTCACCTGACTGCCTATTAAGGAAATAAACATCCTTCAGTGTGAGCCATAGTGAGTTACATTTTTTTGTTATTAGTAGCCAAAAGCATTCCTAAATGTTAAAAACAAGGGAAGGGCTTTAACAAGGTACATGTAACTAAATTCTTGGGGGAGGGAGGCTACACATTGGAGGCTGCACAGAGCAGATGACATTTGAGCTGGGTCCCGAAGGATGAGTGGGTCTCACCACTTTCTCAGTGGAGAAAGTGAGGACGAAAAAAAAAAAAAAAAGAAAGTGAGGACGAGCCCTCCAGGCAGAGGCATCAGCTTGAATCTTGGAACATGGAAGCCGAAAGGCGTGCTCTATTTCGACATGGTGCGAAGTTCAGTGTGGTTGGGATATCGGTTTTGAGGGGGAAACAATGAGTTTATTCAGAGTCAAGGCTAAGTTTCCTTAAAACGCAGTGGCTTAAAGCGTGTAAAAGCTTACTTGTCTCTCATGTAATAGTCGTGAGGGGAGTGGTCCAAGTGGTCAGGGGAATAGCGTACTGGCTGGTTGTTTCGGGACTCAGAGTCCTTGCTTGACTTCTCTGTCACCCCCTGGGGTGTTGGCCTTGTCTGTGTGAGCCAGGCAGTCTCCACATTCCAGCTTCAGGGAAGAGGATGGCAGACTAGAGAAATGACCCCAAGTTTTCCAGTCTGCATAACCACAAAGATGGGACCCAGCCACTCACAGAGATGGGCAAGAGAAAAGCAGGATATGAAGGGAAGATGTGTTTGAGGTCCCTGTGGGGTGTCTGTCAGGCAGTTGAAAATGCAGGTATGGAATTGGTAAAGAGACCGAGGTTGGAGGCTTAGATCTGAGAATTGTTCAAATATGTAATTTTAAAAATAGAATTGTCAAGATCACCAAGAAAGAAAGTAAGGAGCAGAGGTGTTTAACCTGGCATTTCCAGAGTTTTATAGGGCCCGTGAATGGGGGTGTGTGTGTATGTGTACTAGTTTCTCAAAACAACCTGTGACTCTTTAAAAAAAAAAAAAGTATTACAGCTGTGGGAAGAGAATATACTGTCAGAAAGAACAGAAAAATTTGGAGAAACCATTGTTCACAGGTGCCAGAAAGAAAATTCATTCCAGAAAGTGGATGTTTGGCAATTTCAGATGCTACAGAGATGTCCCGTAGAGGATGAAAATTGAGGAATGGCTTTTGGATTGGACAACTGGTGATCTTTAAAGAAAGCCATCTTAGTAGATGGGAGAGGGCGCGATTCAGATCTCGAAGTGTGGAGAAGTGGACAGGAGGCGAGGACTGCGAGGCAAGGAGCATGGGCACCCCTCACAAGAAATGTATTTATGAGAGGAAGTAATGGCCAGATCCTTAAGGAGTGGCTGGTTATATTTTACTTTGCAGAAGACAAGTAAGTCAGCAATGGAGGGGAAAAGGCACAGAAAGGGAGAGCAAGAGTGGAGGGTTTCAGGAATGGTTCTTAGAGGAGGTGGGCACGGCCCAGACTGAAGGTACAGGGGATGGTGTGTGGGAAGTGCTAGGGATGGGGCTTGGTTTGGGTAAGGAGAAGCAAAAAGGAGTGAGAGGCCACAGGCATATTGAAGTAAAGAGGCGGAAAGCCAAGGAAGCTTAAGAAAAATGGCCTTCACAACACCTGCTAAGAGTGGAGGATCACGGGTGGGATCAGGGGGCCGAGCCAGCCTGTTTGGGACTTGCTGGTGTGAGGGTGAAATGAGATCTAAAACATCACATTTGGCAGAGCTGCCGCAGTGGCGGGCTGCGGCCTGGGCTCCCTCCACCCCCACTGGGCCTTGCGTAGGTGCTGTGCGCTCACTGGCGGGGTCCGGGTGCTGCTGGCCATTTCCTGCCACCTCACTGGTAAGGCGTGGCTTAGGCCCAGGCGTTCGTGTGGACCCCACCCCAGTTCCGTGCCTCTGCCCGTGATGTGATTAAATGAGACCTGTGCCTTTAAGGAGTGCCCCCTTCCTCTGCCCTTCCCCCTCCAATTACAGCACTAATTTCAGTAATGGAGCATTAATAGAGTAATGGGCTAGTGAGGCTGGCCTGAAGGAACTGTGGAGCTCAGCACAAATTGAGTAAATAAACCATATATTAGATTTCTAAACAATACTTTTAGTCTAGTCTCCAGGGAAAGAGAGTCGTCAAGACTTACTTAAGTCATCCCTGCAAAGTGTATGTAGAAGAGGCCTCCTTGCACAGCCCGATGGTTTGTAGAAGCCGGAAATCTCACTCTCTCTTCCAGGGATTGGAGAGACGAGATAGCTGCTCTTCCCACACGTCCCCTTTTCTCATGATTTCCCCGTTTCTCTCCCTTTGACAGATGTGCCAGAGGTGAGAATCCCCAAGGATGCCCCCCTCCTAAGGACCCTGGCAAACGGGGGGCCCCTCACATCCTCCAGCGGAAGGCAGCCCAAGGCCGGTGGTGGGGACGGATGGGAAGTAGAGGAAGGACAGGCGCCAGAGTGAAGAGGAACTTGGGGGAAAGAATGGACATTATTAGCAGATGACCTTCTGACAGGAGAACAGCCTTGTATTGCTGCGACTTGGCCGCGTGTTAGTAGGCATCCCTTTCAGAAGACTAAAGCAGAATAACAACTGCTACATGAGGACCTGCATCTGTCGCTTTAATGGATAATGGAAAGAACAAAAGTCCAGGTGTCAGAAGACCGAGGAGGTGGTCTCAGCTCTATTAACTACTAGCTGTAGGAATCTGGACAAAATAATATTACTTCTCTGTACCTCCGTTTCCTTGTCTGTAAGATGGGCAGAGCAGTGTCTTGCTGCTCGTTTCCCAGGGAGTGATGAGGGACAGAGGAGATGGCATGTTAGTTGGGCGAAGGCCCTGCCTGCAGTAGCTGGGCACGCTGTGTCCTCTGTGCTTCTGCTGCCACGCGGCAAGGAGAGGGTGACTCCGGGAGGTCTGAGGGGTGGAAGGAAGTCCATAGAAGATGAGTTTAGGGTCCTCAGTGTTAAGATATTCATCACTCGCTCCACATCTGTGATCACCATCATTTTGAAGCTGTGGAATAGGACTGTAGGATCTCAGCATTGTTGCTAAAATCTGCCCTGACTTTTTTGTTCCCATTGCCTAGGCAAGTCCTGACTGTGTGTTGAGAGCATAGGGTCGAGTGCCTGAGAAGAGCTCTCTCTCCTTCACAAAGAGCCTGCTGATTGCAGAAGGGCTGATCCCCAGAGTGACTTATGGTGGCTGCGGAGAGTCCCTAGGGTAAGGCATCACCAGTGGATGTTCTGCTAAACTTTCCAAATGTTTAGATGTTCCACTTGCAGGAGATCAACTACTGAAGGTAAGTTTCTCATGAAGATTTTGTCTACATGGAGTGCGGGTGAGAAGGCGGAAAACAATGGGAAGGAGGAAGGTGGGTTTGGTAGCTTCTCAGTCTTACTGGTTAAGAGCTTGCATTCTGCATTGGGGTTCCCCAATTTTCCCTGAAGCTCCTTGTTACCTGCGGGCATAGACTCAAGTTACGAGGGGGTTTATAGCAAACTATTTTGTCCTTGGTTACTGGTTTAGACGGGGCTCCTAGCGGACCGGCCTCAGAGACTCTCAGACCACAGTCATACCCCCAGAAGAAGATGCTTTGCTACCTATTTGACTTTCAAAAGAAACACCCAAATCTGTTTGTTATTTTTGTCCTTTACAAAACAGTGCAACCTGAAGGTATTCACTCTAATTGTGTACCTACTGAGTACCAAGTCCTCTGAAATAGCAAATACTTGCAATAAATCACAAACAATATTTATCATATAGCGACTTTGGGGTTTTACTATTTTACCTGACACAGGCAGGGACAAAGGCCTTCCAGGTAATGCTTACATTAACGGGGCAAAAAAAGAGAAGACCACCTTTTCGGCTCATGATCTGTGGGATGATTTGAGGTGTCTGCCTAGATGCCCCAGAACAGTTTAAAACCTCTGACCTACACACTGTCCGAGGCTTCTGCCAACACTTAAATCTGTCCAGTTCTGTGGGAACAAAGCACCGAATGACGTAGAGAGAGGTGTGTATTTCAGGAAAATCGTGACACAGTGGGCATCACGTAAAGGGAGAAAGGTGAGTGGGTGGCGCCGTGAACAGCAGGGCTTGTCTGAGGCAGGCCGCCAAAGCCCCAGGTCAGGAGCCCAGAGGCGCCCGGGATTCTGTGCAGATTGGCTCAGGCGATCAGCTCAGAATCCTCCTCAACTCTCCTTCTCGTGGTTCTCTTTGTCTGGCTGATGGCCCCAGCTCTATCCTGCGGCCCCACACCTGGTCCTGCCCAGCTCTTCAGAGAGGCCTCTTGTTTGGATGGATGTCTGGTGTGAGGCTTCCATTTGATCTCTGGCCATTGACTCGGCTCTCTGTGTACTCCTGAATCTGCTTCTCAGGCCAGTCTCAGCGTCCTACCCTCCACCCCGTACATCCCTAGCCCTCTGCTCAGCAACCCGCACTGCCCTATAACTACGGACAGACTTTGAAAAAGGAATGAATGAATGAAAGGAAGGAAGAAAGAAAGGGGAGAGAAAAAGAAAGGGGAGAGAGAAAGAGAAAAGAATCGTTGTGTTTGACACCTAAAATCAGAAAGGTTTGTCATATTCCTAAAAGATGGCTAAAAATCAGTCTGGGTTGAATCCCCAAAGAAAATAAAGAATGGAGATGAACAATATATGATGGGATGAGCCCTGGGTGTTATAGGCAACTGATGAATTGCTGAGCTCTACATCTGCAACTAATGCTGTACTATATGTTGGCTAATTGAATTTAAATAAAAATTTAAAAAAAAACAAAAACCAAAAAGCAATGTGTACTCAGACGGCCAACGTTCAGATCCTGGTTCAGCCATGTACCACCCCTTCTCTGAGCTTCAGTTCCCCATCTCAAAATGGGAAATATCAATGCCTACCTTACCAGACTCTTCTTTGTAATAAATGAGGTGGAGCAAACCTAGTGTTTGGCACACAGACGAGACTCAGCAAATGTTCATTTTTCTCTCCCTTTGGTTGACCAGTATCAAGAGATGGTCTTCATGATACTTGATTTTTAAACAGCCATTGCAGAGAAAACAGCAAAATCAAATTTTAAATTCCCATTAAACATGTCAACCACAGAAGACCTCATGGGTATGGGATCCAGCAGTTCGCAATAATTAATCAGATCTACTTTAATTTTTTAGAGGTTCCCAGATTGCAATGATTTAACTGGCTTAATGTGTCCATAACGGACCTCCACCTTGGTGGTAAAAATGCCAGAGCTTTTCCGTGGGACCAAGTACTATCACAGCAAATGTATTGTCATGGGGCTGTACCTGGTAACCCACTTGGTACTGCCCTTTCTTTTTTTATTCTGGAAAATTTTAAGCATAAACATTAGTCAAAAGAATAGAATAGCAAACCGTATTTATCCATTACTTAGCCAATCTTGTTTTAGGCATATTCTTACTTACTTGCTATCCTACTAGCATACTTTAAAGCAAATCCCAGATTTCATATTGTTATATACACATTTCAGTATTTAGTTATACAGAGAAGAACTTTTTTCAAACATAATCACAGTACATTATCACCTCTAAAAATTATTACAGTAATTCCTTAGTATCTTTCAATATCTGCTTATTTCTCCTCTCTGTTCTCTCCACCTCATACCCTACCATATGTAGTTTTTTCATATCACGATACAAATAAGGTCCTGAAAGAGGTGAAAGTCTAGCAAAGGAGAAAGTGGGTGTGGGGAAGAGGTTACAACATGGTTGCTCCAGCAGGTGGGTCAATGTTTTTAATTTAGTTGATGACTGCTGTCCCACTAGGCCCACTGCAGTGTCAGAATGGCATTTGTTGAGCCCGGAAAAGAGACTAACCATGCCTATGTGTACTCCTTAGTCTCAGGAGCCAGCACTTTTTTCTGTAATGCCCCTTTGATGTGTTACAAGATCCTAATTAGGGTAGTTCAATAAATCAGTCCCTTGAGCATTGACACTTCAACACGGGCCTAATTTGCTAAGCACTGGTAGACATTAACCAGTTGTTGGAAATTTGCTGTGACATTCCTCAAAGACTCATATAGCGATCCTAGTCCCACCCAAGGCCCTGATTCCAGATTCTGTTCCCAAAAGTTGATCTCAGATAGTTCACGACTAATACTTCTCCCAGTCCTTTAGTGGATTAAGCTATTGTTTGCCTAAGGCTGCAGGATAGACAGAGATATGTAAGTGTTAAGTGGTGGCCTCATGGCTCCAAGTTTCCTGTGGTTACTGCCCAGCCTTCAGGATTGATTTGGAGCCTATCTCTGTAGAGAGTCAACTGTCCTGTGCAATCCTCATTCATAACTTCCTGCTACATCTGGCAAGACGCCAGGACACTCATTCTTTGTCTACTAGGCTGAAAGAGAAAAAAAGAGGGGGTGGAGAATTACAGAGGAAGGAAGGGAATTAGGGATGCCTTATCTTCAGAGAGTTCATCCATTCTTTCTCGGCATAGGATAAGAATTGCAAGTCGGCCCTATTGGCGTCCTGTGTATCCAGCCTGGGATTGCACAGGAAGAATGTGACACATTTGGGGAAAAGACACTCCTTCCTGATACGGATTTTGGAACTAGCACCTGGGAAAGCCAAATGATAAGACCAACATTTTTTTTTGAGCCTTTTCTAAACGCCAAGTCCTATGCTTGTGACTTTAAAGGCCATATTTTATTTATATGTCCCTGCAGCCCTATGGCTTTCTTTGGGTAGCAACTGTTATTATTTACATTTTAAAGACAATGAAATTAAGACCAGAAAGTTTAAGCCCCTTGCCCATGATGCGGCCAGCAAGACGCTGATGTAGTGTGCCCCCGAACCACCACACCGTGTGGGGTGATACAGGTTGGGGGAGTAGTTTCCTACTTGTCCTGGGCAGCTGCAGGTGTGATGGTTCTCTCGTTGAATCCCCTGCTGTGGTGGACACAGGATCGTGCACAAGCCCCAGTGGGCCAGTTATGGGACTGGCTTCACAAAGTTCAGTGAAATAAACTGAGACAGAATGAGGTTATGATGGCAGAGGGAAAAGCCTGGAACTCTCTAATTGCTGTTTAAAGTAGATGATTTGCAAACTACAGAACTCTTAACTCCTGTTAGCCACATAGGACCTGCAGCCCATCTCATGCCTAATCCTCGATACCTGTGGGCCTGTTCCCTGTGGGGTCTTCATCGTGCTTCATGTGTACAGTGTCAGCTTTGTTCTGTGATGTTAGGAGTTGCTTTGACATTGGTCTCTGCCATACACACCTCTTGGGGACTTGCATATATAGCAGGCCCTGTGCTGGCTTACAGTACTGAGAGAAATAGGCAGCAGTTCCTGCTATTGACGTGAGTCCTGCTGAGGACACAGTCAACACAGACTGTGCATAGGAGCGAGGGCCTGGGTCAGACTGCCCACGATAGGCCCCCAGCTCCATCATGTATCTTAACCTCACTGAGCCTTGGTTTTCTCATCTATAAAATGGGGACAATAATGGAACTTTAATTGAGATACTTTATGGAAAAACTTGACCCAGTGCTCAGTGTGTAGAGAGCTCAAACAGGTATCAGCTGTTACTGTTTCCTGACATCTTGGGTTTACCCTCTTTTCATGACAGCTGGAGTTTCCTGGGCTAGTGTCCCAGGCTCTCCAATCTGTGTTTGGTGGCCGACTCCACAACAACACAATCTCAGTTTTTTCAAGCCAGTGTGGTGACTCATGCCCCCAGGAGTCCCCAGCCAGGACAGCTGGCCTGGGTACTCTCTCTTGGGCCCTGTCCCCTGCCCAGCCTTGTCAGGCACCACAGTGTCCCCACCCTGAGTAATGTATGTGCGTTTTTTTCTCCAGGATTGGTGACATATTTTCATATCAGCTAAAATATATATTTTTTAAGATTTTTTATTTATTTGACAGAGAGAGAGATCACAAGTAGGCAGAGAGGCAGGCAGAGAGAGAGAGGGGGAAGCAGGCTCCCTGCTGAGCAGAGAGCCCACAGCCAAAATATTTTTGATCTTTGATTTCCCCCTTTCAAAACAGAACAATTACTTTTGTCTTTTAACTCGAGTGTTAGAGAACTGGATGAAATGTCTACTTTACATACTAACTTGATAACACCAGGCCTTAATGATATTTGGCTCTGTATGAAGAACACAATCTGTAGTAAATTGGTCTCCCTTCTGCCATCCTCACAAGCTTTGCTTACTCATGTGTCTGTGCCTCTGTTAGCCCTTTCCCTATCCTGGACTACTTTCCTATGTCCAGATTTTTTCATCCTGCAACACGTCTCAAGGTTTTATTCCCATCGTGAAGCTGGGTAGCCTTCAGCTCTAGCTTGATTTCTTTCCTCCCCAAACAAGTGAAGCACTTATTGTTTACCTGCAATTTGGCACTTTTCACACACTTTTTTATACTCAGATTATTCAATAAACATTTAGCAAGCCTCCTAATATTTTCCAAAGTCTATGCTAAGTATCTTTCACGTATTTTACCTCTTTTAATCCTTTCAACAATCCTGAGAATAGAGAGTTAATATCACCACAAATATATGCAAAAATCGAAGTTAGATTCCAGTAGCTTAAATAACTTGTCCATTAAAAATATGAGGAAAAAAAAATGAGAAGACATGCCACAGACTGGGAGAAAATATTTGCACATCATCTATCTGATATGGAATTTGTATCCAGAGTAATGTAAACAACTCTTACAACTCAACAGTAAGAAGATAAATAACCCAATTAAAAATGGGCCAGATTTGAATAGACACTTTGCCCAAGAAGATATGTGAATGGATGCTCAGCATATGAAGATACGCTTAACATCATTAGCCATGAGGAAATGCAAATCAAACCACAATGAGATGCTGTCCCCTCCTACTGGGAGGGTGAGATTTGAAAAGACAGATAATAATAAGTATTGATGGGGATGTGAAGAAACTGGAACTCTCATGCACTGTAGGTGGGGATGTAAAATGCTACAACCACTTCAGATGAGTTTGGCAGTTTCTTGAATAGTTAAACAGATACTTAAATGGCAAAAATCTGTTCCCAGGTATCTCCCCGAGAGAAATGAAAACCTCTATCTACACGAAGATTTATATGTGAATGTTCATAGAAGTATTATTCAAAATAGGCACAATCCGAATATCCATTGGCTGGTGAATGGATGAACAAAACATGCAAATCCAGAAAACAGAATACAATACGGCAATCAAAAGGAATAAATACATGCTAATACATGCTACAATGTGAACGGAGCTCAAAAATGTTATGCCAAGTAAAAGAAGTCATGTTTAAACAAGCGGATATTGCATGATTCCATGTGTATGAAATTTCTAGAAAAGGCAAATCTATAGAAACAGAAAACAGGTCAGTGGTTGTCTGGGGTTGGGGTGAGAATGAGAATTGACTGAAAGTGATCATAAAGGAACATCTGGGGGGTGATGGAAATGTTCTAAGATTAGACTGAAATGATGTTTGCACAGCTCTATAAATTCACTAAAACTAATTTTATTGAGCCTTTTACTTACAATGGATAATGGTAAATAAATTCTACCTCAGTAATGATGTTAAAAAAAAAAAAATCCTCGTCCACGATTGCACACGTAGCAGAGTAGGGATATGGTTGTGCCCTTCCTGCGGGCTCTTCTAGCTAGCCTTTGTATTTGTTCTTGCATGTGGCCTGTCTCCTCTGGAGAGAGACAACTCTTTGAGAACAGGAGCATGCCTTTACATCTTTGGGACTCCCTCACGGTGTTCTCAACAAATATGTGGAACTGAGTTACTAGCACATCATATTATAATGGGATTTATTCTGTAGCCGAAGGAGCAACGTAGGGCTGCTGTTTCTCCAAATGCTGCTGGGAGTGTTGAGACATGAGGGGTAGATAGTCCATCAAAGGCATGCCGCCTGGAGAACAATGTAGTGACAGGGCTGGCTGACAACGAGAGACAAAGAGCTGTGCTGTTGAACACTGCCCAGAGCAACCTGTCTCTTCCTGCTCAGCCCAGCAGACCATTAAAAGGACCACAAAAGGCTGCTGGGGAGATGACAAGAGCTTAAGAATTTGCTGAATGTGTTACCCTTGATAGTAAGAGTAAACCCGAATGACCTTCCTGGGACACACAGTAGAGATTATTAGCATATAGGCCAGACCCGAGTCTAGGCAGGGAGTTGGGGATCCATGTTTGAAGATGGTACGGTGGGCTCACACATATTTAATCCACTCAATAGAATTAATGACTTTGTTGGAAATCAATATTAATTTTTTTTTCACAATTTAAAAAGGTATTATCAGGAAAAATTGTTCAGACCTGAAAATGGGCAAAAGAGACTACTTTGTGTCCTTTCAGTGGCTTTCTGGGCATTATCTAACGTCCCCTATAAGGTGTGCACTTTTCACTGGCTTTCTATTGATTAGGCTACTTTCCAACCACAGGGGTAGCAGTTAATACGTGGAAAACTTGATAATAATGTAAATGATTCTTGTTCACAGCAAAGCAAATGAATTTCATCCAGTGGATATAGAAAAGATAGCCCCAAGCATTACATTTTATTGCTCTTTCAGGTGTTAACCAGTTTTGCATCTATTAGCAAATTTATGTGACATTCTTGACTGTCTATAGATATCTCTGTTCTTCAAATTCTCCATTGAAATAGTCTTAAAATCTTACAGATTTTCCCATAAATGAGTCAAAGAAAATCTTTGACACATATTCCTTTTATATTTGCACAGAAGTTATGTTTTTAACTTTTTGAAGGTTATACTTTAACAGTGTGCATAGACACAGTTCAGGTTCACAGTCAAAAATTGTGAGACTGGCATCTGATCAGATAATTGAAGGAGTTTCCCCACCATTCCTGCCCGACCCCTCACCTGCCTTTAATCCTGAAACTCCCCTGTTTCTTCTCTGTCAGGCCAGCAACCACCATTCGCTCCACCAGAAAGCTCTCTCTAACCTCTCTAACTGGGCCAGAGGTCTTTGTTCTCTGCGGTCACAAGACTCTCTGGACTTGTTTTCTCAGAAAACCATTATGAGATACTCTGAAAAGAAGCAAAAACCATAGTCGCATACTAAGAAAAATAACAGTAAAGAGTACTACCTCTCAGACATGCCTGGGTGGTTCAGTTGGTTGAGTGTCTAACTCTTGATTTTGATTCAGGTCATGATTTCAGGGTTGTGAGATCAAACCCCACGTTGGGCTCCACACTGGGCATGGAGCCTGCTTCAGATTCTCTCTCTCTCTCTCCCTCTGCCTCCCACCCCCACCCCTGCTCACATGCACATGTTCTCTCTCTCTCTCTCAAAAAAAAAGAGTATTATTTCTCAAAGTCTAGGACAGTTATTTGCTATCTTCCTTGTGATAGGGATTTGATACCTTACCCACCCCACCACTACCACTTGACTTTGCTAGGCCCTTAGAATGTGAATGGGAGGGCGCCTGGGTGGCTCAGTCGTTAGGCATCTGCCCTCGGCTCAGGTCATGATCCCAGGGTCCTGGGATCGAGGCCCACATCGGGCTCCCTGCTCTGCGGGAAGCCTGCTTCTCCCTCTCCCACTCCCCTGCTTGTATTCCCTCTCTGGCTGTGTCTCTTTCTGTCAAATAAATAAATAAAATCTTAAAAAAAAAAAAAAAAAAAAGAATAATGTGAATGGGAGTAACCTATGTCCTGTCCAAGCAGAAGCTTTAAGAGCCCATGTGTGCCTTAGCCACTGCTCTTCTCCTTCTGCCACGAGGAAAGTGTCTCAGATGGGAGGTTTCTTCAGCTTGCATCTCAGAATGAAGAAGACATTGACTAGAGCTGCAGCCAGCATGCAAACGACATGTAATGTGAAAGAGAATAAACCCTAAGATGTTTAAACTAATGAGATTTGGGGATTATTTGTTCCTGCAGCATAACCTAGCAAAAACTGACTAATACAGACGCACTGAAGTAGTCTCAAGTGTGCTGATTATTAAAAACAACAAAAATAACCTAAGTATTTAGCTCAATCCAGAAAGGAAGAGATATATAAGGGAAGCAGGAGGAAGGTAGCATAACGTTTAAAGCAAAATTAATTAGAAAACTGGAGAAATGATAATACATTCAAAATCCATTCTTTCAATAGGACCAGTTATGTTGGCAAATTCCTCACAAGTATAATGAAAACAAAAGTAGAGAAAAAAGAGAACCCCTAAAATAAAAAATCTAATATAAAATATCAATAACAAGCAGTGGGTTTGGGCAAAGGTACAAAAGAGATTATGGAAATTTTTAAGAAAATACAGTCTATATCTCTGTGTTGATACATTTCAAAATCCTGATTAAATTCATTTTAAAAAATGAAAACACAAACAGTCAAGTTTGTGTAAAACAAGTTGAGAGTCTACATAGAACAATAAGCAAGGAAAAGACAGAAAGCATTGTTGAGGACCTACCTTTAAAGTACTGGATTCAGGAAAATTTATTGACAAGTGCTTTTGTATTTACTTTTTTTAAAAAAGCGTTTTATTTATTTATTTATTTATTTATTTATTTATTCATTCAATTTTAGAGAGAAAGAGAGCACGCAAGCAAGGAGAAGGGCAAAGGGAGAGAGAGAAGGAGAGGGAGAAGCAGAGGAGCAGACTTCACCCTGAGCTGGGAGACCCACGGGGGGCTCCACTTGATCCCAGGACCCTGTGATCATGACCTGAGCCAAAACCAAGAGTTGGACACTTAACTAACCGAGCCATCTGGGCACTCCTCGTTCATATTTTCAAGGAACACAGTTCCTGTGCTATTAAAACTATTAAAAGGGAGGAAAATAAAAGCCTCACAATTTATTTTAGAAAACTCATATAGCCCCGACGCCAAAGTTGACATATTAGAACCTCAAGAGACAACTATAGACTAAATGTATAACTATATAAATGTCATAATCCTATATGAAATATTAGCAAATCAAAACTGGAGCTGTTTTTTATTAAATATACTATGTCCAAGTGAGTTTATTTTGGAAATACAAGAAGGATATAATCTTAGGATATTTAATAATCTAATATTATCAGAACAAGGAAAATATTAGTGCTCAAATAGCAAAATACCAAAAATATTGGTGTCAAAAACATTTGATAAAACCTAAAATGTATTCCTGATTTTTAAAAAATCCTCTTAAGGGGAAATAAAAAAATTTTAACTTAAGTAAGCATCCCGAAATTAATATCTTGAAAATAATAGCGTAAAAATAAGAATTATTTCCCTTCAAGTCAGGAAACAAGATAAAGATGCCTGCAGTAACCATAATTATTAAGCATTTTTCTGGAATTTAAAGAAAGGCAATGAGGTAAGAAAATTAAATGAGAGGCATAAACACTGGTAGAGAGGAAAAGATAATTTTTGCAGAAGATAATCGCCTACCTGGAAAAACTAAGAAAAATCAAATATGCTATAGAGTAAAACAAGGTCCATATGATTGAAAAACAGAGAAAGATATGGGGCACATTGGTGGCTCAGTCAGTTAAGGGGCTCCGGTCATGATCCCAGGATCCTGGGATCCAACCCCAAATCAGGCTCCCTGCTCAGTGAGGAGTCGACTTCTCCCTCTCCCTTTGCCCTTCCCCCTGCTATGATTGCTCTCTGTCCCTGTCTCTCTCTTTCTCTCAAATAAATAAATAAAATCTTGAAAAGACAGAAAAAATTAGAGTCAGGAAAAGTGTGTACAAGCACACACACACACACACACACACACACACACACATACGGTCTTGGTATATGTAATATCCTGACACAAAAAGGGAAAACATTGATTAATTTAATTTTATTTTTAAATTTATTTTATTTATTTTAAAGATTTTATTTATTTATTTGACAGAGACAGTGAGAGAACACAAGCAGGGTAAGCGGAAGAGGGAGAAGCAGACTCTCTGCCAAGCAGGGAGCCTGACGGGGGGCTCGATCCCAGGACCCTGGTATCATGACCTGAGGTGAAAGCAGACACTTAATGACTGAGCCACCCAGGCACCCTGATTAATTTGATTTTAATAATATTTCTACATAGCAGAGAACACAATAAATAAAACTGAAAGGGACATGATAAACGAAGAAAAATATTTGAAACCCATCCTAAATATTAATTCCTTCCATAAAGAACTCTTGCAAATTGTTCAACACTTTCCTTCATTCAACAAATATTGACTGAGCACTTATTCTTTGCCAGGCACTGTTGTAGGTGCTTGGAAACATGAACAAGCAAACACAATTCCGTGTTATGATAGAGCTTACCTCCTCAGTTAATTTGTTTTAAAAAATGCAAAAACTGATAAAAAACGAAAAAATCTTGACTTCCATTAGCAATTACAGAAATGTGAATAAAGTATTTTATTTTAGTTTTTCGCTCTTTACATCGGTAGAGATGTTAAAAAAATTGGTTATATTCAATGTTGTCTAGAGTATGGGAAATACGTACTCTTATATGCTTCTGAGAAGGAGTATAAATTGGTAGAAACTTTCTGGAAAGCTATTTGGCAATCTTAAGAAGGATGACTAGCAATTTCCCTTCTAGGAATTTATACCAAGTAAATAAACAGATAATTACAAAAACAACTTAACTATAAGAATATTTATTGCAGAGCTATTTATAAGAGCAGAAAAGTTGGAAACGATCTAATTTGGTATATACACACAATGGACTGACCCATAAGAAGTTGTATTATAGGGGCGCCTGGGTGGCTCAGTGGGTTAAAGCCTCTGCCTTCAGCTCAGGTCATGATCTCAGGGTCCTGGAATCGAGCCCTGCATCAGGCTTCCCACTCAGCAGGGAGCCTGCCTCTCCCTCTCTCTCTGCCTGCCTCTCTGCCTACTTGTGATCTCTCTCCTCTCTGTCAAATAAATAAATAAAATCTTAAAAAAAAAAAAAGTAGAAGAATATGTAATAATATGGAAATATTGTTAGGTGAAAATGCAGGTTATAGTATATACCGAATGGTTCAATTTTAAATGAAAGAAGTTTATATATACTGCCTTTAGAAAGTTGGAAAGATAGACATTATAATATTATTTATTATTACTATTATCTTAGTGCTACAGTTTTAAATGTTTTCAATTTTCTCGTGATTTAGGTGGTACGGATTTTTTCAATTTAAAAAAGAATTTTGTTTTTCTTTGAAGTTAACATATGGAGTAAAGATATCCATTGTGCCTTAGAGGTTTCATATTTTGCGGGATCTATTATTGCAGATACACCCCCCGGGTGATCCCTTAAGCCCTGAGGAATTCTCTCAGGCCTGATGAAAGGCTGCCAAGAGACACAGGTTCTGATCAGGGATCAGAGTAAAGCAGGTGAGGTGAGTTGAACAAGCGTGGTGTTGGATCCCATATTTACTTACATTTTTGATATTTTATTTATTGTGGATTTTTTGCATTCGTTTTAGCTTTTGAAATATTTTAAATATTATGTTTCTTGAATGCTGATTCTTTGGCACCCCCCCCCCCCCGAATTTTGCCCCTGGGGGTGAGTGAGACCCTGCTCCTTGAGAGCCCTCTGCACTCACCATGCTCCACAAATAGCATTCCTACCTGTCTTGCTTTGGCCTGCCATCCAGCAGCTGCTGCTCCCCCCTGGCCACCTAGGACCAAGCATTGGAGCTCTGAGTGGAGTGAGGGACGGCCGCAGGCCTGGCCACTCAGGGGGCACTTCCTTTAGTCTGGCGTCCGTGCAGAGCACTTCACCAGCATGACCTGAATCCTCACAATAGCCTGATAGGTTGGGGAGCAGAGTTCCTATGTATCCCTCACTATCATTCTTTCCTCTCAGTAGCAGACTTTTCCTAATTGCAGTAGGGTACATGACCATCCAGAGTAAAGACCGCATTTCCCAGGCTCTCTTGCAGCCAGGTATGGCCATAAGATTAAGCTCAAGACAAAAGAAAGTTAGGGGCCATGTCCCATAATGGGGAAGGCCATTCCCTTCCTCTCTTGGCCTGCTTCTGTGTGGAATATGCGTGTGAGGACTGGGGCTGCAGCATCCATCTTGGGCTAGAATGGAAGTCACCACTGAAGACTGTGGAGCAACTGGGTGGAAAACGGCCTGCTTCATCGTGTGGAGTCTCCAGTCCAGGCCTGCTGTGTTATATGGGGGAGAGAGATACTTCTGTCTCGTTAAAACCACTGTTATCTTAGGTTTCTGGGTACTTGCAGATCAACCTAATCCTCATTTATTCTGGTAGATATTATTATTAAGTCCCCTTTGTAGATGAGGGAACTAGACTCAGAGAAGTTAAGCACCTTTTACAAGTTTGCACAGCCAAGTGACAGATAAGAATCTGAAACAGTGTCTGACTCCAGTGCCCTAGCTCTTGATCCAACGCTATTAAAGTCCCCTGCTCCAGGAAGACTTCCAACTCTGAACAAAGGGCTTGGAATCCTAGATTTCAGATGCTCATTCCTATGCTTTCTCCAGCCAAAGTCCCAAACCCTCCTGGGGCTTCAGCAGTTGAAAATGGCTTAGCAGGAGAATAGGAAGAGAGAACAGGAGAACAGAAATTCTTTGCCAACGTCTTCTGTCTTCTCAGTTCCCTCGCTCTGTCCCCAGCCCACCGCGTGACACCAGCACTGTTTACATACCTCAGGCTTTGGGGATCATCCATCATTGTTTCCATTTGTCCAGAGACAAAAGTTATTCTGCTCTTCCAATGATGAGAGTGAGGGTAAGGGTGGGCCTGGGAGAGGGCTGCCATCTCTGCTAATGCTTCAAAAATCCCACCACCTTATGTTAGTCTCCTGGAAACCCAGTCCCAGCCTTGGAATACCGTGTAGCCCTGTGGCATTGTGACATTGGATGTCTCTGCATTGTTGAAGTAACTCAGCACGTTGGCGTGCGTTTATCCCCTCAGGTCAGGGCAATGCTAGAGGAAGTTCATCGCCTCTGCTTCTTCAGTAACTGATGTCTGATCCATCAGCTGAATGCACTTCAGACTTATAAGCAACCCCCCCCCACCCCCCCCGCCCACCAGTCTACAGGCAGAAAAGCTTTCACCATCTCCCCATCCTCCATGAGTGACCAGTGTCTCAGCCTTAATGCATCTGATGGCATCGAGCCTTGGTGGCTAGAGCGAGGACAGTCGCCAAGCAGGGATTGCAATCACATTTTTATTTACATTATTACTTTCCACAGCTTGGTTTCTTGCAGGCTTTTGATCTATTAGGTTACACTATGTAGCCCAGACTGAATCTTTGAATTGCTTTACCTTTTCATCCAAGATCATCAAGGAACTTGATAAACCTGTATAATTAATCAAAATATCCATCTATGGTGTCGATATATTAGGTCTAAAAGTGAAACACTGCTACATATGTGCAGTGTAGAAGAGAAATCATACCTTCTCAAGTGTAGACTTTGTTGGTGATTCTTTGCCAAAGAGTAATCATTGTTATTTTAGGAAAGACCCAGAGTTTATCCAACTCTTGTTAGAGCTGGATGAGTCTGGATTCCTACGGTAGAATGCAAGTGTGAAACCCTAACCTTCTTGTAAGGTAAACTCATACGATCGTTTACACATGTCCAGTCACAGCATTAATGAATGCAGATTGTCTTGGATAAGACACATATTTAGTCTTTATAATAGATGTGAAATAGGATTATGGATCACTGCTCTACTTTATTGTGAATATTAGGTTGTATTTACTGTCAAACTTTTTTGACAGCTTCTAAGGAGTAAATTTTAAGTGGGTTATAATCATTCTCAAAGTGCAAGCTGCCACCTCTGGTTCATGGCATTTCTCCTCCACACATTGATAAGAGAAATGGAGACATGAGGAATCAAAGCAGAACTGGAGGGATTTGTTAGGACAGAAATTCTGATTCATTCCTTATGATTCTCATGTATTACCAGACAACCAGAAAGTAATGATCCACTGGATTTTTCTTTTCGATGAATAAGATGGGCAGTTTTCTAGCACAATAGCTTAGTTTTGGAAGAGCATCCCGAAATGTGCCTCTAACCAAAAGACTTTCTAATTTCCCTTGTGCTTTCTTCTTTGACTCACCGGTTATTTAAGAGTGTATTAAGTTCCACATATTTTTGAATTCCTCCAAATCTTCCTGTTATTCCCCTATATTTTTATTCCATTAGATCAGAAAATCTACTTTGTGTGGTTCAATCATTTAAAATGTATTGAGACTTATTTTATGGCCTAATGTATGGTGTCTCATGGAGAATTTTCTTATTTATATTGAGAAGAGTGTATAGTCTGTTGTTAATGGTTGGAGTGTTCCATAGATATCTATTAAGCCCATTTGGTTTGTAATGTTGTTGGAAGTCTTCTGTTTGCTTGTTGATCTCTTGTGTAGTTGTTCTATTCTTAATTGAAAGTAGGGTGTCAAAGTCTCCAACTATTATTGTTGCATTGTCTATTTCTGCTTCAATTTTGACAGTTTTTACTTCTATATTTGGGGATTCTATTGTTAGATGCCTATATGTTTGTAATTGTCATATCTTCTTGATGGATTTATCTTTCATTGTGAAATGCCCTTCTTTGTCTCTGAGAACAATTTTGAATTAAAGTCCATTTTGTCTGATATTAGGATAGCCACTCCACTGATCTTTTGGTTAGTGTTTGCACGGTGTAATTTTTCCCATCCTTCTACGTTCAAACTGTTTGTATCTTTGAGTCTAGAGTGTCTCTCTTGTAGACAGAATATAGTTGCATAATATTTTTTGTCCATTTTGCCAATCTCTGCCTTTTAATTGATACTCTCAGAGTCCTGAAGAAGAGAAAGCTCCTCCAGCTGGGGAAGATCAGGGGAGAGCTTATGTAAAAGTAGGATTTTAGCGGGAGATTGAAGAATGAGGACAACTTTGTGGAAAAAATCAGACTTTAAAAGCTGTTTAGACATTTTTACTTTAATTACTTAGAAAGTAAACTTTGAAGGATGGAGAATGAAGGGTGTGGGGAAGCAGAGGTCTTTAGAGTTTTTATGTCATAACCAATAGATTATTTTACTATGAAGATTTATGTTAAAGTAAACAGAAGTAGTGGTGGTACCTTTTGGAATTAGCTTCTCCAAATCAGCCTTAGATTTAAATAATTTAGATGAACACAAGTGTTTTGGGCTAAATTGTGTCCTCTTCCCCTGCAAGTTCATATGCTAAAATCCTAACAACCAGAGCTTCAGAATATGACTGTATTTGGAGATAGGACCATTAAAGAGATAATTAAGGTAAAATGAGTTCATATGGGTAGATGCTGGTCAAATATGGCAGCTGTCCTTATAGGAAGAGATCAGTGCACAGACATGTACCTGTACAGGGGAAACACTATGCAAGGACACAGAGAGATGGAGGGCAGCTGCAAGCCAAGGAGAGAGGCCTCAGAAGAAGCCAAACCTGCTGACTTCTAATCTTGGACTCGATCTTGGACTTCTGGCCTCCAAAACTGTGAGGAAATAAATTTCTGTTGTCTCAGCCACCCAGACTGAGGTATTTTGTTATAGCAGCCCAAGCAAACTCATACAAAGGTATTACAGAGGCATAAAACACTAGAACTTAGCCCAGTGTTAAAGTTGGGAAACAGGTTCAGCCAGGCTGGGAAACAAGCATTTGCTTATTCCAAATCAATGTTTTCTTAAACAGTAGGAATCTCAGGATTATCTTCCAAACAGTTTGAGTAAGTATAGTAATACGCTCAACAAAAGAACCCTAGCCATATTCTGACAAAAAATTGCTAGGATTGTGGTCTGATTGGACTAGTTTGACTTTCTATCCCATTGTCTGGGCACATGCAGACACACTCAGAAATTACCCTGGACTTGCCAGATAATGTATTCGCTGTGTGTGTCAAGATTGTTTTTATAATTGGATGTCATCTTTTGTAATGGTCCATGTTCCTAGCTGCAAAGCAACCAGAATTCATTATACATGTTTAAGCAGGGGAAGTATTTACTGAAGGATATGAGGAAACTCACAGACCTGGGGAGAGGGCTAGAGGAAGGGGAAAGAAGCTCAGCTTCCAGAAGCAATATCCAAACCCTGCTGAGAGAATGGCCTGTGTGATGAGGAGACCATTAATTCTGGTGCTGCCAGGCACGAAGCACCCAAGATTCCATTCGCTTCTCCTGCACCAGCTTCTTTCACCTGTTTTGAAGCCATTTCTGCAAGAGGATCTTCTGGAAAGAAGTCTTTCCCAAGGGTCCCTGATTGGTAGATGCTTGAGTCACATGCTGTGTTCTAGCTGCAAGAGAGGCAAGTAACTTCAGCTCTGACTTCTACACTGGGAGACAGACAGGTCAGCTAATAGAGGGAGGTCTTTTAAAAGTTGATGGGCTGGCAAGAATATGACAAATGTCCACTGCAGGCCTGGAGTGCTTTCTTTCCTACTACTACATTATGCTTTCTTCAACGTCTAAGCCTCTAAGATGACACAATTCATGCTCGACAAATACAAGGAGGTGATGAACAAGGCCGAGAGTCAAGTATTTTCAATCAGATTCTCACCAAAGCCTTATATAAGATTTCCTACAGTCAACACATGTTGAACATTCATGGAACATTTAATAGGGTTTGCTAATAAATGAATAAATGTTGTCATGTGAAGTACTCTCTTTTTCTTAATGACAACACCAAAAACTCTTAGAATCCAAATCGTTGGATTGTGCTTCTAGCTCCTCATTTTCACACCCCCTAAT
Source organism: Potos flavus (assembly GCA_028534135.1). Taxonomy (NCBI): domain Eukaryota; kingdom Metazoa; phylum Chordata; class Mammalia; order Carnivora; family Procyonidae; genus Potos; species Potos flavus. The sequence goes on along the minus strand of CM052887.1, from coordinate 56,636,937 downwards.
GGGGTCTGTCTTTTATACTGTGGCAACTTTGTTTCCCAACAGGAACAACGGGACACATGATTCTGACAAAGGATCATGGCAATTGTTTTTTGGGCACAAGAAGCAAGCTGATAGATGATGCTCAAATATTAAAATGGCCATTTTGATGGTTGGCGAGGACAAGAGAATATTTCAAGTCAGGACTCTTCCAGAAAAGTATGATACAGTCGTGGTACAATGGGTATAGCATTTGCTTCAATGAGAAGTTTTACAAGCACTAGTTAATTCATTCATGCATTCAGTGTTCTATTTTAACAAACATTTCTTGAGTGCCTACTATAGGCCAGACACTGAACCAGGCCCTTAGGTTATGTTCCCCAAAAGACTTTGCAGTTCAATAGCATGAGAGGTAGGTAAGCAAAACAATGCAATAAAGGTTAGAAGTTTTAGGACAGAAATCTACAACTGTGCACACACACACTGCATTACAATTACACAACAAAAAGTAAATATAACTCTTCCTTTCTTAAGCATAGAGTAACGACAAAGAAGTTGTATATTAGTATCTTGTCCCCAGTGCAATGCAGATCTCTGTTGAGAGTGTCTTGAAATCTGCTACATTTGTTCTCCTGTTTAAAGATTTAATTTCACTTTGCAAGCAGTAAAACATCAATATGCACATAGAGCCCACGAGATAAAAGATTTCACATAAATACAAAGGGAAGTAACATGACTACATTAGCTTGTGTACAGAACAGACATAATGAGAATCTCTTAGCTCATTTCGCTTCTCATTCTCTCTCAAGCATCTAATTTGCAAGGAATTTCAAAACAAAACCACTTATACTCTAAAATCTTCAGTGAAATCCTTAAGACCCCTCTTCACAGTTCCTCCTGAATTTCATTCCTCTGCCAAGGGAAGCAGGCATCACTTTATTTGATGGCAATTTATTTATTTATTTATTTTCTGTCTCCTGCCCTGCACTGTGCATTCTTTTCTATCCTTGGAACCCAGGACCCAGAAGATGAGCATTCATCTCAGAATGGATGCACAGATAATGGAATAATGAATGCCCGCCCCCCCATCAACCAGCAAAACATGAAGAACAGTTCTCTAGTTGGCCTACAAGTGTAGAAATTAGGCAGCCTTGGTTGAAATCTGCCTCTGCTACTTGTTGGTTTCTGGAGTTTGAGCAACTCCTAACATCTTTCTTGGCCTCAGTAGTTACATCTGTAAGATGGGACTAATTAACTGAACACCTCTCACAAGCTTGCGGTGAGCATGAGGTGGGACAACATGTGTAAAAGATATAGTACATACTGTGCAAACTGCCAGACCCGTGGCCGATCCTAACTGGTGGAAAGAGTCATCACAATTGGTTTTCCAGTGGATAATGGCGTGTTTTCCAGCAGCAGCCACCCTCGCATTTAGGGACACTGAACCTTCTGGATGGAACACATATTTGGCTCATAGATGCTACTTCCTTTGCCTCATATTCCTTCATTTATATAGAATCCACACCTCCGGCCTGCCCCAAATCGGAGTGCATCTTTGACCTTTGAGGAGGTAGCCTTTTTTCATACAGTTATAGCTTAAAATTCTCCTTTCTCTGCCTCTCATTGCCCTGGAAGGGTACCTAATAAAAAAATTGCTCCCAGCTTAATTTGAAAGCCCAGCCTCCTAATTCATCCTAAAATACAAAAATCTGATAAATTGGCTTTATTAAACTAAGAGCCCAATATCACTACACCACAAAATTTGGGGAGTAGAGGAAGCGTGTGCTGGTCAGGTGAGTGGTGAGGAATGGCAGAATGGGCCCCCACCTCTACCCCAAACACACACGGTGTCTTAAAATAGCCAGGATTATTTTTTCTGTTTCTTCTCAGCTAGATGCCCCTTCTGAAATTGGACCAAGTGGAAAAACACAAAGCCATTCAGATTCGTCCAATTTTATAACATTAAATTGGGATGAAGCGTGTGATGGGGGTGGGGGTAGTTTCATAATATAGTAAGTGGAACCTTTTAGCTTCAGTAAGTGAGTCTGACTCAGGAATGTAGGCGATTGTATCTCAAAAAAAATCAATATTAAGATGCACAATTGCTCCCCTGGTATCAAAAGAATTAGTTGATCTACATGCTAAATGACAAGCCTCTTGATAACAGGGATTATGCGACCTGCCTTTCCAGCCAGGGCTGCTGGGGACTGTCCCTTAGGTCCCTAAGGCAGAGATAATCTAATTACAACAACAAAGACCAGGTCCATTTGAGGAGAAGGCAACTGCGGGGGTGGTGGGGGGTCGGAAGGTGATGGTGGGTGTGCAGGACCCTGTTGGGTCTTGTGTTAGCAGAGAGGGGCTCATCTAGAACAAAAGCTTCTAGGTGGGGAATTGCTGGGGAGTGAGGCCCAGAGGGGAGGGAGCGACTGCCTAAAGGGTGGACAGAGGTCACCTCTAAAACATGACTTAATCTCCACTTTGGCTCCACAAACACTGCCACGCTGGCTCCCAGACTCCGGCCAGACTTGACAGGAGCGAGCAAGGCTCCAGACGTTCAGACCCTCCGAGGCCCTCCAGCCAGTCACAGGAGAGAGAGAAGGGCCAGGGAAACACACGTGGGTCTCTGTGACCCAAGTCTTCTCCCTCCTCTGTGAATCTCCCTCCATCCCCAGGTCAGTAGGTTCCAAGAACGAGGCACTCATGGCACGCCCACCTGACCATGGCAAGAGAGAAAAATGAGGCCCTGTGCTGCACTTTTAAGGGAAATAAGCCTCTTTCATTTAGAGGACTGCCCTCTCTTCTGAGTTTATGTCCTGCTCATGTCTTTGGTGATAAATATTCCGTTTTTAAAAAGTTCTGACTTTCTGAGTTGATGGTGAGAGTGGCTGGGAGGGTTTTTGTTTTTTGGGTTTTTTTTTTTGCTTTGGCTTTTGTTTGTTTTCAGTGCTCTTACCTGGCATGATAAGAAGTTTCCAGGGGTTCCAAAAATGTTTGTCTCTGAAAATTTATCAGGCTTTGAAAAACAAAAATCTGTGAGACTGTTTTGTTAAACAGACTCCTTAGCAAAGGTTTGTTGAAATTTACCCTCATAATTTCTTTTATTTTATGGAGAAAAATGAACCCAAATAATCTTTGTTCCTAGTTTCTGTATCCTCCCCATCTTAACGCTCACAAGGTGAAAAGGTGCCCTCGGTACCCTGGAATTCTAAGGCAATGAGACATTCATTAGGTCAGTTGTTTTCCCATCTTTGAAAGCAGAAGAGCCTTTTTATGTAATCAGGTCACTCAGAACTTCCGTGTGTCCCACAGTGTTGACTAAAGCTGACTTCAGAACAAGGTGGGCTCACAGTCCTGCCTTCTAGGCATTCTCTTCAAGTGCCTTGCCCCCACCACCTCTAGGGAGCCTGAGTCCCTCACGTGTCCCTGAGCCGCGGGTGGTGGGTGTGCGCAGTAAGTCCTCCGTCGGCCTGCCCATTTCTGGCCTAGCTCGAGAAGCCCTCCTTTTCTCTCCTTGGCTTTTCATGATACAGAGAGGCTGAACTGACCCATCACTTAAAAATATGATTTTGAACCCTAAAAAGCTGAGCGTATGTGAGGCAAACCTTCCCAGGCCCAGGGCAGTGGAGATGCTGGGTGAGTTAGTATGATTTGTTTGAGGGGACCTTCCTGCTTATCTAGAGGAGCATAGGTTGTGTCCAGGAAAATAGCTCAAAGGTGTATCGATATTGTCACTCAAAGTGAGAAATGAAGGAACGTTGCCAGGGCAGGCAGGGGGCGATGGAGAGGAAGGGGCTTCAATTATCCACCCGCCAGTTCTGTTGGCAAACACTAATGGTCTAACTTGAAAAGAAATTAGAAAAATACATGAGGAGGCCTTAATAATGGTAAAAGATCCTGATTTTTTATTCTTCTTGCCCCCAAGCTCTCACACAAATTCTTGAGTTTCTTAGAGATGGACACTATATAAATAATACATCAATTTAGTCCTATTTTTGTTCAAAATAATATGGTGGTAATTGTTGTGTTTTCTTTCTTGGTAAGAACAACTTGTGGGTTTGTGTTAAGGGGAAGAAATTACAAACACTTTTGGATAAAAACCTAAAGCAAAATTTTTAGGAATATTATCTATATCTGACTTCCTTGCTAAGTTCCGAGGACTAAATCCTAGAAGAAATGACAGTTAACATCTGGTTAGCTTGGGTAAAGATTGTACTTGGAAGGCTTAACAATCTCTTTCCTGACTTACTGAAATGCCAAGAAAGTATTTCAAACTGATTTGCTTAGGCATGCACTTGGGTTTGGTTTTTAGAAAATGCTGCTTTTGTCTGAATGTCACTGTGATTGAGTTTTGAAGGAGGTCATGGCTGAATGAATGGGAAGGGAAGAAGCAGAGGAGAGGGGTTCCCCAAGTCCCACTTTTTATTTAACTGTAATAAAGTATACATGTATGTTTAAAACTATATTTGCTAGTCACCTTGATTCTAATGTCAGTTATGCAAACTTGCATCTCCACTACTCTTGGGGTACTTAGTTGGGGAGAAAAGACTAGCACAAAGGAACTGCCCGGAGCAACACTGTGATTGCATGCTAAGTTGGGTAGCCTGTCGCAACGCGGTTGATATCTGTGTGGCCTGTGGTAGTCAGGAGGGCTCTGCAGAGAAATGGGTGTTGTGGTTTGATTTGATGAATGGAGAGAATCATGGACAGGAAAACACAAAAGAAGAAAGCAGAAGTAAGAAAGACAGATGTGGTTCAGTGGGAAGGTTGAGTCAGATTCTGACCCCAGCAGAGGACCTTGTTTGGGCGAAAAAAAAAAAGAGGTTAGATGAGTAAAATGGGGCCAGATTAGGTGGGTCTTCACATCCAAGCCAGAGGCTTTGGTATTCCTCCACCCCTTTGTCCAAGAAAGACATCACTTACCACTCATGGCGCTCCAGGTCCTCCTCCGTATAGGTCTCCAGGTAGCCACTGACACTCGATCAGCTTTGGTCTTCAAGATGAAATCTATTTTCTGTTCCTGTCCCAGGCCTCTGTCTTTAGACTTGATATTGGAAATGGGGAGTTATTGAGTGAAGAATAGATGAATGAAAAAGACAAGAGTCCCCAAACCCTGGTTACCATTAATTTCAGCCTTTCTTAACCCAATTATGTTTTCAGCTGGAGCTAGGCATGATGGAGAGAACACTGGGCTAGAAATCCAGTTCAGCCACTAACCTCCCTAGTCTGTGCCTCGTTTTCCTCAGCTGTAAAATGAAAGCATTGGAACGGGTAATGGGATAAGGTCTGTCCCAGCACTGACTTTTTAGAATCCTACCGATGCCAACAGGAAGGCAGCCCACTGAGCCTTGCTTGGGCCTCCTCTGGGGAGGAGCTGGACGGCAGTACAGACCAGGCCAGCCATGGAGGGGAAGCGAGAGCTGAGCTTCTGGCTAACCCAAACACTAAATGAATAGCTTCTGGATAACTGAGAGTTACTGTCATTAGACACTGTTTGTGTTAAATGATCCAAATGGTATAGAACGTGGCTTAGGCGCCTTGAGGTCTCTCAGTAGGAATCCGATGAAAGGCCACATCTGGAAATAGATTTCTCTAAGGATCAAGGCTGGTGGAAAAAGTTTGTATATCATTGTTTGCTTCCCTCTGGAGCACGATGGCTGGTCCTCAGCTTCATGTGGCCAGTTTGGCAGATGTCCCTATCCAAAGGGACTTCCCAACAAAGAAGCCTTTTCTCGCTAATGATGGCCTCTGCTTCCCTGGTTGCCAGCTTCTTTGGCCTCTGAGGGATGCATTTGGTAGACAAGAGACACAGCAGGACACGGTCACAGCGCCATGCAAGAGGGCAGGAAACGTGGTGTCCTTTGGGCACAGAACGGCATGCCCTGTAGCCATGGGGCAAGTTTGAGATCATTACCCCATTTGCCATCTCAGTATCAAGAGATCAGTTCTTGGGAGTCAGTTTGCCAGCGGCTCGGGTTATGCTTCCAGAATGCAGATGAGGCTGAGAGGCTTGGAGCCATGGTATTTGAAAGTCTAGCTAGGCATTTTGCAGGCCTGGATTGGCTTAATTTATTAATTTGTTAGTGTTCAGGCAGGAACATGGCAAGATTCTGTGCTTGCTTCTTGAAATGTGCCTTTTCACAAGCTCCCTACATGCCCATTCAGGGGCTAAGTATGTGGGGCTGCATCTGAAGAATTCAACATGGCAGGAATGATATCTATCTTTGAATTGGCTGGTTTGTAAAAAGACTCTTTGACTTGATGCTTAATTAAATGAACATCCTTTGTCTACTTTCGCTTTTAAAATTCATCTTGGGAGCACATGGCTAGAGACAATAATGGGGAAAGCCATGTATTCCCTACTGACATTTTTGCATTTTAGGTCTGGGATGCCCAGGGGTCCCTGGCCAGAAATGAGGAGTGTAATTGAAAAGGAGCTGGTCTTGTTTCTGTCCCTCTCTTGAGCTGGGTTTTGTTGCAGCCATTCATCCAGCCATTAATCCATTTGTCTTTCCTTCTGTCCATCTCTCTGTCCATCCATCCATTCGTGTACCCATCCATCCATTTACTCATTCAGTTGCTTAACACATATTGCCTGGGCCTCCTCTGTACTCAGCACGACAGACCCAACCTCTGCCTCCACGTCCACAAGCGCTGGGCTGGAGGGGGCCCGTGTCTCGGGGGAGCCGTGTCTGTGCACACTCTTGAAGGTGCTGGGTTGCAGGCACACCTGGTTCTCTATAGGCAGGATGGACTCTGCCTGCATGCTCACTGCTTGCTGCACGGAGTCTCTGATCTTTTAAAAGCCAAGGGAGGTTTTCGTGTAGCCACGGAGCTTTTGAGTCTATCTCCAGGATTTGTGTATCTAAGTTGGGGCAGAGAAGAGTGAACACAGTTGGAGTCGTGTTGACCCTGCTGTCTTCCGGTGGGGTGGGGAGAGGCATTGGTTGGGAGCTGTCCAGCTGGGCACTCACTCTGAGCTGCCCAAGCCCAAGCTTCTCCTTTCCCTCACTTGCAGATGATATTTACTCTTCTGTGTCGTCATTGCGAGGATTGTAGGAGATAAAGTGCGCCAAGTACTTAGCACAGGGCCTGCCATCTTATAATCCCCCCAAAAACAGCAGCTTTCACTCTTATTTAACCTAAAAGTAGGTGGGGACAGAGCTGTTTTGCTTCCATGAGGGTTGCTAGTGGTGGTCAGTAACTAAGATTTGGACTTTATGCATTTTACATTTCTTAGCAAAAATGGGTTTCCTTACCATGCTTTCACATAATAACAAGCAACCAAGGCAGGATTTCAAGCAAAGTAATGATTATCTTTCACATAGTAACTTATAGACAGGACCCAATTATTCCGTAATGGACATTAGCACTCTGTGTGTTGTGTGTGTGTGTGCGCGCATGTGTGTGGGTGTTTCCTGGGTATAAACAGGACTCAGTTCCCCTTAAAATTTTACCTAAAATACCACCGAATTATATCTGAAAGTAGTATCAGTTCTGAGCACAAGGAGGGGGAAAAAGTAAGGAAGGAATAGAAGAGTTTTCTCCTTGTAGACCCATGAACTGCACAGCTCTGGAGGAGAACCGAGAGGGGCTTGGAGCCAGAGGAGAGCCAGTGGCTGCGTCCGCCATGCAGAAGAGACGCAGGTGTGGCCTGCTTCGGGCAGAGCGCTTTATGCTGCGTCAGGGCCTAGCTTTCATCCTGCCGTGGGGTAGCCTCTTCCCTGAGAGGCGGACACTCCACCCCACAGGCCAGAAGTCAGCGCATGGAACCCCCTCCCCACCGGCACAAATTTCAGGGACAATATGAGATGGTCTTCATTTTGTGAGAAGCCCCAAAGCCCCCCCAGAGGTAGAGGGGCTGGAAAGTGAGCCTGTGTGTGGCTCCCCACGGGTCCCCAACTGGACAGTGCCCTGAGCCAGCCTTTACCCACCACCTCAGCTGTGGCCTTCTTGACCTGCTTCTGTTTCCTTTTTTTCCTTGCTTTCCTCTTAGTCCTCAAAACCACTGAGAGTAGTTGCAGTTTTACTCTGGATGCTTCCCACAGTGTGACTGTATTAGTTTCCCATTGCTACTGTAACAAGTTGCCCCAAAGTTAGTGGATTAAAACAACACACATATATTATATGGTTTCCATGGGTCAAGAGTCTGAACATGGCTTCGTTGGGCCTTCTGCTTGGGGTGTCACAACCCCACAAGCATGGTGTTGACTGAGATGTATTCTCATCTGAAGGCTTGACGAGGAAAGAATCCACTTCCAGGCTCATTCAGGTTGTGGGGCAGAATTCATTCCCTTGCAACTATGGGACGGAGGGACCTGGCTTCTTGCTGGCTGTCAGAGGAAGGCCATTCTCAACTCCTAGAGGCTGCCTGTAATCCCTTCACATGGCTGCTGACTTCATCAAACCAGCAAGGAGAATCTCTAGCCAGTAGACTCCATTAGCAAGACAGTCTTTTATAACACAGTCATGGGGTGACAGCCGTCACCTCTGCCATATTCTGTTGGTTAGAAGCAAGTCATAGGTCCTGTCCACACTCAATGGGAAGGGATAATATGGGATGAACACTAGGGGTTGAAGGTCATGGAAACCACCTTAAAGTCTGTACACCACTGTGGACTCCATATTTTTTGTTTTCAGAAGGTGTTTTAATGGCAAGAACAGTTGTAAGCTCTCAGCCGCTGCCTCAAACCTAGTCCTTTCTAGATGGACTCCTCACCTGTTCCTGGCCTCTCTTCCTCAGGACCTGGTCCTCAGCCTCACTTCTCACACCTTGTGCTCCACAGACAGCCTCAGCCACCCTTCCAGCACCATCTCCATGCTGGTCACCTGCACACAAGACCTCTGACATAACCTTCAAGTCTCCCTTTCTCCCTCAGTCCTGCAGTTACCTCCACGTCCTGTCACTATCAGCTCCTAATTGTCTCTCCAATAAATCTTCTCTCCTTTCTTTTCTGAGACCAGCTTAGTCTAACTATTCCTTATCTATTGTTAGAACTAGTACAGTAACCCCCAGCCAACTTCTCCTCGTCACTGTCACCCCCTCAAATGCATCTCATAGCCCCACCATCATCTCCCTCCCACACTCTTCCTTCTAGCAAATCCAAAACATTAATTGTTTTTCTTCTACACCAGGCTTTGCTCGCCCTCCTCTATTTCTCCATAATGCTCTTCTCCCACCCAATCCCTGCCAGTTTACCTGTGTGCAAAACTACTCATCCTTCAAAATCTAGCCCGGATCCAGCAAGTTTTCCTGACTGCAGACAGAATAATTTACTCCCCTAACTCCATCTTTCGATTTAATTCTGCTCATTTTTTGCGTGTGTTTTTATTTTGCTTTTGTTTTATATTCACACACCTAAATGCACTGTGCCTTGCATTTTTGGCGTGTTGGCTGCTCTTTGTGATGATGCTTCATAGCATCAGGCACAGCAATCCGATGCATAGTAATCAATAAGTATTATTATTATTATAAGTATTATTGAGCAGAACTAGTTCTTTCAAATTATTTGGCCAGCTTGGGAAATTTGTCAAATCCCACATACTATAGTGACTTTTAAATTTGGTTTTAGACTTTTAACCTTCAGCATTGTAGAATTCAGTTATCTGTCTGATGCAGTGTTTTTTCTAACATCTCTCCCCTAATGTTTCCTCAGCTTGTTTTCGATGATCAAAAATGATTTTTAATTATTATGCTAATAATAATAATTATTGTTTTTGATTATTATTCATTCTCTTCCATAGAGCTCAACAGGAATGAAGAAACCAGCTACATGTTTTTCAGTCAGGAGCTTTTATTGTTTTTCTTTCCAAGCGCTCTTAATCCTGTGACCACAGAAAGCATTCCACAATAAAGAACACACTTTTCAAACAGGCATTCTGCTCAAAAAGCAAGCATTCAGAGATTTCCAAGTCCTGATATTTTTCTTCCCTTCCCCAAACAAGTGGGTCCTCCCAGAAAGAAGAGTGTCTTCTCCTGATTGGCTCTCCTATGATGCCATCAACTCTTGCTTCATTGTGGCCCAGAAGCACTGCCTAAGCGGGAACTGCCTGGCTCCAAGGTAAGAACCGGCACCCCCGAAGGTGGACAGGGGGCACCCGGGAGGGTGGGAAGGGCACCCCCCCTCCCCCAAGGCGCTGTGCGTGGCAGCCTGGCTCAGCGTGGGTTCTGGAGCCCAGCTCCTCATGTCAAATCCTAGCTCCATTATTTACACTCATGTGACCGGGAGCCCCCCCCCCCCCGGTGCCTCCGTTTCCTCCTCTGTAAGATGGGGCTAATACTAACCATCTTCGTATGGTCACTGTGAGAGTGTGATATGATACGCGATGCACATAAAACACTTAGGATGGAGTCCTTCACATCCCAACATTATAAGCATTCAACAAACATTTGCTACTATCATTACTTCAGAACTTAATTTCCACTTTTTTGAAAGGATATCAAATGAGGTTTTCATATTTGCTGTAATTGGCTCTCCTCAGTTTCAAGATATGAATTTTTAGAAAGGGATCAAGATGAGAAAAAGAATCACCTGGCCTAATACGACTTTTTCTAGAGAAAAAAAGCTGCAAATTCTGCTTTATTTTTCTTTGTCTTTCATGTGCATCATTTTTCTTTTTGAACAGAATGGGCAATATCTCCTGCTTCTGCTATTTCTTTAAAAAAAAAAAAAAACTCACACTCTCCCAGAATCCTAAATTAAAATTAAAATGAATGAACGAATTAATTAAAAGATCCTTTCTACCCTCCTATGCTGGATTATTTCTTGATTTCGATTAGCCTCTTCAAGCATAGACTAAATCCTTCCATCTGCTCTAGAGGTTTGATGTTTGTTTTGACCTTGTTCTTCTGTGGACAGCATTGGGGAGGTCTGGATTGGTTGATTTGGGTTTCTCCTTCCAAAAGGTCCCTTGTAGGGACAGCTGTGGGAAGAGGTCAGGGTTGTGGACGTGTGTTCGCGTCTGAGCTGAGGTGTGGGGATGAGGACCCTCTGACAGTGTGCTGTGTGGCAGGAGGAGGAAGGGAGGAAGATGAAAGGACACACCAGTCCCTTAGAGACAGAGCCAGGGAGCAGTGCTGACAGATGCATGATTGAGTGTGTCGGGCCATTTTGGACACTGTCCACTCACCTCCCGTTCCCAGGAGGAAGCAGCTGGGGGAAGGGGCCTCATTCTCACGGAGGACCCGATCCACCAACTGCGTGCCTGGTGCAGGACAGGGCACATTCATGGACTTCATCTCCCTCCTCAACCCTGAGAAGTTCATAGTATTGTCCTTACTTTGCAGATGAGGAAGTTGTGACTCTTCAAAAATTTCACTACTATTCAGGGCCAGAAATGGGTTCAAACAGAGGTCAGACAGCAGAGGCTGTATTCCTGTATGATGGAGTCCTTGTAGCTGAAATAAAATGTTTAAAGCTCACGTACCGTTCGATGCAGGAGACACTCAAGCCTGGGAACATGTATCCATGGTGATCCTCTTTCTGGAAGTCTTGGGACTTTCACTCTCACAGCCCACCAAGATAATTTCCTGAGTACTAGGTAGTTGTTAAAGGAGCTTCAAAAGATCTGTTAGACAACTTTTCCAAGGGAATGCCGATCAACTAAAATGACTCGTGGTAAGGGTAAGCAGATGTCAAAAGAGACCACCAAGGAGCCGAGAAGCCTGAGGAAATCTGGAAGGATTCTGACAAGTATGAGAAGGGGAAGGGGGACAGATTCAGGTTTAGGAAGCCACAGGCAGTACCAATACCTATCACAGAGGTCTAATTGTCTGTGCTTCTGATCCTTTCATTTAAAGTTAGACACTCTTAAGACATTGAATGGAAAACAACTGCTCTACGAAAAAGGGAGAGAGAACATTCTTCGGTAGGTTTTCTTTATTCCTCACTTTCAAATAGTGAAGGGAAGAAATGGGGGGACAGGCTAGCTTCACCTCTCGTGGTGTGTGCTGCTTGATCATGAAGCAGGGGCCTAGGTGATGATGTGGAAGAGGGCGTGTGGAAACGTGCCCCCTGCCTGAGCTGTGCATAGGTCCCACGGCGGCTTCTGGGGGCAGGGAGTATCAAGGGTCCCTCAGTTGTCAGCAGAGAGCGGAAAGCCTGGAAGCTCAGAGTTTCCAGACAAATCTCTCACTCATATTTCAGAAAGCCTTTTACATTGGTTTTAGCAACTGGCCAAGTTTAGATGATCTCTATTTTATGTGGCAGCTTTGAATCATGCATATATTTCTATTTATAATGGAGTCTATTTTTAGAATCACCAAAATGACCAAAGACACTGTATGTCCATCATGACCAAGAAGCTAAAAGCTTGTAGAAGTGTTGATATTTCTGCTCTCAACTCACGACTGAGTTACTTAGCTGCTTTATTCAGGGCTCTTAGCAAAATGAAAGGGTGTTAAAAAGAATCCATCAGTGAGTCCCAGGACAAAGTTTTATCAGCAAACACAATTTTGAAGTACTAACTGTCCACAAATCAGATGACAATCATAAGTTAAAAACTTCAATGGGATTGTTAAAGGATGGGTCAACAGAGACACAATCTATGCTGTAATCAACTCGAGTCAACTAATGAACATGAACTACAACATTCATTCCTTCGTTCAACATGTTTTTGTTGCAATATTTAAAAATATTTAAAAATTTACAAGTCCTCGTAATACCTTCTCCCAAATCACAGAAGCACTGGGACCCAGTATAAATTGTTGCATTGAATTTTAAATAGATTTTCAGTGTAATTTATTGGAAAACTGGGATAACTTCATGGCCAATGTTTTGTCACCATATTACCAGCACCTAACACATATTGGGAATTCAATAAATGTGTTAAATTAAATTGAATCTTTTTCAATTTAAGCAGGATTCATTGTGTGTTTAAATTTATGTGCACAAAAGGCCTGCAAATACAGCCAGGAATTAATCACTTCTAAACTTTGTGTCAATGCCTTAAAAAGCTGCATTTAATTTCCAATTAAGAATATGAGAGAGGGGAAGCAATTTGACTAATGAGACAGGGAATCACAGCTTTTCTTTGGTTGACCAATGGATGTGACTTTGATTGAATTGTCTCTGCTGAATTAGTCTGTGACCTGCACAGACTAGAGTCTTATTGTCCTGGAGGACTGGCTGGTGTGGAAAGAATTTATAGGGAGAACATAAAATATCTGACCTCAAACACATTTTTTAAAATATGATGGTGTTGATAGTCCTTTTTGTTAAGTTTTGGCCCTGTGTCTTCTCTTTATACTTTTTTATGTTTTGAGGACAGAAATGGCCAAGTGATGATGACTCTTCATCAAAAACTGAGATTTTGCTGGCATTACACATATAGATTGCATTGTGAGCACTTCCATCGGATTCCAAATAACGTACATTAAGAGGTTTGTTGTCAAGTTTCCAGAGGGAGGTTGGAGATGGCTGGAAGCTCGTCTGTTTTAATTTGATTGATTAGTGACCTACATTCTAAATGGCATACCTCTAAAAACGTAGGAAATTACGCCTTCTCAGGTTACATATTACCGAGAAAACAGCTATGTTAGAAAGATAGGAATAGTTATAAATTAATTAACCATACTAATTGAGTTGTTACTGTGTCGTTGAGCATTTTATACATTAGACCCTCATAACCACCTTCTAAGGCAGGCATTGTTCTGGTTATCTATTGCTGTCCAACAAGTTACCCCAAATTCAGTGCCTTAAAAGAACCCCCCGCCCCTCACTTTTTGTCCTTTTGCTTAGGGCCCCTTCAAATGAATTTTCATTGACCCACAACTGCAAAAACCTTGGGTGTGGATATGAACGTGCCATGGAGGGGAAAACAGACAATTAGTTGTGGTGCTGAAAGCTAGCAGAGAAATGAGTGCTGGAAGGACCAGGGAAGGAGTAAGGGAGAAGGGGTCCGGGAAGACTCCCCTGCAAATGCAGAACCAAATGTTGAAGAGAGAGTGATGTTTGGCTGTCAAGAGGGAACGGGGCTCCAGACAAGAGAAAGAGAATGTGCAAAGAGACAAAGAAGGAAGGAGGAGAGATTTGGGACTACCCTCTGAGAGGGGGTGAAGACAGAGCGAGTTCTCAGAATGGACGGGAGTTGAGACATGGGGGTACCACTGGCCTCGGTGTCTGTGTCTGTAAAGTGACGATAACACTTGCCTTTTTGGTTTGTTTTATTTTTTTTTTATTAACATATAATGTATTATTTGCCCCAGGGTACATGTCTATGAATCATCAGGCTTACACATTTCACAGCACTTACCATAGCACATACCCTCCCCAGTGTCCATAACCCAGCCACCCTTTTTGGTTTGTTTTAAAATGAGGATGAGAGATAATGTCTTTGAAGCCCCTGGCATCTGATAAATACAGAAAAAAAAGGACAGTTTTGCTCTCCTGGAAGAGGGGCAGAAGATGAATACAGCAAGAATTATGGAGTCAGTTAGAGGAAGCCCTCTCTCTGGACTTACTCCTCTAAGTCCGGATCCCATATCTGCAGACCCTGTTCCATTAATAATTCCTGAAAGTAATAAGGGGAATCCATTATGGAAGTCCACTATGGGAGTCCAAGTGGATATCATGCATTTGCTTATGATATTCACGCAGGCTCACTCAGCCATTTCAAATGGAAGATTTCCTTCCCTTAAAAGGGGGCAGAGAGTTTAGGAAACACTGCGGGCGACAACGTGAGAGGTATCACGCACGATTTGCATTATGGGAAGATCACTTCTGCTTCTTTGCTCCTTCATTGAACAGCAGGGCTGCTCTATATAGAAGTGTGGTGGGGAGGGGAAGGCAGGGCCACGAGGGATATGAGACTGGGTGGCTGCTACATCCTCAGATGAAGGGAAAAGCTTGGTGGTAGAATTTTGGGTTGGTTTAGAGTGAGGAATAGACACTAGGAAAAGACATAATGTATCTTTTTTTTTTTTAAGTCTGTTTCTTTCAGTTAAATCAGTATGAGTTTTTCTTGATTCTGTAGAAACATCCTGAAATGAATCCCATCTGTCTCTCTTGCTTGTTGGTGTTGGAGAGCATTTTCTATCCTTTCGGGGGTCTGTGGAGGTTTTCGTGGGAATGCTGGGAGAGACTGACTGTGCTAGCCAGCTGCCATTTCACTCCCCAGACTTTTGTGGCCCCCTTCACTCCTCTTGAATCTCTTCGCTGAGAGTGATTTCCAGAGCAGATGTGCCACGGAATCAACCCGGGAGGATGACCACACAGCTCAGAGCTCAAGCCAGAGCTGGCAGAGTCAGCTCCTGATTATAATCCTATCCACTTTTCCCTCAGGAAGCCAAAAGCTTTGACCCAAGGAGTGAACCATCTATGGGCTGTGGCCATTCCTAGGCAATCCTTTTTTGTGCATGGCATTCGAGACCTGCAGATGCTTTTGGTCTGCTCCCATGAGGACTAATCACGGACAGGAGGGGAGGGTGGGCCGTGATGGATAGGATAGGTGGCTAAGGGTCAATGGGGCTTTCCATTCCAATGCAGCTTTGTTTTTCCTGAGACTAAAAGGATAAATGCCCTTCAGGTATACACTAAAATACTTACTATCCAATTCATGTTCTTTCGACTTCCTTCATGTATAGAAAAAGATATTTCTTCTCTTCTTTCTCTCTTTCTTGCTTCTTCCCCTACCTTCCTTCCCAGCCCCCCCTTCTCCTTCTCCCTCTCTCATTCTCTCCTGTTTTGTTACCTGATTTCTCTCCTCTTAAAGAAAAACGATAACTTTGGTGAAGGGCTGAAGAACTCTCCCCCCCCCCCCCCGCCGCCCCGCCTTGTGTTTCCCACCCCACACTCTTGGCTCCTTGACCTGGACTCCATTCATTTGGGCACCATTTGCAGCTGAGAGAAAGCGTGGAGTAATCCTCAGGTACTTAATCTTGATCCACCCGTAGGAACAGCCCCACTTGTGAAGAGGCCTGAAGAGATGTGGCCAACAGATAGGCCCCCGCCGGGCTTCAAGTCTGTACAAGCACACCGTGCCCCGAGTGACTTCTCCCTGGGAAGAATCCCGTCCTCTTCTGCGTCCTTCTGAAAACAGCCTAAATCTCAACAGGCAAGTGAAACCGGGTAGTTTCAGTTCCTTGTTACGTGCCTGTGGCAGCAGTCCCTGCACACTGGGTTGCTGCTTTCACACAGAATCGTGACTTTTCTCACTCAGGGGCTTGTGTGGATTTTGTTCTGACACGGACTCTGCTCTTGTGTGTCCGTGGCTGCTCAGCTACAGACGAGGGGGTTCGAGAGGGTAAACCATGTGATTCACCCCCAGAGCTCCCTTCCTGGGGCCCAGTTCAGGGCCTGCCGTCCCCTCCTCCCAGCCTGGTTCTCCAGTTTGTGAAAGCAGCTGGGTCACCTGCCACCACGAGATCACGGGCAGGGCACTGGAACTGCTCTGGGCCCCGCTGGAGTCTCCGGGTCCAGCACCCGATACCACGGAACCAGGGAACTGGTGATGAGCTCAGCTCAAGGGAGAGTCGGGGTGGCCAGGAGACCTGGCTGGGCCACGTTGTCTGCACAAGGGCACCTTGCCCAGGGGCCACCTGGAGGGAGGCTGAGAGGCACCCACGGAGCATTCTGCCAAAGGTGGGACCCGCCCGGAGGGGACCTTCCTCTAAGCAGGGTGCAGAGGATAGCTATGGAAGAGAAATTGCCAACTTCCAGATTATATGGAAGTCTTGGATTTTTCAAGGCAGATCTAGTTCTTTTTGGCAGAAGGTGCAGCCAGAGGGCAAAAGCAGATCCTGGACTTTAAGGAAAGCTGGGTGGGCCTAGAGAAAATCAAGCCGAGAGTATAAAGGGGACACAAAGTAGTGGCTCTCAAAGAGGTAGACTATGAGCAAACTCTCCTTACTGGCATCTTTTGGAGGGCTTGGAAGGCAGTGTCAAAGTCCTGGTGAAATAGGGAAAACCCTCTCCTGTGACGGCGCAGATGAAACATGGCAAGTGTCCTTGTATAAAAAGATCTGGGCGAGCCCCTGGGTGGCAGCCTGCTTGAATGCTAAAGTCAGTTCTGCTGTGGCACGTGGGTTTGAAAGCACGAATCTGTTCCAGTGCAACTGAAATACCAGGGCATAATTTGAGCATCGCGTTTTGTCCACGAGCAACACTAGGCAAAGCACATACTAACTTCGCAAGCTGCAGCCCTTCTGAGAGCAGACGGCAAGTCCCCTTCAAAGAAAAGGGTCGTATTTATTATGGTATTTCTGTATCGCGGCCGTCGCCGAGTGCAGCGGGGCTCTGCGCTGAGCTCTGATGCGATCACAGATAAGGCAGGACCCTGCGGGGGCAGCTCACACAGTCATGGAGGTAGCTCTAACTTTAGGAATCAAAGAACACTGTAGCTACACATTTAAAATACGTCTGATCTGAAAACTCACCCAGCAAGACTTGACCTTGCCTTGGATAAGAAGGTTAGCAGCAGGTTCTGGATTTGTGACTCTTGACTGAGCACCAGGCCAGCATCACGGGAGGGACTTGGCATACAGCATTGCTGATTTTCGCAACAACCCCTGAAAGACAGACCTGAGCACGCCCATTTACAGGTCAGCAGACTGAGGCTCCCAGGGACAAAGTGACGAAACAAGCCCAGGACCACGTGGCAACCAAGCTGAGGAGGCAGGAGGGGGAGTCTGACTCCTCCCCTCCCCCATGCCCACATGTCTCCCCTTTGGGGTGCACCGAGAAGACATGGTTTGGGCCAGCTGCTTTTTGTCTTCACTGGTTTGCTACCAGCTTCTGAATACACCCTCCCTACCCTAGAGCTGCTCCCAGCATCTGATGCCCCAGGGCAGTTCCCTTGGGGCCCTTTTCTCCTCCCTAACCTCAGGACGTTTCCCCGGTCTACCCAAACCCAGTTTCCTCCTCTTTAAAACCAACAATGCTGGCCTACCTATGGGAGGAAAGTGTGGTAAAGCTCAAATGAGAACCCAGTATCGCTTGCACATCATGAACTCTTCTAGGTGTGTTAAAGAACACAAACAAAACCAGCTTCCTGAGTATGGCTCCCCAAACCAGCAAATGGGGAAGGGCCCATCTTCCTCCTTACACACGTGCGCACACACCAAGCTGAGTGCCTCCCTTTCGAGTTGAACTTTCTTCCTCTCAGAGTCATCCTTGATGCTTATTTAAGTCTGACCTTGCCCACATGGATGTTGGGGAGAGGAAGACGTGTATAAAATAAGTGCTCCGAAGAGAAATAAAGCAGGGTAAGGAGGCAGAGGGTAAAGGAGGTGCTGGTTCATGCTGGGTGGCCCAGGAAGGCCAGGAAGGCCCTTTCTGAAGAGGGGCTGCCTGGGCTGAGACGCCATGAAGTGAAGGAAATCAGCCATGTGCCATGTTGTTTTCTGGGGGAGAGTGTCGGGCAGGGGGAAGAGCAAGTTCTGGGTTCTGTGAGGGTTCAACAAGATTGTGCATACAAAACCCAACATGTAGCAAGCTCTCGATAGCAGGAAATTTTCTTAACTAGAAATCTAGCCCAACACAGATCAATGATATATATATATATATACACACACACACACACACACACATATATATATATTTAAGATTTATTTATTTATTTATTTGACAGAGAGAGATCACAAGTAGGCAGAGAGGCAGGCAGAGAGAGAGGAGGAAGCAGGCTCCCTGCTGAACGGAGAACCTGATGCGGGGCTCGATCCCAGGACCCTGAGATCATGACCTAAGCTGAAGGCAGAGGCTTAACCCACTTAGCCCCAGGCACCCCAACAATGATATATTTTTGAATAAAAATTTATGTGTGGGGTCCATTAAGGTGGAATAATGCACAGATGCATTTTTGTCATTACTTCCTCTTCAGATGGCATGTCTATGTATCTATATAGTTGGCTCAGTGTCACGATTTCATTCTTGTCTCTAGGCTGCTGCTGATTTTACCTAGTTCTTCTAGAAAACATACCTACTATTCTTCAGGTATATTCAGAACATCTTTGAAACGTTTGGGGCCACCTTTAGTCTTGGCCTTCAACCCTTGGCTAAGAGAGTAATGTTGTCAACCAAAGTTCCCCACTTGAAGATGATCCATATATTTAATTTTTATCCCAGCCTATCCATTGGTTCTATGCGGCCATTCTATTGTGAGTCACAAATTGAATTTGTATGGATTGCAGAAAGCCTTTTAGAGAGAGCAGTGGGCAGACTTGTGGGCGGGGAAGGGAGGGTTGGTCTGTGATGAATCTGACTTTGAATCTACCCTCTTCTTCACTCACTCTCTCCCTTCTCCTCACTCCCATTCCATGAGTGCTAGAGGTGAAATGCAGGGGGATTCTCTCTGTAGTGGTATTTTAAGAAGCAGGATGAATAGCCAAGGATGTAAAATCAGAGAGTCAAAAGGACATAAGCTTTTGCTTTGGGTTATCATAGGCAATAGATAATGAAAAAAGACCAGAAAACTCTACACCTCTCTCTTTTCTCTCCACCAACGCACACGTGTGAGAAAATCATGTTGGTTTACTCCCTCACCAAAGGTCCATGGTCTATGGGTCAGACCAAGTGTTTCATTGTGACTGCTGGGGGCGCTGGTGAGAACCGTGGAAAGGCAGCTGGGTAGGAGAGCGAGGCCTTGAGCTTAGAACCCCCTGGGGAGGGCAGTACCATGCCACCACCCCCACCCCCACACCCCTGGAGTACAGGAGAGTGGATCTCCCTTGGGAGATGTTAACAGCCACGACCCACCCCAGCAAGGTGGAAGTTTTATTTCATTAGATTGCTCCCCAAAGGGAAATTCTGGTGCCTGGGGCAAGATAGCATTTGTCATTTTGACACCTTTCCATTGCTTGTCAAATCTTAACAGCCCTCCTGGGCCTCTTCACATGTCCTCCTACTTCGAGGTAGCCTTGCCTCTCTGGTGGGAGTCTCCTGGCTAGAAGTTGTTAGGAAGTATTGTCCAAGCAGCTCAGATCCAGTTTCTGGAAAAGGTTTGTTATTTCATTAGGGAGCGTAGCGAGAAGAACACAGAGAGTGTCATCTGTAGGAGTTTAAATCTCAGCCTCTCACCCTTCATCTGTTCGGGCCTCAGTTTACCAATTCCATACTGGAGTGTAGAATGGAGAACATCATAGCTGACCCTTAGCGTTGTCCTGAGGATCAAAGCCCAAGTCGGAGTTCTGTACATGGTCACTTTCAGTCTTCTTGAGATTCCAGTTTCTGTGCTGGGCCAGGTTCTCTGCTTGTCTGTTTCAGCAGATGGAAACCCTCCTTTAAAGAAGGCAGCAAGCCCAAGGTGCTACGCAGGGAAACAGCCCCTTCCATCTCAGGAGAGACTGAGCCTTGCTCCAAAGGAATGTGTGGCAAGGGCCCCAAGAACACGGTTTGTGGCTTCCCGGTGGATCCCGGGAAGGCTTGCCAGATTTATCAACAAGACACAAGACAAAACAGAAAGGACAATATTTGGGACATATTTGAAATTCAAATTTAACTGGGCATCCTGTGTTTGATTTAGTGGCTCGAATCCCAGAGGCTCTGATAGAGCCTCACATGTGGTCTTCCATGGTCTGTACATTAGTGTCTGTCTTCTTCATCCTAAGCAAGAGCAATAAAAATCCATTCTGGAAGAACTTTGTAGCACGGCACATCTTGGTGCCAAGTCCGGCTTCGTTCCTCCCCAGCCGTGGGCTCACGGGCACAGGACCTAACCTCTCTGAATCCCGGTCTCCTTAAACTCCCGGCCTGCCTACTGAGCAGAGTCGTTAGAGCAGCAAACAAGATGTGAGACCTGATCCTTTTCATCATGTGGGTTGAGGCATTCATTAGGCATGAGCATACACAGTTTTCCTCCATTTGTGGAGAGCTAGGCCATGTGAGGCCCAAGTGGAAAATTTGCCAAGTCAAGACAGAATGCAAGGATGAATTCTAATCCAAATAGCAAGCCTGTCATACGAAGGCTAATTAGATTGGTCTGAGGGAAAGCTTCCTTTTATTTGGTGGTTGTCATCGCATTTAGGACCACGTCTAGCACACAGTAGGATCCCCATAACGTATTTGTTGAACGGATGAATGACTATATGAGTAATGAGTGTCACTCTGCTCCCTGTTTCCTTCTCCAGGCTTGTGAAGTCACTTAGCATGATTTCTGTCTTGCCAGGAGTTTTCCGGTGTAGGAGCCGAGCTCAAAGATGGCTTACTGTACCAGCTCACTCTGGTTTGTCATGCTTCCCACCTGGCATGTCTCCAGGCAGTTCTCTTGGTGGCCCCTGGGTCACAAGTCCTCAGACTGTGCAAGTCAGACCGCACTGATGAGCCGAAGCAAGCGTGGGCATCCCGCCTGCTCACACCTTTTCTCCCTCTGATGACCCCCCACCATGTCTTTCCCCTTGGCTTGCGACGTGGCTCCGGTAAGAGGACACAAGAGCACTTAGAAAATGGTAAAACTTTTAAGGAAAGCCCATTCTTAGTTCTCATTTTCAGGTTACCTCACAGACTAAATGAGCCTTCCAGACCCAGCGTTGCGGAGAGGGGCAACGGTCCCCTCTTCTTTTTCTCTACCAGCTAATAAAGGGACCGTATTTCCCTTTACTCTCCCCTTGTGCCCCCTGAAAAGTTATATCTCCTCTCCCGCCTCACGTTTCCTGACTTCCTTGAACACGTTTTTCTGATTTCTTTGTCGTTCCTCCCTGGGAACAAGTCCTTTTTACAGTTTCTCAGCCACTTCGGTGTGTGTCTCCATTCCCGGAAAGCCCGGGGTTTACTCACTGACTGCCTTCCACCTTCTACATCTTTTTTTGCTGAGTGATAACAATGCAAGAGCTTTGGGGAATTTTTTTTCCTGCAAGAACACCTGGCTGTCTCTGGGCCCCTATTTGACCCTTGATCCCCTTTCTGTGCAGGCTTTTCAATGAATCCCTTAAGCCTGTTGAAATCCCCTTTCTTAAACTCCATTTTCTTAATTTGACCACTTTTCCTTCTTTACTGATTGCTCTAGCCCTGATCAGCCGAGCATGCTGGTCCCAAGGCACAGTTTTGTTTTTATGTTCTGTCTTCCAAACCTCTACCCTCTGCCTGAAAAGCCTCAAATTAGAAGAAACACAAGGCTTTCCTTTCCACAAGCCCGAGAACAGCTTCACCCTGGCTGCTTTTTAAGGAGCTAGCCACAGAAAGTCCACTTGTTTTCGGTTGCCATAAACCTCTCACAAGTGGGGGCAGACTTTCAGGTTCAAGGAAATCCACAATATCATTCGCCAGATGATTTAATTTTGTTCCTAAAAGTCATAAGTAGCCCAAGAGATAATATCCCTGCATTTTAGACTTTTGGGTTTCCATAGGAAGGACATGCTTATTTAAACAGATTGCTGTCTTCCTTAAAGAAAAGCAGACACGAACAGCAACCCAAAAGGCTCTGGTTTGGTGCAAAATTGCAATTGCATAATTCAACAGTTTCCATCTTTGACAACAGAGTGGGCTGCCTGCCTGTGACCTCCCCCCCCCCCCCCAGTCTCCCTGTCACCTTCTCACGCACACTCAATACCATATGTTCACATGAGTCGCCCATAAAATGGTGCTGACACTGGGCGGCCGAAGCTCGTACACCAATCTGCTCTTCATGCATCCGACACTTGGCTTTCTCGGGATGCGTCCCTTTGCTTAAAGTCCCTGGCCCCCGGGGATGCCAGGAGCCAGGAGGCTCTCCAGATGGAAGTCTTATTTTCTGAAAGCTGTGCACATTTCACATGCAGCAATGCCTGGAAAGTTTACAGAGGACTTGTCCTCGCTGGAAGAAATCGATTTGGGAGGTGCAGAGCAATCCATACTTTGAGAGGCAAATCCCACCTGTATTTACATAATGCTCCATCACTCTGGAACCAGGGCGGCTGATTGCCAGGTTGGCACGTGAAGGACAAGTGAGTTAAGCTGAGGCCATTGGCCAATATTTTTCATCAATACCAACACCATCTCAGGGGTTTTAGTTCATTGAGTCTTTCCCATTTGGGTAAAATAGTCACAGTGGAATTTGAGGGGATAGTAAGTCTATGTTAAATTTTTCTGCAGATCTTTCAAGATGAACTATGTTCTCTATTTCTTCTGCAATTTTCTGCTGCTCATTTAGAAAAATCATGATTGCACTGCATAAGTCTTTTCACTATTCTCCCTCTCCCCATCTCCCGTCACATCCTTCTCTCAGGTAAATTGCTCTTGCTTCACAGGTTAGGTACTTGAGATCACTTTATTACATTCCAGACACAAGAGTATTAAGTAGCTTGTCCATCACAATATTGGGTTTAATTCTTCAGTATGAGAATGCCTACTGCTCTACCTGGATGTCTGTGACTCCCCTCGCTCCCGAGGATTCCATGTGCTTCTTTGCTTCTACTTACACGTCATTCCTTCTAACTACACGGAGGTGATATGTAGTGGCAAGTTATTTCTCCTGATTTTCCAAG
Organism: Potos flavus; assembly: GCA_028534135.1. NCBI lineage: Eukaryota > Metazoa > Chordata > Mammalia > Carnivora > Procyonidae > Potos > Potos flavus. Next base: position 56,613,572 of record CM052887.1, on the reverse strand, counting down.
TCAGGAAACAGGACGCAGGAGGATTAGGTATTTTATCTAAACTCATCCAGGAAGTTGGTGGCACACACTCTTATGGGTGCTGGTGTTCTGTTTGGTGTGACACAAATAAGAACTTCGGTGACTCTGCTCTTTCCTTTGCCGGGCACACCGTAAGCAGCACGTGTGCCCTGAATGGGGGACAGGAAGACCTGGTGTCCAGCCTGAGTGTGCCACCACCAAACTGTATGGCTTTGGGCAAAGTCTTCTTTGTTTTTTTTAAGATTTTTAAAAATTTATTTGAGAGAGAGAGAGAGAGAGCACGTGCAGCAGGGAGAGGGAGAAGTGGGCTCCCCGCTGAGCAAGAAGCCCAACGTGGGGTTCGATCCCAGGACCCTGGGATCATGACTTGAGCCAAAATCAAGAGCCGACTCTAACCAACTGAGCCACCCAGGCATCCCTGGGCAAAGTCTTTTAAGCTCTCTGGCCCAAATGCCATCTTCTTCTCCCCCTCATACCCCCACCCCGCTTCTCTTCTTCCTCTTCCTTTTCTTCTTCTTCCTCTCCTCTTCCTCCTTCTCCTTCTCTTCCTCTTCTTCCTCTTCCCCCTCCCCCTCCTCTTTCTCCTCCTCTTCCTCCTCTTCTTTTTCCTCTTCCTCCTCCTCCTCCTCCTCCTCATTGTCGTCATCGTCGTCTTCTTCTTCTTCTTCTTCTTCTAGATTTAATTTATTTGGGAGAGAGAGTGAGAGAGAAAGAACAAGGGAGTACAGGAGTGCAGGGGGCAGGAAGGGGCAGAGGAAGAGGGAAAGAGAATCTCAAGTGTAACTCGGGGTCTCAATTTCATGATCCATGAGATCATGACATGAACCCAAATCAAGGGCCCGATGCTTAACTGACTGAGCCACCCAGGTGCCCCTCAAGTGCCCTCTTCTATAAAGTAAGAGACTTAAAGACAAATGGCCTCCAATGTTATTTCCAGCTTGCACCATTTACTTTCTTATTCACGTGTGACAGTCAGAGGTTAAGTGGGTCCTGAGAAAGATGACTGAAAGATGACTTTGCTGGGTACAATGCCTATTTCCACGTGACATCCTCGGGCCATTATTAATAGTACCGCCTTTCATTCTCAAAAATGTCCCAGTTTGAACGATAGTTCAAATAAAATACAGTAGATGGACCCGCACTTTTAGTGTAGTATCGGCAGAACTGCTAAAGCTGTCATTTGGGCTGCTGGCCTTTCCACAGCAGCGTGTTTTGTGGCCCACCCTTCTGAACAGGAAGGAATGTGGTGTGGGGCGCCCGGGTGCCTCAGTCAGTTAAGCATCCAACTATTGATTTTGGCTCAGGTCACTATCTTAGGGTCTAGAGTTTGGGTCTGTGCTGGGCTCTACGCTGGGTGTGGAACCTACTTAAAGAAAAGAAAAAAGGAATCTGGTGTGTCGAATCTATAATTGAAAGAGAAATCTATGTCATTTACTCAATAGTGTTTATTGAGTATCTATTAAATTCTAAGATATATTGAAATATACATTGGTAGAGATGCATTTTTTTGGTATTCCCTGCTGCTGGCAAGCAAGGTCTTCATGGGTTGACTCTTGATTTTTGCCACTCAAAGTGAGAATAACTTGGGGTGCCTGGGTGGCTCAGTGGGTAACAGCCTCTGCCTTCGGCTCAGGTCATGATCTCAGGGTCCTGGGATCGAGCTCCGCATCGGGTTCTCTGCTCAGCGGGGAGTCTGCTTCCCCCTCTCTCTCTGCCTTCCTCTCTGCCTGCTTGTGATCTCTCTCTCTCTCTGTCAAATAAATAAATAAAATCTTTAAAAAAAAATAAGAAAAAAAAAGTGAGAATAACTTGATCTCTTTATAAATGGAAGTTGTTGCCAAGAAGTGGGCAATTTGCTTTGTTAAGAAACCTACTAGACAGGAGTTTTCTTTAATCTTCAAGGACAGGAGATTTTGGCCCATCATTGCACAGACTCTGTCCTCTGCTGGGCCATATTGTTTTGATTTTCCCCAAATGACCACATGGTAGTGCGTGGGTGAGGCAGTAATCTCATTGAGCGTTAACTGAGGACTGTAATATGTGAAAATTTCATCCATTCCTTTCCTAGACAGTGGTGTTTAAGTCTTTCTTTTGACCGTGAAACATGGTCAAATGACTGCAAGCAAGCGGCCTGTGGCAACCATGCTCCCTTCCGTTCCCCACAGGAATGGTAGCCTCAGGAAGTATTTGTGGAATTGGGCTGCTCACCCAAGACAGACATTCTTTCTTTCAAAACTTTGACAGGATGTCACACTGTCTGTCTCCACAACACCGTCCCAGCGGTGAGAAGCTCACGCCCTCACAAGGCAGTCCAGTCCAATTTTGAACGTCTCTAGTTGTTGGGCCAGTTAATGCGAGGGCCTAGGCCCCAAAGTCTGGGCAAGTCACCTTGTAATAACTGAAGCCTTTGCACAACCAGCCTGCCTTTTCCAGGATGGCACGAGGAGGTCAGGGCTCGCTCAGGTCCTTCGTGTACCCACAGAGCAAGGAGGTGCGGGGGCTTTGTGTGCTGTGAAGATACAGCCATCATGTTCTCAAAAAAAGAAAAAAAAGCTCTGGGCATAAATCCAAAAGTAGAGCAGAAAGGTTTCTGAATAAACTGATATTCGAGGCTTCAGCATAAAAGAGCGGGTATCCAGCCAGGACTCCTGAAGGAAAATGCCTAGCAGCAATCACTTTATTTTCCTTCTGTTTTCTTCTGGACAGATGTGCTCTCTCCCGGTGCTCCCAGTGCTGAGTGACCTCCCCGTGAAGGATGGCCTCTTCAAATGTTGCTTGGGATTGGACTCAGCTCTGGGCCACAAGCCGATGCTGCTTCTGCCCTGGAAACATCCTACCACCATCCCTCATCGTAACCTGTGCTCCCAGGCCGTTTGGAAAGTTCTTGAGTAGACATTTAACTGTGAGTAATATGCTGATTCACAAGTTGTAAGCAACCCCTTACCAAGGAGAAAGGCTGGCAGGAATCTCTGAGGAGCTGCATAGCGATACACTGTGCCACAGGCTGTCCCAAAGCCATTAACAAGCCCAGGCGACAGACACATGGTTAAAAGGTGGAAAGAGAACCTTAGGGAAATCAGCCATTAACATCAGAGAGGGAGCCAGAGAAAGCGTGATGTGGAACTGGGCAGGGTTCAGCGACTCAGCCCTATTTTAAACTTCTCTTGCATAGCCTCTGGGTCCCGGACAAGTGGGCTCCAGTGCAACTTTCTATTGAATATTTGAGGGCATTTGTGGTTGGTTCTGATAGCTAACGAGACAGAGAAGCCCCCGAATTCTCAGCCTAGTCATGGCTTGTCAAATGGGTTGGGACGTTTAGGACTTTCAAATACTAACTTGAAGAAAGCTTCATTCAACTCGAAAGTTGGCGTCCACCATGGAAAAGCAGGATGGATCATTTTAGAGTCTGCCTGATGAGATTGCACAAGGCCCTTCCTTCCTCATGTTCTAATGTTTAACGTCATTGGCGCTTGGGAAGTTCTTCCTCATGTAAAACCCAAATTATTCCAATGGTGGTTTCCGTCTGATTGATTTTTATTAGAGAAGAGGGGTGGGGTGGTTGGCAAAAATCAGCAGACTGGGATAGTCTTGAATTCCTAAAATTTGTAGCTCTGCGATTTGGGACAAAATAATTAATCTCTGTGGGCCTTGGTTTCCACATCTTTACACTGTGGATATGCCAGTGACCATCACTGAGGGCCGTTGTGAGAATTACATAAGGTAAAGTCCAGGGGAGTTGCTAGTGCAGTGCCTGCCATAGACTAGCCACTCAATAAAGAGCAGTTAACTTGGAATCTCTTCTTGAGTGTTCGACATGAATGTCTATTAAATGAGCTATGAGGTGTGCTGGATGGCAGGGGCTAGAGGTGGTTTTCCTGGGACACGAGACAGAGACAGGGATGGGACACTCAGACACCCTGCTCTCAGTGTCTGATGGATTGACCTCCACCTGCCTGCTCATTCCCTACAGTTCACAGAGACCCACAACCGCTGGGGCCCCGCATCCCTGTCTTCCTGGGTTCCTCCATCTTTGCCTTGGTGTGGTTGCCCAAAGTCAGAAGAGAAGGCACCTGTGTGCCTCTGACCAGCCTGTGTGTTTCTTACTTCCATTTTCTTTAGGCTGATTCCGAGCTGGAAAAAGACATTTGGGGTCAATAATAGGGTGCCGTCTATGAAAATAGTACACGTAATTTGGGTCCGGAACAAACATCATTTATGAACCATAATAGAATTTATACATTTCATCCCAAGAAGGGGCAAACCATTTCTCCCCCTGACTATTTTTAGGCCTCCTCTCCTCTGGCATGTAGGATGTGGTTGCACATTATTTTCTCTGAAACTTCCTATGGCACTTAAATGAATTAGATGATTTCATAATCCTACAGGGTTTTCATTAAAAATGGATATAAAAAAAAAAAGTTCTGGGAATTCTCAACCTGGTGTTGCTTTAATGGCATGTAAGAAGTTGAATTTGAAAGTAACCTCCCTGAAACTTTCATTGAGTGAGGGCAAAAAGCCTAAAAATAAAATAACCGTGGGAAACTCAGTGCTTGTGAGGGGTTGTCAGTAAAAGAACAAAGGAGGGAACCAAGTGGTCACGGAGCGCCTAACACAGAATCCGATGTTCGCTGTAAAGAGAGGAGTTCTCAAGGCTAAACATTCCTTCCACAAACATCACAGTTTCATAAATTATGATTTTTATTTTCACAGCCGTATCTTTCCTTCTGAAGCAACGGGGGGCCTCTGACAGTGCAATTTATTTTTGCACGGGACATTATTTATATCCTGTCCTGTCATGGTATCGTGTATCTTCAAGGACATGATGTCACACTTCAGAATCAATTTTTCTTAATGGGCATTTCAACAGCCCTTCCGTGGGGGGATAGCATCTGAAGAACAGTGCGTGGTAGAGGGATTAGAAAGGAACCCTACCTCGTGGGGGTGAGAAAGCTGCTTCTCCTCAGGCTCAGTCACATCGAGAACATTCTTTAAAGTCTTATTCTCGCTCAGATTTCCAGCTCTTCCATCTGTGAAACGGTATAAAAAATTTTTGGAAAAAAAAAAAAAAGACTTCTAAAAATTCTCCAGCTCAGGGATCAGCAAACATTTTCTGTAAAGGTCTGGACAGTAAATCTTTTCAGTTTTTAGGCTCAAGTCTGCCCCAAAGTAGGCATAGCCCTTATGTCAATGAATGGATGAGGTGTGCCCATAAAACTTTATTTGTGGACACTGAAATTTGAATTTCATGTGTCACAAAATATTATTATTCTTTTGATCTTTTCCAACCATTTGAAATATAAATGTAATTTCTTAGCTATACAGAAATAGACTGTGGACCAGATTTGGCCCGTGGTCTGTAGTTTGCTGACCCTTGGTCTAAGAAACGAACCCTGTGCATATCCAAAACTGCATTAACTACTTTTTTCAGCATAATTCTTGTGCAGTCTGAATCACTCAGACTATGGTTCCTCTCTCATAATGTCGCTAATAACCCAATCAGCAATCGTAAAGTTATGGTAGGATTTTCTCTCTCTCTACAGTCCAGGCACCTCCTCAAGGAACGGAGAAGTTGAATGGGCATACACGCACGTGGCTTGGAAGACCCTGGAGCTCTACGTATGTAGAAACTGTATGTATACAAGGGAGGAAGATTTGGGTAAGAGAGAGGGCTCTTTTAAAAATTATCAGAAGCAGTTGAGTTATGCTCCCTCTGTTTAATAATCACAAAGCCAGACTTACAGCTCTTATCAAACCATTTCGGTGGGGTCTGCATCCTTTCACCAGTTTCAACAAACTGTCCCGGGGAGGGGAAAGATTAGACTGTGTATGTTTACTCTCTGGGCAGCTATGGCTGTGTTCTCTTCAAGAGAATGAGATAGGGAAATAGCAGTAGACTTAGTCTGGTCTCTGATGGGTTCTGGTGACGGAAAAAGGTGGCAGCCTGTGCTCAGGAGAATGAAAGTGAGATCCTGCGCTGTGGTAAGCTTCCCTCTGGAGATGCAAATTCTTAAAAGGATGGGGGTGAGGGGCAGCCCTGTGCTGCTGCTTCAGTTGTAGTTTGGGGCGGTGGGGGGCAGAGGCCTGCAAAGCAGGGAGGGAAGGGAGGCCAGTGTGGATGGCATCCCATGACACCCTAGCCGAGAGAGGCCCTCGCGACCTTCCTCTCCACCTAGAAGGGGAGACAGAGCTCAGAGGGAGGGGCGTGATTGTCCAAGGCCTCCCAGGGATAGAGGACCAGAGGTTGACCAAAAGCCAAAAGGAGGCGGATAAGCCCAGGGCCCTGCCAGCACTCGCACTTGGGGGGTCAGAGACTGGCATGGCCTCCCTGGGCCACTGATGGAGGCGACCCCTGACCCTTCTAGTTGTCCACCAGTGCCCAGGTTCCTGTAGTCTCTCCCCAGACACCCTCCTGGGGCAAGCACAGTGGGATGACTGTTGAGCCCAGTCCCCGGCTGGGGGCCAGTGTTTCACTCCCTGAGGCTCCCCGCTGGCCAGGGTGTGGCACCCACCAGAAGTCAAAGGGCTTGGTTTATTTCACACCCACAAAACTTTCTACAGAGTGATATTTTACCAAAAATCTTGGGCTGAATACTCCAGTGGAGACCCAACCTTGATGAGAACAGGAAACTGGGGAAATATGAACAAATTTTTTTCTGCAGCCTCAGGAGGCTTGTGTTACTGCTCTAGGGGCTGGGATGAAAGACAGCCTGATCCCAAGAGTTGGTTGCAGGCCCGTGTCCCTACTCCTTCCTGCCCCCCGCATGTGCCGGGGATGAATGACACAGGACTGGGCCTGGGGTCAGTTTTGTACTCACTCTTGCTCCTTAGGCCTCAGGTGCCTCATCTCTAAAAGGTTCTGTGCTGGGCGAGGTGATTTTGAGGCCTTTGCCCTGCTGGCATCCTCTTTTGGTTATAGACCACTCTGCTAATAAGCTCACGATACACTATGGGATGGGAAGATAATGCTGATCCAACAAAAGGCAAGTTGGCCATCTAGATACATGTATCCAAGGCATTGACTTCAAAACTCTTCATGTGCATTGAGTGAAAAAAAATTGCACTTATTCCAGGGATTTATATACGTTTTCTTACTGAATCCTTATAAGAACCACTGGAGAAAGTGAAAGCTGTGAGAGATAAATTGACCCGAAGTTATAAGCCAGTAAGTGGCAGAGCCAGTGTCTGACCTTGGGTCTATTTGGCTCCAAATTCCCCATTATGCTAGAAGACAAAGATAAGATAAATCAACCTTTCATTTCATTTAAACCTCCCCTTACCATCCCCCCCCAACTCCCCCACCCCCCAAAAACCAAACTTCTGTTTTCCTCTTTCCTGTTGATTTTATGTCTTTCTATTAATCTCAGACCAGGGACCAATTTAGTGGCAACGGTTTTTTTTGTTTGTTTTTTTGTTTTTGGTCTTTTTGCAACCCAGATAGGGATCCTAGTACTTACGAGATATGCTAGGCTGGGCAAGGAATCTCAGTACCTACAAGGTCATTCAGTAGGCATAAGAAGTAGTGAAGGTGGGCTGGTCTAGGGCCACATTTCAGGGACTTTCTAATTTGGACTCTGCTTTGTGCTTCTCTCTGTGCCTTGGCCTGAGCTGGCCATAGGTGGCCAAGACCCATTGCTTCTTGGGTTCACAGGCCATCCTCAAGTGCTATTAAGGAAACACATTCTCACCAGGAACCTACTGCCAGGAAGGACCAGATGGACATTTTCAGTGTTGATGCACAATTGTGTGGGGACACCCAGAGGAAGGGGGAGGGTAGTCCCAGCCTCAAGGGTTCATGTGTGTCCCTCCACTGACACCAAATGCTTGGTGCCTCCAATCTGTTTCCCACTGTCACAGGGAGCTGCTGAAGGGCTGCAGCTGCACTGGGGTCAATGTCAGGGAGGCCTGAAGAGCAGCCTCACGGCTAGAATTGGAGCTCTGCGTGGAACAGGAAGATGGGAGTGGGTGGGAGAATGTGGCTACGGGGATCCTCAGGGAAATGATTCTGTCCCAAGATTTCAGTTTATCTTGGGTGGAAAGGAGTTCTCCTCCAATGACTGGGCCAAGAATGTTGATGTCACAGGGAAAGGGAACAGAGTTTGATTGTGTGTCACATGGAACTGGGAACAGGCTGCTGTGCTTAGAGGGACACCCTTATCAATTAGGTAATGTCTGCTAATGATTGAGGAACTGTGCTATGCAGAGCTCCAGCTGTCGAAATGGTAGCAAACATGTGCAAGGGGCACTCTTACCTTGCGGGAAAAGGTTTTCTTAGGCTGGATCCCACTGGTTGGAGCTCTGAAAGGCTGGCAGACCCGACAGCAACACAGGGCTCCTGAACCAGAACAACCTGCAGATTGCGGACTGGGCAGTAGAGGCCGCTCTGGTTGGGATCTTGGTTCCATCTGCAGGAGGTAAAAGTATATTTGTGCAGAAATGACACCTACAACCAAATTTTCTTCCCCTCATCCCCCAGCCTGCTTTCCTACCTGCCTGCCTTCCCTCCCCTCCCTTCCTCCCTTCCTTCCTCCCTCCCATTTTCCCTCCCCCTTCTTTCCCCTCTCCTTCCCTCTTTTCTTGCTCCCTGCCCTCCTTTCTTCCTCCCTCGAAATACTAACATTTAATGATGTCCACGGTATATAAGCCACTGGGCCAAGTGCTGGGCATGCAAAGATAGTAAGTACCTTGCCCCCAAAGGAATAAGAGCTAGAGATGTCAAATTAATGTGGAAACTGATAGATGTAAAAAATGTGTCAAAGAATACAATGGAAGAAGTCTATAAGCTCTACCATAGCTAATGCCTGTGCTTTAAAACAGGTAATTGATTTTATTTGACGTTTCTTTTTATCTTTTCTCTCTTTTTTAAAATAATAAAACATATCTAAAGGTATAAAATTAAAAAAATGGATAAAGTAATCCCTAGTCTCACCAACCAGTAATAGAAATGTCTGAAGAATATACATGTGTTATATGTGCATGTATATACATATACATGTTCTTAAACAATTGGATATTACTGTTTGTACTGCAGTTGCTGTTTTTGCTGAACATATTAATGGCATCATTCAGGATTAATACATATAAATGTACCCCATTATTTTTCATTGGTTACATAGCAGTCCATCAATAGAGGGTCCATAATTAACTTGACCGGATATCCCCTGTTGCTAAGAATTAATGTTGTTCCCAATTTGGGAATATGATTTTCAAAAAACAGAGCAAAAATCATTATAACTAAATAGTTACACTTAGTCGGATTATCTCCTTAGGATAGTTTCCTAGAAGTGGAATTCCAGAAATGTGTATACATTCTCAAGACTTCTTGACATATAACCCAGCTGAACCCCAAAATATTTATGCCAAAAGGTGATACTACTCTTTCAATGTTTTCCAATTCAATAGTTGCAAACTATATCTCATTTTTAAATAGACATATCTGTTACAAAATCAAATAAATTTCAAAAAAATTTTAAAAATCCAAATATTTCAAATTTATACATTTGACTTTTAAGACTAGTATTTTATTAATTTTGTTATTCTTTATTATTATATTCATGTTTTATACATTATAGTCACTAATATTTTGTCATATATATTAGAAATATATCCCTAATCTGTCATTTACTTTGTAGTTTTTTTTTCCTGTATAGGAGTTTTGGTTTTTTAATGTGATGCAATTATTTCCCTTGTTGTTGCTGCTTTTGATGTTATAAAGTACCTCCCTACTGTAAGTAAGTATAAATATTTACATATGCTTTATTTTTGTACTTTAATTCATCTGGAATTAATTTTAGGTTTGGTATGCTAAGAATGTAGCTTTGTGCTCTCCAAATGGTTAACTAGTTGTATAGTATTATGATCAAGTCTATGCTTAAAATTGGAAAATCTTTAATTATGTTTCCTGTATTTAATATCGTATATTTGTCATTTTTTTGAAAATGATCATTGTTAGATATCTGTCTAGGCTCGTTTGTCTTTTCAAAGAATCAACTTATTTCTTAATTGTATTATTTTGAAATCATTAACTTCCGCTCCTATCTTCGTAAAATGTTTTTCCCTTTTTCTCTATTTTTAAATGTTTTCTTTGCCGCCTTATTATTCAAATTCATTATTACTTTATTTTCATTCTTTCTGCTTACAAACAAAAAACACTGGGACTATGAATATTCTCCTTATAGTTTGGGCCAAATACCATACATTCTGTGTGGTGTATTCTAAATAATTTATGTTGCAATTTTCTTTGCTCTCTGACAAAAAAATGTTTACAGCTTGTGAGGAGTCGGGGATTTGATTTAAATAATTGTCTTTAATTTCCGGTTTACTACATTGTGTCCAAGAGTATGACCTGTAGTTGTTTTGCTTTTGTTTTTGTTTTGTTTTGTTTACTTCTGGAAAATTTTGAACTTGAGCAAGTCGGATCCCTAACTGTATTTTATTTTTTAAAAAGGGAAAAAAAGGAAAAAATAAAATAAAAAATAAAAAGGAGAAAAAAGGCTAAGTTTGGAATTCCTTTTACTTGTGTCTCTTTCAATTCTTTTTTTTTTTTTTTAAGATTTTTTTAATTTATTTGACAGAGAGAGAGAGATCACAAGTAGGCAGAGAGGCAGGCAGAGGGAGAGGGGGAAGCAGGCTCCCCGCCGAACAGAGAGCCCGATGTGGGGCTCGATCCCAGGACCCTGAGATCATGACCTAAACCAAAGGCAGAGGCTTTAACCCACTGAGCCACCCAGGCACCACTCTTTCAATTCTTTAAAGGATCCTTATCGTAATCTGTTTTATAGAGCCCCTCATCAGTCTTTCTTCCACCCTAATGGAAGTCTCTCGGCCACACTATCCTATTCGCTTTGTGTTGGAGGCTTTCTCCACCTTGCCTCACGCAACGTGCCACAGTACGTTCTTCACACATAAGGTCGTCCAGTATCCTGTCCCACGTGAAATATAGTTCTCTAATGTTGATTTTCTCCCTCATATTTGTCTTCAGCAAGTGGTGGAGGAGACAGAAAGCTAGTAAGTGCACAGAAGAGTAGGGAAACTCAGTGGGCTTCTCCCCTCATCATTTTGATTGCTCACAATTAAAACTGTGACTACTACTTTCTGTTTGTGGGTAATCATAAGCTATACTTTTGTTGAAGTTTCTCTGAATGTATTTATGTCTTCATTTCTAGTGTTTAAATGGATTTTTTCCACTCGGAATGAAAAATTGACATTATTTTGCATTTATTGTTATAATTTATTGATACATCTTAAAACTGCCTTATTTTTGTGATTTTTGGTTTTGTATGTCCTTGATTTTTCCTTCTTTTTCAGTTTTTTAAATGAAGAGTATATTTTATTTTCTTTTATCATCCTTAGTATGTTTAAATATTTTAAATATTTCATTTTAAATTCCAATAGCTATTACCATTAAGCTATTCAGGAGCATTACTCATTTTCAAAAAGGCGAGGGCAGTTTAAGCTTAGTGCTGTCAACAGATAACCTGTGTGGGTCGCCCGTGGTTCTGTTCTTTATCCACCAGTGATGGTTGGTTACTGTTCTTCATTCTATGGTTGAAAGGTGAATTGATGTTCACAGCTTTCATTCAAGCTTCCAGTATTTCTCAGGCTTTACCAATATATCGTTGCCCTACTGAGAAGGCATTCTTTTTATCTGGTTTTATAATACTCGGAAGCCCTAGAGTATGAAAAAGTCACAACTCCAAGAATGCTTCCACTGTTCTTGCCATCATCACCCAGCTATCCCTATTTCTGGACACTTCCATCCTCCAGAATACCATAGACCATTGCCCATCTTCTTAATGTTTTTGCTTTCAGATGTCCTATTTTCTAACAATCGGTGGAGGAAGGAACACTGGTGGCTAACACAACTTCAGCTGCCTCAGAGGTCAACTACCCTATGGGAAGAGGAAGGTGCAGTTGAGGTGAGTTTACACATCTGTGAAGCTCAGAAGCCGAATGGCCCTTCAGAGTTGTCCAGAGTAGACAATGGGTCAAATGGCATTGGATTTGGGACTGCCCTGGGAAGGGGGCGGGATCCTGGGTGAGGCAGCTCTCTTTAGTTAAGGAATTCCAGAAAAGGGTTCAGCTGAGGACTTTGTTCTGGCAGAGCCCTCAGTGGTTGGAGAATGATTTCTCCTGTCCTGAAGGAGGCTCTGGATAACACACTATAGCATCTAGCTCATCATCATATCCTTTTTCATGTAAGTTTTGTACATTTTCTATCTCTTCACTAGACCGTGAGCTTCATGAAAACCGAACTGTGTCTGTCTTGTTCAGTGTACATCCCTAGTTCCCAGCACAATTTCTAACAGGCTTGTAGTGTATATTGGCTGGATGGTGGATAAATGAATGAATGACACATCTTTAGGTATGGGGAAAGGGCCCAGAATGAGAGGAGAGAAAGAACTGTAAAGAGGAGAGGAATCCCCCATCTCATAGAAGAAAGGTGTTGTGAGATGTAGGAAAACTATTAAATGACCTTAAAATCCACCAAAAAAAAAAAAAAAAAAAAAAGACAAATTAATGACCAGAGAGCAATTCCCCACATCCACTTGAGAAACACAGCTGGAAATCCTGGGAAGAATATTTATGACCTTCAAATCCAAAGAGGGACATTAAATAATTGTCTGGTGCGATGACTTCCACCCTCTTGGGATCCCAGCTCACTATCATGATTTCCTGACAGAGCCTGCATCCAAATATACCCTACTCACATGGTGTGCCTGTGTGTCTGTGATAGTCAATTAAAATGTATTTGTAGTAGACTGATAGTAGGTATATTCGATAGATAGATAGATAGATAGATAGATAGATAGATAGATAGATAGATCTCAGTATATCCCAGGATTTTATGCTATTGAAATATTTTGCAGTGCCTTGGAGTATCTAGAAAATCAGACTGTGAGAGACTGTCCTAGAATTTTAATCAGAAAAGCCCACAAAGGGACCTTGTTTGGCTTTGCTGTCTTTTATTCCCTGTCTCTGGTATGTTCGGTTCGTGTTGGAACCTGGCTCCAAACACATTTACTTTTTGCTTGCTCTGCTCTCTGGCCTAGACCCTTCTCCCTGAAGACTAACTTGACGAGCAAACCAGAGAGAGGCCATAAAACTGATAGAGACAGCAAAAGCTCAGGGAGAGTCCCACCTCTCCAAGGGCGCCTTGGGCAGACGGCAGATGCCTCGCCAGCTGGGGTTCCTGCACCGGGAAGTGTAGCCTCCCTCTCTGTCTGAGCCTCCTGACGTGGGAGAACGGCACTGTGTCCTCCCCACAGAGGGAAGTGGATAAAATCCTTTCCTTACCTAGAAACATCCTCATCACAAGACTCTTTCCCAGGCACCAGTCTTTCTGGCTCCGTGTTAAGGTGCAGAGTCCCTGGGTGTCCATCCCAAAGAGACCATCCTTGCTTGCACTGCCCTGAGCCCACTGTATATTGAGACCACCACTGGAAAGACACCACTGTGTACCGAATCTCTGGTTTAATATTTAGTCTTCACATGGTCCTCTGGGTAGGTGTGTTTACCTCCATTTTAGGCACAAAGGTGCTAAAATAAAGAAAGAGTATGCAATTTATCCAAGGCTATCAGCCAATAAGTGGCTGAGCTGGGATCTATTATTATTTGGTCATTTATTCAACAACTCATTTTTGGACACCCACTTGCACCCGGCCAAGGGGCTCTGACATTCCCGCAGTCTGTCTGAAGGACGTGCCATCAGCAATGACATCACCACCTGCCCCCATCTGTAGGTATTGGCAGCAGGGACCCTCCAGCCAAAACCCTTTAACAACGACCCATAGAATCCCCTGAAAGTTCTGGGGGGAAGGTGAAGGTTGAAGGATGAGAAGAGTGGGCATTCTCAGAAGTCTTTGCAGCGTTGCAACCGCCTGGGGGCTGTCCTGCAGGCCCCGTGAAGACCCGACACCGGCAGATCCCAGTGTGGACCTGTGTGTGTGTGTGTGTGTGTGTGTGTGTGCGCGCGCGGTTTGCCTATGATGCCACAGGGGCTCCCTAATATGGAAACTGAGCATCTCAGCGGTCAAATTTATTTAATTAAGTTTTTTTGGAAGTTTTCATCCATTTGAGAGAGAGAGAACGAGCAGTGGGGGTGAAGGGAGAGGGAGGGAGAGAGAGAGAGAGAGAAGCAGGTTCCCCTCTGAGCAGGGAGCCCGATGCGGGGCTCAAACCCGGGACCCGGAGACCATGACCTGAACCGAAGGCAGACGCTTAACCGACTGAGCCACCCAGGGGCCCCATTAACGATCAAATTCAAAAGCCTTCTGGGGGTGCCTGCCTGGCTCAGTCGGTTAAGCGTCTGACCCTTGATTTTTGGCCCAGGTTGGGCTCCATGCTTAGCGGGGAGTCTGCTTGAGATTCTCTCTCTCTGTCCCTCCTCCCTTACCGCCCCCCTCCCACATGCACATGCATGCTCTCTCCTCTCTCTCTCAAATAAATACATCTTTAAAAAAACAAAGACTTCTGAGCAAGAAAAGCTTCTCAGGGCTCTACATGCCCTGACTCTAAGCCTTTAGAAGTAAGAATCATAATAATAGCCAACACGCAATGACAACTTAGTCTTCCAAGTACTGCTCTAGGCAAATTTAGGTCAACGCCATGAGGCTTCCACTTCTACTGCTCCCTCTTTAGAGATGAGGGCAGGGAGGCTGCCGGAGCCCATGCTCAGGGGCGCTGTATGTGAAGCTGTGAAGTGGGCATGGAATTCAGACCTTCCAGCCTCAGAGCTTGCTTTCCTGAGCAGCCGGCCTTCCCCACTCTGTGTGTGTCACAAAGCTACTGAAGAGGTCTTCTTTATATGTCACAACTCCCAGATGCAAGTTGATTGTGAGGGTTATAGGGGAGTTTCCCAGGTTTCATCTTCACAAGGTCAAGGGGGTCACAGTAACTGTGGAAGGTTATTCTGGATAAGGGGTCCAATTAGAATTTCTAGGGCTTCCTCTACCTGCTCTTTTGCTATCACTTGGGAAGGCAGGTGATGTCAGCCCCAGTGGTGGAGCTGAAGCATCCATAGGCCCTGGAGTGAGGAAACCAGGAGGCAGGATCGGAACTGGGCAAGAATGGATAATGGGAAGGCCAGAGGAGCCGAAGGCAAATGGAGGCCTGATCATCCACTGGGGCAAACCAAGTCAGGTGTCAGGGGCAGGATGCCAGGCAGGATAGGTTTCCATAGAACCAGGGCTTCTGAAGCCACCTCTTCTCCTCCTGGACCCACCTTCCTTCCCTTTATAGTAGATTGCTTCTGGAAGCTTCTTTTTGTCAGTTTGTAGGGAAAATCAAGTATCAAGACAGGGCTTAGGTTGTTAAGGGAATAAAAAAGGAAAATGGAATGAAAATAGCTATACTTTTATTTTAGAGAAAATCACACTAAGACTTAAAAGCTTTCTTGATTTTTTAAAAATAAGCGCGAGCACTTTTCCTAGCAGCTCTGCTTTATCCCCCTCACACTCGTAAATTGTAAACTGCAGAAAAAGCACCCCCAGCATTGCACAAGAGGGTTCTTTGATCAGTCCTGTCAGACCCAGGGACTCCAGAGCTGGTGGGTGAGGTTTGTCTTTAAGCCCCTCTCCCCCCAATGCCCTTGTACAATGCACAGCCTGCACAGCCATCCACAGCAGCCCCTCCCGGGGCGCTCTTTCTACAGCAGTCTACACTGCAAGGGAAAACACATGTCCTGCGCGTGTGGATTTATTCATCGTCCCTGTATCAGTAAGGAGATGGAGCTATAGCACATTAAATATTTACAATTATCAGAGACAAGACAGCGCACAGCACTGAACCAAGATAAGAATGCAGTTTTAAAATATTTACAACGAACACATCTTGCTCCTCTGGTTCTTTTCTTTGGCCTGGCATTTTAGGTCTCTGATCTCTTTATTGTATTTTCTTTCCAGGCCCTCTGTAGTTTGAAATGTCTGACAGAGCCTCATAACTAAATCTTAAGAGGACTCTCATATATATGAGAGATATTGGGGAATTTTATTCATGTGCCTCCAAGCAAGGGGATCTTTCTCACCATCTTTTCAGCTGATGCGTGTGTCTCCTGCATATGCTATGTATGCCTGAGTCGGGTTTCTGGTAGTTCTGTCACATTCGAATGGTCCTACCTAGAACAGAGCCAGGGGAAGGAGCAGGCATGGCATTCTCCCGAGGCTGTGCTGTCCCTGAGAGACAGTGCATACCGGTCGCCTGAAAATTTAAAGTGACTTTAGACACCAGAGTTAGTGTTGCTGGGAATGGACTGGTTTAAGATTCCTTTCATTAGCTCAATCCTAAAATGTTACACACGATTATATGCGGAAGCACAACACCATCGTATTTGATTTAAATCTCCACTCTTTGAAAGATTCCACTCTCTCCTTTTAGCTCTTCAGACAACCAGTGACCAGAAACAACAGAATTTTGGCCCGAAAGGTCTATAGTAGCAACCCCAGGGAGAAAAAAGTGTCAGAAAAACAAAGACAGGAAGGATCATTCGGCCCTTAGTTTAACTGTAAAGAATGTGAAAGAAGCTTCGACCATGAACTATTTGGCAATCCAGAGAGATGAGAGATGGCCAGCATTTGGGATGGGGTGTCACAGCATTATCAGGGACCACGGGCGTTTTGTTTGATGGGCGCCATATTTGACCTTGAAGTGCCGAGGCTGGCGCTCCGTCGGGTCCTGGGGACCTCCTGATGTCCTAGTGCCCTGGCGGTATCTGCCCCCAGGCTCCTAAGGCCTCAACTCCGAGTATGAGCCTGTGCACGTTTCTGGTGTGTATTTATATCGAGGTGGCTGTGTTGCCAAGGAGCTCTGAGAGAAAGCAGAGCGGAGATAACTTCTAATCCACCTTTCTGTGATAATGTGGCGCAAAGTGAAGAGACCCAGGACTCCGTCCTCCTGGTCTGGCATTGGCCCGGGAGGGGCAGGCCTGAGAGGTGTTTTTAGCAAACCCAGCAGACACCGGGGTGAGCTTTTGCATTGGAAATGCTCATGACCACACCAGAGTGGAACGGAACTCCGTGCAGCAAATAGAAGAGACTAGAAAGGAAGAGAAGAAGAAAACAAAATGTAATTTGTAGGCAGCATGAAATGGGTTGGAGTGACCATTCCAGAGATTTGGACAGCTAGAGAGTTAGAATCCGGGGACGTTAGAACTGGCGAGCAGCCCAGAGGGCACTGAGTATAGAGAGAGGAAGTCCCTTGCCCGAGATGACAGGGGAGCTGGTGACAGCAGGGCTGTGGAGCCCTGCTCGGGGCTCTGTGCTCCATATCCCGCGTCCTCGGTGGCTCCGAAATTGCAGTGAGGTGCTTTCCTTGTCAACGCAAACTGGCACGAGGGAGCTGTCTCCTGAGGATCCTCTCCCAGGGAGCCATCAGTTCTGCCATCAGAGGATGAGAAGAGTCTGGAGCTCTCCATAGAGATAAAATCGAAGAAAATGGAGGAGGACAGTCTATCGTGTACACATGGGTTGTGTATTAAGATGAAATGCGGGAGGACAGGCCCAGCAACACAGCCGGCAGCAGACAGACCCGGCCTCGCATCCCGAGCCGGGGTGACTCACTGAGGTCCATGGCGCCTCCGTTTCCTGATCTCTAAAATGGGGATCAGCCCACCCTCTTCACAGACTCATAGGCTCACATAAGGAACAGGCATGAAAACCTGTGATCAAAAATGTGCTTTACAACAGAGAGTTTGGGCTCCTGAGGGCTTGGCCTTTGGGGACTCTTTGTCATTAATAAGCACCATGTCTGGAGAGCTGGCCATTCTTTATTCCTGCCAGCCTTGTCTTTTTCTACTTCCTCTAGATGATTTCTCCATCTCGATCCTCGCCTGAGCTGGGGAAAAGGGCATAGGCTGGAGGTTCATCAAAATGCCACAGGTGCTGGCTCATCAGCCCATGTAGTGCTCCCAGACAGCACCTTCTAGAACAAGCCCTTCTTATTAGCGCCTAAGCAGGCTGCCCTCCACGGTGGAGTGGAGAAGAGCAAGCGAGGTCCCGGCCCTTTGCCTTAAATTTCTGATGCCTATATAACTTCGTGGCACAAAACCCCTCTAGGACAGAATGGCCTTTTCATAAAGAATTTTAATAAACAGGAAAAACAATACAGAAATGACTCAGCATAAAAGGAACCACATTAACAAAGCATCCATGACTAACTGTAGAACTGAGCTCTTGGGGGCTCACGACCCCAGCATGTAAAGCTGTCTTTCTTACCAGTGTTAGGTTTATGAGGTGGTGGGTTGGATTAATCACCCGGGTTAGCCTGGCCCAGCAATCCAACATAATCCTCCACAGGCCCTGAAGGGGTTGTGTTTTGTTTTGCATGGAAGATATTCTCAGAGGTTCTGGCTACAACACACCCCTGGGGTTCTGGAATTTGTAGGATTCCTCTGGATCATCTGGCTGATGGCCAGGGTCAGACTATGGTACCAGTGGCATAGATGTCCTGGTCTGTGAACGTCAGCAGCACCTTCCTGGGTGTGGACAAACTGGGGAGCCCATCACTGGGGCTCCAGTGGCCATGGGCCCTGAAGAGCTGGCTGTGGGCCCAGTGGGTAATAGGGTTCAAAACTTGGCCATGAGGAGGGCATCACAGGAGAGAAACTGACATTCTCTGAACACAAACAACATGATCCTGGCGCTGAGCTTTCCTGTTCATGGAGAATGCCTTCCTGTTTGTAGCCACTTGTCTAAATGTTCCCATGCTCAACCCAATCAACTTTCACCTTCCCTGTGAGCCCAATTCAGCTGATAAATATTTAGTGTCTACTGGGTGCCTATAAGGCATTTTAACTCATGTGGACCTGTTTTGAAGCTGAGTAAAGGCCTGGGTCTGGGTTGGTTTCCACATTCAAGGGGAGTACAGAAAGGGCCATAATGGTCCCTGGTCATTGGTCTCCTAGGACCAGGACTTCTGGCAGTGGCTGAGGGACAAGAGACAAGGTATGTGATTCCCAACGCCTGCGATCTGGAGAAGAAGTGGCGAGACCAACTCAAGGCGTCAGGGCCACAGCCATTGCTGCCTCAATGGGGTTTCGGCGAGGAACAGGAAGCTGGGCAGGAGCTCTGCTGTGTGTGTGTGGAGCATCTCCGAGGAACTCGAAGAAGGTGCGGTCAGCACATCAGTGTTCAGAGCGTGAGATCCAGGCCTGCGGTGGCAGGACTGGTGCAGCTCCCTCCAGGAGCGAGCTGGGAATGGCGTAGCTGGGAGTGCAGGTAGAAGCATAGAGAACTTCAGCTGCAGGGTCAACTTCATCTCCATTCGCAGCCTTGTTGGTTCCTATCCTCCATCATGCCACAGCTCAAGACTACCTCTGCAAAACGAAGTTTCCTTGGTCCCTCCCAACCACAGGGACCTCTTCCTCTTCATATTTCCTTGAGAACTTTCCCTCTCTCTCACTCTGACCCAGAAGAATGTCCGGCCCTATTTCTTCTACTCTGGCCTCCGAGCTGAAGCTCCTCAGAGGCAGGTGCTAACTAAAACACTCGTTAGATGCATTTTGCACATCACACTTCACCCCAAGGTGACTCGCGTCAGATAAAGTACTCCCCAGCCCCTCACCTCCAGCCACAACACAGTGTGGGCATCTGAGGTCCTAGCTGGCTGCAGAGGCTACCTCAGGGGGTGCTCTGTGGCCGGGAGGCTCATGGGCCCCTCAGCCTGAGAGCAGTGCTGGGCTGAGCTCTTCCACACAGTAGACCGGTGGGGGCCTTGCTTCTTTATCTGAGATGATACCTTTTAGTTGACTTATTTTTAAAAAACACCATTTGCTTGATTATTTTAGAAAGTCGAAAAAGGTGAGAATTCAGAAGCAGGGAGGAAAAAAAAAGAGATTCTACTTGGGAATACTGCTTACACTTGACATTTGCCTTTCCTCCAGATTGATTCTTGACTTTGCATCCTGTCCACAGAGTGACACTCTGCCAACCAGACATTGTCACCTGCTGGGCGACTCACTCAGGGCTCCTTGGCTCTGTCTGGAAAATCTCTCCCTCTCTCTCCCATCCTTGTCTCCCATCCCCCCTTCTCCCAGCTCAGAGCCTTTGTTGACGTTGACAGCTCATCCCTGGGCCATCATTCATCCTGCCCATGGCAAACTTTGGAGAAAATAAAAAACCCTGCTCCCCTAATCTCATTAGAAGGGCTGCAAATTGAATTTAGCCCCTCTCAGTGTCCCCTCAGCTGGCTGTCATTAGGAGCAGAGGCTGGGCCTTGGCTGAGACCCAAAGACCAGCTAACTGAATTTGAGATGCTGTGGTCTTGACAGGCCAAGGGAGGTAATTGAAGAGCCGTGGGTCTCCTGGTAACATTTCAGGCTGGGATTACACTGGGGATCCGAAGCCCCCATCTGCATTGGTGTCGGGGGCACTAAAGAGTCACCCGCTGGGCTTCCAGGGGTCGAATTATTGATAAAGAGATCATTCCCAATGGAAGGTGGGGGGACAATGGGGAGGCTGCATTTGGTTATGATGCAAAGTGGGTGTTATAGGTGGGGGGAAAGGGACACCCTAGTCAGCGAGGGTCAGCAAATCACCCAAAGTTAGAAATAATTTGCAGAGAGTGTCGTCTAATGAAAAAAAAAAAAAGGCAGTTTGGAGAGACTGACAGATAAACCTAGAGACTATAAGGAAAAGAAATACTGAGTTTGAAATTGTGGGCATTATTTATGTGTTTATCTGAATCTTAATATTTTTTTCTTCCTGAATCATTTTAGATTGATCTATTGATTGATTTTACCTCAACAGTAAGTCCAAAGCCTAGGGGGACTTTTCTATAATTGAAAAATCATATTTGTATAAAAAAGAAATATACTAAACCCCTGCATCCACCTAATTAGACACCTAATAGAGGTTCAGGTGGATGTGACAGACACTATCTCAGACTCCTAGGGCCTCCTTAGTTCCCAGATCTATCGCAGTGATTTTAATGCGGTTGAAAGTTCGCTGGAATCCCATTTTAAAGGATTCATAATTAGCCAGCTACTATGTGCCAGGCACGGTTTTCACAGCAGTAGGACAAGATGGATATGTCGATGATTTGTGTCCCCATTTTATTGATGAGGAGACTGAGTCTTGAAAAGGTTAGTCAGTCTCTTGCCCAGGGTCAGGGAGATGGTAGGTGCTGGGACTGAGATTTAAACCCAGGATCGCCTGGCTCCCCGACTCTGGAGGCCTTCCTGGCCTAGCACAGTGCTAGTTTTTCCACCCTATGTCACTTTTCTGGAAGAAGCCACAGCGGTGAGGTCTGTTCCTCAGAGGCCGCGAGGCTGGGAGCGCAGGCTGAGGGCCAGACAGGCTCACTCCGCCGTGTGCTAGCCACGTGACCTTGGGCATGTCCAGATCTCTCCGTGCCCTCCTGCAAAATGGGGGCTGGCCCCGTTGGCTTACTGTGAGGATTAAATGAGCTGCCCAGTGCCTGGCACAGTGTATGTGCTCACGATGTGGTATTAAACTATAATTTAAATTATGATTATTGTTGTGATGGCCCCACGAAGAACGTCTGTTCACTTGCATCTCTGTTCGTCGTCACCCGACCATGAGGCCACACCCTCGTCAGGGCC
>CM052887.1:56567425-56585370 GCA_028534135.1 Potos flavus | reverse complement strand
AATAGAATATCTTTACTCTAGTGATTTATAAATGCTACATCTTTAGTAGACAATGTTTCTGGGAATTTGTAGTGGTCTGTTTATGGCTTTCTAGTATAATCCATATTAATTCCACACTGTCCTAATTGTGATGGCTTTATAATAAACTTTGATATCTCTTTAAGGAAAATTCTCACACTATCTTCTATTTCAAAAATGCTTGGATATTCTAGGCCTGTGTTTTTATCACTTTTAGGCTCAGCTGGCATGTTATGGGGGAAAATATATGTATATGTGTGTGTACGTGCATATACATATATACATGTACATGTATACATGCATATATACATATACGTGCATATATACACGTATACATGTACATATATACATATACATGTACGCACACACGCGTACACTGGTGTTTTACTTGGAATTTCGTTGCATTCCTTGGTTAACCTCAGGGAGAATTTACTTTTTTTTTTTTTTTAAAGATTTTATTTATTTATTTGACAGAGAGAGAGAGATCACAAGTTGGCAGAGAGGCAGGCAGAGAGAGAGGGGGAAGCAGGCTCCCTGCTGAGCAGAGAGCCCGATGCGGGGCTCGATCCCAGGACCCTGAGATCATGACCTGAGCCGAAGGCAGGGGCTTTAACCCACTGAGCCACCCAGGCACCCCGAGAATTTACTTTTCTATGACATCAATTCTTCCTATCTGTAAAAATGACATACCTCTCCATTTATTGGAGTTATCTTTCATGCCATCCAATAATGTTTTATATTTCTTTATAGAAGATTTTCATAACTTTTATTACATTTACTTCTAGCCAACTTACAGGTTTTTTTGGTACATTCCTCTAGTATATTTTCTAATTTGTTTCAGGTACATAGGGATATTGTTGATTGTTGTATATTGATCCTGCATCAAGTAATTTTGTTAAAAGTTTAGTTCTAATAGTTTATTTGTAATCCTCTTCTGTTTTTTATTTAATCTACAAATAATGGTAATTTGTCTCTTTTATTTCTTAGATCTTTAATTTTTTTCCCTTGTCCTATTGCATTGGCTGGAACATTCAGTACCATGGGGACTAGGAAAGGTAATAACAGGCCTCCCTGTTTGTGCCCAACTTTACAATGACTATGTCTAATGTTTCACCATCAAATATAATATTTGTCCTTGGTTTTTGACAGGTTAGGGAAGTTCTCTTTAATTCATGGTTTGCTAAGGGTTTCGTACTATGGCTATTGGATTTTATCATATGCTTTTCCCTGTCCTAATGGAAGAAATTATATGGTTTGCCCCCATTGATCAGAAGATTATTAGTTAATATAAAATAAGAGTTATTTGTTTCTTGTAACTTTTGTAAAACTTTCTAGTAACACCATCTGATGCCCTTTTGGCCAAGGAGATTTTTGTCTATTCATTTAGATTCTTTAAGAGTTCAGGGTATATTCAGATTTGCTATTTCTTTGTCAATTTTCTTAATTTGCATTTTCTAGAAAGTTGAGGACTTCATTTAACTTTCTCTTAAGATTTTTAAAGATTTTGAAAGTCTCCTCTTTCTGTAGTTATGGCCCCCTTTTCCCTCCTACATTTGTTTAGTTGTCCATTTACTGTTTAAGCCTGTTTGAATTGGGTTTTATACAACTTGAAACTAAAGGTATCTAACTGACAGAAGGAAAGAAATAGGAAAATATCATGTACGTTGGTACTGCAGCAGTTGACTCAGAACTTTCTTCCATGCCACCGTGACTTCTTTCATGCTCCCCTTTCCTCTTTATCTATTGTCCTTGAAGATGCGACGAAGCAGTTAAATCCTCCAGGAAGCCTTCCTTGACTGTTGCTCCCCCTGGTGAGCCTGGATGTTTTCCTTATTCTTCCTCTATAAGAGTATTAATCAATCTGAATAGAAATGATCACTTCTCCCATTAAATTGAATGTTCATCGAGGGCAAGGAAATCATATTCATTACCATATCCTCAGAGGAAGTCAAGTGCATGGCACATAATAAGCGCTCAACAAATACTTTCTGATCAAAGTTATAAACAGAGCAGTGTGACATCCATCAGGAAGAGTAAACTGAGACCAGAGGTGTTCCAGAGAGAGCACTCTGCATCTCTAAGAGAGATCTCTCTTAGAGATGAAAGTGTGTGCTTTGCACGTGCTCTCAGAGAGAGAACACATCATTCTCAAGCTATCAAAATAAGCAGCCCCTCACACACTTAGTGAGGCAGCTATCCCTTTGCCTTGGTTTCTTCCTTTATACTAATAATAGCTCCCAGATTTGTGAAATTCCTGCCTCATAGTAAATGCTCCACAACTTTACTCTGCAACGTTTCGAGACTCTCTGATGTTCTAAATTAAAAGTATTTCCCCCCTCTGTTCCCCATCTCCAGTCCCAAGAGTTGGACATTTGAGTGCCTAGGAAGCTAGGTGCACCCACTCCTGAGTCCCCTACAGTTGGCAACTGTATTCAGCGGTGAGATACTGGTCTCTGTCATTAGGGGCCAATTATTCATTCTGTTCTCTGAGCCTCCCTCCACAATCTTACCTGCTGTTTCTCTCCCTCTGTGTGTGTGTCTTTTTCATTTTCTGTCTCCCTTTCTCCTTGTCTCTTTTTCTTTTCACTAGGTGGAGGAGGTCCCTGGGTAGGAACGTCCCACAGCAATTTCATGGTACACTTAATCCTTTCGTTGTTTTCTAGCCCTTAAAGGGCAGAAAGCCAGGTGCTCCCCTTGCTCGTCATGGATAACTCGATTATAAGAATTAAAAGACTTTGATTACATTATTAATTTTGAAGCTGTGTGCCTCTCGCCCAGGAAGGATGCAGAAGAGCCCCAGATGCAGATGGCCTGCAGACGCTCTACCTCCAGGACTGTCGCACATCAGATAATCCTTAATCCATTAGAACTCCCCGCCTGTCTGCCTGGCACAGGGCGGGACCCTCACAGGACTCTCGTGTGACTTTCGCAACAATCCTGTGAAGCGACAGGGGCAGGTTCCTTCTATGTTTCAGGTGCTTTCCCAGGGCACTGGGATCTCAGGGACTCAGTTACAAAAGTGACTTGCCCGAGGCCACAGCCAGGCAGTTTAGTGGTTACAGCAGAAACGAACACAGCCCTGCAGATGTTTAGGCGGGGTTCTCTTTTACTACATGATGCAGCACGAATAGCAGCCAAGGTATGGTGATTCTTGAGTCTGGGCTGCCCTGAGTGGCTTGCTGATAGTCAACAGAAGGTGGAAGAGGAATGCGGCGTGACTCTCGAGACTAGTCAGAAAAGGCCATGCAGCTTCCTTTGGGTTCTCTTCATTCTATTGGTCTCCACATGCTCCCTCTTGGAATGTTCCTCTCCCTATCCAGCTGCCATGATGTGAGAATCCCAACCCACAGGGAGTGCGGTACCAGTTGACAATCCCATGTGAACACAGCTTTCACGTCTGCCAAGCCACCAGACATGTGAATAAAGAAGCCTCCAGATAATTCCAGCCCCCAGTCATGCGAGGCTTCTCAGCTAAGGCTCAATACATTTTGGAACAGAAAAGAGTCACTGCTATATTGGGAGACTATGGGTCTCTTGCATTTCTGCATGTCTTGTAAGCAGAAACACAGACTGTCTTTGGTCCAGATTGTCTTTTATAAGATGCTTATATAGCAAAAACACCACAGGAAAATGAGATTGCACCACCCTCGGAAGCAAAGGGCTGGTTTGCTTACAGCCTTGAAAAACAGAAAGGGTCCCATATAATAAAAACAGTATCTTCTGGCAGGCATGCTTACTTCCCATTATAAAAGATTCAGATTCCCTATATTTGGGATTCCTCTCCGATAATGCAGCCTACCATGTGTGCTGGTGTCACCTGCCTCTTCCTCTCACGCTGTGGGAATTGGGCCTCAGGGAACTGACACACAAAAATAATGATAGTCAAACTACTGCTATAGCTGTGAATAACAAAGTTCTTTGTCTCTGACCCAGGCATCTCCTATTTTCTACCTACATCCATGAAACTGTGCCAAGCTGGCTTGTTAGCTTACAAGGAGCCTTCAGAGTTCTTGACGCTCTACAGTGTCCTGTATGAATTCATGATCTCCAGAATCCGTGAGCAGAATAAAATGATTTTGGGTTTACACCACTAAGCTTGAGGCAGCCTGTCGTGCACCAGAAGATAGACAGATGCAAATGCAATCACAGCCTATGTCTGCTTTGGGGGGAGGCTATAGTCTATGAGGAAGAAGTAGACATATTATACACAGAAACTATACACGGGGCCGACACACACAAGGCACTCAGACTTTCCCTCCATTCATGTCCACTAATTCTTCAGAGCAGCGGAGACTTTAGAGAAATTTTAGAGAAAAAGATTGTTGTGGTTCGTCACATATAAACATGTCTGATGAGTGGGGATGGCCCCAAAGGGGGCTGAAGACATGGGGATCTGGAACATGGCGTGGAAGATGTGACCCAGCCAGCTTTGCATCTGGAGGAAGGAGCTGCGTGTGTATCCAAAAAGCTTCATCTCTAAATTCTGGGTCCTTTGGTGCCCAAGAACCTTTGCTGACGGGCCACGCTTGACAGAAGGTAACACAGAGCCAGGGAGGATTGGTCTTGCTGATTGAGGTGAAAGGTTGGGAGTCAGTACCGAGAGACAGTGGCACCTGGGGCTCCGGATCCCAGGGCTCAGCAAGAGCATGAACTACAGAGTGGCCGGAACTGTGGCTGTAAATGATACCAGAGACATCCGTGGATTTCCAGCTCCACTGGTGGTGAAGAGGCAGTGATGATGACCAGCACAGGGGACTTGCAGCATGGAGAAGCAGCCTACCAGACAATCAGTCCCTGGATTTTAGCCTTGGTGGCCCGTGTGAGAGCTTTGTCTCTTCATCAGTCAGAATAGGCTGGCCCGTGTTTTGATCTCGAGAGATAGCAAAGTCATAGCGGTTTGAAACAACGTGAATGCTCTTGTGGGTGAGTAGAGAGATGAGATGCTGGGCAAGGCTTTGCTGTATACAGTGGTCACTCAGGGACCCAGGCAGATGCAGGCTCTATCATCCTATCACGTGCTGTCTCCACACGAGGTCCTAGGATTCACTGTAGCGGGGGAGGAGAGAGCTTGCCCCCGCTCCTCAGCGCTTCCACCAGGAGGTGGCACACAGCATTTCCTCTCACATCTCACTGGGCAAGCAAGTCCAATAGCCATGGTTTATGTCGAAATGTGAGGGGTGGAATATAATTATCCCATGAGTCTGAAAGGAGAGGTGGGCTGGATATGTGGCCATAACTGCTACCACAGTATTACTTGGATGTTCTGGAGCTCGTGCCACTTTGCTGGGGGAATCCCTCTTGAGTGGATAAAGATGGCGCGCTCTCCATCTCCCTTTACAAGATCAGCATGTGGATCACCTGAGCAGGGGGCCGCCCCTCTGCTCTGGGACTCTTTAAGCTTCGAAGGCCCAGCATTCCATCCCGCTGTTTCACTTCAGCTTTGTGGTGCAGGAGAAAGAGCTGGGAAGTAGGCATCACGGGTTTCCTGACCGCGCAATTGTGAGTAAGGCATTTCCTGTTCTGTTCTCTTTCGATACTTCTGATTTTAAGCAGGAGGAAAATTATGGACCGAGGCTAATAGGTCTCTAACATTTCTGGGACATTTGTTAACCTCTCTTTTTAACAAGGAGGAAACAGATCTGTGCGTCAGACTCACGTAACAGTATTTTTTTCCTCACGGTATTTATTTTTATCATTACCTTGTATTTAAGGTAACAGATGTTGGTTTTCAACCTACCTTTTGATGTGTTTCCTATTTTAGATACGCTTATTTCAATTTTCAAAAAGAAAGGTGGTTCACAAAAAGTTCTAAGAGAGTAATAGTGTTGGTTGTATGAGAAGTGGCCCAAAATTTCAAAGGTATTAAGAAAATGACTGAGGTTTGGCAAAAAGAGATCTAACACCCTCCCCCCCTCCCCCATTTTCGCAGGGAGAAGGCCGTGGCAAGGCAGGGCTTAAATTCAGGCAGTCTGGGTCCAGAATTTGTTTGCCAGGTGTTTACCACTTGCTAGCTGTGCGACCCTAAACACAAATCATGTGAAGTTTCTGGGCTTTGGTTTTATCCTTTGTAAAATGGGGATAATAATGGTGTTTGTCTCCATCGGGCTTATGTGAAGATAAAATGTGCTAAAACATACACTAGAGCCTGACCAGTAACCTAGTGCCGGGACTGGCTGTTGGTTGTAACAACGAACACTCTTGTTCCCCCCACCCCCGTACCCCCCCCCACCGGGCGCCCCTGGTGTGGTTCTCCCCAGCTGCCTTCCTTTTGCAGATTGGGCCCAATACCTGAGTTCACTGAAAGGAGGCGTTTCAGTCTCGTGGTTTATTCTGTTTTTTACTTATCAGAGACAAATGTTTTCCTTGAAAATTAACTAATTGAGTTAATGATCACCAAACTAGGCCAAACTGGGTCTGGCCTTCCCTGCAATCAATTATTCCAACAGCAGTTGCTGCTTATAAACAGGCAGCTCAGCTGGTGGGCCCCCTTTCCCTGCCCCCCAACTCCTTCTCTTCATTTCTTGGCTCAATAATCTATTTTACTTGGTTCAGGTAGGAGTGGCGGGCTGGAACAGCTCCTCTCTGTTAACCTGGGGGGTAGGGAGGGTAAAACACGAGATCTAAATTGCTGGGTCAAATGTGCGAGGTCCCAGATCCCAGAGCAGTCCCCCTAGGAGCAGAGACAGACACAGGAAGCTGGTGCTGAGGGTGTCAATCACAAGGGGATTGACAAGCTGGAGCAATAGGTCCCAGATGCTCCTGGCCTGTGGACCCTCAGGACTGCGGGCTGAGATCAGACAGGCCCCCAGAGGCCCAAGCCTCTGTGTTTTCAGTGCAAAACCCTGTTCGAGTTAAAGAGCCTGGCTTCTGAGTCATCAACTGTTGTTTTGTTTTCCTGCTCAGTCGCTGTGTGACCTTTAGCAAATGATCTGAGCCTCAGTTTCTTCATCTGTCAAATGGGAATACTAATACCTATCTCCCATGTGTGTTGTAGAAATTAAATGAGATCACATACGGAATACAAAATAGACCCATTTCTACATAGATCCCATTTCATGATGCTTCACATTGAATGAAAGACTACGAAGTAGAAAATTGCAGTCATTTTTTTTTTTTTTGAAAATTGCAGTCATTTAGTGAGACAGCTTTCTATCCATTTTCCATCCATTTTTCTCTCAGTCAAACATACCTGCCCACATTAAACTGCCACTGATTGCTTGTTTTCCTTTACCTGAGTGCTTTCTTTTTTCTATATTCTGATATTAATGCCCTGACAATAGCAGGGCTCTCTTTCACTGGAGGATATTGATAAATAATTGTTTACCAGATCAATCTGTGTGCGTCTCTTCAAGCTATTTTTAATACACATAAGTGTTTCTGGCTTTCTCTAGCCTTATTGTATGGCAGCATGTCTCAAACTGTTCTGCTCAACAGTAAATCCACGGGATATTAATAATTCTCAGTCGTACAAAAATATAAAAATTTGGAAAACACTGTTAAGCAAGTAAGTAGATTTTCTTTACTTTAGGACTTTCCCAAGCCTTTCATATGTTAAGGCCTAAAAAAAATAGGGTAGGATTTGGTGTTTCCCAAACGTATTTGCCTGTAGAGTCTTTTTGCCATAGTGGAGCATTTGAAAGGACTAGGGGCTTATGGAACAGCGCTTCTCGAACTTCAGTGAGCACATGAATCCACAGGGGGGCTTGTGAAAATGCATATTATGACTCAGGAGGTCTGGGGTGGGGCTTGGGTTTCTGCGCTTGGGACAAGCTCCTAGTGGATGCTGATGTTACTGACTTTAGATGAAGACTCTAAGGGGCTATCACACTCATCTTGGAGAATATTCTCTTTACTAGGGAACTCGGCCAAAGAATGTGGTCTTGAATCAAACTATACTTTGGAGCAATAGAAAACAAGGACCAACAGAATATCCAGTTCTAGGTGAAACAGGAGAGCTGGTCCCAGCTGGGTGACCTTGGAAGTGGCATTTCACTTGTTCAGGTCTCCGATCTCTTACCTATAAAAGGCACCCACCTTCCTCTAGCCCCACAGAGCTTCTGGGAGAACGAAATTCCCTGTGCAAGAGCGCTGTGTAAAATCGCCATCACACACCAGCACTGTCAGAAGGGGAAGGTACCTTCACATCTAAGCTAGGCCTCTGTGTTAGAGTCACACTTGTGGTCGCCATGACCCCTTTGGTTCTCCACAAAATGTACGGATCAGCTGAGGCCGGACTGCCCGGCCTGCCATGCCAGCCATTGCCTCGAGCAGGGTGACCCGCACCGCTCATCACAGGTACCGACAGGTCAGCAGAGGCTGCCTGGAGCCCTCCGCTGAGGACCCTCTCTAGGCTCTGCAGAAAATAGCTCCCTGATCAATGAACACTTTCTGCTATGTGTGCTGGAGGAACAGCACAGGTAACCCACACTTGCCCCCCAGGACTAGCTCTCCACTTTGCTTATAAACACACAGCCTTTACAAATTGATGGCGCCTTCCCTTCTCATGCCCCGCCATGGCTAGCGGCTCCTTTGGCTCCAAAGCATAAAGCCAGCAGGTAGTCACGTGAGAAGCCAGAGTAGCCATAGACCCTGCCTCGCCCTCCCCACATTTGAGTCTGGTCTGGGGGCTCAGGCCTATGTTCTGGGACAAAAGGGTCACTTTTTTCTAGGTGTGCCCTAAGCCTCAGGTTTTTCTCCATCTCGCAGGTGCCTGATTGCCCTCAAACTGACCTTGTCTCTCTCCAGCTCGCTTCAGACATCGGTAAAGTCATAGACGCCATGCCCAATACCATCAATACTCAGCTGTTTCTCCTCCAGCCCGTGTCACTCTATATTCAAAACGTTCACATTTCAGTCAGTTGTAGGAGCCCTAACCTCCCATCTAAGGAAATGCTGCTTCATGCTCTCGGTCACTCAGACCAGGAGCCTCTCTGTCGTCACTGACCATCCTTCTCCCTTGCTAACTCACCCCTGGTCAGGCCGCCTTCGATGGCACCAAGTTCTGAGAGGATGGAGGCCCACTAGGCTAATACACCTCACAATCCCCCTTCCCGGAACCACAGACGAGAACCTGGATACCCAGACCTCCAACCCTTCCCTCCTCCTCCATAACCGATTGGCTCAGCGGGGCCAAGCAGAATCCCTTCCAAGGGGATTTAGAAGGAGAAAGAGAGAGAGGGCCACCTAAATGCAGAAGCCTTCAGTGGTCTTGTTTTCCTCTCTGAGACACGGAATGCAGAGGAAGCCATTCTGTAGATATAAAAGGAGAATGAAGGACATGAGGGGAAGAAGGAAAGAGGAGAGAAAGAGTACTGGCCCTAAGCTCCCCGGCCCTGGGTTCTGTCAGACACCACTGTACTCTGATACTAAAGCCCCCATTTTGCTTAAATCAATACCTCGGTATTTCTAATATAATTAAAAGAATTCTAACCACAGGGTCCTATCAATTCCAATCAAGAAACATGTCTCAAATCTGAGGGTTTATGTTTGCAATAATCCCTGAGCTGCGATTCACCTAGATCGTCACTTTTATAAGATTGGTGTTTTTGTAAGATAAATATAAAGACAACAAACATAAGACATTAAGGTCATTCTCCTACTCAAAGAGGGTCCTAATTCCTCATCGTTAAACTCTGAACTCCTTTGTCCAATATTGA
This sequence comes from Potos flavus, assembly GCA_028534135.1. Classification (NCBI taxonomy): domain Eukaryota; kingdom Metazoa; phylum Chordata; class Mammalia; order Carnivora; family Procyonidae; genus Potos; species Potos flavus. The sequence goes on along the minus strand of CM052887.1, from coordinate 56,575,696 downwards.
AGGCTCTCCACGGTTTCCAAAAAATGATCAACATTCACTACCTGATGTGTAAGTTTCAAGTAACAGGAAACCCAACATAAACTGGCTTCAACGTAACAAATAATACAGCAGACGCTGCAAATTGGCTCACTCCATCCTTCTGATCCTCTTCTTGGATCTTCCACTATCGAAGAGGCTGGAGGGTCAGAGACCGCACTTCTCAATCCTCCAAGTGCTGGGAAGGAAATGCCCGGCCTTTTTGGAAGCCTCTCATGCCTCAGTGCTTCCGTCCGGACCTCACGGTTCACATCCTTGGCCCAGCCTCCCCCCTCACACATATCTACCTCGGGCATCATTTCGAAGGCCTCCTGGCCAAGGCCATAAATCTGTGCCCTTGTTTAGTGTGGCATGTCCTCTCCCTCTAATCCAATCTCCCCTCCGTGTGTTCTCGGTGCTCGCTCATTCGGCTTGACAGCTATTTAATAAACCTATTTGCTTTCCTTTGACATGAGGCAGAAGTGGTGGGTGTTGAAGAGCCGTGAGGCCCTCGTGGACAATGAAACCCTTTCCCACTCAACACTCTTCCAGCTCAGCACAGATAAATCGTGGAGAACTCGAAATTAACCCAAGCTATCTTCTTTTCTTAAGGAAAAAAAAAAAAAAATTACCGGAGACCCAAGAAGCAGAGCAAGAGCAGTGAGTGAAAGGGATGGCAGGAGAAATCACATTTCCTGGCTCCAGGGGCAGGGGTGAGCCCAGATCAGGGGCCTGTGAGCCTTCCCTCAATCTAGCTTTTATCACTTCAAAGCAGAAGGTCTTAAAGGAATGCCCTTTATGACTGATTCTGTCTTCAAAAGCATGAAAGAAAAAGCATATTTTCTTAAGCTCACTCTCTGGAAGCCAAGCGATTTATCCAAGGTGCTTGAACCGCAAACCTCCGCAAGTGGGATATGGTTCGGTGTGACGTCTACAGTGCTAGAGCCACAATCGGCTGGCCAGACTGGGATTCTCGCTCCACTGTCTGGGAGATTTAGGACTTTGGCCTGTTTATCGCAGCTCCCTGAGCCTCAGTTTCCTTCTCTATAAAATGGGCATGCCTTTCACCTCCCAGGGTCGTCATTAGGATCAAATAAGAGCAGATGTGAATATTCTTCGTATGTGGTAGTTGCTAAATGAATTGTAGCCAGTATTATTTATTGCTGGTTGTAATAATAAGCAGATCTGCTCTCCATCCCATCTCCAAATACCTGTATGTCCGTGCTTTTTATTGGTGTATTGTCTAGAATGTGTTCATTTGGTTTTCCCTTGCATTGGTGGGGCCCAGGAACGGTTTCCTCTATGTCGTCAGCCTTGATCTCAGGGTGCAATATTATTTCTTACATTCCACTATCACTTTAAGCAAAGCCAGAAGATGTCCAGGGCTGGGTTGTCTTTGCATGGGAAGTTTGGACTATTGGGCTGAAAAGTGCGCAGTCTCTCCTGGGGCAGGCGAGTCCAGCCGGGTGGGCCAGAGTCAGGGATAGGGTCTCAGGTCACAGCAGTTACTCAATACAGCTAAGGTTGGGAAGAGCCTATGGGTTTGAGTCCAAGCTGGTCTTCATGGAGCAACAAAGATCCAAGCTTGGAAGTTGCAGTTTGGATGGCAATGCCCAGGAACAGGGATTATGCCAACTCCCAACAATGATAACCCCAACGCTACATTCAGAGACTAGAGAAATAATACTGGGTGGTACCATGGGCCGGTGAGCCCACAATTAGCTGGACTAGGTGCGAGGCTCCTGTTATCATATGGACCCCATATGCTCCAATTCTAACAGGCAGGTTATAGTTGCTTTTGGGTTCTTGGGCATCAATGTCAACTCCCTAGGTCAAGACCTTAGAATGTCCAACAATTTCTGAAAAGTTTTTACGTATTCCCCTCTGCTCAATGCATGGTTATCTGCGTAAGTAGCCATATGGAAGGACTGGGGAAATTATTACTGAGTATACATGCTGTAGACTTGCAAAATTGTTCCTCCTGGAACAACTGGGTTCAGTCAATGGGTTCCAGGTCTGAGAACAGCCAGGAATCTTGAGTTTTTCTGGGGCTGCTGTCCACAGGCTCTGATCATTCATCCTGCATTTCTTTTGATTGTACATATCAACAGTGCTTTTATTGGTTGCCCAGCTATCTTTGCCTGAGGAACAATGTATCTATCAACCATGTCCTCTCTGTTGGTCCACCCTGCTTGGTCAAGTTTCTGCTCTGACCTTGCTGCTCATCGTAATAATTGTGCCACCTGGCTTCTATTATTTTGGGATCCTATTATCCCCATTGCTTTCAAAAGCCCAGTTCTGTAGTAACATCTTTTGCTGGGGAAGCCCTGATCAACCACCCCTGAGCTATTTAACAATTCTGGTGCACACTCACCAACCAGCACATTCTCTAGGCCTCCTGCAAAACTTGTCAGCTCATGGATTTTTAGGCCTTATGAAATATCTGCTCTAGCATGCCCATTGCTCAGAGTCTTTTGATGCTTTCCTCCCTGTCTTTCATGGCAGTTCTGACACTTCTACTTCATTTAGTGGTGGCCCTCATTTTTCTCAAGTGTCCAGTAGCTATTCTAAGGGCATAGTAGCCCCATCTCCAGGATACTTGCCATAGTGTTAATTCTGGATCACTGGAGAGTTCCTCAAGCTAATACACTCTCCTTTATCCAACTTTTTTTCCTCTCTCCTGCAGTCTGGCCCAGACCCATGCAGATGTTCCAGGATCTTCTACTATTTATTAGCTAGATCCTGCAGCTCTTTGATATAGTAGATACTTGGCAAATAGCCCCTCTCAGACTTTAGCAGGCCTAGAATCTCTGTGGTCAGACTGTTCTGGGCTTTGCCCCTTGTTATTGGTTTGTTGATAGTAAGGAGGATGGTAAAGGAGAGGGAAAAGATTCTGGGTGGGAACAAACATTGTCTTGTAAGACATTTATTCCACTTGTGATTTCTGTATAAGGTTCAAGTAAGTTGAAAGAGCACTATTATTTAAAAAGCAGGAGTGGGCCCCTTATAGCCCTGCAGGTTGACAGGTTCAGATTCAGATTTAGGAGTTCAAGATTCTCAGTAGTGCCTATTCAAGTCTCCCAGGCCCAATTCTTGGGGTTCCCTTCCCTCTAAACCAGATTTCTGGACTATGTGAAGTCAGCCTTCTTTGAATGTCCACTACCACTTCATGCTGCTCTTTCTCCTTTGGCTACAGGTTAGAGTTTCCTTCAATGCTGCCCAGGAGGTCCTCGGACCTTCATATTTTGCCTTGAATTGCTGGTTAATCACCATAAGACGGTCATTACCGTTCTATAATGAATCCTTGCGTACAGCAAAAGCCACTCAGTTACACGATCTTTGTGGTGACTACTTCCTTCATTCCACTCAAGTTTACCACCTAACACATCCTCTTCCATTGAGATCCCAACCATGCCCACCACCAGCACAACTTTTAACAGTTGCACCATAGCGTGCTGTTTACGCTCTGCCTACCACTAGTAGGTTCTCCTCGCAGTCAGTCTCCAGCCCCTCACCTTGCTTCCACCTCCATCAAGAGAAAAGCATTGCTGTTTCTCCCACCACAGATTATTTTTGTGAGTTTTCTCAGTTCACATTAATGGAATCACAAAGAAGATAGTCTACAGTGTCTGGTGTCCATATGGTTTTTAGATTCAATCACATTTTTGTATGCCTCAGAATTTTTGTTATTATTAAGTAGTATTCCATTATATGAGCGCAAAGGGTACTGGGAACTGGGTGATGGGAAGGTTTTCCATCTTAAGTGGGATGTTAGTTACATGATGTAGTAGAGACTATGGTGCGTCTCCCCAGATGCCCTCTTTGGGACTGACATGCCCCAGCTGCTGGGAACATCAGTCGGGATAACCCGTATCTGCATTTCTTACTGGGCACTGCCCTCAGGGGACTGCCTTGCCCAGCTATCTCTCTTGCAGGAGGTTGCCCTGACTCCTGTTTATACATGAACCCATTGATAGACCTTTTATTTATTTAATTTTTTTCAGTTTCTTGCTACTAAGAATGAAACTGTTATGAACATTCTTGAACAAGTCTGTGTGTGGACACATGCTTTCATTTCTTTCAGATAAATACTTAGAAAGGAAATGATAGGTCATGGGGTAGGAGTATTAACAATTAAAGAATAAGCACTAAGCAGTTGCCCAACGTGGCTATAATATTGTGATCTTCTTCCAGCAACATATGAGAGTCCCATTGTTCCTTCTCCAGCTGACATACTTTTGGTATTGTCAGTCATTTTAATTATAGCCATTCAAGCAAGTGGCTGTGAAGTGGTAATACCTTCTAGTTTCTAATTTGCATTTTCCTAATGAGTATTGAGCACTCTGTATATGTTTATAGACCATTTTTATATTTGGAAAGTGTTCAAGGCTTTAGCCTATTTCTTACTGGGTTTTCTTTTCATTACTGATTTGTAGGTGTGCTTTATCTATTCTAGATGTAAGTTGGATATACACATTGTAAATATTTCTCTCAGTCCTTGGCTTTTTATTTTCTTGATGGTGTCTATTGATGAGCAGAAATTTTTAATTTTGATGAAGTCCAATGTATGTTTTTATGGTTAGTGCTTTTTGTATCTTGTCTAAGAGATGATTTACCTATCCCCAGGTGTGAAGGTATGAAGATATTCTTTATTTTCTTCCAGGAGCTTTCTTGCATTATTATAAAAGTAAAGTCATTTTTGATGCCACCTTGGGCCGTTAAAGCATGAGAAATCATTAGTGAATGTGAAGAGTCCTGGAAATGGGAAGGAGGTGGCAATGGAGTGGGAGCTGAAGCCAGAAGAAGCAAAGTGGATGCCCGACCCAGACAAAGTCTCCCGAGTGCTGGGGGCACCTCCGCCTCTCTGGCTGTGAGCTTGGAGCTTCCCCCTCCATTAGAGCCGGGGAAACCAGCTCTGCCTTTTAAAAGGGGGACCTGTAAATGGAATTCACACAGTGCCATGACCCTCGGTGAGCAGTGTGGCGGGCTGCAGCCTGATTCGCATCCAAGTGCACACAACACATTCACAGCTGAGAGCTTGCTTTTCCTGCCCCGTCACCCCCACCTCTTCCCCACAATTCTGCAGCCCACTCTCCCCGACAATATTTTGCAATGTCGGGCTGCCTCTATGAGAGCACTTGCTAACTTTTGGTTCCCAGTCATATTCATTTGGTGTTTTCAAGGAGATCAGTTTCAATTCTCTGTGACTTTGGCTTCAGCTCTTCTTAACTTTGAGGTTAGAAAACAGGAGGGGGCTGGTACTTACTTTACAGCTATGACCCCCCAGCCCCTCGAATCTTCACGTGGCCTTTTATCTAAAGCCTTTTCAAAGTAAGATGAGGGAAGCATATGTCCTGGAAACTGGGTCATTACAAGCCCTGCCCAAACCCTCTTCACAGAGAATCTGCCCAACCCCTAGCTCTTTGCTGCGTGGGCCATGGTTTGTGTCCCTAATACCTGAGCCACAGCTGATGGGATCAAGTCAAGTCATATGACCCCGGGTCACATGGCCCAGGAGCACCAAGGCTGGCCAGCAATCTCCCAGTGAGTGACCCCATGAAAAGATCAGATCCTTCTATGATCAGATTCTTTCTCTTGAGACTTTGAACCGGACACACGGCAAGAATTTGCAAATATGCAGTCAGAGGTGAAGCACCACACCGCTAGCAAAAGGTCAAGGGGTTTGAAGAGAGCCATGTGTAAGCCTGAGTGACAGAGTAGCTAAAGCCCTGCGCCGAGGAAGCTGCTGGGAGAGAACAGAGCACGAAGTAGTTGTCGAGACAGAACCAGAGGCCCCAGGAAGGGGCACCAGCCCTAGACACACGTCTGTTCCAGATTCCACAAACAGATGTCTGCTCAGGAATCCATTCGCCTACTCTCAACCCCGTAGCTACGGCGGATCTTGTGAGGGTCTCTATTTTCATCACTAAACAAGTGAGGGGAAGTGGGAAGAGGTGAGCGAGTGAGTTAACAAAATGAATCCAAGTAAAGTAAGTGGTCATGGTGCACTCTCCAGTAGGAGTATTTCCCACATCATGTTGTTTGGGGACATGTTAAGGTTACCTCACTCCATTTCCGGTGACACTGTCTCATTCCACTGGCCTGTGAAATTCAGTGAGGGGTTATGGGCTAGACCGGTGAGGAAGCTAAATGCATTTTTGATGAGCTGGAGAATCTGTGCCATCGAACCGCAGCTCCCGTATTATCAGTTGTGTGCGTGTGTTTTAAGCCAAATCTTTAAAATGCTTTCTAGTGGAAGTGTGGTAGGGCAGTGGGAACTCAGAGGAACTGAAATGTGAGGCTTGAAAATGGCCATCCCGCTGGGATTATGGAGAGTCCTATAGCATGTTTGCAAAATTCTACAGTGTCAATCCTGGCAGTAAAGTGCTTTTTGTGAATACAACTTATGAAGGGAGTAACATTCTGATAAAGGCAGTGGTTGTTTTTGCTCTCAGAGCAACAACTGCCGAGGATGGGTATTTTCCAGATTGTGCATGCATGCTGTGGTAGTCAGACTTCACACTCAGTTTTGTATATAAGAAGAGCACAAGGATTTGGGCAGTAAGGTTTACACACACACACACTCAAACACACACCCCTGAAAATGGAGGAGATATCAGAGAGGCTCACTACCAATTGGTTCATGGGAATTAGATCTTCAGAAGAAAGCTCACAACTCACTGCGGGGAGGGCAGGTACCTCAACTGATCAGTGGAAAACCCACAACAGCAATAAGCAAAGGAGTATTTTATCACTTTCCTTTATGCAGAAGAGAATCAGGCCATTTTTCTGCCCTTGCTTTAGGGCATTAACATGAGGAGAAAGGCCTCAAGCTGAAGGCAAAAGCAGATACTAAGACTCCAGAGAGTCTTACGTCTGGGTGTAGGGAAAGCATCCCACACTCAAAGTTCAAGCTGGAGGAAATTTGAGCAACCCTCGCCTAAGTCCCTTGTTTAATAGGTGAGGAAGATACAGCACAGAGATCTTTATGCAAAACAGATTATTGGTTCAAAGTTTGTGGGGCAGAGATCATGGAAAATGGCCTTCTATCTACAGCATCAAACAGATTAGGTCAAATACTGTCATAAAAATCACAAATGTAGGTAAGATCATGAGGAGTCCCAGATAAAGACTGAATGCTGGCCAGTGGCTCCCAGCAGAACACAATTAGCATGCTTGTTTATTATGCTTCTGCTGGAAAGTCTCTACCCCAAACTAGTTTTTGTGGGTTCAAAGTGTACTACACCACCAGCAGCATCTGTGCCATAGGAAGCACCTTAGAAATGCAGAATCTTGGACCCCAGCCTGGCAACCCTCTCACAGACTGAGCTGCAACAGGCCCCTGGATGGCACATGCGTACAGGACGGCGCAAGAACATGGCTCCTACATGTCGCCAGGCGGCTCCTTTTCAAGAACAGGAAGCGTGAGTCCAACCAGCTACAGTTCGGCAGCAAAGGGGACTGCCATGCTGGCTTCAAGTGTTGCCATGTATTAGTTTTGTAGGGCTGCTGTAACAAATGACCATAAATGTAATGGCTTAAACCAACAGGAATTTCTCCTCTCATAGTTCTGGAGACCAAAAGCCCAGAATCGAGGGGCCAGAAGGCCTGAGCTCCCTGTAAAGACTCTAGAGAGAGCATCCTTCCTTGCCTCTCCCAGATCCTGGTAGCTCTGCAGTTCCTTGTGTCTGTGTCCCTCCAATCTCTGTCTCTGCCTTCACAAGGCCTACCCCTCTGTGTCCCAACTCTCCCTCTGCCTTTCTCTAATATGGACAAATTGTCATTGGACTTAGGACCCACCTGCATAATCCAGGATGATCTTATCTCAAGATCCTTAATTACATCTACAAAGACCTTTTTTCCAGATAAAATGGCATTCACAGGTTTTGGTGGACAAACATTTTGGAGGGCTACCATTCAACACACTGCTGAATTTTGGGGAGTCAGTAAGGGGACAATCTCTAGGATTTGAGGGTCTATTACAGGGTGAGAGAGAAGGCTGGGTGCCACATTGTTGGAGATGACCCTCCACTGTCAGGGTCCCGGTTTGGGTTAAGCCAGTCAGCAAGGGTCCTTGTGGGCTTTGATTACAAGAGAGAAGCAGAAAGAGAGGAGAGAGAAAGACATTCTTTCATAGCCTCCTGGCTCCTCACTGGAGGAAGAGCACGGAGGACACTAAATTAATTCAGGTCATCCTGAGAGCACTGTACTCTGGGAATGAGATTTAAACATTACTTGCATTAGAAGTCGGTCTAA
>CM052887.1:56483973-56566925 GCA_028534135.1 Potos flavus | reverse complement strand
CCAGTCAGCAAGGGTCCTTGTGGGCTTTGATTACAAGAGAGAAGCAGAAAGAGAGGAGAGAGAAAGACATTCTTTCATAGCCTCCTGGCTCCTCACTGGAGGAAGAGCACGGAGGACACTAAATTAATTCAGGTCATCCTGAGAGCACTGTACTCTGGGAATGAGATTTAAACATTACTTGCATTAGAAGTCGGTCTAAAATATCTCTCTTTTCTGTCAGCAAAACATTCCCCTCTTGCCCTCTCTATCTAGGGCCTCCCTCTTCCTTCCAGGCCCTTCTCCGACTGCCCAGCCCCTCCCCTGGACCCGCAGGCAGCCCTCCCCCCCTCCCTCCCCATCTGGGCCTCAAGCTGTAGGAGTCCAGACTCTGTGCTAATTAGGAGCATTATCACTTTGCCAAGAAAGAACACGGATCCAGGAAAAGGCCTCAGTTACATGTCCTGGACACCAGGGAGCCTGACTGCAGGCGGCTGAACTCTGACACTGCCTAACAGAACTCAGAGCTAGGGAGCCACCCCGCCAGTGCTGCAGGGAGAGAGAGCTCATCTCCAGCTCCCCTCCCCGTTCCGAATCCCCGGAACCAGGAACCATGGTCAAGGGAGGGCACACACCCATAGGACAAGGTGGGGTTTTTTTTCCCTAATGGCTTTTAATTTTTAAAAAGTTTTTAAAATTTAAAAATGTCGACCAGATGCATAACATAAAAGGTACCATCGTAGCCACTTTCTTAAGCGCCCATTTCCACAGCATGAGTACGTTCACACGGCTGTGTAGCCATCACCACCATCCACCTCTTGTGAAACTAAAGCTCTGTGTCCACCAACAAGTCCCCGCCCCCCTCCCTCCAGCCCGGACCACTGCCTCCTTTCTGTCTCTATGCATCTGACCACTCCAGGGACCTCGGGTTAAGGGAAATCAGGCAGTGTTTGTCTTTTTCTGTCCAGCTGATCTCACCGAGCATAATGTCTTCAAGATCCATTCATGTCGTAGCATCTGTCAGAATCTCCTTCTTTAAAAGCCCAATACTATTCCGTTGTGTGTAGATAGCATATTTTATTTATCCATTCATCTATTGATGGACATTTGGGTTGCTCGGGACACAGATTTTTTTAAAATACTTTAAATTCTGAAATAACTTCAGCAAGAAGGAAAAACCTGAATGGCCTAAAACTAAGCAATGAACAAAATTAAGGCCATCTTTGACACCCACTGAAAACAACTTGGCAAATTTGGTAAATGAAAGAAATCACCTTTTTTTAATACATGCAAAAAGCCCCCAACTTTTCCAGAATGAGAGAAAGTAGGGGAGCTCCAGGAACCTACTAGTAATGCCAGCAGTTGGCTGCGTTATGCCATTTGCTCCAAAGAGCTAATTAATTCTCAGCGTCTAAGGGCAATAAAACTACAGTTGCCATTCGAATGAGAGTGGATGATTTGGAAGGAACTTTGACAATTAGGAATCATGCCTCAAGGTTTTGGTAGCAGGTTTGCGGATGTGAGAGGGGCAGGTTTTTTCAGAATTTTGGAGTTTCTGAGATTTCAGGGAAGTGGAGTCCTTCCTGCAGGGGCCTCTGATACCTGATTGTCCCTGGGCACATACTTTTAACCCTGATTTGGGTATTAAGTGGAAGGCATACTGGTCCTACTACTGCATTCTCTGAAAATTGCTTTAAAAATATCCTAATGGAGGTGCGTTTACTCTTTGTCTTACTTTTATTAAGACAACCAATATTTTGTGAAATTCTTGGATTACTGAATTTCTAGTTGATTAGATGATGGGTCAGAGGATGAATAAAAGGCATGTCTTTCATTTCAGGAAAAATAAAATTACATGTTGTATTTATTTTTCCTGGATGATTTCTATTTTTTGATTTTTACCAGGAAAAAATATGTGAAAAGGAAGACTCATAAATGCTGGGACATGCAGTAACTCAAGTAATGAGGATTCCCCAGGGGGCAATTTGCTACATTCCTTCTTGGTGAGAGAAAGAACCCTGGGGTAACACTGCACCATAAGCAAGGGAGGTGTGACATCCATGTGGCCAGCGTTAGTGGTCAAGAGAGGGTACTGAGTCACAGACTGCCGGGCCCCGGGAATACTAAAACCGGCTCCTTAGTGTCCCCATGGGGCACACTACCCGGACTGGAGCACAAAGCTGAGAAATACCGCCCCTCCTGCTAGTCTATCCTGCTGTGTTAAATGCACAACCAGACGAGCCCAGGCAGCGTGCTCTCCAGCATCTAGCGTCTCCCAAGATTTAGAATCCCAGAGCTCAGTGTAAGCTTCATTCTTCTACTTCCTCACCTATAAAATAGCCTACCACCCACCCTGTCCTGGCCTTGTTATTACTGCAAATAAATCCAGGCTCGCCAAGATCTTGGCACTGTCCACACACACCAAAGTTCCTAGTAATAATTCCACACACACCAAAGTTCCTAGTAATAATTCTGCCAGCACTATATTGAAAAGAAACATCATCGATGTTATGAAATGATTCTTCCGGCACTTTTAGAGGCAGAGTCTGTCCCTAGAGGTCAAAGGGTAGAGAGCCACGTGGGGTCTCCGAGCAACGTGGTGACCATTGGGCTGGACCCACGCCATCCCTTTAGAAGAGAGCTGCCAGGGAGCAGGCAGGATCCAGGCCGACAGCGCTCATACCATGAGCCATGGCTGTCGTTACCCGCTTTGCTCTTTCGAGGTAAACCCCAAACCCAAGTTCCCATGTGGAATTTTGCCTAGAGGATGAGTAGTTGGTGGTGTTCATTGGTGGTTGCCTTGAGTTATCAAGTTCCACAATAAAGGAAGCTGGGCAGGAAGGTCAATGTTAGGCTTGGGAGTCTCCTCTACAGGCCATGAATTCGATCCTTCTTCAGAGGGGAATAGAAAGGCATTTCCATCTATGTCTGTCTCCCCAGGGCTCATGTTTCTGAGGACAAATAGAAACCAGAAAGAAGAGTGTGCAAGCTTTAGCCGTAGAGGAAGGGGACAGCTGCCCTGCCGCCGTAATGCCTACAAAGCGGCCCCACAGGCTATGAGCACTTTCTCTCTGGTTGGGAGCCTGAAATGAAGTCCCATCATTTGTACTTCGCTTAGGCATCTCTCTGTAGCAAAAGAACCCAGTCTGTTCTTACGCCATTGCTGTTGCTGGAAACAAGGACCATTCTGGCTGCCACCCATTGTCCATTTCTACATGCCCATCACTGTACCGTGGATGGTACGGGCATCGTCTCACCCAAGAACATGAGGCTAGACCCGGGCCACCTGCTCTGCACCATGCTATCTGAGACACGACAGCGAGATTATGATGTGAGTCAACAGTGGAACAAAAACATAACGGTGTGTTTAAAAGTGTTGCTCATAGTCTCGGTGTTATCACGTGGAAAAGTTGAATCAAGAAAGGGAGCAATCTTTTGGATGCATACCGTACAGTAGCTCTCCTCCAGATCAGCCAACCTTACGTTACCGCCACCCTCTGCTCACCTCCCCCCGCACAACACGCGCACTGTCGTATTCTCACCACACCTCACACTTCACTCCTAAACTGACCCTACAAGGCTACAACCGTTCCGGGTCTTCTCTTTGGGGGAGTGACCAAAACAAAACTAACATTTGAAAAACACTAAAGCAGCATGAAATGGAGGAAGGAGATCACTCACTGAAAGCGCAGTCCGTCCCTACAAGCTGTGTGACCTTGGCCATTGGCTTCACTCCCTGCACCTCAGCTCTGTGTTGGGAGACGATGATAAGAACAATTCCACAAGACGACACAATGGATAGGCACTCTACAAATAACTCAAAACACCACATTTTAAAAATGTACTTCCGTTCTCTAAGGTCTAGAACACTTATTTACTTGTCCAAACAGGAAACCAAGGTAATGCATTTTCAAAACACCATTTGAAACCCTCATTTAACTTTTTATGAATGCCATAAATCATTCATACACGCTATCACCCATCTCTCGCTCTTAAAAAGTGTCCAAAGAGAATGTAGGTTTTCTCGGTCCTGGGAACCCGAACCTGTCTTTTGCTTCCCGGCCAAGCATCGGCCAGTCTCCCTGTGCTTTCTTCTGGCCTGCTCTGAACACTTGGCAAGGAGACTCTGTCAAGGGGTTGGCTGTGGGCGATTCTAGAAACATATTTCCTGTAACCTGACTAGTCTGAGACACCGGGCTTCACGCCGGGCTTTTCTGGGGCCGCCCCGCCACCCTATCACCACAGCCTTCCTGCCTGGCAGCTGCAGGCAGAACATTCCCCATAGTTAAGGCCCAGTAAAACTCCACTCTTTCACCAGGAGGCTCTGGGCCTACCCTGTTTGATTGCTTTGGAGCTGGCTACAGAGGGTTTGCTTGGCTGGCTGGGGAGGGATTTTTACAATTGAAAAGAAAAAAAAATCAGTTGTCAAAGACAAAGCCTGTGGAGTCCTGAGGGATTCCCAAGGGTAGCTAATTGGAAAAACCATTTGCCCCCTTTAAGGTCCCTCCACCCACTGCTGCCCCCGGCCTTATCCGAGAGCAGTCACCCTATCTGTAAATGGCGACCATGGAAAATGTACCCTGGCGACTTGGTGTGAAAGATAGGCAAGGCTCCTAAAAAATCTTCTCGGAGGCTTATCACCTTCTTCTGGCTCCACAGCGGGCTCGGGCTCTGGGGCTGGAGGAAACTGCCTGTCTGTGAGCCTAGACAGGGTCTCATCAACAACTGATAAGGCCCTCTGTGAACAAGCAGGCGCTGTGGGGCTTTACTCGCCTCTCAAATGCCAGAGACATTTGTAGGAGAAAATACAGGGTCCAATGACCTCGGCGAAGGAGGCCGGGCAGGCCCGCAGCGTCAGCAGTGAAGCCGGGTGGCCCTCCCCCAGCCCGGGAAAGGAGGACTCCTAGGGGTCACTTCACAGGTACAGGGACAAATAGCTGATGGTCAGTGGGGACGTACATGCACTGGCAATGCTGTGATGCTGGATGAGTTAATCTCAAATACCTCCGGTGCATTCAGATCCTAAACAACCCCCAAACCTCCTGTAATTCTAAATGCTTTAACCCCGTATCAAGGCAATGGATATCAAAACGAGGACGCCCCCTCATACTGTAAGATCTTGAGGGTCCCTCAAAATTGAACCATTTAGTTCAACAAAAGGCACAACATTAGGAAGGAAAAAAATCAGAGTTTATACCCCAACTCTGCCATCTATCCACATAACGTTAAACAAATCCATTTCCCTAGGAAGATGCAAATATTGCCCAAACTAGCTCTCATCATTTGAAAGGGATTTATAAAGAAATGGTAGAATGCTATATAAATAAAGTATTATTATTTAAAAACGCATTACTTGAACTATCTCCAGCGGTGAGTGTACTTACACCCTCTAATCTTTTGCAAATTGCTAACTCCTATTTGGCATGCTGAAGGCAGTAGAGCAAATGCATACTGATTTCTTCGCGGCGGAAGATAACAAAGAGAAGACACAGCTCATTTTAAGACCTGTAACGGCAGGCACGTGGGGTAGTAAAGGAGCAAACTTCCGGTGATGGGGAAATCTGGCAGAAAGCTAATGAAGAAGTCTCGTAGGGAAAGGATGAAGTGATGAAGATCATGGGGAGCATGGGGCCCAGATGAAGGGGACTTGAACGCCAGGCCGAGGCGCGCAGATTGTATCACAAAGGTGCGGAGAGCGGCGGAAGGGGTGTGAGGAGGAGAGCGGGCCTGAGGCCGCCACCTGCAGCAAAAGGCACAGAAGATGGGCGAGCCTGGTGATGGGTATTGAGGAGGGCACGTATTGCATGGAGCACTGGATGTGGTACATAAACAATGAATCTTGTAACACTGAAAAAATAAAAGTATTTGGGGGAAAAAAAAGGCACAGAAGAGACTGGAGGCTGGAAGAACCACGAGGAGCTGGAAATGGAGAAAGGCAGTGTGCGTGGAGAGGAAGTGGCCGCTTAAAGGAGGAGTTTGCTGTGTGTCCAGTCTCTGATAATTCAAATATGAGCCATTCTCCTTCCTTTCTGATAAATGGCAGGCGGGGGGCGAGGGGTTGTCACTCTACTCAGCAGACATTTTTTGCCTGTGTAATTCCCTCGCCACAGTGTTGGGTCACTCAGCTGTTTCAGGTGCAATGGATTTCCTGTCCTCTGAGCTTCCTCTCCACCAGAGCTTCACACTGGACAGAGGGGGAAATAGGTCAAAGACCATAAAAGGAAAAGAAGAATAAAACAAGAGAAGGATAAACAACTTATTATCAAACAAAAGGAAACAATTTACTCACTGTGCAAAATTTAGAGGACAAAACTAAGCCAAGGAGAAAAATGAAAATCACAGGTATCTACCAAAGTAGATATCCTTCCAGTATTTTCTGTGTGTGTATATGCACGTGTATGTTGTGTAATATATGTTTCCATGTATATAATAGTTCTGTGTGTATATCAGAGTAGGACAGGCACTGTTAAAGTACTATTTATGTCCTATTTAGTTCCAATACTAATACTAACATGATTATACTGTCTCATGCATGGCACATGCTGAGACTTAATAAATATTTATTAAAGTAATAAATGACCATAAACGACTGATGACATTGTTTCATAAACTGATTTTTCATTTATTACATTTCTACGTCGTAGACAACTTCCCATGTATTAAAACAATCTTTTAAATGATTACATGCTATTATGAATATGTGTATCATGCTTCACCAAATCTCACGTGATTGGCCCTTATTTTAAACACAGCCGTGATGAACGTTCTTGTAGTTAAAGAGATACATTCATGATAATATCCTTAGAAAAGAAATACAAGAAGGAGGTGTGCTGGATCAGAGGGGTGCACATTTTTAAGAATTTCGATATATACCACTGGCTTTTGATACCCCCTACTGACATACTCTCCAACACCTTACAGCTTATGCCCCTGTCTGCAGGAGATGCTGACTCATTTTCCTAATAGGACAGTCCGACAATGGATGTTATCTTTCCCTTTATCTTTGCCTATTTGATGGGGGAAAAGTTATACCATTATAATTTTCATTTCCTTGATTTCTTAATGACTATGAATTTATCTTTTTTTTCTTTTTTGCTTTTATACTTTGTGGGGAGGTGATTTCTTGACATATCTTTTAATCGTTCTATATTATTTGTTAAAAATGATATATATTAGTAATATTAACCATTTGTCAAAAATACAAATGCAAATTGCAGTTTGTCACTTTGTGGGTTTTTTTTTGTTTTTTTTGTTTTTTTTGTTTTTGCTTATGTGGTTTAAAATTTTTATACAGTGAAATCCATTGACCTTTCCTTTATGATTTCTCCCTACGGCATCCTGCTTTAAAAGCCTTCACTACCTCAAGATTAAATATACTTGTACGCATAGTATTTATCTATATTTTTCTGGTGTTTTACATCTCAAAGTCATCTGAAAATTATTTTTGTTAGAGTTTTATTTTTTGAGCTCCAGTTTAATTTTTTCCATCTGGTTAGCCATTTGCCCCAATGTCATTTATTGAATATTCTTTATCTAGTGATTTGAAATGCCATCTTTATCAAATCTCAGTAATTCATTCTGGTGTTTGGCATGTCTGTCTCTGTAGGTGCCAGTATTATGTTGCTATGCTTATTGTAACTTTACGATGTGTCTTAACATCTGGTAAGGCCAAGTCCTTTTTCATTATTTTTCCTTTTCTAAATTTTCTTTGTTATTCTCCCTTGTTTTTATTCCTCCAAATGAATTTTTAATAATTTTATGTGTTCTAAAAAATAATGCTATTGGACTTTTTATTGGAATTATATCACATTTATAAATTAAATAATCACTGGCCCTGCAATACTGAGTTTCCATGCAAGAACACGGCTTATATTTCCATTTATCCAAATTCGCTTTTATGTCCCTGAGTAAAGTTATGAAGTTTATTACACGTAAGTACCACGCAGTTCTCACTGATGTTATTCCTGAGTGTTTTAGATTGTGGGGGTTGCCAAATGGGATTTTTCCTACTATATTTTCTAATTCATTATCACTGTTAAATCAGAAAGTTATTATCTTGTTTCCCTGTTACCTACTCAATTATGATATTAATTCAAATACTTTTGCAATAGATTCCTCCAGATTTCCTGAGTGTGGTGGTTTATACCGTGTCAGGTTGATGAAGTGGGAACTATGTTTTCCAGAATCCTCTTCCCTGTATGGTTCTGAGTGAGAGTTAACCAAAAGAGGCATGCAGACAGTATTTGAAATCTAAGCGAAGCAGCAGCCGTTATTCTCTGAAGGTTTTCATGGTGAGGTGTGATGCCAGGCAGACGCGGGGTCACCACGAGCCCCCAGATCCCACAGACAGTTAGCAGGAGATGCTGAAAGCTGGTGGCTAACGTGGAGACACGGCTTCCCGCAAGCCTCCCTGTATTCAGGAGGCTGGAAGTGCTCAGCCTCTGAGACTTTGATCCTTCAACGTCCCTCTTGAATTTTCATTTCCCCAGTTCTCTCCACAATTGTGTAAGGTCTAATGACTGTAATAAATCTCTTCTATAACTCAGTGGATCTGCTTTCCCGATTGAGCCCTGACCGATTCACTGCAAAAATCATCTTGGAATGTTAGTGCTAACGGGGATCTACGGCAGGATTGCCAGCCCGACTATAGGACCACCAGCGACGTGTGAATTTCAGAAAGAAGCCTGTTTCTCTCAGCCTCGCTCCGTGCTCGAGCCAGGCCCTGTGGGCTCTTCATACAGCAAAATGGCCCGTCTACGCGTTTCACAAAACAAAAGTTTTCCCCTGACATATTCTTCTCCCAATTCTGAAATTCGCCTTTCTTTCCAATCATACACAGGCATCTGTAGGTTTTCTGATACTTATTCGATGAGGCAAGGGCTGGTACTGCAAGCACAACAGTACCTTGGGTTTAGCTTGGAAATAAACTTCCAAGAAACTCATCTGGCCAACTTGGTACTTTCACCAGTGAGCGGAGTAAGGGCAGTGCTGGTGGTAAGAACTAGAGAGTCCTAATTTTCACATCAACACCTATGTTTAAAGGAGGCAGACAAGCCCCAACTCCACATCTGCCCTGGGGAATCCAGGGGAGGAGCTGAGTGGATAATTTTTTTGTTTTCCTGAACTAGTCTTGTCACCTAAGAAAAAGTTGACAGTCCCCTATTAGGGCCCCTTTATGTCATCGCCCAATCACTCCTGCCTCCCTAAGAAAAACTTAAGCAGGACTCCAATCTGCTATACAGACATGACCTCACAGGCTCTCAGATATAGGGCCTCATTTCAGTTACATGATTTTTTTTCCCCCTTTTTTGTCTTGCCACATGAGAAATCAGCTTTTAGAATGCATGGAGAGGCCTGTCTGCTACTTCTTATTAGTGTAACTTCTGAGAGACCTGAGAA
This sequence comes from Potos flavus, assembly GCA_028534135.1. Classification (NCBI taxonomy): domain Eukaryota; kingdom Metazoa; phylum Chordata; class Mammalia; order Carnivora; family Procyonidae; genus Potos; species Potos flavus. The sequence continues at coordinate 56,557,550 of CM052887.1, read as the reverse complement.
AACATGATTACAGCCATTGTTCAAACAAAGACAAACATCAGATCTAAAAACAGTAAATGCAATGGTTGAGACCATGTTCACTGCTTTAAAAAATGTCAAAAGGGGGGAGGAAGAGAACTGATCGCTAAGATGGCTGCTAAAATATTTTAAATGAAAAATGAATCAATACGTACAGCCTGTGGCTTCCTAATTTTCTAATGTAGCATTTCCCTGCCTTTGGTTCTGTAGCTGATGGACTTTCCCCCCGCTATGTTTTCTCACTTCTGAAGGGATGGTGGGGGTCACTTGTGTAAATCAGGATTGTCGTAGATGGTAAATCAGAAGTCGATGTGTTTTTCTGACATTTTGCAGTAATCTTTCTTGGGAGGAAAATACACATTTTTCTACGACTTGTTTATCCGTTTTTATTTTGAAAATAAATTCTTTGACATTAAAGAATTGCAAAAAATTCCCGTGGGAAGAACCACAGGCTGGAAATAGCTCGTGCTGCACTTGGAATTAAGTAATGCACTGTGAAAGATAGTGTAATAGGATACATAAGGGTTTGCTAATTGGACTGGAAATTCATGAGGGAGAGGAGCTGATAACTCTGAAGTGATTTGGGAGAGAGGAACATGTCAGCATTAGAATAAAATGAAAATATGAGTCAGCGTAAAATGATTTTGGAGATCATCCGTTGTGAATATACTTAGATAGGATGCTACTTTTGGAAACAGAGCCATTATTTTACTTTAATAAATATTTATAAATTGTTTTAAAAATCCTTTGTCAACTGTCTGGAGTGAGAGTACACTGTGGGTATTTAGTTTGGGCATATTTATGTATAAGAATGCGTAGGAGGAGGTGTATATGATAAGAAAACACAGCAACGTGTCTTCATTCAAAATAAATGCCCTAGGTTTTGGCTGGGTTTTAATATAAATTCTAACACCTTAAAATATACTCCAAATGGAGTTCTAGCTCAGAAGGGTGGTAGCTAGTAGCTCTGTGTTTAATATCATCTAGCTTCTTGAAAAATTAAGCAGGAATTTCATTTAAATTAAAATTTACATCAAAATTTAAATTTACATTAAATTTGTATTTAAATGGGGTTTTTTAATTTAAATGGTTTTAATTTAAATTAAAAAAGATACGCACTATAGAACGAGACTGCATTTTATACCCCCAGTGATTCAGAGACTCTATCTATACCACCCAGGAAAAGGGGGCATAAGTCTTTCCTTCAGTGACTGAACAGAGCTGGACTACTGTTTCCATCTGCCTACAAGCCTCTCTGGTCTGTCTGACATCCTCCTGCAGCCAAAGAACAAATGCTAGATGACAGCTGGGTAGAAAGTATAGGTAAGAAACTTTCACTTCATTGTCCATGCGACAGGTAACTAACAGGGGATAGCATTATAGACACGCGCAGACATAGGAAGAAAGTTGATAGCCATGGGAATTATGCTGGTTCCTGCCTTTCATCAGTTGAGTACCAGACAGGTGGACATCACGCAGGGAGAGTTATCAACTTAACCGAAGAGAGACACATTAGTTGAAAGCCTGGGAATTAGATTGGAAACTGTGTACATCAATTAGCCTGCAAGCGTAGATCTGAAATTAGACCATTTCATAAGCAGGGTAAAAGCAGGGCCAAGGGCAGTTCACACACCCGATGTCTAGAAGGATTTTACTGTACTTACGATCTGTTCATGCAACAAATGTCCATCGAACCTTTATTGTATGCAAGGCCTTGTTTGAGGCAATAACTGCGTAAAGGGAAGAAAACCAACATTTTCTTTTAAGTACTGCAAAGCAAAGTAAAAAGAGTAATGTAACGAAGACTCAGAAGAAAAGCATAAATCTATGAAATATTTACTATAAGACTCAAAATAAAATTTCAGAAAACTAATTGACATATTCAGAGGAATGCAAGGGGAAATAACCGCAATAAATAGGAGCAAAAAACCTAGAATCAAGAGAATAAGATGAGATAAAAAAGTCACAAAATAAGAAGGTATTATAGACTATCGGAGAAAAAGGAAAAAACAATGAAAACCATTGAAAGTCAGTAGATATATAGAATAGGGAATAGCAAATCACCATTTGGATAATAGTATTTATAAGAAAGATGCTCGAACTATTAGATAACTGGAAATATTACATAAAGCAATAATCAAATATATTCTCTAATACAACTTTTATGAGATGAAGAAAGACCTGAAGATTAAATGTACCTGCTAAGTTCCAGGGTAAAATTATTGAAAATTTGCGTACACTTCTTGGCAAAAGCTTTGAATCACAAAAAGAAATTACAAAATTTCTATTAGCAGGCGGGAAAATCCGTTTCCTATGATTGAACACAAACTAGGGTAGCTTCAAACATCTCTCTATATAAATTCTAGATAACAATGAAGCCGCATCTATTGATTTTTGAAGGAAAATTTGTTATAACCTAGAATGTTATACCTAGCTTATTTGGCTTTCACATATGACCAACAGAGAGAAATTTTCAGGGAGGCAAAAGTTCAAAAAATTATATGACACTTGTATTATTTTTCTTGAAAATAATTTGTTGAAGACATAGTATACCATTTAAGAATTGCAACAAAATTAACTGATTAAGTTTTGAGATGTGATGGTATAACAATTGAAATAGAGATGGCAACTAGAGGAGAGGAAACAACTTGGAAAAATCCCAAAGGAATAACGCCGAGTTAAAGAAACCAGTCTCAAAGAAACCAGTCTCCAAAGGTTATCTACTGAATGATTCCATTTATGTGACAGCTGGAAAAGGCAAAACTATAGGTATGGAGAAAAGTCAGTGGTTGCCAGGTATTAGGAGCATGGATAGGGTTGGACTACAAAGGGGAACATGGGGAAACTTTTTTTTAGATTATATAAATATCCTGTATCCTAATAGTGATGATGGTTACACAGATCTATATGTATGTTAAAATTTGGAGGACTATACTCCAAAAAAATTAATTTTATACTATTATTAAGTTTTCTAAATGCTAAAAATTAAAAGACCAGCAAATACTATGCAAATAAACAAATAAAATTTACATATCATTACCCAAGTTTAGTCTAGAATGCAAGAGTGTTTCAGTGTTAAAACATCTCTAAATGGAGTCCATTATATTGATACAAAAAGGTGGGAAATGTCCAAAATATATGATAAAATTTAAAACTTATTCCTAATAAAATTCATAATAAATATAATGCTTAAAACTAGTAACAGACTTCCTTAAAGCGATAAAGAATTACTGAAATCTATACCAAACATTTTATATAATAAACAAGAGACATTCCTCTCGGAGCTAGAAATCAGACAGTAGTGCTCATTATTGACAATATTTCTGATGTTGCATGCAAAATTATAAGCCATCAAAGGTTGAGTCCTCTGGAAGCAGATGCTAAGGCAGCACAGGTGCGAGATACTTTCAGGGGTCCGTGCCTATTATGAGCTATCCCAGAAGGGTTTTTCTCCTTGTAAGCCGGTTCCCTGAAGCCAAGACCAGACTTGGAGGACCTGCCGGCGGGAGGCTTTTTGCTGCCCATTCTGCGTGGTGGGCAAGTTGTCCCTCCTTTCACTGGGGTCTGAAAGGTGCATTTCAGAATCTATAGCAGGGAACACCCAACTTTTTCAATAGAGGGCCAAAGAGTAAATATTTTAGGTTCTGCTGGCTGGAGGGAACATGGAGGATATTATGTAGGTTATTTATCTGAAAACCATTTTGAAATGTAGAAATCATTCCTAACTTGTGGATCATCGGTGGTAGCCAGATTAGGACTGTGAGCCATACTTTACCAACCCCTATTCTACAACATAGCCAGTGCAATAAGAGAAAACAGAAAGAAAGAATAATCACTAAAATTGAAAGGAAGAAGAACATTTATCATTATTTCTAATGTTATGATTGTCTTTCAGGAAAACCGAAGGAGCAAACTTTTAGAACTAAGAAATATGGGTAATTATAAAAGAATCACAAATTATAAAATACCACAAAACATGGATCTAGATCCATTTTAAAGCCTGTGGTTCTCAATTTTTAACATACCGCTTCAGGGAGGATTTTTAAATGCAGATTCTGGGGTTCCCAGCCGGATTTTTTAATTCGAGAGTTCTCGGTTGTGATCCAAGGATCTATATCAAAAACAATCCCCCAGTTGATACTAACATAAGTTTTCTTCAGACCATAATTTAAGAAATTCTGTTTTAATCTTACATATTAATCTCCTCTAACTTATTTCTTGATCTTTGAGGGCTGAGAATTATGTGAAACTATGGGCACCCCCTCACCCACTCCACCTGCATACCAAGGGAGTGGAAGAAAAGCATCTCGCTTCAATGGAATCTTTAAAAAATGGGTTTATTTGGGCTTCACTAGAATAGGAGACTTGACCTAAAATACTGGGTTACATTCGCTCCAATTTTGATAGACAATTAGGAGAAATTTAGAAGGGCAGTGAAATGTAAACAGAGCCCACAGTGGTAGAGGTGAAGTGTTTTGTGTAGACCCATTTGGGTCCTCAAGAGGCAGCCTTTTCCACCTTTTTCCCCCCAACAACCCTTCCCCCTCCCCCACCACTCACAATAGCAACAATATCTCTGGCCCATCTGGAACCTTCCAATTATCTTTCCAAGCTTTCTGTTCCCAGAGGCACATTTAGCATGTGAGCAGAAAGCCCAGGAGTAGGAGGAAGTGACAAATACAAAGGGGATTTTAGTCGGGGGACAGAAAGGGGAGAAACTTTGAACTTGATCCTAATAATAATGAGCAACATTTAAATGATGGGGGAGACTGGGGAGAGCAAAATGACAAAAGGAGTTTTCATGTCAATATAATGTCTTTTTAAATGAGTGAAGGGACATTTGCATGTTTTTATGATTATTACTTGGGACTTCGTTCACATAATCTCACAGTTGACTGAACACTCCCCTCTGACCTCTCCCTCCTTGGGGACCAACTCAGGTTTAATTTAAGCTTTTGTTTCTATCTCTGCCTTTGACAGCTGAGAGATTAGCAGGGACTTGGCTAATTAGTATTTAACTGTTCGCTAATGTTCCCGTGGGTTTGTCGATCACAATCTAGTTTAAAATGGATTCAAAGTTTTCAAAATCTTGAAAAAGGATGCTGTGTCAGAACTGATTCAATTTAAGGATTAGAAGATTAAAGCAAGAATCAGATCTACCTTTATCATCTTTTCAGTCACATTCCCTCACCAAATGATATTTTGAGTTGGAAATATGCCCCAGTCCTCCTTAGACGCAAGGGTTATGGACTGGGAGCAAAGAGTGAATTGAAGGGTCTCCATGGAGACATGCCTCTAAGGGGTCTCTGTTTAAAGTAACTAACGCTCCTGTGACTGGCTCCGATAGGCTTCCCAGGTAGCTTTGGAGACATACCAGGAGATAAGCTGCATTATGTGACGTTTAGCCACTAAAGTTTACTAAGAGATACCATTCAACTTGATTGCTCTTTATTCATTCAGGCAGTCAGTCATTCAATAATTACTGCCTTTTCTTGTGCCAGGCAGTGAACTAGTGCTAAGAATACAGAGATGGAAGGGTTTGGCCCCTAAAGTAGTTGACATTCTAGAAAGGAGTCAGGCAGGAAACCAATTACCATGCTAAACACCATACACAAAAATAAACTCAAAATGGACTGAAGACCTAAATGTGAGAACTGAAACAATAAAAACCCTAGAAGAGAACACAGCGGGTAATTTCTCTGACGTTGGCCATAGCAACCTTTTTCTAGATAATGTCTCCTCAGGCAAGGGAAACAAAAGCAAAAATAGACTATCGGACTATATCAAAATGAAAAGCTTTTTTGCACCACAAGGGAAATCACCAACAAAACAAAACAACCTAGTGAATAGAAGATATGTGCAAATGGTATATCTGACAAGGTATTAAGATCCAAAATAGATAAAGAACTGATACAACTCAATACCAAAAGAAAAAAAAAATCCAATTAAAGAATGTGTGGAGAACCCAAATAGACATTTTTCCACAGAAAACATACAGACGACCAATAGATGCATGAAAAGATACTCAGCATCACTGATCTTCAGGGAAATGCAAATCAAAACCACAATGAGATATCATCTTACAGCTGTCAGAATGGCTAAAATCAAAAAGACAAAAAATAACAAGTGTTGGTGAGTATAGAAAAAGACCCTCATGCATATTGGTGGGAATATAAAATGGGTGCAGCCACTATGGAAAACAGTATGGAGGGTCCTCAAAAAATTACAAATAGAACTACCATATGATCCGTGAGTCCACCCCTGGGTATTTACCCAAAGGAAACAGAAACACTAACTCAAAAAAAATATATGCACCCCAATGTTTATTGCAGCATAATTTATAATAGCCAAGATATAGAAGCAATCTAAGTGTCCATCGATAGATGAACAAATAAGAAAAGATGTGGCACGCGTGAGCGTGCGCGCGCGCACGCGCACACACACACACACACACACACACGAGTGTGGTGCAGTCATTAAAACGGATGAGATAGTGCCATTTGCGACAACACGGATAAACCTAGAGCATATGAGGCTAAGTGAAAGAAGTCAGACTGAGAAAAACAAATACCATATATTCCCCAAATACCATATGTGGAATCTAAAAAAAAACCAAAACAAATGAACAAACAAAAAACAGAACCAAGCGTATAAATATGAGGAACAAACTGAGGGCTGCCAGAGGGAAGTGAGGGTGGGGGTTGGGGTTGGGCAAAACAGACTTCCAGTCATGGGACTAAAAGTCGCAGCAAAGGGAACATAGTCAATGACATTGTAGTAGTGCTGTATGGTGACAGGTGCTGGCTACACTTGTGAGCAGAGCAGAAGTATAGAAAAGTTAAAACACTATGTTGTACACTTGAAACTAATGTAACACTGTGTGTCAATTATACTCAAAAAAAATTTTTTTAAACCAACTACCATGCTACATGTGACACGGTATCTTAATAAGGCACAGTCTGGGGATGTAGGAACAGGGGAGGAAGGCCTATTTCATGAGACAGCTGTTTAGGAAAACTTCAGAGGAGAAACTACTTCCACGGGGTCTTAAAGGATACGTGGGAATTTCCCAGAGGAAAAGTAGGGGCAGGGAATTGCAGGTACAGGGGATAAATGGTTTCGAAAGCGTAAAACAAAATATAAGACTCGAGATAAGCAATAGATTGATCGTGGGTGTTTTGGACGCCATAGTAAGGAATTGAGATTTTTATTCTGGTAGAGCAGAATACCAGAATGCCAGTCAATACTTGACTGCTCTAAAGTCAAGACGTGCCACTTAAGTAGCTATGTGCTCTTAAGCTAATTACCTAAGCTTTCCGATACGTAGGGCCTCATCTGAAATAGGAGCAACCAAATATCCCAGTGCCAGCATAGTGTCTCACATGGGGAGATGCTTGAATCCTATTACATATAAAAGTAGTTCAAACAAAACAGATGTTAGATCTCTTCTGCATCAAAGTCCAGAGGCAGGCATTCCAGAACTGATACTGCAGCCTTCGGGGACCCAGGCACCATGAGCCTAGGATATAGGTTCTGTCTTCAGGACCTCCCCACGTCCAAGGTGGTTATCAGAGCTCGCTCGTGTCTGAGCAGCAAGAAGAAGAAGGAGCAAAAAGCAGAACCTCCCAGCGAGGTCAACTTTAAGCAGTCTTTCTAGAAGCCCCATATGACCCTTCCACCTTCATCATACAGCTTTCACATGCCATACCTCCATCCAGGAAGTCCGAGATATGGAGACTTTGGTGGTGGTGTGGAGGGGGGGGTGAGGTACGGAGGGACACATTTTCGAACCAAATAAAACTAGAGTTTGCTACTTAGAAAAAAAGGGAGAATGGAGGTTGGGGTAGCCCCTAAAGGTCACTGCCATGGTGCTCAACATGTCGAGGTTTGATTCCAACTTTGGCAAAATTTTGGCACAGTTTAAAAGGAAAAAGTAAGTTTTGAAGTCACACACAGGTCTAGGGTATGATCCGCCACTCATTCACTATATAAACTTGGGAAGTCACTTAAAACACTCCGGGCTTCAGTTTACCACCTATAAAATGAGGGCAGTAATGCTGACCTCCCAGGTTACAGAATATGGACACGTGCAGGGTACTTGGCAGATCAAGATTCTCTCCCTCCATTCCTCTCTTACAAACCTGGCAGAAGTGTGGGAATCACGCCTAAGTATAGCACGTCAGTCAGCTGGGCGCTTTCATCCTTGGGAGAGGGGCACTGGGGCCAGGATCTTATGAGTGAGCCCAAACCAAAGTCAGATGGAGAGTTCAGGTTCAGGATCTGAAGGGGAAGGCAGAGAAGGAGGCTCAAGGTGAAAGTCAAGAGAATGCAAGGCAGAGAAACAAGAGCATAGTGAAAATGTGTGGGAGACAGAATCTAGAGACATTCCTGCCAATGGAGAAGCAGGATGTGATACCCCACGGGGTGAGGAAACTTGAATTTTGAAATACTAAGGGGCACTCTTAAGTAATAGATTATATTAACTGATGCCTGGACCCCTGTGTGAAATGGACCTGATATCAAATGTAATTTTTAGGTTCGGGATCTGTCCCTGGTAAGCTTCCGGAAGAGGACCCAAGTGGCCCAAACACAAAAACATGTAATAGTGGAATCTAGGGCCCAGTGACCTTGAAGAAGTCTGTAAACAGCATGGAAAATAAGCAATTCACTTCACGAATCTCTTAATCTCTGCTATTTGGTTGTAAGAAACAGAAGCCCGCACAAAGTAATTCCAATAAAAGGGAAGTTTATGAAAAGAATACGACTGGCAATTTCATGGGCGTCTCAAATCAGAATGGACTTGGATGGTCTCTTTGGGAACCCACAAGGCCTAGGCCTTATCAGCTAGGAAGGAGGCTGCTGCTCTGTCTCTCATTTCCTGCCTCTCTCAGCACATTGCTCTTTTCTGCTTACTTATAACCGGTGAACTCTTTCCTAACCCTAACTGTATGCAGCACTTCATTGCCGTGGTAATGACTCAGCTCTGACTCCACAAGTCTTGTCAGTTCAACTGTCCACATCTCACAGCTACAGTTTCCAAGTCAGTAAATTCTAGAGGTTGCAAGTCTTCTTAGTTCAATGGAGCCTATGGATTGTTCCCCTGAGGCTGATGTCCACTTTGAGTCTAATCAGCTGTGGCTACAGGGTAGGGCGGGGTTGCATAGCTCTGTGGACAACCAAGCCTTGTGCTGTCTTCTAAATTCATAATATGTGTGAACAAGAGTAAGCTCAAGACTTAAAGTTGTAGTTGCATAGGTAAGACGTGCCTCCCGCCAGCACACCCAACCGTGACCCACAGTACCACCATCCCACCATTGCTGCTACTCCCACCACCATGACTCCCTCCAGGACTACAACCATCCACCATGATCAGCACCATAGCTGCTGCTACCATCACCAACACCACCGTGATCAGCGCCACCCTTGCCACCACAGTCTCCACCACAATCATTTGCCACAATTACCATCAGAACCACCACTACAACCCCCTACTATCAGTTCCCCCATCATTAAAACCATCTGTAACTTTACCATCCTCATCATACAACTGCTACCACCACTAGCTCCCTCCGTAATTACCACCACCACTGTTCCGTTACCACCACGACTAGTGCCACTGATACCACCTATCACTACCACCAATATCACCATCGCAACTACCTCCACTGTTTCACCCACCCCCACCACACTCATCATCACTATCACCGTTACTACTACCACTACCACCACCTTCAACATTTTCATCCCCACCACCGCCATCTTTATCATTCCTGCTACTACCTCCACCACTACCACCATCACCACCACTATCTCTATCATTATCACTACACTACCACCACTGCTGCCACCATCTGTAAAAACCTAGCCTGGAAAACAAGGGCTCTACTGTGAGTAACCTACTCTTGGCGGAGAGAGGAGGTTAAAAGTGTGATAGGTGCCTATGAATTTTCCAATTACGTCAATGCCAAGAATTCTCTGTGATGAGCTAGTCCTGAAAACTTACTGATCTTCCATAGCAAATGATCCCAAACTTATCTGATCCTCCATATTCGATCAGTGACTAAGTACTATAGGATCGTATTCCTAATCTGCCTATATCTCTTCCTACTTTTCCATCCCTGCTGCTATCATCCTTCATTTCACAAATGGGTGATTACTGCTATTTCTTAACTGGCCCTCTGCCTCCAATATATCTCCCCTCCAGAGCATATTTCATGTCCTGCCAAATGAATCTTTTTAAAATATTGATTTCATTGCTTTTCTACTCTTTCAAAAGAGCCAAACTTTTCCGTATAGAACTAAAAGCTCTCAATCCAGATTACATTTCACATCTTCAATCCTGTGACTCTCCCCCTGAAACTCTGGGATCATTAGGCTGTTACTCATTATTCTTTAAACCTAGTGTAGTCATACCCATCTCCACTCTGCCATTCAAATATGTCCTCTACATGGTCTGCTACAATTCTCTGTTTCTATACAAATCCTACTTACTTTGTAAAAGTGGGGTTAAATCAAATATCTTCCATGGAATTTAAGAGAGTCCTCTAACATTAAGGGATTTGGCTTCAAGATGACAGAGTAAATCCCCATTTAGACTCTCCATCTTCTGAGCCCTCCGAAGAATGACAGTAAAACAACAAAAAGGCATAAACCTATAACAGAAAGTGACTAGAAGGTTACTCATCAACCGACAAGAGATCTTAACAAATTTCAAGATGATAGAAGGTAGATGCAGGAGCATCAGTGTCTTGAAGCGAAACAGTTTCCTTGAGGAAGTGGTGGGATCCAAAAGCAGCAGAGCCATAGAACCTCTGGACTCAGAGTGAACACATATTGGAGTGGAAATAAGATGCAGAACTGAATGGGGCACCCGGGTGGCTCCGTCGGTTAAGCGTCTGCCTTCACCTCAGCTCATGATCTCTGGGTCCTGGAATGGAGCCCCACGTTGGGCTCCCTGCTCAGCAGGGAGTCTGCTTCTCTCTCTCTCTCTCTCCCTCTGCCCCTCCCCCTGCTCATTCTCTCTCTCTCTCAAATAAGTAAATAAAAATTTTTTTTTAAAGAAGCAGGGCTAAAAACCAGGGAAAAGTGAAAAGACTATAAACAAATTATAAATATCTCCATTCTACAAAGCTAAGACAGGCAGGCATTTACCCCCAGACAAAAAACAAGGACATTTTTCTAAAAGAGAAAGAAAGAAAGAGAGAAAAAGAGGGGCGGGGGGAACAAAGGAGGGAGTAATGGGAGGAAGAAAAAGAAGGAAGTTACAATATACCTGAAGTGAAGTAAGGCAACTACTGACAGTGTTAGTGCCCCAAATAAAGCAGTCTTCATCCTGGCTTTCGGAGCGCCTTCAGAATAATGGCTCTCCACCTGTTCATGTTAAAGACATGCCTGCCAATAACAAGCCCACACCCATGTACAGAGAATTCCTGATTCGTCTTCCTAGTCCACACTTTAAAAAATCAACAAACACTTGAACTTATCAGACATTTTAGAAAAAACAGCACTGTCAAAGAGAAAGTCTATGAAAAATCAAACATGAAGTAATTCAAGTTCATTAATTTTTTTAAGATTCTAATCAACAGGTGCAATGAGATTTGAGGAACTGTTTAATTCACAAATCAGAAACTAGGCAAAGGAATAATCAGGGTACAATTAAGTAGTTTGGGAAATTAAAAATAGGATTGGTGAAATAAAAATTCAATAGAAGCATTGAGGGAGAAGTCTAGAAAAGTGTCAGAGCATAAAAGTAGAGTGACAAAGGGATGAAAAATATGAGTAATAAGAGACAAAGAGGATCAAGCCAGGAGGTCCAAAATTCAACTAAGAGAAGTGCAAAATAAAAGACAACAAATAAATGCAGAGGAAACAATTCTCAATGAAAATAAAACAAAACCCAAAAAACAAAAAATGAAACTTTACAGAACTAAAGACCAGATGAGAATTTCAAATTGAAAAGGTCTACAAAATAAAAAATGGAATGAATGAAAAAAAAACCCCACCCCTGACATATTATTATCAAAAATAATTATTTTTACTTATAAAGCCAGATAGGACTATGTAACTTTTAAAATATATATAATATATGTCATATACATATACATTATAATATACATAAAATTTAGTATTTATAGTCATATATATCTTTAATTAAAATATAAAATATATGCTATACATGCCTTTAATAAAAATAAAAACAAAGTTGATGGGAGAAGTGGAAGTTTAATATAATATAATATTAATACTAATTATGCCTACAAATAACTTCATATTGGTTATTTTGATATCTCCTAAAGTCCTCCAGTTTTGTTCTTCAAGACAATTTTGGCTATCTTTAGTTCTTTGCATTTCTTTGTAAACCTTAGAATTAGTCTCAATTTCCACAAAGAGAAAATAAAAACACTGGGATTTTACTTGGGATTTCACTGAATTTATAGATCAGTTGGGTAGAGCAAGAACTCATATCTTCTAACAATAGTTTTCCAATCCATGAACATAGTACAGCTTCATTTATTTAGGTCTTCTCTAATTTCTTTCCATAATAGTTTACAGTTTTCTGGATAATAGTCCTGTTTATCTTATGTTAGACATAATTCTAGATACCTGATGTTATTTTTATTCTATTGTAAATGATATATTTCTAAAATCTATACAATTGATTTTTATAATATTGTGTAATACTGACATTGTAAGTTGTATATCAACTTACTGATTAATTCAAATCTACAGATTCTTTGGCATTTTCTATATACTGTAGTACAGCATCTGATAATAATGGCAGTTTTTTTTTCTTCATTCAACATTTTTATTTAAATTCTAGTTAATATATAGTGTAATATTGGTTTCAGGAGTAGAATTTAGTGATTCATCACTTACATACAACACACAGTGGTCATCATAACAAGTGCCCTCTTTAATACCCATCACCCATTTAGCCCATCCCCTGCCCTCTCATATCCCTCCATCAACCCTCAGTTTGTTCTCTATCATTGAGTCTCATGGTTTGCTGCCCTCTTTTTTTTCCCCTTCCCATGTTTATTTGTTTTGTTTCCTAAATTCCACATATGAGTGAAATCATATGGTATTTGTCTTTCTCCGAGTGACTTATTTCGCTTAATATAATACACTCTAGCTCCATCCATGTCATTGCAAATGGCAAGATTTCATTCTTCTTGATGGCTGAGTAATATTTCATTGTGTATATATATATACCACATCTTCTTTATCTATTCATTAGTCAGTGGACAGTTGGGTTCTTTCCATAGTTTGGTATTGTTGATAATGCTGCTATATCAGGGTGCATGAACCCCTGTATTTTTGTATCCTTTGGATAGATACCCAGTAGTGCAATTGCTGGGTCATAGGGTAGTTTTTTTTAGCTTTTTGAGGAACCTCCATATTGTTTTCCTGAGTAGCTGCACCAGTTTGCATTCCCACCAGCAGTGTAGGAGGGTTCCCCTTTTTCTGCATCCTCACCAACATCTGTTGTTTCCTGTGTTGTTAATTTTCACCATTCAGGTATGAGGTGGTATCTCATCATGGTTTTGTTTTATGTAAAGATTTATTTATTTATTTTGGGAGGTGTGGAGCAGAGGGACAGAATCCTCAAATAGACTCCACTGAGTGTGGAACCCAGTGCAGGGCTCAATCTCACGACCCATGAGATCACAACTTGAGCTGAAACTAAGAGTCAAATACTTAACCAAGAGAGCCACCCAGGTGCCCCCATTATGGGTTTTTTTTTTTAATTTTTTATTTAAATTCAATTTAGTTAACATACAGTGTATTATTAGTGTCAGGGGTAGAATTTAGTGATTTATCAGTTACATAGAACACCCAGTGCTCATTTCATCAAGTGCCCTCCTTAATGCCCATTATCCAATTACCCCATCCCCTTACCCACCTCCCCACCAGCAACCCTGAGTTTGTTTGATTTGTATTTCCCTGCTGATGGGTGATGTTGAGCATCTTTTCATGTATCTGTTAGCCATCTGGATGTCTTCTTTGGAATAATGTCTATTCATGTGTTCTGCTTATTTCTTAACTGAGTTATTTGTTTTTTGGGTGTTGAGCTTGATAAATTCTTTATAGATTTCTTTATAGATTTTGGATACTAACCCTTTATCAGATATATCATTTGCAAATAACTTCTTCCATTCCATAGGCTGCCTTTTAGTTTTGTTGATTGTTACATTTTGTTGTATAGAAGCTTTTTATCTTGATGAAGTCCCAAGAGTTCATTTTTGCTTTTGTTTCCCTTACTTCCGGCAACAGGTCTAGTAAGAAGTTGCTACGGCCAAGGTCAAAGAGGTTGCTGACTGTGTTCTCCTTTAGGATTTTGATGGATTCCTGTGTCACATTTAGGTCTTTCACTCATTTTGAATTTGTTTTTGTGTATGGTGTAAGAAAGTGGTCCAGTTTCTTTCTTCTGCCTGTCGCGGAAAACTGCCTGCCAGTTTTCCCAATACCATTTGTTGAAGAGACTTTTTGCACTGGATATTCTTTCCTGCTTTGTCGAAGATTAGTTGACCATATAGTTGTGGGTCCATTTCTGGGTTTTCTCTTCTGTTCCACTGATCTATGTGTCTGCTTTTGTGCTTCTACCATCCTGTCTTGGTGACTACAGCTTTGTAGTATAGCTTAAAGTCCAGAATTGTGATGCTTCCAGCTTTGCTTTTATTTTTCAGGATTGCTTTGGCTATTTGGGGTCTTTTGTGGTTGCATACAAATTTTAGGATGCTTTGTCCCTGTGAAAATGCTGGTGGTATTTTGAGAGGGATTGCATTAAATATGTAGATTGCTTTGGGTAGTATAGATGTTTTAACAATGTTTGTTCTTCCAGTCCATGAGCATGGAATTATTTTCCCATTTCTTTGTGTCATCTTCAGTTTCTTTCATGAGTATTCTATAGTTTTCAAAATACAGATCTTCTACCTCTTTGGTTAGGTTGATTCCTCGGTATCTTATTGTTTTTGGTGCAATTGCAAAAGGGATTGATTTCTTTTCCTGCTGCTTCATTATTGGTATATAGAAATGCAACGGATTTCTGTACATTGATGTTATGTCTTGTGACTTTGCTGAATTCATATTTAGTTCTGGCAAATTTTTGATGGAGTCTTTTGGGTTTTCTACATAGAGTATCATGTCATCTGCAAATGGTGAAAGTTTAAATTCTTCCTTGGCAATTTGGATGCCTTTTATTTCTTTTTGTTTTCTGATTGCTGAGGCTAAGACTTCCAGTACTATGTTAAATAAGAATGGTGAGAGTGGACATCCTTGTCTTATTCCTGAACATAGAGGAGAAGCTCTCAGTTTCTCCCCATTAAGGTAAAAAGCTGCAAGTCTTTTGTATATGGCTTTTTGATGTGAGGTCCTACCACGGATATTTTCAGACCATAACACTATGAAACTTGAAGTCAACCATGAGAAAAAACTGGACAGACCACAAATACATGGAGGTTAAAGAACATCCTACTAAAGAACTAATGGGTTAACCAGGAAATTAAAGAAGAAATAAAAGAAATACAAAGAAGCAAATGAAAATGAAAACATGACAGTCCAAAACCTTTGGGATGCAGCAAAGGCATCATAGTGTTATGGTCTGAAAATACTCATGGTAGGATCTCTGTCTTTTAGTTTTTGTTTGTCTGGGAAACTATCTCTCCTTCCATTCTGAATGACAGCCTTGCTGGATAAAGCATCCTTGGCTGCATATTTTTTCCATTTGGCATGTTGAATATATCATGCCACTTTTTTCCGGCCGGTTAAGCCTCTCTGGACAGATCTACTGCAAACCTGATCTGTCTTCCCTTGTAGGTTAAGGACCTTTTTTCCCTTACTGCTTTCAGGATTCTTTCCTTGTCTGTGTATTTTGTGATTTTTAACTATGATATATCTTGGCGATAGCCAGCTTTTGTTAAATTTAATGAGAGTTCTCTGGGCTTCTTGGATTTCAGTGTCTGTTTCCTTCCCCAGATTAGGGAAGTTTCCAGCTATAATCTGCTCAAATAAACCTTCTGCTTCTTTTTCTTTCTCTTCTTGTTCTGGGACTCCTATGATATGAATGTTATTATGCTTCAAGGAGTCGCTGAGTTCCCTAAGTCTACATTCATGATCCAATACCTTTCTTTCTCTTTTTTTTCCAGCTTCATTATTTTCCATAATTTTATCTTCTATATCACTGATTCATTCCTCTGTTTGTCCATCCTCATTGTCACTACATCCATTCAGTATTCTATCTCAGTTATAGCGTTTTTATTTTGGGTTGACCAGATTTTTGTTCTTTTATCTCTGCAGTAAGGGATTCTCTAGTGTCTTCTATGCTATTCAAGCCCAGGTTGTATCCTTATGATTATTTTTTTACATTCTGGTTCAGACATCTTACTTGTATGGATTGATTAATTGATTAAATTGATTAAATCCCTGGTCATGATTTCTTCCTGTTCCTTCTTTTGGGGTGAATTCTTCCATCCTGTCATTTTGTCTGGGTCACTATTTTGTGTGTGTGTGATTGTTAAGAAAGCCTGTTGTATTGCTGCTCCTAAAAGTAATGGCTATATTAAGAAGAGGTTCCCCACCACCACCATCAAAAAAAAAGGAAGCTAGATCCTAGGTATGCTTTGGACTGCTTATCAAAAGAAGCTAGATCAAGCAACAACAACAACAACAACAACAACGACAACACCTAGATCCTATCTCCCCTAGAGCTGAAGCTTTACTGCACTCTATTATCAGTAGACTTGGTGGGGGAGGAGTTCGTGCTGGTCTTCTGGGGCTTAGACCTGCTGCCCTGCTTCTCTGGAAGACTTGCCCTGCAGGGTGCAGGGGGATGGGGGTTGGTGTAGGTGGCTCCAGCCTCCACTGGGTGGTGCTATTTTGTTCAGTGAAGTGAGTCAGCGCTGATGGGTGGGGGGAAATGGTGCCCCACAGCTCTCTGGACCCAGGAGAAGGGAGTTTGTGACCACCACTCTTCAAGAAGCTTTCACAGAAGAGGAAACAATCACCTCTCCTGTGTCCTCAGCTGCCCCCAGATCCCTGCCTATACCCTGCCTACATCTGAACTGTCCACCTGCTAAGTGGCACAGTACTCCTGTGTTTTATCTCAGGCATGGGGCTGGGTTTCAAGACTCCAAATTTTAGAGATCCCCATGGCATGGTCCTGCACTGGTACACTGGGGAAAGGTCTCACTGTGTTGTGGGCACTATTGGTTTGTCCTAGAATTTGGTTGCGTGATCACACAGTGGTGCGGAGTTTATGGTAAGGTATAGAAGACAGCTGGCACCAAGGTTTGCTGCCTTCAGCCAGTGTCTCTGTTCCTATGCCAGTGAATAGGGGACCATATTGGTGCTACCAGTTCTTTTGTCCCCAGAGAAGTCATGCCACTATTCTCTAAGGCTCTCCAAGCAGAGGAACTGCTTCTCCCTGTGAGACCCAGAGGATCCTCAGACTGTGCTGCCCAAGAGGGCAGATACCCTCCTTCCCCACCAACCAAGCCTGCCAGGCTCAATGCTGGCAATGGCTCAGATCTCCAAAACTTCGGCCTATGCTCTGCTCCTTATAAAAACTGGTAATCAGTCTTTCTCCTTTTCCCAGTCAGTAGTTTTAGGGAAGAGTCTTTCTTGTGCAATCTACTGTGAGTGCTTTCTCTTTCTCTCTCTCTCTTTTCTTTCTCACTCCTCTCTCCATAATCAGGGCTCCTTCCCATTCCCAGGACCTGCAGCTCTTCTCTCCCCCAAATCAACTCTCCAAAGCTTCTACTTTCTATGAGGTGGTGGTTTTTCTACCTGTAGATGTGCAGTTTGTTATCTCAGTCCTCAAATAGATTTCTTGGGTGTTCAAAATGATTTGATATTTATCTAGATGTGTTTGAAGGATGAAGGAAGCTTAGGGTCCTCCTCCACCATCTTATCTCCTCCTCAATAATGGCAGTTTTAAATAATTTCACCTTTTATTTCCCTTTCTTGCTATTACACCAGCTTGAACCTCTAGACCAATGTTGAATAGAAGTGAGAATAGCAGCATTTTTGTCTCCTTTCCAATCTCAAAGGAGAAAATTTTAACACCTTCTCATTAAGTATGATTTTGTTGCAATTTTTAGATATTGTTTATCAGATTAAGGAAGATTCCCTCTCTTCTTGGGTAGCTAAGAGGATTTACATATGTGTTTTGTTGCTGTTTATCATGAAAAGGTAGTGAACTTGTTAAATGCTTTTTTCCCTGTACTTGTTGAAATAATCATAAGGCTTTCCTCTTTTATTCCATTAATTGATTTTGGAATGATAAAACTAATTTTGGCATTCCTGGAACAAATCCAATTTCACTGGAATGTATTATCCTTTATTTATTACTGGATTCAATTTGTTAATATTTAGTTAACATCTATTTTTAAATTTTGCATCTATTTTCCAGAGTGAGATTGACCTATAATTTTTTTTTTCTGTTTTGTCTGATTCTGGTATTGAGGTAATGCCGGCCTCATAAAACGACTTGGAAAATGTTGCCTCTTTTTCTCTTCCCTGGAAATGTCTGGGTTGATTGGTCTTATTTTAAATGTGTGATAGAATTCTTCAATTTTATTTTTGGAATATTTTAAATTATGGGTTCAATTTCTTTAATAGTTATCTAACCTCTCAGGACCTTTTCGGTTATCTTCAAAATCTTGTCTTTGACTTCCTTGAACATATTAGCTTATGTGTCTTAGATAGAAATTCTATATCTGATAATTTTGTTGTCTGGATATCGTGTGGCTTTGTTTCTATTATTATTTTTCTTGTGTATTGTTCAGATATGCCTGGTTGTTTCTTATTGTATGATGGACATTGTAAATTAAAAACTGTAAAGTCAATTTAGTCTAAAATGATGTTACCTTCCTCCAGAAAGGATATTTTGTTCTGGTACTTGGCTGTGCTGGGGAAATCTACACTGCTTCCCCCCCTTCCTTCCCTCCTCCTCCCCCCCGCCCCCACAATCATTTTCATCCAGTCAAGAATTGAGCTGGTTTGAACCTGGTGGCTTCTGTCATGCTCCCATGTATACTCCCTCCAGCTCTCATCTTTAAGCCTTTTTGGTAGGTGTGAAACCCCAATTTTGTCCCCCTAGCCCTATGACTGTCAAAAGTTCTAAGTTTGACAACTTTTAGCTACCTCTTTGGATCTGCCAAATACTTTTAGGGACCAGTCACTTCTCTCAGTTTCCCTCTTCCAGCAGCTGGCTCTGTAATTCTCCACTGAAGCCTTCAAACTATTCTTTTTTAACATACGCCCAGTTTTTTTCCAGCTATTCTCAGTGATACGGTCATTCTAAATCCAGACTGGTATTACTGCAAGCAGAGTACCTCCATATTATTCAATTTTTAAACTGTATAATTCCATTATTTTTATTTAAGTCAACAACAAACAAAACGAGGAACAGATTTACAGAATCAGAATCTCTGTGGACAGAAGCCTAGACATTTACCTTTTTAAAACAAACATCCTAAGTGACCTTTGTATATAATAAAATTTGAGAAGCACATTCTTAAACCATCATTATCCACCAGGAGCTAGACACTGTTTGTTTCTTGGATAAATGAGTTGGAAGTAGAACTCCAAAAGTGGTTCGGGTCACAAGAGACAGTTAGTTTGGAGATAGTTAGTTTGGACAGTTAGCCATTATTGAGGAGGAGGGTGGTCAGGGACCCTTGTCAGGAAAAATGGGGATGGGGTGGGAGTGAAGGGTCATGTTGAAAAGCACTAGTCAGGACTGGGAAGACCTGAGTGTCTAGCAAGTGTACTGATGTGTGTAGAGAGATACAAAGGGCTGTGCTTGTGGGGAAACATCCCGAAAGACCCAAGTCATGGGATGAGGTCCTATCCTTAGGGAAATGAAATCTGCTCCCTGCTGCACTTAATCTGTAAGGTGGTAGTTGGCACAGCAATCTACACTGGAAAGACAGATTAGCTCTCTCCAATTCGCCGTAATTCCTTGTGGGTATATTTATTCAGTGGCTCCAATAAAATGTCCATGACAAGTTAACACAAACGAGGCTCCAGTTAATGATAGTAACTCATACTTCACAGATGGGACACTAGAACAATGAGGTTTTACAGGGAGTAGGAACTACCCTAAAACAAGACAAAAGTAAGCCTACACCCATAATAAGTGTTGGATGTCTTAACAAACAGAATGGAGGGCATTTTGGCTGACAGCCCCCAGAACAAAGCTCAGGGCGACTGAGATGGAAATGGCTACTCATTCACTACTTCCTGGGCCATATTTGGAGCTAGCCCACTAGACCTATCCTTTCCTTAAAGAAATCAACACCATAAACAAAAAGTTCCTGCATGTTTGTTTTTGCTATGACTCTCTTGGAAACTGGCTGAGAAAGGCAGGACATTGTTGGACCATCACTCAGAAGCACACCATTGCTCTGACTTGGCTCATTCCTACCGCCTGGGATGTGGGAGACGAGGGCCAAACAGGTTTTGATGTTGCATATAGCAAGAATTAGGTGCAATCGCACTTGGCTTTGTTTTTTTCTTTTCTTTTCCTTTTTTTTTTTTTTTAAACCAGGATTACATATAGGAAAGAGGTACTATTGTAAAAATCCTATTGAATTTTTTAACTTGTATTTTTTATCCACAGGCAAATACATTCTCATGCCCGGAGACTGAGACAGAAGGGACTTGCTCTGTGTTCCACACAGCTACTGGCCTGCTCCAGCAGCTTACTTGCAGACTTACAGAGGCCTCGTGGGATATAGAAGGTAATGGACACAAGACCCTACCTGATTTCTCTAATACTCTATGGTGTAAAAATACGGGCTAAGGGCTGGAAATCTGAGCTGCTGTGTCCCTTTGCCTCTCTTCTTTAATCAGCGGATATACCTATTTTGCATACGTATAGAGAATTGTGGAGGTAAATGAGATTACTATACTAAAGCAGTGTCTTCACCTCTATCAAAACGCTGACTGAGACAAACAGTATTTATGGACTACTGCATGAAGAATATGCACTGTACTTATTCTTCTGGATATTCTTTAAGTTATCCTTGAATTGAAACATCTCACTAAAGAAAGCATTTGAGCATTACTATATAGCTCCCTTACCCCCACTTACCCCTATAGAACCACTCTTGCTGAAGCATCCTTTGCTGTGCAACGTCATAGGCTCAGCCTACAATGCAGGGAGAGTATCCAAAATGGCATCAACGGTGGTATAGTCTCTCCTTCAAGGATGATGTTCATTAAACAACACTGCATTCTATTTCAGAATAAGTTTTTTTCTGGTTTTAGTATCAGGGATAGCTTATACTAAATTGTTTTATTGTTCTGTTACTAACACTGAATTAACTGATCTGGTTTCCATTTTCGTGTTGGTTACCAGAAAGCTGAGGGCTAAATTTGAGATCCCACAGCATAGAGAATAAAAGCAGAGACTTCTGGAACTAGACTGCTGAATGAGAATTAGGGCTCCACCACTTACTGGCTGTGTAATTTGGGGTGAGCTACCTAACCTCTCTGTGCTCTTCCACCAACCATAAATGGGAATGATTTTAGAACAAACCTCATAGGGTTATTACAAAGAATAGCAACTGGTATATTCTACAGTTTGTTAACAAAATAAATTCTTCACTATGCATCTTCATATTAACCTCACTCATAGCTCCATTGTATGTCCTTATCTGTTTTTTTTAAACAGATTATATTTTTTAAAGATTTTATTTATTTACTTGAGAGAGAGAGAGAGTGCACAAGTGGGGGGAGGGGCAGAGAGAGAGGCAGAGGGAGAAGCAGGCTTCCCACTGAGCAGGGAGCCCAATGTGGGGCTCCATCCCAGGACCCTAAGATCATGACCTGAGCTGAAGGCAGACTCTTAACCGACTGAGCCACCCAGGTCCCCCTGTCCTTTCCTTTGTTTTATCCTTGTTCTTTGTTACCTAATTTCACCATTTCATAGCTAATATGCCATTATGAAAACACAGTGATTTTTAAAAATCATTTCTCTATTGTTGGATCTTTAAGTTGTTAATAATACTTCTCTATATTTCATTGCGATTGGCATCTTTGTGCGTGATACCTTTATATTTCTGGTAATTTCCTTGGAACAGAATGCTCAGAATTGGGATCACTGGATCAAAGCATATGAATGCATTTAGGGCTTTTGATTAGTATTGCCAAGTGATTTCCAAAAAAGTTGTATCATTTATTATTCTTCTATCAACAATAAATAAAAAGTGCTGATTTCATCATATTCCCATCAACATCAAGAATTATATTTAAAAAATAATATAAAATCAGAGGCTATTTTAAAATGATATCTTCTTCCAGTGTGGTCAGTGTTAGTCCTCAACTTTGCAAATTCCAAGGATCCAAAGGATTCAGAACTTTCTTTTCCTCACCAAAGAAGATACATATAATGCGAGAACACTTTCAAGGGGCTAGAAACTCAAAGGTGATGTTATCAATTGCTATTTCTGTTACAGTTTATGTAACTTTCATGCACTTGCTTTTTTCTAATAATAGTAGATTAGCATTTTCCCAGGTTACTACAAGGACTTTGGGGGAAAAAAAAAAAACCATTGGTATTAATGCTATAATATTTCAGCAGGTGAATATATTATATTACCCTTAGTCATTGCCATATTGCTAGTCATTAAAGCTTATCCAATGTTTGGCTGTCATAAATAATGTTGCAGCAGACGTGTTTGTGCACAAAGCCCTTCCATAATCTAGATACTTTTCCTCAGACCAGACTGAATGCTTTTGGAATGAATTTGGAATGAATGCTTTTGGCTTCTTGATTCATTGTCAAGTTGTGCAAAGACTGCTTGAAAAACATTCTTAGAAACATAAAATAATGTGGTTTGGGAAGAGGGAAAGATGTGTTTTCATGTTTTTAAGAGGAAAACATTCCTGTAGAGGTAGATTGACGGTGAAGACAATGAAATGTGTCCTGCACGGCTCCTCTCTTGCACAGGCTCCCTCCAAGGCCCTGGACGATCACCAGTAATGTGCTCATATGGTCATATGTTGCTTGATTGTTTTCTAAGTTGCTAAAGTAAGACATTTTAACCCAGTTTGCAAGGCTATTGTCTCTCTCCACTCTATCTTCTCCTTTATCACACCTCTCATCAGGTTGATGGTTTTGAGATGTCACGGTCATTTTGGAGATACGCCTCAGAGACATATCTTTTTTTTTTAAATAAGATTATATAAATTTTCTTATAAATTAAAATTTGTACCAGCTTTCAAGCCTCACAAAACCTTCATCTGACCCTGGATTTCTACTTAAGATAGGCACGTTGAAAAATGCCAGTATCCATATACTAAATCCTATGGAGTTCATATCAAGCAGAGTAGGTTTTGAGAAAAGCCAAGAGCTGTGCTCTGGGCCAACTCTTGGATGCGAGAGCAGGATAAAAGCTCTGAAAACTGTATTTGTTGAAAGCCGGCTTTCCTGGACAGATGGAAAAGAAGTCTGCCAGTGACTGGGCCTTTGAGGGCAAGAAAAGGCTCCATCAGGATCCTTGCTCTGGATTCCAGGAACAGGCTCCGAATTCCTTTCATCTGGGTGGTTGTGTTCACAGTCCTTGGCACCATTCCAAAGATCAGGCTCACCATGGCACCATGCCGGGGCTAGGGTTCAGTGGCACCGAGAGTGCCAAACAGAGATCAGGAACTGCCCTAGAGGCTAGAAGTGGCTGGGATGGTTAAGACCCATGATATGGTCTACTGGCACCCACCAACTCCATCCCTTAGGCCTTGATTAGGGAGTGAAGAAAACTTGTATTTGCACATATAACTCTATCCCCTATGCAAAGTCACTTGTTTTCCCTTTGCTTTTATAGGACAGTAAGTATAGGGATAAAGATAGATTGAGGAAGAAAAATGATGATGGGAGGGACATCTAAGGTCTCTTAAAAGTGGAAGGCAGGGAAGAGATACCTAAAGCTAGCCAAAGGGCTAGCACTTGCCCTTGATTTGGGGGGAACTGTCTCAATTCTTAATGTCCCTTCCTATTGTCTTGATTTGGAGCTGTGAACTGATGGAACAGATCTCTCTCTGCTTCTCAGAGCCCCATCTTTGCTACTGAAAGAAGGGTCATAAAAGAGAGAAGATAGGATCTGAGTTTGAGAGGAAAGGGTAGTAAGGGGACTAACGACGCTGAGTACCTGGGAAAGAGATCACAGTCTTCACAGAGTGCAGTGACAAAGTCAAATATTCTGGTTCTTGAATGTTGATCATACATTAAAGCAAAAAGAGACTTCAAGTCTTTTGAGTCAGAACTTTGCATATACAATAATAATCAATAAACAAGTCAAAGCTTTCCAGGGACTGAGTTCAAAACTCCATTGGAGAGCAATCTCCCTTGTCTCCTGCAGCCTACTCTGCTCATGCCCCCAGAAGCTGGCCTACAGCACTCCACTGCCACATGTGAGGAAGAACCCAACCCAGACTTGAAGGACTCTAAATCTCTTCTAGTCCGTGGAATGTCATTATCATTAAGGTTGAAAAACGAGGGCGATGAACAGTAGTGGCAGGTTTTTTCAAGTTTACATAAACACTGGCTGCAAGGAGATGGCTGGAACATTGGAATCAAAGCATCCTTGTCACATCAGTGCTTTAAATCTCTAAGCAACTCCTTGAAGATCATCCGGCCCCTGTGAACATAGCAGCTGATAAAAGGCCCCTCTAAGCTCACTTCTTATCTGCTCCCACAAGCACAGAGTGCCCTAAAGTAGCTTCCTGGGGAACCCAGCCACTCAGTGGCGTGTGGGAAGTGCCTGCAGGCCACAAGACAGGGACAGGCTTCTGGGGCAGTTCCTGTAGGTACTGGGCTCAGGAAGGCTTCTGGGATGTGAAGTTGTCCCACAGTAAATCACGCTTCAATCCCCTCCTAGGCCACGTTTATTACATTTGGTCAAACGAATTCCTAGGCTACAAACAAGAAGCAACAGGGCTACAGCCTGCTTAAGGAGAGTGAGGAGAAAGAGGAGGAATGTGTCTGTGTACCTTCGTCTTAAAGAGGAGGAAATCTGTGACTTGAACAAAAGCAAAAACTAGGACCAAGAGGTCTTCCCCAGGTCTTGCCCACCAGGGAATTTTCTGAACTACTTTCATTTTTGAACAGAATATTGATGTGAGCCCACATCCTCTGTGGGCCTTGTTTGGTGGCTAAGTACTCTGACTACACTTGACTATGGTGTTAAATCATGAAGATAAGCATGAAAGGGGAGGAGGGGCTTCTTAGCCTCAAACCAGCAAGCAACCAATGACCAGTAGCCATGTAGGTAGTTCAACTGAGTTATTTCAGCCAGCGAATCCAATTTTCCCTCAATTAAAGGCCATTTCAGAAAAAAACAAAAACAAAAACCCACTACAAATTGCCTAGTATAGTGGCAAGCATGTCATAGTCCATCAATAAATATTCATTCCCATTTAACACCTGCCCTACATTTCTTCACTGTGGATGGTTCTTGAATCATCTATACTCAAAGGAAGGTAGGTCTGGCATATAGAAAAGCTGTGCCAAGATGTAAGGTTTTACTCCAGCTATTAAGACCGGTATTATTAGATCAGTTACTAAAATTAACCTTGGGAAAATTTCTAAAACTGAGAAGTAAAAACCAGAAGTAATTTCTTCACAATGCTATGGTGCCTAATATTCTTAATAAAAGAAGGTGAAAATTTTCTGATAACACTAGTAAAGCAGAATATAGATGGCACTACATTTGTCCATGAATCTGAGATTACAACTTGACAGATTCTATTTTTG
Source organism: Potos flavus (assembly GCA_028534135.1). NCBI lineage: Eukaryota > Metazoa > Chordata > Mammalia > Carnivora > Procyonidae > Potos > Potos flavus. The sequence goes on along the minus strand of CM052887.1, from coordinate 56,531,776 downwards.
CACTGTGATATCCATCCTTGACTTTGAGATAGTAAATCTGGGATCATGCAAGGAGCCTCATTTGGGCAATCTTCTTACCTTCTTTAAGAACCACACCAAAGTCATACCAATTGTGTGGATTGCAAACACTCTTAAGCAAAGCAACCATTCTAATTTAACCAACTAAGCCAATAAAAAAGCAATGATCATAAAAACAATTCTGAACTGATGTGTCTAGTCAAAGCAGGCAAACATTGATTCATTTGTTCACCTACTGCTTTATTGATTTTATATGTTCTAGGAACTATTTTAGCTCTTGGACACAGAGATAAATAAGACACAGTCTCTAACCTACTGTCTCCCACAACCCCCCCCCCCCCACACACACACATCTGTAGGATTCTATAGTCAAAAGGGGAGACAATTCCTATAAAGAATGAATCACAGTACCAATCTGTTAAATAGCTTAGCAGAGATCTGCCCAAAGTGCTCTAAGATCACAGGAGAAAGGATTGTCAACCCATCCTTTCCAATCTTTCCCAGTCAAGGAAGACTTTACCAAAGAGGTGAGGTTTCTGCTGGTCCTTAAAGCAATCAGTCCGGTTTGCATGTCTAAACACCTACTCAGTAAGCCAACCAAACTGACCAAGACCTGATGTCCAAAAGGAAGCCCACTGTTTAGTGTCATGTGAATATGATGACAGAAAGAGAGAAGAAAAGGAGAGGAAAGGAAATCAGAGAAAATGTATTGTCATTTTATTTTTATTTATTTAAAGATTTTATTTATTTATTTGACAGAGAAAGAGAGAGATCACAAGTAGGCAGAGAGGCAGGCAGAGGGAGAGGGGGAAGCAGGCTCCCTGCCGAGCAGAGAGCCCGATGTGGGGCTCGATCCCAGGACCCTGAGATCATGACCTGAGCCGAAGGTAGAGGCTTTAACCCACTGAGCCACCCAGGTGCCCCGTATTGTCATTTTAAAAGTACTTTCTGACAGGTACACTGCTGACTGTACTTTCTTTAGAGATACATCAAATGGACAGATAATGAGATAAAGCAAATAGAGTTAAATGTAATTGTCAAAACTAACTGTACAATTCTTTCAACTTCTCTGTGTTAAAATTTGTCATATTTTAATACAAGGGAAAAGTCACCTTGTGTAAAATTTTCCTGAATGATCTGTGCAGTTTTAGATTTTGTTTATCTTTCATTATTCATCCACTGCTATTTTAAGTAGTCCATGAAAAAAAAATTTTTAAAGGGCTTTATTCTAGTTCTTTCTCCTGAAATCCCCTAGAGAGTGGATTAGACATTTCATTTAGAAACTAAAAGATAATTTAAACTAGAATCTACATACTGGTGGCAGCTTCCATTTAATTAGGCTGTAGAAACCTTAACTGTGAATCAAAAATAGGTGAAGATTTTATTATAATATGGCAAGCTAAGCACACACGTGTGTCTCCGTTCTCTGTCAAAATCTATTTTAAATGACACAAAGTATATGATATAAAAATAAATTTATAACAACCTGGAAAACAGGAAAGGATACCACCAGTAGACCATATATTTTGGAAAAATTCTAGAATTTAAAAAACTAATAAGATCAGAGTGATAGAGAAATCAGAGTAGAATAAACTACAACAAAAAACAGAGGGGGAAAGCCTGCTGCAGAGAAGAAAGCAGTTCTTCCCTAATATAGCGCTTCAATCTTCAAACTCAGAGAATATGAATACAGAACTAGAGGAGACCCTGGCTATGGGGCAATTCTCAGGACAATTAAGTAAGGGACTGGCTGCTGAGCCCCTGGGTCTGCAGTCCCCATCCACCGCTCCATCCACCGGCCTGGGAGGCTGGTCATAGTGTTTGCCTCCAGGACAAAGCCTCAACAACACTTTCCCCAGTTGCAAATCTTCCTTTTGGGGCTGGGAGGGCAGGGTGTCCAAACATTGAGTTTGAAAAAAGAGAAAAGTAGAACAGAACTCCAAGAAATGCTAGACAGCCGTGCAAGGAAAAGTGGGTAGGGAAGAAATGCAGCTCTTCCAGAAACGAAAACACTGAAGTATTCTAGTCGTAGGGTAAAGTCTTCCTTACCTTGGCAAGCTTATGGGACCCCACTGTGCCTCTGTCCCTCACTCTAAAGTGAAACATGCCCATCAGTAGGGCCAGTCTACAGTTATCCCTTTTAGTTGGGGGAGAAACCTATTATGGAAATGGATATACACAAAAAAGGAAATTTATACCAACTTCGAACACACACCATCCAATATTTCATTTATAAATATAAGTGAGCAACTAAAGATCACCAAACATTTGAGAAAACCAAGGGTGACAAAGAGCAAAGATGAAAAGGCAGAATGATCAATTTTGAAGAAAACGGAATATTCAAAAAATGGAAAAGAAGTTTTAAAATTTGAATCAGCATCCTCTAAAACTTTCAGGAGGATTCATGAGACAAGAACTAGAACTAGGTGTTATTTCTAAAATAGAAATCAAAAAATAAGAAGCAACTGCTCAAAAGAAGTACTAAAAATTGAAGCAATTAAAATTTGGCCATCCAAAGGCCAAATTAGAGATCTGGAAAATAAAGCAAAGAAATGTCCCATAAAACAGAACAATAAACAAAGAAATGAAAAATATGACAAAAAAGGCTTAGGCTATATATTTAGAAGATCCAGCATCTACTTAGTAGAAAAGAAAGAAAAACAGACTGGAGAAGTAAGAAACAATAAAAGAAATAACCAAGGATAATTTTATTGAGATGAACAAAGATTTTGGACTTCACTATTGACCACTGAGCAAAAATAATTAATAAAGATGATTATCTAGACATCCTAGAAAATCTGTTGACTCATTCTAAAATGAAAGGAGGGAATTATTTACAAAGAAACTGGCATTTGAGCAATGTCCAACTTTATTTTTACAATATAGAATGCTAGAAGACAATGACATCACTAATGTGTAAGGTAAAAAAAACCAAATATATCTTCAATTTTCAAAAAAATTATGCAAGAAAATTCTTCAGCAAGACAAAAAGTAAAATGAGCAAAAAGGAAGGCTTGAAATAAAAAGCTTGGTGATAAGTAAAAATAATTTAAATTACAAGGCTAAAGATTTTATTATGGTTATGATCTTGATGCAATTGTTATAAAATATTGAGGCAAAATATGGAACAGAATTGATCAGTCTTGAACTAAAATTAGATATAATTTCAACTAAACAGAAATTTGTGGTGACAGGGAAAGTAAAACAATCATATTTCTATAGAAAACCACGTGTGTATTTATTTACTCATCAATGTATCTGAAAGTGTAATATTTGTTAACTTTTCCAGGGGTATGAGTAGACTTTCACTTTTACTGTTTACAGTTCATGATAATGGAATTTTTATAGTAATTTTGTGTTGCTTTTATAATGTAAGAAAGTTATAAATACATGTCTAAAAATGTTCAGTAAAAATTTAAGAACAGTCACTGCAGTAATAAAATAATGCTCACCAAAGAAGATAATGACAAATAAGCATATGAAAAGATATCCCATATCAGTAGGTAGATGCAAACTAAAACAATAATGAGATACTACCACACACCTATTTAAATGGCCAAAATCCAAAACACTGATGTAACCAAATGTTGGCAAGGATGTGGAACATCAGGAACTCTCATTCACTGCAGATGGGCATACAAAATAGTACAGCCACTTTGGAAAACAGTTTGGCAGTCTCTTATGAAACTAAATATACTGCTACTATATGATCCAGCAGTCATGCTCCCTGGCATTTACCCAAATGAGATGAAAACTATGTTCACATAAAAACCCACACATGGATGTTTATAGCAGCTCTATTCATAATTGCCAAAACTTAGAAGCAACCAATACGTCTTTCAGAAGGTGAATGGGTAACTAAACTGTGGTACATCTAGACAATGGAATATTATTCAGTGCTAAAAAGAAATGAGCTACTAAATCATGAAGACACTGAGGAAGTTTAAATGTACATCACTAAATAGAATAAGACAATCTGAAAAGTCTACATACTGTATGATTCTAACTACATAACATTCTGGAAAAGGTAAAATTATGAAGACAGAAAAAAAGATCAGTGTTTGCCCAGAAAGCAGAAGGAAGAAGAAAACAAAATTGAAATTATAAACTAGCAATAAGTGGTAATGAAAACACTACAGTTTGATATCTTTAAAATTTGACCAAATAGTACTCAGAGAAAAAGTAACAGCTTGAAAATAAAAAAACCAAGCATTCAATGAATGAAGCTAAAAAACTAAATAAAGAAAAGATTAATTAAAAATAAGAACATAAATAAAGAAAATATAAAACAAACTACAAACCTCCAGGTTACAAAAGGGAGGGGTTGGGGGGATGGGTATTAAGGAGGGCATGTGTTGTGAGGAACACTGGGTGTTAAATGCAACTAATGAATCGTTGAGCACTACATCAAAAACTAATGATGTGCTATATGTTGAGTAACTGAACATAATAATAAAAAATAAATAAAGACATTAACAATTAAAAAAATATTAGGGGTTGTCTTTCAAGCTGAAAGGAAAAAACAGAGTAACTCAATAACAAGCAAGTATAAATGTATAAGTGCATATAATCTATATGGAATAAACATATTTAAAAAAACTAGAAACAGAAGAGAATTTCCTCAACTTGATAGTCAACAAAAATCATACAACTAACAGTACAATGATGAAAACCTGAATGCTTTTTCCCAAAAATATGAAACAAAGCATTCAGTTTGGAGAAGAATGAATGAATGAATGAATGAATGAATGAATAAATAAATAAATGGCATACAGTTTGGAGAAGAAGAAATAAAACTGTCCCCTATCTCATAACATGATTGCTTATGTAGAAAAAGGATTCAGGGATTCTCTGGAAAAAAAAAAAAAATACTAGAACTAATTGATTTTTAGCAAGGTTACAGAATACAAGATTGAAAAACAAAAACCAATTATATTTCTATAGCAGGTGAATGTATGAAAACTGAAATTAAAAGCCATATACAATCATGCCAAAAATGAAATACTTACATATAAATCTTTTTTAAAAATGTATAAGATATGTATGCTGAAAATTACAAAAAGTTGATAAATGAAATTTAAAAATCTAAATAAATAGATATACCATTTGCATGTATTGGAAGACTTAATACAGTAAAGATGTCATTTCTCCCTAAATTGATTCATAGGTTTAATGCAATTCCTGCCATAAATCCCAGCAAGATATCTGTAGGTATATACAAGCTTATTCTAAAATTTATATGAAAATACAAAGAAACTAAAACTATCTTTTTTTAAAAGATTTTATTTATCATTTGACAGAGACAGAGAACAAAAGGTAGCACAAGTAGGCAGAGCAGCAGGCAGAGGGAGAGGGAGAAACAGGCTCTCCGCTGAGCAGGGAGCCCGAAGCGGGGCTTGATCCCAGGACCCCGGGATCGTGACCTGAGCCGAAGACAGAGGCTTAATGACTGAGTCACCCAGGTGCCCAAATAAAACTATCTTGAAAAAGAAGAAAAAAGTAGGAAAAATTCCACTTTATAGATTTGCTACTTACTATATAGCTACAGTAATCAATAATCCTCTTATTTTGAGGATTATAAAAGATAATACATGTCAAGAATTTAGGTAAGTATCTTGCACATAGTAAGTACTTAAGATAGTGAGCTATTACTCAAACATTTTATATCTCAGGAAGTGACATTTAAGTAAAATAAAAGGCCCACACCCATACAGATAATAAGTGTTGGAGCAAGAATTTGAGCCAAGTCCCACTGACTCCAAGTCCCAGGTGACTTACCCACCATACTAAAAACATTGCCAAAAAGAAATACCTTACCACAGGCCACTCAAAACTTGCCACTCAAATCTTATTTGTCTATGGATGATAATACCCTGAGATCGCTTCAGAGTATCCCAATTTACAAATATTAGAATCTTTTGTGGCACATATTGCATAGAGCACTGGGTGTTACATGCAAACAATGAATCATGGAACACTACATCAAAAGTTAATGATGTACTGTATGGTGACTAACATAACATAATAAATTAAAAACAAGAATCTTTTGTGGCCCCAACTGGTCTGCCTATTCAAGTCATTTTTTTATATTAGTTTTTTTCCTTGCTGAGAAGTCAGTCCCATGGTTATCCTTGACTCTGTCAGTAATGGGACTCTGATAGATATTTAAGGATCCAAAAGTCCCATCCTGTAAAACATAAAATGCCTTGTCCCCTTCCTATAAATGATTCATCACAAGCATTATCCCAACAAGCCTATGATCGATAGGAACATCGTCATTTGTGTGTAAATGACACCCGTCTTCTTGGGCCAGTGCTTTCTCTCCCTGCTACACCTGAAGAGACTAAAAGAGATTAAGTGGGTCTTCTCAATACATCCCATGAAATATTGATTAAAGGTCTAGTTAAATAAGAGTATTAATGTAGACTTAAAGCACTCAAGTGAGTAAGAACACCCCAGGGGGAAACATTTCTACAGAGCAAGTGAGACAAAAATTGGATACTTTGGAAATGGTGAGAATGTTCCTGGGTACACAGATCCTTTTTGCAATGTCACACAACAAAGTAGGACTTTTATCAAATGATCCCAGTGATAAAAGCCTGGCCCTTGAAGAAGAGCTAAGATGGGAGAGGGGAAGAGAAGTTAAAAATGAAACAAATAGGCAAGCAATGACATTATAAATTATTTCTCAGCAAATTCACTTGAAACCATGAAACTTTTTACTCTCTCTTTTTATTTAATCTCCTTCCCATTCCCCTCCCCCCAAATAGAAATGAGCCATAATGCCTGCAATTCACTGCCTATGTTTCGTTTCTTTGGGGAAAATCATCTCAGACTTAGCTTTTTCCTGTGATTTGGGGGTACCCTTAGTCTCTTTTTTAGAATCCAGGGAGACCATTCGTATTTCTTTTACTTAGAAATTATAGATTCGGTGGATAGAGGAGCTGAAAGAAGTCTTATAGAACTTCTAGTCCTTTACATTTTCGGCCGAGGAAATTAAACCTATATAGGTAAAAAAGACTGATCTAGAGACTCACAGTTTGGTAACACTGGAATCATGCCATCAGATTTTCCAATCTGGGATAGAGGGGGAAAAATGTTGTCATCCTTCAGAAGGAAAATCTCTTTAGATAAATACCAAAAGTAGAAATATTCCTCTCCCACATCACAGCTCCAGCTGTGCACAGAAGGCTGAGAATCTGCACATGGCCACTGTGCTCCCAGTCACCAGGGATCCGAGCAGGAACGGAACACCCCTCGAGGCATCCTGGATGTCAGGGCAATCGGCCCTGGCATGTGTTGTGTGTGAGAGCCAGGGTGGCTGGGGCTGAGCTGGCGGGCTAGGCACGTTGCTCCTGCCTCCTGCCCCATGTGCTCCCTCAGATAACAGGGCTCTGAGAAACAAAAAGGAATGCCTCAGAGGACCGTTTCTTATGACTTGTTTGGGTACTGTCCAGAGACACAGAAAGAAGTTTCCCAGCCAGTGGCCACAAACAAGTCTTACTGTCTACAACCCCAAAGCCAAGCTGCTAAATTGGGTCTAAATTTTTTTAAACAAGTTTAGCCATATTATTCTATTATAATACCTCTCACCACATAAATGGATGAAGTACTCCGATTAATAGACAAAGATTTGGGTTTAAGAAATAAAACCCCAGACTGAGTTTAAGAAAACAACAACAACAATATATGGCTTGTGAGATGAACACCTAAGATATAAGGGCCAAGAAAAGTAGAAAGTAAAAAATAATTATATATATAACATAAATAATATTTTTATATAGTCTATGAAAACAACCACATGAAAGCTGGTGTGGCCATATTAATGTTAAACTAGGTAGACTTCAGGTCAAAAAAGTCACTATATATTAAAAATACACTGTATGATGATAAAGGTTTGGTTCACCAGCATGTATACACCTAAAAATAGGGCCTCAAAAAATCTAAAGAGAAATTTTGACAGAGCTAAAACCAGAAAGAGACAAATCTACAAGAATCTTCTGTATCCTTAGTGTCAAAGATCAGGAAGGACGTGGAAGAGACGATGTGAACGTGATTATGTACTCTAACCAGCTGACATATATAGAACATGGCCAAATGCACATCTTTTAAGCACAAGTGAAATGTAAAAAGAAAGGGGGGAGACAACATATACTAGGTCATAAAGAAAGTCCTATCAAATTTCAAGTGATTGAAATCATGTGGAGAATAATCTCTGATCACAATGAAATAAACCTAAACATTAGAAAATACCTGTATGTTTGGAAATTAGAAAAATGCACTCCTCGATAATCCGTGGGTCAAAGAAGAAATCATACTGGAATGAGACATTAAGTTTGAATATAAAGCTAACAGAAAAAAATCTGTATTTAAAAAAGTATAGGCTGCACCAAAAGAGTTTTTAAGGAGGAAATTATAGCCTTAAAATGACTATATTAGAAAATAAGAGAAACCTCTATTATTTTTTTTAATCAGTTCTGCCAATTGATTTTTTTAAATTTATTTACTTAAGTAATTTCTACACTCAACATGGGGTTTGAAGTCACGAACCTGAGATCAAGAGTCGCATGCTCTACTGACTGACCAGCCAGGCGTCCCTGATTTCTTGATCTATTTTATTAGTCTTTTCCAAAAAACCCAAACTTTTGGTTTTGTTGATTTGCTCTACTGAATCTGTGTTTCCTATTTTATTAATTTCTATTCTCCAGTTTATTTCTTTTTCTTCTACTTTATTTGAGTTTATTTTGCCGTTCTTTTTCTCACTTCTTCAAATAGATGTTTAGGTCAAATCGTTTCCTAGTCCCCCCTGAAAATTATACTGTAGTCTCCAAAGGACACCAATCTGAGACCCAGACAACATGTCAATTGATCAACTGAAGTTAAAAGTGTTCATCGAGAATGGTATTCTTTCCAAAAATTTCTATTTTTCTAAGAAATTTAAAAATAGGTGATATGAAAAGACCGAAAGTAAACTACCTTCATCATAGTCTGAAAAAATTTTAAGTCCATCTGAAAGAAATAACAGAGATCAAAAAAACCCACAAGAAATATCACTAAACAGTTGAATATTCCAGGGTGAGTTCCATGGGTGGTTCAGTCAGTTAAGCATCTGGCTCTCTCGGTTTCAGCTCAGGTCATGATCTCAGGGTCCTGGGATCAAGCCTCGAGTCAGGCTCCATGCTCCGCAGGGAGTCTGCTTCCGCTTCTCTCCCTCCCTGGGCCCCCCTACTCATGTGCACTCCCTCTCTCTCTCTCTCTCCTTCTCTCTCTCTCTCTCTCGAAGTAAATAAATAAATCCTTAAAAAAGAAAAAGATAAGTTGAATATTCCCAAATAGGAAATAGGAAACAGAATTCACCCTTTCCGGCACAGTGGGGTATATCCATGAGTCTACCACAGTGGCTAGAAGGAACTACCACATTCACGCCACCTCCTGATAAGCATGAAAGTAAGATGATTCTGGGGCTCATTTGTAAATTTATGGACACAGACCATCCGCAGCTTAATATGACTTCAACTTTCAACCAACAGGCGAGAATCAAGTGGAAAATTCCCCACCTGTGGCCTTCTTAGTCATTTTCTAAGCTAATGATAAGAATAAGAGGCATCACTAAAACAGATGAGACCATTTTCCCCAAACAGATTGAGTCATATCCCTTGATTCCTGAGAAGTTTCCAGAGATGCCTAAACATTGCTAAGTTCCTCCACATCTTCTAAGCAACCAAAAACACAGCTCATTGCACTTTGGACAATTGCTCAACTATCCATTATCTATAATTAAAAGAATAAAAATATACACTACTGTGAGAGAAACTAAGAACTCTTAAGTGGGGACCACATCCACACCTGTCAGTTCAGTTTTGCAAAAGTTAAACTTCTCTTATTCAACAAGAAAAGCATTCCTCATGGTCTGGAGATAATTTCTGCCTAAAGGAGGATATGTAACCAAGAGCACAAACAGTGTAGTAGAAATTCTGTGTTCAAATTACACCAGCAGTGTATCAGTCAGGATAACTTCACTAGCTTCTCTAACAAAAAACCCCCAAGACAGCAGTAGTCTAACGCCACAGTTTCACCCATGTCATGGTCCATTCAGGTGTCCAGCCTTTGATGTAATGGTTTAGGGATGCCAGTTCTTTTCATCTTGTTGTGCTTCCATTTTCTAGGATTTCCTGAGTCCCCAGTAGGTAAAATCCTTTGCATTTACCCAGTGAGTGAGAGAAGAGGACTGTGCCTGGCTCAGAATAGCACACATCACTTGTGCCCACATCTTATGGGTAGTAACGTAAGTCTTACTAACCACAGGTTTAGTAAATGCAGTGGAAATAATGAGACAGATGAGCACCTAGGCGGTCTGCCCTAGTGAGGAAGCACATCATTCAAATTCTCTGGCACTCACTTCAGAATGATACATAAAATGAGGTAGTAGAACAATAGAATCTCTAAGTTCATACCCAGTAATTGCATTCTGTGATTCTCAAGTAGGAGAGTATCTCTAGCTTGGGTTCAGAGACGTGGTCTGTGCGTAAGAGAAGGTCTTTTACCACTCCGTTATTATCTGAGGCTTTCCTTCCACTTATTGACACAACATTTGTCTTTAGCACTTTTAATAGTGTCCAAAAAAAGTAAGGGAGTGCATGTGATAAAGCTCTTGATTGAGTTATCAAGAGCAAATCAGGGGCCTTTCTAGCCCTAATGTTCCATAATCCACTGTGTCGTGCTCCTCATTTAGCAAAAAAGTTGTCCAAGAATCCCTGGGACTGGAACAACCATATGGCTTCAGGAGCAGTTCTTTTATACAGGCTGAGCTCCATGGTTGTTGCTACAGTCATAAGAGAGATAAAGAGGCTAATGATGTTAGTGGACTTAATATATGTGTGTTTTTCTGAAGATCTCCAAAGTCCGATTTGCTCCATGGTTGGGAAACATTGCTGACATGAGCATAAATGAATAATCTGTCATTGATATGTATCTGACTATTGCTGTCAAGATTTGAATAAGCATTTAAATCAATAATAAATTTGAAACAAACTGGTTAACTACCAAATAAATCAGCCCGATGTCATTTCCTTTGGTGTCTTATTTTCTTTGTTTTTGTTTTACATTATCAAGATGAGATAAAGAATATCAGTTCTGATGATGTTTTCCACTTTATCATAATAAGTAGTCCAGCTTTGTTGTTTAAATATTCTAAAAGGAAAAGGTTCAGATAAAATAGCACGTTTTTTCAGCTAGGATCTTGTGACCAGAAACAGGTAAGTGTATTTGTTAATAGAGATCAGATGTGTTGTTTTCACAGCTAGAACTGTAACTAAGTATGAGAAAAAGAATTTTATATATCAATATTTTATTAAGTGGGGTTATTAAAGGAGAACTTGCAAAAATAACTGCTAATTATCTTTTTTAAATACTATTTTCATTGTCTTACTTTATAATCTGACCTTAAATAAACAGCTCTTCCTATAATATTTGTTTTTGCTACAGCTAATATATATAAAGTGAGATTTACATAATAGAATTTTCTTTAGAAGACCCTCTCTGCAGATTGACCATGTTTCATCAAATTCTTTGCATGCATTACTGGATATTCTAATAGATTAACAGTTGTCTGATATCACCTTGAACCAGACTTGGGCAATTTGATTATGTAAGGGAACTAATGCACCCTGGTATAATTTGGTAAAATTTTCAATAGCACAAATCTATTTTGTTTTAAGTGCTTTTGTAATATATGCATCTAATTATAGTCGGCCAAAAGTCAGTGATTATATTCAGCTCAAATTCTCAAATCAATCACTGCATCATACTATATCATGACCAAGTTACCATTATCCTAAGAATGTAGGGGTAATTTTACCATTGAATAGCATTTATTGTTAATCAAAGACTAAAAGATCATACAATTATCCTCATAGAAGTCAAAAAGGATCTTAAGAGTCAATAGCACTTTCTGTTAAATAATCTTTAAAACTATAAATAAAAAGAAGATATTTCCTTAACATAGTAAGGATCAACAGCCAATATCAAATTAATGGTGAAACACTACAGTGTTTGCATTAAAGTCAAAAGCAAGCAAGGATTCCCAGCATCACTGCTATTATTCAACACTGTACAGTGACTTTTTGCTAAAGAGATAGGATAAGAAAAAAAAAAAAAGAACTAAGTTTAAATATTAGAAATGAAGAGAAAATATCAAGCAGGAGAACATCAACCCAGTTAATACTATCTCCTTTCCATTTATTCCTGGTGTTCCCTGGATCAGTGGTTTATTTAAGTCATAGGTCTAAACCCCTCATTTCTGAAGATTTTATACTTGGGGTTTTAACCTTTTGTTTTTTTAACTTAACTAAGTACTGGAGTTGGGAAATGAAGAGATGAGGTACTTGGGCCTGAGTTATCCAGTGTGGATCCTTTAGAGTACTAGCATTAAGGAGTGTGATGTGGAAATGGAGTATTGTGGCTAAATAAGGTAGGCGAATTCTACATAAAATAGGACTTTTCCCCCGACAGGACTTCTCAGAACTACCATGTGCAGCTTTGTGTTATGAATATCCAGAAAGGCATATGGCATATCGTGTTCCCCAAAGTACCTGACCACGGAGACCCTCCTTGCCCTTTTCCTGAAAAGTGTCTCAGGGGATCAGGGTTCCATGAAACACATTTTGAGAAACAGTCTTCTAGGATTATTCCTTCCTTTCACAGATGAGAAATCTGAGGTCCAGAAGAGGAAGCGACTTGTTGAAGTTCATTCAGGAACTCCATAGCCAGGCAGGGACTAAGAGCCATGTTTCCTCCCCTCATTCTCCTAACTCCTGCCTCTCAGAGATGCTCCTGTGACTGCTTTCTCTCCACACCCTGCCCAGTATGGTTAAGTGCTATACCAGTTTGCTGGGCTTACTATAACAAAATACCACAGGCCGGATGACTTAAACAACAGAGATTTGTTTTCTCACAGTCTGAGGCTAGAAGGCTGAGATCAAGGTGTCAGTAGCTTTGCTCTCTTCTGAGGCCTCTCTCCTTGCTTCTACTTTCACCCAGTTCACAAACCTAAGCCACTTGACATGTGTGCACATGTCTATGGCCAATCTCCTCTTCCTATAGACACCAGTCATGGTGGATTAGGACCCAACTCTATGACCTTCTTTTACCTTAATTACCTCTTTAAAGGCGGAATCTCCAAATGCAGTCACATCCGAGTACTGAGTTAGGACTTCAACATATGACCTCGGGGAGGACACAATTCAGCCGTCACAGGTACCATTTCTCAGCGTCTGTAGTACCCTGTGCTTCCCAGTCATAGCTGCATCTCACTGAGTATAGATAAATATGGTAGTGTGTCTCCCTACTCATCTGTGGACAATTTGAGACAGGAACTGTGTTCATATTACTGTCAAATGTTACAGCTCCTGGAATATTCTAGATGCTTAGTGAATGTTTGTTGTTGAGCACATGAATTACAGAGTCAGAGGACCTGACTCCAAGCTTGTGCTCTACCACTTACCAGCAGGACAACTGCTGAGACAAATGGTGATAATAAGAGTCTCCCATGGTTTTGGTGAGAATTCAATAAAATATGTCCTTGGCAAAGTGCCCAGCATATGAAAGGAGCCCCATAAATGTTAATTGAATCTGAGGTTGTATCTTCTTCCCAGATCTCTATAAAAAACTAATTAATAACAGTGATTGCTATTGCTTAGTAATTAAATTGCTTTATAAAAACAATAATAATGAGGCGTGCCAATTTGGGCCACATAGACGCATAAAGGATTTGCCATCAACAACAATATTCCATAAATTTTATCTCACAGGTCAAAGCCAATTTCAAATCTAGGTAATTAAAGCCTTTTAGCCAAGGACTCTGTCTCCTCTTGGCAGGGCAGACACTGTGTGACACCTTCTTGGGCAAAGGAATGAACAAAAAAACTGCCCTTTGGAGGTGGAATGTCAGGTCTGTTGCAGGACATTCTAGGTCTGGGTGCTGCAGTTGGCCAAGAACATTTTAAAACTTTGATGTTGTTCAAGGAAAAGAGTCCGCTCTAGTTTGAGTCAAAGAGACATTTTCGGGTAAAGACAGGTCAAGCCCAGGCCATAACAAAAATCTCCAGAGGCATGGAAATCTGTTTGCCCCATGAACGAGTAAGCTATTGTCCCAGTTCCTCTGCATAACAAACTGTCCATGCCGCTCAGACCTCCTGCTCAAGGAGTATAACTGAGTAATAGCCGCAGCTGCTGCCCTTCTGGGTCCACCTGGAAGGCAGTGAGGCCACACTCCCAATGAGAAGCTCAGTAGGGGCATTAATGCAGACCCACCCCTTTCATAGTAGACTCAAGGACTCCCCATCAGGCTGGCCAGAACTTCCTTAGCCCTGTGCTGCAGCCTGGGACTCTACCTACTCACTCCTTCCTTCCCTCTTTCTTATATAGACGCCAGACCTGTGGCTCAGGCTGAAGGATCTTCCTACCTTCTCTGTCTCCCTCATTTTCACCCTTCAACAGCATTTCGTCCAATAAATATCCTGGACATCTCTTTCCAACTTGGCATCTGCTTCTCAGAGGACGTGAACTAACACACACCCCAGAGTTTCATCGCTTGAAACAATAAGCATTTCTTTTTCTCCTAAGTTCGCAGGTTGGTTGGGTGGTATTTCTGGCCGGAGTCATGCTAGGTTGACCTCAGCTGGGCTTGCTCATGCATCACAGTCAGGCGGTGAGTCAGCTGGGCATGGAAAGATCTAGGATGGCCTCAATGGGGATGCTTTAGCCTTGTTTCACGTGATCTCTCTTCCTTGTACTTGTGCACATGGCATTTTCTCAAGAGAAGGGTATGAAGTGCTCAGGCCTCTTAAGATCCAGGGTTGGAACTAACATCAACTTATTTCCACTGCATTCAATTGGTTAACACAAGTCAAAAGGTCAGCCCAGATTGAAGGGTTGAGAAACAGACCCCACCTCTTGATAGAAGGAACATTCCGAAGAGCATGGCCATAGGGAGGGGTCAAGAATTGCCACCATTCTTGCAATCAGTGTCTCTAACCCCATTTACCAGCATTATCCCCAAACACACTGCCATGTCTGTGCCAACAACTGCCTTGGCCTTTGGAGAACTATTCGAGCAGACCTGGCCAGTAAGTATCCCTGGTCTCCTCACTTGGGCTTAGCTGCCCATCGCAGAGTCTGGCACCGTCCTGGGCAGAATTCCCAGCTAGAAACACAGCTCTGGAAGCTGCTCCTAGTGGTCCAGACTTCCTAGTGGGGAACTTGAAAAGGTTTACTCTGAGTACAACAAGGAGTCTTTCCCGTCTGTTCCCTGTCACCCCGCATCAGTTTCAGGTCAGGAATGCTAAAAGAAAACAGGGCACATAAGCATTTGAACTCAACCTTCCTTTCCTGAGGAGCAAACTGACAATTAGGACCAGAACCTGCATCAAAAAAGAGCAACCCAGCATGAAGTCCGTCTAATTAGTCATATGAACGGAGAGCTTCCCCTCCGCTTCCTCTAGAACATACGCTTGTCAGATCTCATCAGGGAGGCTGTGCTCCCTGACATGCTATTGAAAGGGGGGACGGGTACAGGTAGCTTCACATGAGAACCATGAGGGCCCCTCCCCAGGCCACAAAACGTTCTTCTGAAAATTAAGATTTCTTTTTGGCCTCGTGAGCTGCAAATTAATTTGTGAAGTGAGGCTTTTAATTATGCCTCGAAGATAGACCTATAAAGAAAACCAAGCACACAGTCTCTGGTTCAAAACCCTGACATTTTTAATACCTTGTCTCGTGTTAATGGGAAACTGAGCAAGATGAAGAATTCAAGGTGAAGGCTGGACACGGTCTGCTAATCCTGGGAACTGGATTGTTTAGACTTCTGTACTTTATACTTTTTTGCCCCTTAAAAAGTTTATGTGCCACCGAAGGTCACCAGGCCTGTCATCAGAAAAGATTAGAGAAGACATCCATGTTGCACCTTGATCCGGGCATTGCAGAAACGACTTTCCTCCTTTTGAGGGTTCGGCTGCACCCAGACCTTGAGGAAGACGATGCCTGCCAGCGTATGAGATCTTGTTACTGCTCGCATTCGCACAGTGGGCTCGCCTGGCTTTCCGCCGTGTGTCTGCATTTTATTCAAGTGTTAGCTTTTTGGGCAAGTCACCTGTCTGCTCTGCATGCAGCTGCCGGCCCAAGCACATTGTGACCACATGACTGTTAATGTGATTTGAGTCACTTATTTTCCGTTTGGAGTTCATGCCCATATGTATAAAACTATTCTCTCTACTGGGGCCGTGTGCATACAAGCAGGCTTTTATTTTCTCTTTAGACCGTTGAACAGAGATGCACACGGCATGTCTAATGTATGGAGAATAAGAGGTGGAACATCAGCTCTGTTGCCTTTCCCATCTGAGAACAAAACTCTTGTTTTATCAGTTCTAGCAGGCTTTGTTACTTAGCTGGGTCGTAAACTCCTCGCCGCCCTTCAAGGTCTTCTCTAGGAAGTCTTCCCAGGCGACGCCCCCACAACACTTGCCCCGTGCCTCTGGTACCGATGACGTTGCCATGACCATGCCCTTTCATGCCTCATCTGTGTCCTGGGAGACAGAGCCTCGGCTGAGCCAGCTGTTCAGCCCTGACACCTGGAGCTTCACTCTACCTTTGCCCAAGGAAGGAAGAGAGGGAAACCGCTACACACAAATGAGACTTAATTATTGCTTCAGCAGAACGGAAGTCACATACCCTGAAGTTTTTCCATGACACTGCCCAATACTTGGTAAAAGGAGAGCTGCATAGACCTGCCCAAAGAAGGTGAGTTACCCATGTCTGACAGGCTCTCCTAAGAAAGTAGCTTGGCTGCTGAGATCCCTCAGAATAGCATTAAAATGGAAGTCCCGGGCATTGGCCTGGCCTTCTACAGTCTACTCATGATGTTTCAGCGGTCCCAGAAGAGTGCTCCATCTTGGGGCAGGAACTGCTCAAAGAGGCGGTTCACACCTGTTGACCCCGTTTGCTGGCCGCCCAGCCTCATACTCACCCCTGTGCTCTGGCCTCAGCCCCAGCCACTGGCACACACGGTTCTCCTAAAGGTCACCAATCACCAACCCGATCGCCAAATCCAAACTTTTCTTTGATGCATTTGCTGCTTCTGGACCCTCTTTACTATCTTAAAATGCTCTCATCTCATGAATGTGTCCCTCTGATAGCCCCCTGCCTCACAGGGAGCTGCTCTGTGGCTTCAGCTTTTCTCTCTCTGGGACCGCCTCCTGTGCAATCACTTTCCTTAAAATACTTCTGTGTATGATGTGCATGTGTGTGTGAGTTAAGCTTAGTCCACACCCCAGGCACTGGTTACCTAGCAGGCGAAGAACCCTAATCGGCAATCCACACCCCTCCGTGTGCCCATGTGACAAGCACTTTAACGTCGTTATTTAAATCTGCAACAGAGGGAGTGTTATTTTGTACAAGGGCTGTTAAAAATCATTTTAAATCAGTGAAAAGGTGGCATACAAGATACATGGTTGGCTAGAGAGATTTTAGGAGATCTGCCCTTCTAGAAAGAGGTACAGCAAGCTCTCTGGCTGACCCTCAGTTTACCGCTGGGCTCACCCACACTGTGCCCATTCCCCCGCCACACACACACACACACACACACACACACACACACACTCTTAACAAGTGACTGTTGCCTGATGTGACCAAAAGATTGTTGTGCTCCTGGCATCAGAATATCCGTGCACCCATCACATGAAGAATCTTTCAGGCTGGGTGCTTGTCAGAAGGCCTAAGGACAGACAGAGCAGAGTTTCTCCAAACTTGCAGGACCAGGTTGCATTGATGTTTGATATAAATGTTCATGAGTCTGTCTGAGGTTTCACTTGCATATAGAAGGTTGTGGGGAGGGGAGAACGGAGACCTTTGCCTACCACTAATGCCTAGGAGTTACTCCAAAACACTAACCATTGTTATCACTACTCCTGTACATCGCTTTGCTCCATTCCAGCTCTAGCTGTGGGTCATCTGGACACAGATGTTCTGATAATCACACACTCCAGAGTTTGTGGAACTGAATTCACCGACTTTCATATTTCTATACATAGTAAAGTCATTCTTCCATCCAAGGAGATATAAACAGTGAGAATTTTCTGAGACTTCTACCTTTCCACCTTCCCTCTTCCATCAAAATCTCACCTACTCTCCACAAAGACATCTTTGTCACCAATGATTATCAGGGTCTGTTTAGAAACTTCTCGCTCCTCTGTCCCTTGTGTGGACCCAGGACCTTGCATCTAGACCAACAACCACTACCGTGTGTCCCATGCACTATGTCTGCTCTGTCTCCCTCCTTTCACCACCACTGGGTTGTCATAAAGCCTGCAAGATTCCCAACTCTCCTTTCCTACAGAATAAATCTCTATCTGAAAGGCCCTCCCTCCTCGATTTGTCCTCAACCTGACTCTTTAGCCTTGTAGTACTTACGTGATTCTTCTCTGGAATTTCTTTTCACCCATATAAATCCTATTCATCCATCATTTCCAACTGGATCCCACTTAGGACCTCCCAACCTCCTCCTCTGAACTCCTGCAATTTAATCACATTCTAATCTGATACTGCTGGACGTTCAATCATACATCCCCCGAGGCAGGAGCCAAGTCCTACCCTTCTTTGCATCCTCAGGTGCCCAGCACATTCATAATTTATCGATTATTTACCCAGAAAACATGCTGGTACTTGAGATTTGGTTTTATATAATTCATATAATTCCAGATTCATATAATTCATATTCATATTCATATAATTCTTCAAAAACTGGCAATGCACAATTCTGAATTATCTGGAGGGCATGTCTTAAAGAGTAACAATTTCCATACACTAAGGCTGCTATCATTTTCCTCTCTTATTAATAAGTTACTGCTATTCATCTGACAGAAAGAGATGGGATAGAGCCATCCCATTGTGATAGGTGTCTTGTGGCCAACCTGTCACTACGAACTCAGGAGACAAGCATTTGCAAGGGAACTTCCTTAGCACTAATTAGCAGCACTTGTGGCATTGTACCGACTGTGCTAAGTGAGCATTATCATAGGGAATGTTAAATAAAGGGAAGGGGAAAATCGTGATGTCAGAAATTCATTTTGGAGCACAGCTAGCCTGCTTCAGTATAGATACTATCAGTAGTATCTATACAACCAAAATGGACA
This sequence comes from Potos flavus, assembly GCA_028534135.1. Taxonomy (NCBI): domain Eukaryota; kingdom Metazoa; phylum Chordata; class Mammalia; order Carnivora; family Procyonidae; genus Potos; species Potos flavus. The sequence goes on along the minus strand of CM052887.1, from coordinate 56,512,574 downwards.
GTAACAAACTATTTTAGATAGTGGGAAATATTATACATGTAATAAATAGCATAATCCAAAATTATCTTATGAATGATATTATAATAATTGTTGTCATTATTAATGGTTACCACACATTGGGCATCTATTGGATGTCAGGTACTTTATATGTATTATATAATTTTACTCATCACCACAACTCTATGAGAGGTGTTTTATTATCCTCATTGTATAAGTAAGACAACTGAAGTTCAGAGAGGTTAAGTAACTTAGTCACAAAGATTCCACAAGTAGCAAGAAATGAAGCCATCTTCAAACTCCATTGTATCTGACATCATATTCTTTTGAATGTGTTGTTCATCATTGCTAATGACTGCATTTTTTCAATATAGTACAAAAGTATATTGAATGCGAGAGTGGTCTAGCTGGAGCATTTATTGCCCTGTTGATTAATAAGGTTGATTCATACAGCAAATTACATTAACACTCAACACAAGCTTGTTTTACAAAATAATTTCTTGACCACAAGAGTTGATTTATTTATTTACCATAACCATGAGTATGTTGTTTATTCATTACAACTATGATATTAACCAAAACCTATCAGTCTGTCTTAGGTTGTCCAAAAATAATAGTTTATAAGTCATATAAAAATAATAATTATTTTAATAATTATATCTTTTTCGATTTAGTCATATGTATTGTTGGTTATAGAGGGGTCTGGAACTAAGTTGGTAGACTCACTATATTAGCAAGACTTGTCTTTGAATGATATTTTTAATGCTTTTTTGGAAATATACATATAGTGCATAAATCATATATATCTGTAGCTCAATTGACTCTACATGATTATATCCCCATGTAATTGTTACCCAAATCAATACACAGAACATTTCTAGTACTTCAGAAGCATTTCTTGTCAGTACACCTCCCTCTCCCACCCAAGGACTCCTAGGCAGACGACTATTACCACAAGAACAAGAGGAGACTTTTGCCTAACTTTTCATCAAAAACTACAAATGCCAGAAGATAAGGAAATGACCTCTTGAAAGTGATAAATGAAAAAACTAGTGAAAATAACATTCAAAAAAAACCCTGAATCACACTGTCAGAACCACGTTGAGACTAAGGTGAACTGTGACCATGGAATGTGGGATCCTGGATGGGGTCCTGAACAGAAAAAGGACATCAGGTAAAAACTATGGAGATCTGGATAAGATTTCAGTTCATAATAATGTATCAGTAATCATGGTGATGATGTATCAATGTTCGTGAATTATTTGTAACAAATGTACCATACTAATATAAGATGTTGACAATACGGGAAACTTTGTGGGGTATATTTGGGAACTCTATTCTATCCGTGCAATATTTCTGTAAGACTAAAAACAGTTCTGAAAACTAAAGTTAGGAGCATTAAATAAAGATGTAATAAAGACATTTCATACAACTAAAAGCTAAGAAAATTTATTGTCAGCAGACCTGAGCTACAAAAAATGCCAAAGCAAGTTCTTCAGACTAAAGGAAAATAATCTTAGATGAAAGCATAGAACTTCAGGGAAGAAAGAAAAACATTGGAAAGTGTAAACATATGGGTAAACTTTTAAAATATCAATTGTTTAAAACAATAGCAATAATGATGTCTTGTGGAGTCTATGACATATGTAAAGTAAAATATGATAATAATGGCATAAAAGGTGGGAAGGGGACAAATGGAATGAGATAGTTATGAAGTTTTTGCATTGTTCAGGAAGATCCCATGGCCACTGGAAAATATAGTACTGATCACATGTGGAATGTGATGACATTCAGATTACTTTAGTTATTATGTGTGGTTGCTTATGATGACTGCTGGCTGAAGGCAAGTCTTTAAGAGATCAAATGGCTGCTGCATTGAGCCATATGGTATTAATAAATATAGCAAAGACTAGAATGAGCTAGATATTTCTAATAGCCCTGGAGAAGTAACAGAAATAAAATCATAAGCATGGTGATTTAACTCCCAACTCAAGGCATGTTCAGAGAATCAGAGAGATTCTATAGCAACCTTAAAAAACATAATTTCTTATAGCCATAGGGCAGACATAGCTAATGATCAGATTTGAACCTGTGATGGGTTACTGAAAGTTGAATATACAGCATCAGCAAATCTCTTATATTAAGGTTAAGATCATATTTTCCCTATTTGGGATTGTTGTGCAAGGAGGTGCCTTTTCTTTGCAAGACCATTCCCCATTCCGTTATTGCTTTCAGATCTAGAGATAAAGTCGGATCCCAGCATACCTCAGGAAGAGAAATGAAAAGTCTATTCTGGAAAGATATAGCTTATATACCAATAAATTTTTAAGTTACTGGTGGTAATTTATATTGGTAAGAACCTGGGGAGCATGTGTGAAATGAATAATTGTTAGACCTCATGTCATATAGGCTAAGGATATACTTATCCAACTTTCTGAATATAATATGCCAGCTTACCTGGCTGCGAATGGATCTAATATTTTGCTTATTTAGATAGATGAAACTATAGGCTGATAATCTATATCTAATGAGATCAAGATGCCAGAATGTCTCTGGTATGACATGGAAGAAGGAATCAAAAAGCTTAGGGAGATGTAAATATTGCAGTGAATTTATTATAGGCAACCTACCCCTGTGTATCTTGGGAGGTGTCAGGACAGAGTCCGTCATGGAATTTAAAAATGCATTGGAAGGGGCAGAGCAAGCATTCTTGGAAGCTCTGTGGTGGCTGTCCTCTACAGACTGGAGATACTGCTGCTAAAATAGGCGTGCTGTTTCAGTGGAAATGATGGGATTTCAGAGAAACAGTAGCCACGTGGCAGCATGATGGGTGCAATTGCCATAATGGGTAGCAGGGTTGGTTGAGTGGCAATCAGAGTGTTTAGACACATAAGGCTCTATGGTGGTGGTTAACTGATCATGGTGCCTCTACAAATGAAATAGACTGCTTAACAAAATAGTACTTGATTTATAGTATCAGAAGAATTGTAGGATTAGGAGCATAATTCTGACTTGTGTTGCCACAACAAGAGATAAAGAAAGACCGTTCACCCGGTTCACAAACCTAAGCCACTTGACAGACCCAGAGCCTTTGATTTGAGGGAAAAGCAGGTCCCATTGTCATAAGTATATACTGTAAATCTTTCTCCACACTTTCCCCAAAGGGACGTACGACCACTGAATTAAGTGGCAATACACCAGGAAGAGAAAAAAGCCAATAATACCAAAACTTTTCAGAAGTTATTAGACACTGGCTTTGAGTTTACATTTCATTGTGATCCACTGGTCATAATAGGAGGTTTATGTACGCCTAATGTGACAAATAGAGCTTGGGTCCTAGTCAGTCTCAGAATAGGCCTAGAGAGCCTGCTCCCCCATCCATGTGGTTATTTCCCAGGTGTTGCATAGTTGGAAAAGGTATTAAGAGTACAGAACTAGGAAAATATCTTCACTGGCTCCCTGACTTAATGTAAGGGCTTGTATGGGAGGAAGGGCTGTGTTGAAGACCTTGGAATGATCACTTTCTACCAAAATAGTAAACCAAAAGTAATGTCACATATCTGGAGGAATTGCAAAGATTAATGCTAGCATCTAAGACTTGAACAATGCAGGAGTGGTGAGTCCCTAGCACTTATTATGCAACTAATGATTTGACAAATGCTTTTTCTTCTTTATCAATTAGCCAATTCAATCAGAAGCAGTAGCTAGTAGGAACAGCAGTCCATCTTCACCATCTTGCCTCAGGGTTATGTTACCTCTCCTGTTCTTTGTCAGGTATTGTCCACCATGTCCCTGATCATTTGGACATTCCAGGGAACATCATGGTGGCCCACCACATTAATAAACATCATGTTGACTGAACTTGGTGAGTAGTAAGTGCAGGTATCTTAGGTGCATTAGTTAGACATGTGCATTTTAGCAGGTAGAAGATAAATCCCATAAAAATTCATGAGCCTGCTGCTAGGTTAAAGACAAGTGGAACCTTTTGGTGAAAATGAAAGATAATGTAGTTCTATTTCGCATCCTTTGGGTAAATACCGAGCAGTGCAAATTGCAATTGCACTACTCGGTATTTACCCCAAGGATACAAAAATAGAGATTCGAAGGGGTACATGTGCCCTGATGTTTATAACAGCATTATCAACAATAGCCAAACTATAAAAACAGCCCAAATGTCCATCAACTGATGAATGGATAAAGAAGATGCAGTATCTGTACATAATGGAATATTACTCAGCCATCAAAAACAATGAAATCTTGCCATTTGCAACGACATGGATGGAGCTAGACTATATTATGCTAAGCAACATAAATCAGTCAGAGAAAGACAAATACCATATGATTTCACTCACATGTGGAATTTAGGAAACAGAACAGATGAACATATGGGAAAGGGAAAAAGAGAGAGAGAGAGAGAGAGAGGTAAACAAAGCATAAGAGACTCTTAACAATAGAGAACAACTGAGGGTTGATGGAGGGAGCTGGGTGGAGGATGGGCTAGATGGATCATGGGTATTAGAGAGGGTACTTGTGAGGCTGGGCACTGGGTGCTGTATGTAAGTGATGAATCACTGAATTCTACTCCTGAAACCAATACTGCTCTGTATGTTAACTAACTAGAATTTAAATAAAAAAAAAAAAAAGAAAGAAAATGAAAGATAAGTTGATTCATGTTGTTTAGTGGGCCTCTTTACATTTTGAAGGCAACAGGTTCCTCATCGGAATTTGCTACTTGAAGTCTTTTACGGAGTTACCTGGAAGAGTGCTAGTTTTTAGAGACGCTTTAATTTCTTCAAGCTGTGATACAAGCTGCTCTGCAACTCTCAGATCTTCTGACTTTGCAGATATAAAAGTGCTTGAAGTGTCTCTTGCAAATCAGGATGCTATATGGGCCCAATGGCAAGCCACAATAGAAAGATTCTACACAAACCCCAAATTTTGGAACACACCATATCTCATTCTGCTGATATTTTTTTTCTTCCTTTTGAGAACAACCTCTGGCTTACTACTAGGCCCTGAACTCTTAACTGTAGGACACCAAGTGACTATGCTACACCATCACCCGTATTAAACATCGGTGTTCATTTGAGCCATCAAGCCATAAATTAGGGTGGTCACAAAAATAATCCATCCTCAAGTAGGAATGATATATGTAAATTTGCAGGTCCAGGAAGCTCAAGAAAAATGCTTGAATATGTACTTGACTTAGACTATCTGGGACCGCCTTCAGTGCTTTACCACCTCTCTCTCCCTCGATCCATTCCTACGGTCACATGAGGAGTTCCCTATGACCAGTCGTTGAAGGAAGGAAACACTTGGGCCTATTTTACATATAAGTCTACATGATAAGTTGGTTCCAACTGGAAATTTCAGCTAATGAAGTTCCATGCTAAGGTGGCTTTAGATGCAATGGAGAAGGGAAGCCTTAGAAAGGAAGTGAGAAAATCTTTAAGGGGTACATCTGGTTGTCCACTTTGCCTGGAAGGAGAGATGTCCTCAGATACGGATCTATTCTTATTCATAGGCAGTGTCTAAGTCTCCCAGTTGACCAAAGGCTTGGAAAAAATGAGGCTGACTTCAAGAAAGTACATGAAATCGGTGGCTGAATTACCTAAAATTTTAGACTAGAGAGTGTGAAGATATTTGAGTCCCATGGGCGTGCTCTGTAAAGGGCCTCCACTACAGAGAAGGCTCAATATTCAGGTGGACAAGGTGGCCTGTTCCGTGAGTGAAAGTTGTCCTCTTTCCTCCATTACCCCAGTGCTTGCTTGCTTGCTCAGTGGGCCCATATGCAAAACTGCCATGGGTCCATGTACAAAATGGCCAGGTAGCATAGGAAGAGATGATTCATGGCACTTACCTTCATCCAGCATGATAGGGATACTCCATGGATTCACCTTCTCTACCCACAATGCTTCTGCCAACACCACTACCTGTGGAATTATGAAATGCTTCATTCACTATCACATTTCTAACCAAGGAACTCACTTCGTAGTGAGAAAAATCTAGTAATGGAATCACCCTCATAGAATTTACTGATCTTACAATATAACCAGCACTCAGAAGCTTCTGGCCTGATAAAAATGGTAGGATGGCTCACTGCAGATTCAGCTACAACACTAACTGGGAGATAAACGTCTTGTAAGACTAAAGTACTATATAGTTTTTTTGTTGCTGCTGTAAAAGATCACCACAAACATAATGGCTTCAACAATGACAACTTATCATCTCGGAGTTCTAGAAGTCAGAAGTCTGACACAAGTTTCACTGGTGTTATGTCTTTGGTAGGATGTCTTTCTTTCATTAGGCTCTGGGTCAGATCAATCCCCTTGCCTTTTTCCAGGTTTTAGAGGCTGTCTGCATTGCGTGGGTCAGGGTTCCCTTCCTCCTTATTCAAAGCTATTAAAAGAGTCCTTCTCACATATCATTACTCTGACCTTGCCTTTATCAACACATCTTTTCCTCTGATTCCCTTCCACACTCTCTTCTCCTTTTAAGGATTCTTTGGGTTAGAGTGGGCCCATCTGGATAATTCAGGAGCCTCTCCCTAATTGAAGATCAGCTTATTAACAACTGTAATTCCATCTGTAATGTTAATTCTCCTTTGCTATGTAGGCTAACATAGATTAAGACATGGGCATCTTTGGGAGGAGGGATGGCATTATTCTACCTACCACAGATGCTATCCTGCAGGATGTAATACATACTCTGAGTCACAACCAATACATAGTGCTATTTCTCCATGAAACAGAGGTCCACATGTAAAGAAATGCAAGTAGGAGTGGCCCCTTTCACTTAATGACCTCCTTGAAGAATATTCACTTCCCAATCCCAAGACCTTGGGCTATGATTATTTAAAGGCCTTGGGTTCCCAGGGGATGAAGATTCCATTAGGAGACACGATGTTTCTATGGAATCTGCTTGTGATTCTGTGTTCCTCGTGGCATTGAACCAACAGGAAAAGAAGGAGGTATGATGCTGGTTGAAGAGTCAGATCCTAATTACCAAGGCGAAGTTGCGTTGCTGCTACATAACAGGGTTATGGAGAACTCTTTAGAACTGAAATTCACTGGGACACCTCTTATGTATTCTATATATGTGAAATGGAAGACTACAGAAATGCAATAAAAGCTATAGCACTAAGACTTCAGAAACTTTAAGAGTGAAACTTTGAATCTTCCCACCAAATAAAAATCCTTGACTAGCTGAGATACAAGCTGAGGACAAAGAGAACTTGAAATGGTGATAGAAGAAGAAAGTGATAAATATTAACATGGCTTCCAGTTACAGAAATGAGGACCGTAGTAATAATGCACATTTTGTTACTCTATATATTCACAACATTGTAATATAATATACCATAATATAATATAGTTGTACACACACATGCACACAATGATTTCTTTTCCTCCCCCTCCCCATTCCTCTATTATTTGAGCATGGAACTTAGGGACTCTTTATTTATAGATTACCAGACCATGAGGAGCCATATCTGATCCTAAAGGGGATAACTGTATCACCTGGCGATTCCAGACCTTGAAATGGGCAGATATGGACTTTGACATGACCGTTGTAACTTTGTATCTCCTCGTCATAGGAGAGTGAGAGTCTTCACCTGTATGTATAACAGACATGTAAAGTTGATATTGTTTGGGAAATAAATATGGATGGGTAGGAATGTGAGAACAGATTTTGAGTAGCAGAAAAGGTAGACTGAGCCAGCTGCTTGACTGTTCTCAGATCCACTCCCCATCCTTCCCCTGCTCTGATTCACAAGGGGATGACTCTAGCAAACTATATTTCCAAGGTTCTGTTTCTAAAAGGATTCTGGTTAGGCTAGCCCATGGTGGAACTGGCGAACAATGAAGGCCAATGGAGGGGGCAGAGCCACAGCATTTCTCTTAGTTTCTCTCCACTGAGGGTAGCAAATCCAGAAATAGCTGTTTTTTCTCCAGCCATGTTGCTTTCATTGTTCCTCTAGTCCCTGGCACATGACCCTGATTTCTCCAGTCACAGGGGCACTGGTAGCTGCTGAATATTGCTAATCTGAGTTGCCTGCCCCCCCACCGCATTTCCTGTTTGGTTTTTTAGCTCCCTTAATCTCTGTGACTGGAGATTAATTATTTAAGATAGGGATCTTAAATTCCCTCTACTGAGCTATCCAGCATGGGCTGTTTTCCTGAGGAGAGCCTGACTAAACCCTGTTTCTCCTCAGCGTTTCCTCTTCTTCTCACGCTGCCCAGTTGCCTCAGCTGTGTGCTATGATCTGTCAAGGGCAACATGAAGACTAAAACACCCTTCATCAGATTAAATTACTATATATGGACATGTTGCCTTTCACACATCCTTATCAAAGCTGAACTGAGGAGTAAGGAAATGTGTGCCCAATAGGCTTTCCTGGTCAAGTTCTCTGAAGTCAAAAGAATTCCTCATCAGCATCTCTGCCTCTTTCTCTCCCTGTTAAAACCTATGTAAGTTGTCTATTGCTGCCTAACAAATTACCTCAAAACATAGCATCTAAAAATAATGAACGTTTATTGTGTGGGCCCATAGGTAGAGAATGTGAGAACCGCTTGCCTGGGTGGTTCTAACTCAGGATCTTTCTTTGGGTTGCAATCAAGCTGTTGGGGGGAAAAAAATCATTTAGAAGCCTGAGTTGGGGTGGAGAATCTGCTTCCAAGTTTAGTTGTTTGTGGGAGACTTTAAGTCCTAGACCCTGGGCTTCTGTATGGGGCTACTCATAACATGTCAGCTTACCTATCCCAGAAAGAGAGAGAGAGAGAGAGAGAGAAAATGAGAGAGGAAAGCTTTATTATTTCATTACCTAATCTTAGAAGTGATATATATTATTGGTCACAGAGGCCAACCCTGGTATAATATATCACAAGGATGTGATATCACGAGGTGGGTTCATTGAGGGGCATATTGGATGCTGGCTACCACAGAACCTATGATCAGTCATTAAGAAAGTTCAGCATCCTTGGGACCCCTGGGTGGCTCAGTCGGTTAAGTGTCTGCTTTCGGCTCAGGTCACGATCTCAGGGTCCTGGGATGGAGCCCCAAATCGGGTGCCCTGCTCGGTGGGAGGCCTGCTTCTCCCTCTCCCACTCCCCCTGCTTGTGTTCCCTCTCCAGTTGTATCTCTCTCTCTCTGCCAAATAAATAAATAAATAAATAAATAAATAAATAAATAAATAAATAAAGTTCAGCATTCTTCTCTTTTGGATATTTTATATTTAATTTTTACTTCAAGAAAGCTGAAGCTAGCAGGAGAAAGAAGAAAATGGAATGTTACAGTGTCAATAAACCTATCTCAACCTTCCGAAATATCTTTTGTTAGGATTTATAATTTTCAAAGGGGAATTTTATAGCCTTTATTTCATTTGTGTCTCACAAAAGTGCCATGAACTTTACCACAATTAACTAAAAGAAAGAAAAGTACCATGAAGAATGTGGGGTTGACATTTTTCTCCATGTTTCATAGATGAAAACATCTGAGCCTCACGGGCCTGCTGAGGTTACTCAGAAGGAGTCGGGAGAATTCGGCTTTCTGACTTCTAGTCTGGCAGGCTCTTTACTACATGTTGCTGCTTTATCTCTGAAATGTAAACAGATTCCAAATTCATTTGGTTTTTATTCTAAAACAACACCTTGTGAAGGACCCAAGGTGGTTATTTTTATTGATATAAAATCACTAACATAAAATTAGACTCGTAATCGGGCCTCATGGATTCTCTTTCCAAAGCAATAGTTAAAGTGGTTATCTCCCTTTTAAGAGGCCCAGTCTGTGTACTTAGCAAATCCACATAATTTATTCTAAGAGGTCTGAGGGGATTTTCATTTTCGGGTTTCTTTTACTCTGTAGGCTTTAAGCTAGAAGACTAATCATCCTGCGTTGCGGTGAACATCAAGAATGGAAGGCTCTCTGTACCCACAGGCCCCAACCCTGACAGGTTAGTTGTATGGGTTTGGGGGTTATTGTTATTATACTTATTTGGCTTAGTTAAATAAAAATTTAACTATTTAAAAACGTTCAAGATAGCCCTTCCGAAAATCATCATTATTAACTTTCATCTACTTGATGTCCTCTTTTCCTAAGAAATTCTGCTAATTTAAATAAAAATAAAAACACCCATCAAGATCCAATGTGAAGCAACCAAAACTTAAATTAATAATAGGTTAGTAGTCCCTCAAGACGCCCTGGGCTTCTCTGCACCCTTTAAATGCAAGGTTTGCTTCCACTCACTTCCTCATTTCCCATTGTCCCATCCCTCCCTGGGAAGAAGCAGACAATACTGACAGGCCTGGCTTGTAGGACCACATGCACAGATTGAATTATAAAGCTAGCTTTGAGTCATTAGCAAGTATAAAACAGAAGAAAGCAAGTAGTGCTTTTCCATTCATGTGACCCACAGTGTCCTAAATGCTGTTTGAACAGTGTGTTTGACACATCACATTTCACAATGCAGGTTCCCCACTCAGTTTGGGCCCAGAGTGTTCTATTTCCACAGCTGCTCAGTCTCCATCCTTCAGGGCCCCCAGGCTGGCTGCTCCTTGCTGTGTAGGCCCAGAGTTTGAGTCACATTCTGTAAACCCCAAATCCCATGGCTAGTAAAGCTCTACATTCCGCTTGTCTTTCTTCACTCTAATATAATAGCGGCATGGTTTGGGAAATTTAATTCTTCAGAAGTTAGTAAAGTTGGAAATAAAACTAAAAATTCATGATGGATGGATACTAAGGAAAAGAAAGAATGGAGGGAAGAAGGAAAGAGGTCAATAAAGAAAGGGCTTAATAGGGCTTAATAGAAAATTTGCCTTACTACTACATGAAGAATAGAGAAACACCTAATCCTTGCTCTTTAAACCTATCTGAACATTAAGAGATCTGGCAGGTCATAAATGCATAACTGAAATGGAAAAAATGCAAGAGGCGTGCTAACAATCTATATGCCTAAATCACTGTCTCTGTGTGAAATCGAGATGTGCTAAGCAGTGTTCACTCTCTGGAAATTAACCAACAAATAATCCTTATGCCAAAGTAATTAGATAATTTATGACATTTTTAAAATATAGTATTAATCCTTTTTGAACAAAAAGCCACCCAAATCTCACCTGAGCTCTGAGGCCAATTGTTTGGCTAATACCCGGCCCTCAATGAGTTTGTCACTGAATCTCTGTTAAAACATCTGCATCAGTGGTTCTCAAAAAGAAACACAGATTATGTATCTGCTTATTTAATGTGCAGATTCCCATCGCCCTGCAAAGAAGCTTCGCATTCAACAAGTGGGGGTGGGTGAGAGAGGAGCTCCTCTCTGGTTTCTGATAAAGGATATCCGTAGAAGAATGATCGAAAAGTCCTCCCCATGCAGTCAGAATCTCCGGACTGACCCAGACTCACAGGCTCAGAATCTGCATTTTCCTAAGATCCCCAGGTGCTTTGTATGCAAATTAAAGCTTGAGCAGTACCACTCCAGAGTAAGGGTCAGCATATTTTTTCCGTAAAGGACCAACTAGTAAATATTTTAGGCTTTGTAGGCCATGTGGTCTCTGTCACAACTACTCAGGTCTGCCACTGCACTGCAGAAGCAGCCAATAAAACAGGGGGCTGCAAATGATGGCCCATGGGCCAAATCTAACTAGTTACCTGTTTTTACACAGCCTGCTAGCCAAGAATGGTCTTTGCACGTGGTTGGGGAAAAAAAAAATCAAAGGAAGAATAATATTTTTCGACATGTAAAAATTACATGAAATTCAGAATTCAGTGTCTATAAGCAAAATTTTAATCAGAACACAGCCACTTTCATATGTTTATATATTGCCTATGCTGCTATTATGTTACAATGACAGAATTGAATAATTGTGACAGAGACCATATGGCCTGCAAGCCTAAATGTTTACTATCTGGCCCTTTACAGAAAAAACGTTTGCCAACTCCAGCAATAAAACTTTATTTGTGGACACCGAAATTTGAATTCATATAGTTTTCACGTGTCACAAGATACTGTTCTTCTTTTGATTTTTCTTCCCAACCATTTGAAAATGTGAAAGCCATTCTTAGTTTGTGGGATGTGCAAAAACAGGCAACATCTGAAACCACCTGTGTTCTGCAAAGCTTCAAGAGGGAAACACAATCCAGGTTTCCTGCAAAGAACACAAATCTCCAGCAAAGCTTCCGAAGCTCCAGTATGCAATGGGAATTCCATTTCTCCTTAATGAAGTCACCCCTTTGCTGGTCTCAGTTACATGGTTCGAGAGGACTTCCACTCTCCCCCAAACTCCAGAGGTGGACCCCTGATTTGGTTAACCCAATCCTTTGATCATGATTTTGAGTTCAAGGTGATCCTAAACCAGTTCCAATGAGTGTAAAGACACTGCCTGGACTCATTTCTCTGTAGGTGCTACTGAAGGAGAGAGGCCCTAATGGGTGCAAACAAGTCAAAATGTAGCCATGAGACTTGCTGATAGCCATCTTGTGACCCCAGGAGAAAGCCTGCCTAAAAATAGCACTAAGAGCAAGAAAGCCCCAGATGAGAAAGAGATTTCCTTTGAGCCTTGGATGGCACTTCACCAGTAGCTATATCTAAACTATTTAAGTGGGTGGGGTAACAAAGGCCTCTTATTGTTTAAACCAGATCGATAAGGATGTTGCAAACATAGACTCTTAATTGTTGCAAACATAGACTCTTAATTGACGCACACATTATTTCAACCCCCTCTCCTTAAAACTTTGTTTCAAATACTTGCATTCTGTCTGGTTATATGTAAATCCGCCCTCACCCCCTCAAAAATGAGCAAATCAATCCTGCAGGTCAGTCAACCTTAAAATCCAAAGATGACTGTTGTGTGACCCAGATAACAAGGAACTCCTCTGGAAGTCAAATCCTTGATGCCAAGGGCAAGACTCCCAAGTTTTCTTCCCTGCTCATGGCAAATGAAGCCATGCTGTAGAATTCAGGTCTAATTCTTAGAAAAGCTGTGTGGTCTTCATGATCATCCCACAAAATCCCAATATGTGCAGGCCACGACTCAGAGAGTGTAGTTGCATATATCAGGAAACCAACGATAGATAATGAGAAGGCTTTTCTACTCCTAAGGAGAGCTCCTGTCAAAGAGGTCAGCATTCATTCAAAGTCAGCAACCTGGTTTCAAAGATATGGCCAATGGTATGACTTTGGGCATGTCACTTCCTGACTCAAGCTTCAATTTTCAATTTCCTCATCCGTAAATAGGGAAAGAGGAGGATTTTAGTGACCCTGCTGTCTTTTCAAACATTCTGAAATGTCTTGGTCTCTGCTGTAGTAATCCAATCTAAAGACCTCACCTCCAGCTCTGCCCTCTCTGTAACGTGTTTGCATGTGGTGGGGGTGGGACTTGCTGGTGGTTTTCTTTTCCCAAGTTGCACAGTCAGTCCTTCCAGTATTCCAGTATTCACCTTTGAAAGAAACAACAGACATATTAGAACCAGAAGCTACCCTTTCTGATTAAGAGTATGGTGGGAAATTATAAAAGTTATAGGTTTCATTGTGGGGCTTTTTGATTATTCACAGAATGCTTCTCAAAAGAGGTGAGAAGTCCTTATTCCTCCTTTGCCCTGGTCAAATCTAAAGCTAGATGTGGCCAATAGGAAGACCGGAGTGCCATGAAGGGGACTAGTTGTTCAGAAACTTCTTGGGATGCTTGGTTCAGAAGCATATTCATCCCCCCACCTCACCCTGATGGGCACCAGGGGCCCCGAGTCCAGTCACTCTGGGTGGAGCCAAAAAATACACAAAATTCTTAAGTGCTTTGGATTCAGGTACACTTTGAACGACATATTAGAAAGGATGTATTTTTTTTCAAAATGTTTAAAATCAACAGTAGTTCTAATAAGCTCTTATTTTTTAATACTTTTAAATAATTTGGCTCCTTGGATCATCACAAAAGCCCTGTGAAATAGACAGTATTTATTATAAAATAAAATTTATGAAACTTATTTTACAATGAAATGATGTACCTAAAAGCATCTATCACAGGCTTTGATACATTATTAGATCTCACTAAATGTTAGTCATATAATGTAACAGTTACACAATGTAAGAAGCATGGGATCATTTAATAAAAGAGTAATGATGGCTCAAAAGAGGAGGGACTGACAAGAAGTCATTCTTACCAGTAAAGGTCCTCAGACCCCTACCAGGTACTGTATCTTCTACCCCTGGGTGCTTCCCTAGAAGCGGAGGACATCCTGAGGTTGGTTGGTTGGTTGGTTGGTTGGTTTTCCTCCAGACTCACTGAGCTATCATCCTCTTTGAAGGGTTTTTGGAGTTGTAGAAGAGTAGAGACTAAAAGTGCTGGGAGACAGGGACATAGGAGCCTTGGAAAAAGGCAGACAAGAACTCCAACCTGTCACCGCCTATCAGTAGTGTAATTGATAGTAAGTTACAGAACCTCTCTGTGCCTTAATTTTCCTCATCTGTAAAATGGGGAGGATCAAATGAGATAGTGCAGGTAAGGTACTTAGGATAATGCCAGGCACATACATGCAAGCACTTGAAATAAGCTAATCATTATCATGAGCCATTTATTTACATTCCAGAGGAAGAAAGTCAATCCAAAAGCAGGACGAGTCTTTGGGGGAAGCAAGAGAGCTGGGGCCAGCACTGGCTGAAGCTAAGCACAGTCCTTAAGGATTGGGCTGTGTGCCCAAGCACATCCCACTTAAGAACCATTTACAAACATTCACTACTTAGAAGGGCACTTTAATAATTAGTCTTGCTTTGCTAATTACACTTTACTGATTAGACACTACTGCTGACAACACTGGGATTGCGGCAAGGACTAATTTTTTAGCAGCCATCCGAAAATAATAGCGACTGATTTTGCTGTCTGCCTTTTATCTTAAATGGGCAGTGTCAATAGGGCATTGTGGTGCGAATGCAAGGAGGAAACTCTGGAGGCTAAAAGACACTGTCCAGTGATTCGCAGTCCCTTTCCCTGGCCTTTCCAGCCTGACATTCAGCTCTGAATCTGAGTCTGCCACCTCCCCACCACCATCCCCCCCCATAAATACACCTTAGAATCAGAAGACAGTTGCCTGTTTGTAGGGAGATTTAGAGGAAGGAAGGAAGGGAGGAATGAAGTCTGTGGTCTGTAAAAAAATTTTTGCTAATAACAACAAATAACCTGTGCTTGAGGAGCCTACTCCTAGCTCAGCATTCTACCGGCATCGTCTCACTTATGCGCACAACAGTGCGGCAGTGCAGGTGCTAGTACTTCTTCCATTTTACAGCTAAGGCAAATGAGGCACCGAGAGATGAAACGGAATGCCCAAAGTCATATCGGTTAGCCAGTGACATAGGTGACATTGGAACCCAGTCAGTCGTGAATAAAACCAGCAAGTCTGTAAGCAATCTTGGACTTCTTTGAAACATTCGACCTGGGTACCTCTTTTCCCCTTCTTTTTAATGAAACAAACAAAGGGGGGGGTGGGCTTTTTAAAAAGGCAGGCACATTTCTAGTGTAATAATAGTAGTCGTGCACATAACACCTAAAATGTATCATCTTAGTTAATCTTGAGACAGTTAATCTTCACGAAAACCTTGAGTTAAGTATCTTTCCGGACTCATTTTACAGGTGAGAGACCGAGGTTTAGGGGAGTGCCCTCATGCGCCCCAGCGCCACAGAGCTAGTACGCGTGGGTCGAGCTGGGAGCTGGGAAATAAAACCTGTCAGCCTGACAAGGGCTGGGTTGAGACTGGCCAAGCCGCTGCCAGACCCCGCGGCTCGGCCTTACCCTAAGCGCCCCAGAAGCCCTGCAGCTGCGGCCGGACAGGCGGCGATCGGGGGGCCCAGCCCCCACCCCGCCCTGCGCTAATGGGGGTAAAGCTCCGCCGGCGCCATCCTGCAAGCCGAGTCTGATAATAGCCCTGATTAAATGGCGGGACAGTCAAGGGAAGGCCCCCGCCGCCGCCAGCGCCACCGTCACCGCGCCGACTAAGCGGGGACCGGCATCGGCGGGGGCTCTAACTTGGCTGTCTGCGTCCCAGCCCCGGGAACGGCGGCGGCCAGAGCCGAGGGCGCCGTCTCTGGCCTCAAGTCCTGGCTAGGAACCGCGTGTGTCGGAGGACGGCCCGAGCGCCGCGAGCGGAGAAGCGGGTCCGGGTCAGTTGTTCGCAGGGACCCGACAGCGTCGCCCTAGGAGGAGCCTTTAGGAGCTAGAGTCCAGTTCTAGAGTCCCCAAGCGGTGGAACTAAGCAGAACCGGGCGTACAGCGCCGTTGTCCCCTGTCGTCTGGTCTGCCTTGGCCTCTCCTAGGTGGGAGGTCTGGACTGACGACGGCAGCAAAGGTTGGGGTGGGCTGGAGAAAGAAAACCAACAGCTCCCGGACTCGAGAAGCCAGAGTGAACTTCGCTAGCCCCCTTCGCTAAGTGCGCCTCGGCGCTGCTCGGTTGCGGAAAGTACCCGCTTCCTGCCATCGTATCATCCTACCTGGGGTCGCTGCTCCCCGTGCTCCCCGTGCGCTCAGCCAGCGCCTGGCACTGGGCGCACCTCCCTCTTCACAGATATGGAAACTAAGTCTCCGAGCAATCCAGATAGCCCAGATCACATCGCAAGCAAATGACAAACCTGGCTTCGAACCTCCAAAACTTGGCAGTCTGCCTCCAAAAGATGGGGGTATGCGGGCGGTAAGCCTGTACAGACTCCTGCCAAGCAGTGCGTGATCTCCCCGCCGGCCCTGCCTCCGTCTCTACCCCCGCTTCCTCGCCCCCCGACACCCCACCGCCAACTCTGCTGTCTCCGCGGAACCTACAGATTACTCGGTAATTACCCCCAGAAAAAGAAAATTACAAAGGCCGCTTGGTCCCGCGGTCCACGTGCGACACCGAAAGATTTTTACTTGGCCTGTCTTTCGCTTTACGTGCCTCGAGGGTGGACCATGGGCATGCCAGTCACATCAGCCCGTGTTTGGAGGCGCAAAGTTCCCGGTCCCGTCGGGCGGAGAACAAAGACATGCACGTGTTTCCGGGCCCTGGGGCTGCTATTTACAAACAGGCTAAGAAAACTGAGCCCTCTCCTCCGAACTGCCTCAGCTTCCAGAACAGGAAACCAACCAAGTTACTGACAGATTTCGAAATGGGGCGGAGGTGAAGATTGAGGAGCAATCGGGTCACACAGTCCGGGGTCGCCTCTTGCGCCACCATGAAACTATCCGTGTGCCCTTGAACGAGTGAGCTAGCCTTCCCAGACTCATTTTCTGCAACTTTAAAATGCACGGAATAAGGCTACCCGACTGATATTATCAACATTATGTGTTTCTTGGGAAGCCTAGTACAGTGCCTGGCACATATTAAGTGCGCAATAGAAGTTCTTTATAATGCATTGAAAAACTGGCTTCTAGGACTTGAAATGTATGCAAAATGCCTTCAAACTAGGTGAGTTAATGGGGAAAAAATGCCGCGGAGAGGCCTACTGTGAGCCCCCAGCCTTTCTAGCACAGGCGTTCACAGCAGGGAGGCTGACTGTCTGCGCATCTGCAGGGAAGCTTTCCTCTTGGCTCTTCCACCATAGAACTGAGACCCAGAGCCTCTACAGCCCCCACAGAGAAAGCTGTTTCTTACATCTTTTTGAGTGCAAGGTGGAAATCGGGGCTCTTGAACACACTTCTCGATCAGATTTAATCTGTATCATCCCTAAATTGAAATGGAGGCTTTTTCCAAGTTCCAGAGTTGGCCAGTAGTAATGCCTATGAAGTCCTTTGCCCTCACACCAATATTACACCATTTATTATTCACAACAAACTCTCAATGTAGATGTTTCCATCAGTAGCCACATTTCACAGAGGTGGAAAGGGAGTCAGCATAGCTTGCTCCAAACCAATGTTTCTAATGCCAGACTGCAACACTTTTCTTCTGCCAGGATTTTTATTAAAGTTGTTTATTCTGCTTTATTTTATTAACATTAAGCCATTATGCCCCTTCTTTCTTAGAGCTCCATGTTGAGGAGAATGTAATATATATTCTTCATGTTGGTACTTTTTTATACATCTCTAGCGGGGCTTTGAAGCCTGGAGGGACAGAGATGGTATGCAAATTGTCCAAGGCTAATCTCACCCCACCAAGCCAATGCCTGGTCCGGAATGAATGAATGCCCACAAACAGATTGGATTAGCTATCTTTGCTCCTTGTTTCCTCGAGTCTTTATCACAATTCCTATTTCTTGTGGTTTTTATAGGCTTATTATTGGTGTCTCACACCAGACTGTGAGTTGCATGAGGCAGGAATATTAGGGTTCTGACTACTGGTCATCCCAGCCCAGAGTAAGTACCAGGTAATATTGGATGACAACAAATATTCTGCATTCTTTATCTTGTGTTAGATGCATACATCTTTGCTCCCTTACAGAATATATATTTCAAGTCTTCTGGCACATTCACATGGGACTAGGACCCCAGATCTTACTGGGTGTATTTTGCCCTCCACAAGGAATAAGAGGAGTTTCAATCGATGGTTTTGGGGGTGACTTGCTGTGGGAGCTGGCGGCAGACACCTTGGAGGATTATTTCCTGACCAACCGTGTCTTCCTGCACCCTGGTCTCTGCCAAACCTCCTGACAAAGACACAGATAGATTGTCATGGAACAGCCAGTTCTGGTTCCTGCAGAAGGAAGGCAGGACATGCCCTGGGAATCACCAGAAGGGACAGGGAGCAGTTTTTGTTGGAAGCCTGGATCATCTGAAATGTGGCAATTGCTTTAAGTTTAATTAGGTGACATCTTCAAAACTGATGCTACTTTGTGAGAGGAAGGGCGCTGGCAAGCTGTGGTGGCTCTTCTGCGGAAGTTGTCTCATTTAGTTTTGAGTTTGTCTTCAAACACCTAAGAAACCAAAACTCAGGAAGCTCGCTAGGGCCACCTGTCACCGGGCCAACAGAACCTTCATCCTGAAGCAGGGGACTGTCCTCTGTCAGTGCTTTCCTCCTCCTAATGGGAGTTCCTGCTTAATCAGTCCAGAGTGCACTGTAATGGCAGGAGCAACGCTTTCTAAGCTAGGGATTTGCCTCGGAATCCCCGTTCTACCGCTTAAATCAGTGTAATTTGGATCAGATTCTTAACCTTCTTGGCAGGGCTGGGAGTAGGGTGAAAGCCCCAAATTCAAGGGTCAACAAAAACCTCAGTAAGCGATAATTCATACTTTAATGCAGCAATTTAAGACATCAAAATTCATGCAAAAATTCATTATGTACAAAATATCTTAGCTTTATATAAAGACAGGATCTGTCAGCAGCCGGTAGGTTGGGTGAGGGAAGACCGCGACTGCTCAGGAGGAACATTGGGGAAGGAAGGCGGGAGCACTCGTGGAGGAGGGGAAAGGAAGGTGGAGGGGCGGGGGAGAGTGGGTCTGGATTCCTCTCCCCCGTCGGTGTTAGGAGAAATCTTTCTGCGCTGGTCTTAGGACCACGCTGAGAGTTTTGCACCCGACTCCAGTGCACGGGGTCTTCTCTGGTCAGGGGGAGATTTGAGGGGCGCTGAGGGCCCATCCCTGAAGCTGGGAGCTCATGGGGGACGAGGAGGGTCGAGGTTCTGAGGGAGCATCCTGTGAGGAGTCTCTGAGGCCCCACGCCTGACCTCTGGCCCCAGGCTGGGGAGCCGCTTGGTGAAAACCGGGGTTGGGGGAGGCCCGGGGTGGGCAAGAGCGACGGGCACCCACAGTAGCAGGACTCTACTAGCCAGGTCCGGTGCGGTAACGTCGCAGTACCACGGGCCACAAAAAGGACCTTTCCCTTCACCACCTGAGGACATGGGCCCTGGAGATGGCACATCCTTCCCTAGGCGCACAAGACATCTCTTTCCTGGGTCCCACCGGCAGGCGCGAGCGTGAAGTCCCGAGCCAAAAGCGCGCACGCGCACATGCACACCACGTGGGACCAAACAAACGACAAGCTCCAGCCGCACCTCTTGAGGAGACGATCTTTGCCTCGCCCTTAAAGCCGGAACTGGGCGAGGGCGCCTCGAGTGCCAAGGCCCAGGGGCCTTCGGGGTGAGCCCGGAGGCCTGGACGCTCCAGGCCTCTTCTTGGGGCCCGGACTGGCTTTAGGGGACCATTTCAGTTCAAGAAAACTCAACCCCTCCAGGGTGTGTGTCTGAGCCAAGGCCCGCACTTCTCCCAGGAAAGGCTCTCGGACTCCCTCCCGCCCTCCCGCCAAGCGGTGGAAATCCGAGGCCTCGCCGCGCGCTCTCTTTTCCCGCGCGGGGACGCGCGCTGCTCTCCCCGTGGACGTGCGGCGGCTGCCTCCGAGGGGCTGCGGCCGCCCTCCCCACGCTGCTTCGGGACTTTTCTGTTCCGTAAACCGAATTTAGGAATCCAAAAGCACCATTACTGTCGCTTTTAAAGCATTTACCAGAAAGAGAGAAAGGGAGGATGGGGACGGGATCTCGGGTCAAGTTCGCGAGTAGCTGCCCGGGTGCCGAGAAGCATGTCTCTTTTCTCACCTTCTCTCCGGCTGTCACCCTCGGGGGCACGGCGGCGCTCTGGCTCCTGGTGTTGGCCGCCGGTGAGCGAGACCGCCGGGGACGGGTCCCAGCCGCTGTCGGCGGAGGGTTCTGCGTTAGCATTCGTTCAGCGAGGAATCATTGGCCAAAAGCGGGAAACCAATTACTTCCTGGGCTGGTCTCTGAGACCACTAACTTTTGAGTTCCGGAGACTACAAATGAGAATTCGAAAGTGTGGAATGTATAGGGAGACATCTTCCAGTCCTGCAAACTCCGTATAACCAAACATAGACGTATAACCAAAACGTTTAATTCTTAAGCTCCAGAGTTTAACGGGATGTAAGGAAGGGCTCCTTATCACCATGTGACTCCACTTCCCTGCGTACATTCCAAAACTGTCTATGCAGTTGACTCGACAAGCCTGTGCGAGAGATACAGCTCCAAGATCGCGATGTTGCAGTTCGAAATTTAAATATAAAATTATATAATTATGTTTTACATACATTGGTTTTAAGGTTGGTTATGGTTTAGGGGCTTTACACATGTTATCTCATGAATCCACGGAGACTTCTTTCAAGTAGGAATAAATTATTGGCCCTACTTTATTTTATTTTTTTTTAAAGATTTTATTTATTTATTTGACAGAGAGAGAAATCACAAGTAGGCAGAGAGGCAGAGAGGGGGAAGCAGGCTCCCTGCTGAGCAGAGAGCCCCATGCGGGGCTCGATCCCAGGACCCTGAGATCATGACCTGAGCCGAAGGCAGAGGCTTTAACCCACTGAGCCACCCAGGCGCCCCTATTGGCCCTTTTTTAATGTAGATGGTGGAACTGAGGCTTTGAGAGGTTTAGATAACCTACACAAAGTCTTAGGGCTAAAACGGTCTAAAGTCAAGATTCAAAGCCTTTTCCAAATCCGATTCCAGGTTCCGGTATCCGAAAGCAGACCCCGCCCGCCTGTCGTCAGCTAGAGCAGGGCCTGGAGGGAGGTGTTAATGTGATTGCTTGGTTCCGGCCCCTGCGGTGGCTTTACCTGTTAACCCGCGCTAACACTGAGGTTTTGAAGGGACCTCAGAACTTCAGCGCTCTCCGCTTCCGGGAGGCTTCGAACCACCCTTTGACAGCACCTCTCTACCAAGCACCGGTTTCCCGTTTTTATAGTAACATATTGATTTGCAAAGGCAATAAATCTAAGGGATGGGGTGCCCCCCATAATTATGTAGTAGTATACATTTTATTGCCACGGTTTCAACACCAACAAGATACATAGCTTGTTAGGGATCCCCAAACCGCTCACCTCTCGCGCCCAGATTTGTTTAAAGTGGTCTTTTCAATTCCTCTGGTTTGCCTCCTGCCTCCGCGCTCATTTAGCTTTTTGTGCTTTCTGTTTTACCTTTAATACAATAAATAGTCGGAGTTCCTGCCCACGAGAGACTCAGAACTGGGCTACGGCCCGTGGCAATTGGAAAAGGAAATGGAAGCTGATTGGGGGCAAGTCAGCTTTCCCCTCGCTGGGCCAATTTTCCCAAAAATATCCCTGTCATGAAATTATTCAAATTCCAGTCTAAACCATTAGGATAATTACGAAAAGAAACGATGTTTTCCCTCTGTGTAGAAATGCAATGACAAGTTTTAAAAATTGAGGTATAATTCCATAGTTCTTGAAAACTGAAACCAGCAAAAAGATCTTCGCCACCCCTTTGAAGCATATATGAAGCTCTGGACCAACCATGACATCACCCTCACTCCGATAAAAAGTTAAAAACAAAAAACCCTTTTATCAGAAATCTCCCTTTTAGAGGCTGGAAAGGAACCAGTACGCGCCTTACATTCAAGAGGGAAATGTCACTGTTGCATTGAGATGGGTTTTGTGCTGGGGGGGGGGGGGCGAAGTGATTTTCAACAACAAAAACGGAGGGTCTGGGTTGTCCCAAAACAACAAAAGACTAATGGCTCAAGAATGGAAACTGATCGTTAGGCACTCCCGGTTGGCTTAATCTCTGTTCTTCCTGGGGTTTAATTTGAGAGCCCTCTGCTCTCAGCCGGGGTCAGCTCTACTATCGATCTCCCGTGAACAACTCAGGCACAGCTGCAGGGCCATTGTGTGACCAAGAGGGTGGCCCGGAGTGCCAGTCTGGCGCTGGGGTTTGCTGGCTGGGCGGACTGGAGAGATGTGCCCCTGCCAAGCTCTCCCTGGTGTTTCCTTCTCAAAAGCAAATGGAGATAGGCTACGGGATAGTGTAAACCCCTTCCAGTAATAAAGCCTATGATTTTACGAATTTCCCCAAATACTTGCACATATACACTTTGTACCTGGAGACTGATAGCGGAATGCCTTTAGTCACCTGCGTGCAGCACCTTGTTAGAATTGGCACATTGGCAAAAGTGGCTTAAATCACGACTTTCCCAGATGTCATCATTTTACTTTCATAAAAGTTCTCAACTTTGGACTTTTTAGCTTTTCCCCATAAGTTTATTTCAGGAGGCTGGGCCCGCAGGGGTGCAGGGAAGGGAGAAAAGGGCTGGTGGGAAATGGAAGCTGTTTTCTCTTTCTTTTAAATTTTAAGACCCACCAAGAGGCTCCTAATCGCCAGACCGACTGAGCGCAAATATTTACATGCACAACTGGAGTGTGTGTGTCAGCCTGAGTTTACACGGCTCCGAGTGAAGCGGATTACCCTGCGAATTCGGAGAATTTGAGTTATTCAAGCTGAACAGGGCCAACAGGACGACCCCCATAAGGCCGTGGGAAGTCCTGGTCGCAGCTCAGTTTGCGAAGGCAGAAGAGTCCATGTGTAGCAAGCTCAGGCGCTGTAAATCTCGCACTCTCCCACTGCGGGTCGCGTGGTCCCCGCAGGGTGCTGCGCCTCCCGCACCGCGCCCGCCCGGTGCCTTTCCTTTGTGGAGGCCCCACTTTCCCGAGTCCCCTTCGGGAACAGGAACCCGGCATAAGTGACGCTCTGGTGTGTAGAAGAAGCCGTGGTTCTGAGAGCAGCATCCTTTGCCAAACGCTCGCAGCCCTCCATTAGCATGTCCTTTGCAGGGCCGTGTCTCTCCAGTCCCCCTGTCAAGCAGATTTTGGAGCCCAACGAGTGCGGGGGATCAGCCCTGGGAGCTGTCCCGCGAACAGGATCTGGCCAGTAGGTGCTGGCTCTGTGGCGCCGGTTTCCGCTCTACTTAGAGCTTCCCAACTTTCTTTTTGAACTTTGAGCAACGGGAAGAAAAAGAATGGAAGAAGTGGGAACTCCCCCAGGCTACCTCTGCTCTAGGTTCCCGCACTGGGCCACTCCCAGAATCCCGCGTCCTAGCCGCTTCAAAAATACCCGCTCCCGACCTCGCGCACGTCCCTTCCGCCCCGGGACTTCGAGACCAGGCTAGGGGCATCCGCGGTACTTTGGCGGTGACACTTTTTTCCGAACGGGCGCCAGGTTCGCGGCGGGTAGCGGTGCGAGGCGGTGCGGGCACCGCGCCCAGGGCGCGCCCTCCCTGCCCGGCCCGCGGCCCCGCCCCCGGTGGCGGAATCAGGAAGCGGTGACGTGGGACGGCGCTGACTGGCTGCGGGCCGCTGGATAGCTGCCGCCAGCAAATTAAGGCGCCGGGCTGCATGCGCCCGGGCGCAGTGTCCTCCGCGCCGCGCCGTGCTCCGCACGCCTGCGCTCGCGCTCCTTGGCGTCCGCCCCCTCGCAGCGGCGCTCTACGGGTCGCCACCTTCCTGCAGCTTGGGCCGCTCTGGCTGTTCCCAGCGCGTGGAGGGAGGAAGGACGCATAGGGGGTGCGGCAAACCCCTGGGCTTTGCGCGTCCGATGCTCGTCTCCACCTTCCGGCCGCGCAGCCCGTGATCCCGCGGAGCGCCCCAGTCTTTGCGCACCCGACTGAACCCGCTGCTGGTCCTCCCCTGTCCTCTCCTGTCCTCTCCGGCTAGTTCGAAGTCTCTGGGGCTGGAGGGCTTTGCGGTGACGGACAGAGGCCAGTGTGGAGCTCTTGGGAGGTTGGGGCTGACTCATCTGGAGTTCCCGACTCCGCTGAGATTGCACTTGGAAACTTTGCGCTGTGGGTCGGTTTTTGCCTCCCCTGGGGGAAGCTGGACGGCAGTTCGGCAGGCCCCGTCCGTGGCCAGGACCGTGCGCTGGGGGCCATGGAGTTCACGGCGTCGCCCAAGCCACAGCTCTCCTCCCGGGCCAACGCCTTCTCCATCGCCGCGCTCATGTCGAGCGGCGGCTCCAAGGAGAAGGAGGCCACCGAGAACACCATCAAACCTCTGGGTAAGTCTGGCTGCCTGAATGTCCGCCGTGGGCAGGGGCAGGGCTGCTGCGCATCCTTCTGTCCCTCCGGCCCCTGCCTGCGGGAGACTCGGCAGGGTGGCCGCCTTTCCCTGCTCGAGGCAGCTTGTCATCCTCAGGCCAGGGGCCCGACGCTAGGGGTGGGAGATTCTTTCCTTTTCCGCCCACATTTTCTTTGGGGGGTTTCACGGACAGCCGGGTTCGCGTCTCCTCTGCGCTAGCCACTTTCCCTACCTATTCGTCTAAAATCCCCATGTCGGGTCGTACGTATGAGAGTGTGTGTAACTTTGTTGGATAAAAACCGTCAGGGATAAATAATAACTAAGCCCGTTTAAGATTCAACAGGATTTACCATGCGTGTACACCTGCGTGTGCAGTTCGTTACCAAGGAGACTCTAAGCGACTTCGCAAGAAACTAGTTGAATTTTGTTTTTCCTCTGACTTCAATCGATTAAACGGAACCAGCTCCTTAAAACCACTGTCAAGTGCTGTAGAATAAGCCAGTTCACCCCCATGAACCATTTTCTTCACAGAAGCTCCAGACTTATCAGTGAGACATCGTTTTATAGCTGCCGTCATTTTCAGTGGAGGTTGGCAAAAACATTAGCCAGTAACCATTTTCCAAATTCCTCAACTTTTAGCTATACTGTTTATTTAACAACCTTTACCATTTATAGAAGACACTCGGCTCAGAGTAAAGGGAAAATAAGGATTATGTTCCCCGAGCACAAGTGAACTGTGTGGGAAAGAAACTGCTGGACTTGAGTGTTTCAGAGTCCCTTTATAATTGACTGAGAAACAAGTGTTATGATCACCTCTTGGGTCCCCAGGAAACAATTATTCCACTTCCTGATAATCTGATAGCCCTAA
Organism: Potos flavus; assembly: GCA_028534135.1. Lineage (NCBI taxonomy): Eukaryota > Metazoa > Chordata > Mammalia > Carnivora > Procyonidae > Potos > Potos flavus. The sequence continues at coordinate 56,486,964 of CM052887.1, read as the reverse complement.
GATGGCGAGAAACATCAAACAGCAAGTTTAGGGTAATATTTCTTTTTTAACTCTCCCCAGTGTTTTCTTTCTTTCTCCCTGTCCTTTCCAATACTTTGCATCTCACATCTGAAACTACAATCCTAGTATGAAAGACAGAGTGTTAGAGATGAGAAATAAAAGGGGAGGGCAGAGAGAAAAGAAAGAGCTAAAATCCCCAGAGCAACTTAGAACCAAGGAAAAGGAAACCGGAAGATCTCCAAAAAATATAATGTCAAAAATTCTCCCCTCCAAGGTTTTCGCTCCCTTCCCCTGGTTCTTCCCACCTGCCCTCCTGTCGAAATCCAAGCCTACCGAAAAAATATGGAAACAACCAATGAAACAAAAACCCCAACTCTTTACAGAAATATTAACCAACAATTTCAAAGTTACATTTGTGAGACTGCCCAACATTATCCACTCCTATTTAGAAGGCCTTTGAATTCTTTATAAACACCCCCATCACAGTTTGGTAGCTAGCAGGAAAAGAGCACTTGGGGTTAAAATTTCTGTCAGAATTACAGACAGCAGACTGGGAAATATGCCATTTCCAGCTCATTTTTTTCAGTATTGCTTTCTTTTCTGTTTCTTTTCCTGAGAATACTCACCTTCCATCTAAATTCTAAACTATAAAGCCATCACCTCTCCTCTACCACAAACACACAGTCTGTAAAATGAGCATCCCTCCCCTGGGCTTTTGAGACAGGCTCTGAAGGAACCAGAAGGCATTCTTGTCCTTTCCACAGGCCAGTTCTCCAGAGCACAGTAAGCTGAGGACTCCCGCAAGAGAAACACCTAGAGTTCTGTTAAGAGAGAATGTGGTACTTTGGAACACCAGAGATGTTGAAGCAGCTGTGGGGTGGGACTCGAAAGTGTCTCATGCTTGCCCATTTAAACTCAACTAAATCTATGTAGAGGAACTGCTTTAGACCACTAGAACATTTCTTAAAAAAAATTTTTTTTTTAATTGAAATACAATTGACATATAACATTGTGTTAGAGCAATTGTGTATCATTTTTTTCCTCCTCCACTTTCCAACCCCGACAGTCCTTAGTCTGGAGCCTAGGGACTTCACCTTTTTCAGTTGTCAGAAAATAAGAAAATTTCTGAGGCTACTTGTTGATTCCCTATAAAGACATTATGTGAATGTGTTTCTGAAAATATTCGTTGCAAATAAGACCATGCCCTGGCATACTTCTCTTTCTTTGAATTTGAAAATATAAGGCTAAGATAATTAATTTGGTTATCCTTAATTTAAAATGTTACAATGAGTTGGATTATTACCGTAAGAGAAGAGAAGGTTAAAAAAAAATCCGTTTCCTGCTTGCCTGCCTCAAGTCAAGGGGAAATAAAATGCTTTATATGGTATATAGCATGTATATGTATATATCTACATTTAGAACTTGTTTCAATTCCTTGAGGGCACCCAGAACAGAGTTGTTTAGAGATCAGTTTCACATTGCAGATTCAAGTAGTTTCTTTTTTAAGGGATGCAAGATAATTGGGACAATTACAAAAGTCCCCCTGTATTCCATCAAAGTGACTGGTGTAGTCCTAGGCCCTTATCAGCTGTGGAGGAGAATGTTTGGTTCATAGGCAGTGGTATTCCAGACCGAGGGTGGATGGCATTCTTCCTACTTTAATACTCTGCAAGCCTGGGGTCGGGGTTGTTTTCCTTCCTTCTAGGACCTTTTTGAGAGAAAAATACACATACTCACTCAAGCGATTGTTTCACACTGGTTCCCAAAATGGCCTGGGGAGCTCACTTCTGTGATATGTTAGAGTCTTTCATAAGGTCTCGGGCTGGAAGGGATATTGTAAAATGTACTCATATCAAAGCCTGGAAAATGGAGAGCCAGGCAGAGAAGTGAAGTAACTTAATTTTTTTTTTTTTTTTAACCACATCCCCACTTTTCTCCACTTCACCTCCCCTTTTCATTTTTTTTTTTTTTTTTAAGATTTTTATTTATTTGACAGAGAGAGAACCAGCGAGAGTAGGAACACAAGTAGGGAGAGTGGGAGAGGGAAGAGCATGTTTCCTGCTGAGCAGGGAGCCTGGTGCCGGGCTCCATCCCAGGACCCTGGGATCATAACCTGAGCTGAAGGCAGACAGTTAACAACTGAGCCACTCAGGACTGAAGGGAAAGTTTATGTCAAAGTAACAAAGGTGCTGATCTCTTCATTCCCTTGGTCTCCCTGGAGAAAAGTCTCTCCTGGTTGTCAGAGAGGCAGGACTGGCACCAGATCCTACAACCAAAATCTAGAATGTGGGAGGAATAACAACAGAAATACTTGTTTTTCATCTTTCATGATCACCACCTTTCCCTTTATCCACTCCTTACATTTTTAGTCCCCAGAGTGGCTTTCATAATGGTAGTAGTAAGCTATTAGTTCTAGAACTCGTTTGGTTCAGTAAGCAAGCATTGGGTATGTCACTCCAGGGAGATATAGATATATATCTTTTTATATATTTTTATAGATGGGTTATCACTGCCTTCCTGGAATTTCTGAACTTAACTTTTCCAAAGTCAATTCCAGATCTATTTTAGTTGTATTGTTCTCCTTCCTGTCTCTTTGCCTGATAGCTTTAGCTGTCATCCTCCATTCTCTTTGCCTGCAGAACAATTTGTTGAGAAGTCATCATGTGCCCAGCCCCTGGGTGAACTGACCAGCCTGGATGCTCACGGGGAGTTTGGTGGTGGGGGTAGCAGCAGCCCATCCTCCTCCTCTCTGTGTACTGAGCCCCTGATCCCCACCACTCCCATCATCCCCAGTGAGGAAATGGCCAAAATTGCCTGCAGCCTGGAGACCAAGGAGCTCTGGGACAAATTCCATGAGCTGGGAACAGAGATGATCATCACCAAGTCGGGCAGGTAGTGGGGGGGGGGGGCATGGGAAGGGAGGGGGAGGCGGCTCGGTGTGTGAGGAGTGGGGTGGTGAGAATGGTGCCCTGGGTGGCCTAGGGTGTTCCC